>JAUIMM010000614.1:7065000-7699551 GCA_031769625.1 Taudactylus pleione
GTAGCTCTCACATATGGGTTTCTCAGTTACTGTGACTATCCCATTTTATAGCTTTTGAACACTATCACACTCAAGGTGACCAAAGTTTCTATGCCAGAGCTGCAATGACTGTGACTCAATTGTCATCATTGCATAACAGTGCTGTGTATCAAGGACATAGAATTGCTGACACATTTTCTGTTGCACACAAGGTGCTTTCCTTTAGCAAAGTGAACTCTTTGGCATCGCTGTTCTAATACACTGATGGCTATAAGGTTTGTTCCCATTTCTGGTACATAAAACATATCTCGGATTTCTGTGAATTTAATTATTGTCCCAACTTTCATACAGGATTTAATTGTTCTAACTTTTATAGCTGTAAGCACTTTATCTACAGTACTTGCACACCATCGGACATTATTTGCTGAGAAACAGACATCATTCTGTTAATATAGTCTCATACTGCTGCATTTATATAACTTGATATTGTATAGTACACGTTTTAAATTTATTCTTCTAATAAGATCTCCATCTTGGTACACTGTCTGCAGTGTTATCCACATGTCATTTGCCGACTCTTTCCCATGTATAATACAGTATATGTGTTGCTCTACACTTAAGCCTATGGCTCCCAAGCCTCTCCTTATATCATCTGGGATTGGATCTGGGACTACAATGACTTTCACAAGTTTTCACACTTTAATACCATTTCCATAGCAAACTTCCAGGTTGCATAATTTCCTGTACTTTTCAATTGATAAACCCCAACATGAGTGTAGCTCCTGTGTGCATACTTCTTGCAGCCATATTTTTACAGTTTCCGTACACTAATCCGTCTCTATACTGACACACTGCACTGGAAACACTCAGTGCTGTTTTCACTGTGTTTTATGCAGCTTTTGTGTACTGACTAGCTTCTGTGCTGACACACTGTGCTGGAAACAGTCTGTGCTGTCTTCACTCTGTGTTCTGTAGTAGTCTGTGTCTTGCAAGTGCCTAAGATGGCACCTGTTGCTGCTGTGTGCATCTCAATAGCTTGGGGCCTGTGTACTTTACTCATGTGTGCCTGGGCCCATAACCTTTTGAAAATATGTGTTGTGTATACAGGAACAGGAGTTATGTACACACCAGCAGAATGCCTTATCACTACAGACAGCCCAGTTGCTTAACCCAATGGATGGTTTATTTGGTGTTAAGTGTTGTACAGTACAGCCATACTCACTCTGATACACTGGTTAGGATGGAGCCGAACTTGAGTGGATACCCCTCACCAGTCTGTGAGTGTACAGTATGTTACATGTGTGTAGCAGTGCAGGATGCTGAAACAGCACTAATATTGGGTAGTAAATCAGGTCTTTTATGGAACCAAGTGGGAGATGTCCATCACTCTTAAGCTGGGTGCACATTACATGATTTGTACTCAGCGCGACATTGCCTGTGCAGGATCCGGCATGCGGCAAGTCCATACACATGCCGATGCTGGGTCCGGCATACACACTTGCCGGTGCGAGGTCCGGCATACAAACTTGCCGGTGCCGGGTCTGGCATACACACTTGCCAATGCCGGGTCCGATGGGGGGAAGGAACGTGTCATTCTGCAGCATGATATCGTTAGACGATGTACCGCGGGAACGGATGACATATCTTCTAGTTTGTACCCAGCATTGCACAGTAAGAACAAGGCACAATGCATGCTCAGTACTGACCTCTGTGGCCATCTTGGATCAGGTAATGAAGCCTCCCTGGAGGTACATTAAGCATGAAGTCTGCGCAGTAGCATACTACGCTACCAACATTTTCTACTTAAGTGAAAGTCCAGTTGTTATTGCACCATAGCACTGTGACCACAAAAGATGTGGCTTCCACTTGAGTGGTTTGGATATTTGACAATCCATGGGCCCAAAAACAGACTCTGGTAGCCAGCTTAGGGTTTGACACCAAAGTTTGCACAGCTCTGCTATACAATAAATACTATGTAAAGCAACTCAGGACATACATAATTTGGAATGTCTAACCCAGTCAATTGGCTGACTAAAAAAAAAACTGGGAAGCAGGGAGTGTATGTATAGGTGGAACAATTAATATAATAATAAAAGCTATAGGGCACAGTAGTTGTCCCAACAGTGTCTGATACATATAAGGACTTTGATTAAAAAGTGACATGTATGCTATTTGAACTGTGGCCCTGTTTCAGAGACGGACGCTCTGAACGAGCGCTCGCTATGAATCTGGGCCTTTTAGTTTTTTTGTGCAGCCTTCTGGCCGCTCGCATAGCTGTGGGTGACGACCCACAGCTATTGTGAGCGGCCAGGCTGATGGTCGTGATGGTCAAGACCATCGCGACCATCGGGTTTGCGACAAGACCCTTGTGGTAGGGTCTCGTGGCCGCAAGCCCCAGAGAGCTTCTGGCTCTAATAGACTCGGAAGCTCTCTCACTGACATCACTTGGGAACGCCTCCGTTTGTGAAGCCACCTCCCCGCCACGCCTACAAAATGGGGCGAGCTGTCGATCAACATCGACAGCCGCCCCCTTTATAGTGAGCCACGGAGCAAGAGATTTTCTCTCTCGCTCTGGGGCTTCTGCACGCTCGTAGTCCGGCCGCTGCGCGTGCGCAGAGAACACCAATGACCCGCTCGCGAGCAGGTCTGAATCAGGCCCTGTATTTAGTTTGTATTAATTTACTAATTATTTAATTTTTTTACCATAAAGAATAAGAATAAATTTAGTATATTGATTATCTTAAGCAGTCCATGTGTATGAAGCAACCAAATAAAGGCAAATTTTATTTTTGGAACCTCTTTAAAGCCATCGCTGGTAATGAAGGGGTTGCTGAGAGTACTTGGCAATTGTCTTACATCTGGATTTAATAAACTCAGGAGAATGAAGTTGTGTGGAAATCCCTCCCACAAGGAAAAGTAGCCAGGCATTCCACAGCCGTGAGCTGGACACAGTGCATGAGAACAAAACTCTGCCCAAAGTATTTTTACAATTGGTAAGAAAACACTCTGTTGGAATAAGAATCTCATACAAATCAGCCACGGAGGGAGCCAAAGATGGCTGGTATTGTGGCCTGCATCCTCCTTTCTTTTGTCACCGTAGTTAATTCCCAAGTTCAGACAGCATTTGTGGAGTACATGCAATCAAGGATGGGAGTGTTAGAGGTAAGTGAGTCTATTTGTTTAAAATATTGATGGAATTCTCATTTTATAATTATACATGGAATAAAGGTTGAAATTTAATATTGGTCTTATGAGCTAAGTGAAACCTTTTTAAACAATTTACATTTATAGCTTATCTTGAATATATTAATTAAAAGAATTAAACCCTTCTTGTGCTTAGCATGCAAGATTAGATAGGTCTTTTGATTAGAGATGCTATCCGTTATAGAGAGTAATATAAACATATGATCTTACAAAGTCTGTTTAGCCAATTAAAAGAATTATAGCTTTAATTTTCTCCTAGGTATAGAAAATAGGCAAATTCCACTCAGCACAAATATGACACTAAAAGAGAGAAAAAAATAAATCCCAAAGAGATGAAACTTATCTATCAAGGTCAATAACATTTCAGATAACTCTCTATAGAAAACTTTGCCACTGGACCTTTTTTTAAAAAAGCTCTAATACTAAACTGCAGTTCCATCAGGTTCTCAGACAATGCAAAAAGTGAAATTTATTGCATTATCACAACTTGTGTCCAGTTGTTAGAAAGTAACCATCCATTTGTTGAATCCAGTTCATTTTGTTAGCTATGAAATTGCTATTGCTAGCTTTAGGCTCCTGTGCTCTACTGTACTTCTCCACTGTCTTAAGCAAGTTATCTGCTGACATTGTGTTAAATGACATTGACAGCATTTGTCAAATGTGACACTTCCACTTGTGATTAGGAGATATGGAATAGGGGGTGGGTGTTGGGGGAGGGGGATTTAATGGAGAATCCTTCAATGCTTTCAGTTATGGAGAACACAAGTAAATGGAATGTGCATTATATGCTATTATACTGGAGCACCTGGAGCACAATTGAGTGTTGGATAGCTGTAGTCAGCCATGCTGTATAATCCTTATGAGAATGCCACCTGGTGCTGGACTTTCAAAAGACATTTACTGGACCTCTCTGAACTAATTAAGTGTCTGGGTTATTCCTGAGATTGTGTGCAAAATAGTTCTACTGTAAATTCCAGCACTTCAGGTTACATGGGTGATCTGATTTTTACTCACAAAATTATGACAGTTCTAGACTGTACTGTAAAAGTAACATAGAATGACTTGCAAAAGTATTGAGACCCCTAAAAGTCAACAGTTACCTACAGTATTGTATTGCTCATCATTAGACTCTTAAAGTAAATTTTCAAACCCATAATTCACTATTTGTCTGCAGATTTAAAAACAAAACAAAAACTGATAAATGCTGCTTGTATAAGTATTCAAACCCTCTGCTGTGGAACTTCCACAGGACATGATTTGAATACTTATACAAGCAGCATTGTGAAAGTTACAAGTTTACACAGATGAAAGATATTTCCCTAATATATGGCTTTCATTTAGCCTCTACCTGTGAGTCATTATTTATTTTATTTTTATTTATTAAGTTTCTTATATAGCGCAGCATATTCCGTTGCGCTTTACAATTGGAAACTAAAGGGTCAGCTTTTATGGATAAAATACCACCTAAGTCAAATAACATTGGCTGAAGAAAATAGTTATAGATATGCACAAGGTAGGAGCAGGCTACATAGTAATATAAAAATGTTCGGGTATATCCCAGTGAGCACTGTTGGATCGATTGTGCGGAAATGGAAGCTGCATCATACCACCCAGGCACTGCCCAGACAAGGCCGCCCCTCAAAACTCACCATCAGAGCAAGCCGGAGAAGACTAGTGAGGAACGCCACAGCGAGGCCAGCTATTACTTTGTTTGAAGAAGTTCATTGGTTGAGATTGGAGTGACGGTGACCAATCAGTAATACAAAGAGCTCAGCATACACTTGGCCTGTATGGGAGGGTAGCTAGAAATAAGCCATTACCGAAGAAAATACGCATCAAAGCTTGTCTGGAGTTTGCCAGAAAACATCATAGGGAATCAGCTACTGAAATATGTGAGATAAGGTTTAGTCTGCAGGGTTTGAATACTTTTAACATTTTTAACGCTGAAAAAAAAAATTGTAGCCAAAAAAATCAATTATGAAATTACATTTACTTCAAGAGCCTACAGGTTCTCAATACAAATACTGTCTGGAATAAACTGCGTAAGTATCATTTGTAACACAGACAAATCTATTGACTCTCTAGTGGTTTGAATACTTTTGCAAGCCACTGTATTAGATGCATATATATACTGTACAAATATGAATATATTTGACATTATAAAGCATTGTTCTATGCATACCAGAATGTCTAAAACCTTTTAAATGACACTGCTGAGAAAGTTATAATGGAAAATATGTTTCAATTATGACGAATTCATCCACCTATTAAAACAAATGTATCCCTTGCTTATAGGCCACGCATCAGTGTTTTTTTGTCAGAAATGATCATCCCACAATACTTTTCTCAGATGGGCTCTTTGAGTAGATTATGGAAAGAGGAGAGAAACGACAACACCTCTGTGGGGTATTAATCTATTCCTGTAGACTTACAGTATTGGGCTAATGCAGAGCTGCATGCAAGTCATCTGAAATGACTCCCGCATTGTGTTCATGTAACTAAAGGTGCCCATCCACTTGCTGATAATACTGAGCGATTGCACGATTACGACAACGTAATCATGCAATCGCTCAGTTATCGGCTGCCCATCGGGCATTTAAATGTCTAAAATGACCAGCGAGGGCCGTGTTCACTGGTCGTCTCCAACATCTATCATCGCCCGAACATGACAGTCAACCTGATGACCGTTGTCAGATTGCCCATCGGGGATTATTGATGTGCATACACTGAACGTTCAGTGTATGCACTTCACCCCTAGGGAGACGATGGCACGATTACAATGTCGTAATCGTGCCGTCGTCCCCGCATCTACAAGTGGATGGGCATCTTAAGGCTGCATGCACACCTATAGATATATCTGTCCAATCTGTCTGGTGGGAAGGAAAATCTGGTAATGTATGGGGGCAAATAACAATAGAAAGTTGCTACTAAACACTGGAACGCAGACCAGATTTTCCTTCCCACCAGACAGATTGGACAGATATATTTATAGGTGTGTATGCAGCCTTAATGTGCTTATTTGGCCATATGCAGTATTGTGACCGAATATTTGTAGGCTGTCTGCGCCTATCCATGCGCTTAAGCTGGCCATACACAGTGCGATATGCAACGCGATGGGGGATCCGACGTCCGACATACACGGTGCGATCGGGTGGCTGAATACCCGATATGCTGGCTTCCCCCTCCTCGACCCGCATAGCGCTGCATGGGATTGCACATCGCATCCCCTGATCGACTGAACCTGCAGTAAGATCTGGGGGTGCGATGTACGACCCCATAGGTGCGCGCACCATCCGATATCATGCCCATACACGGTACGATACAGCAGTCAAATCTCACCAATCTGTCGGATCGGCTGATTTATCGCACCGTGTATGGGTACTTTTAGTGTGATAGCTGCAAGCTTAATTTTTTCTTCTGTAACAACGCCATTTTTCCGCCTAGCTACACCACTTCATATGGAGATGTGACTGAAATGCAGACATCTCTGCATTGCCCATACTTCCGTACAATTGTGCTGGAGCATGCATAATGTGGAAACATGTAAACCAGCGTATGCTCCACTGTGCACTATATGTAATATTAACATTAAACAAATATACATAGAAAAAAATTGTAGCATTAAGGTGCGTTACACACATTTGCCGATAATTTAAATGACTGAACGATTACGAAATCGCTATCGTTCACTATATCGGCCACTGTGTACACTAAAACAATGAACGATAATGACGAGCGATGCGCGCTCCCGTAGGTCATTGGTCATTGTTGTTCATCGCCTGTGCATGCAGGCCAACCTGATGATATTGTCAGGTTGTTGCATGTTCGGGAGGGTGCCCGGCACTGAACGATATTTTTCATGATATCGTTCAGTGCGTGTGCTCAATGTCGTTAACGACATTGAGCACACCCCTGCCGGGGACACACTAGACAATATCGCTCATGGAGCGAATCGTCTAGTGTGTACGCACCTTTACAGTTTTACCTTCTTGCTATTAATTTTCATCAATAATTAGTTTATGTTTATTTCACTTTCCAAGGACGGCAGGATATATAAGAGATTGTTACTCTGTTCTTCATGAAGTTACTAATGTTACTCTGGAGTTTTCCACCCTGCAGGCTGAGAGAATGACCTTTTCTAGCCCTTTATCTGCCCTTTTAATGCATTTCATAGAGACAAATCGTTTGCAACCACATCAAAGATCACTATGTTCGTCACACAAGTTCTCCAAAAGCCAACGTCCACACAGCTGTTAACTAGCTTCAGAGAGCTAAATATATGTATCTATAAGTAAGATTCCTAAGAGACTCTGTAATTAATTATATGCACATTATAACTGTAAAAGAATTCTATTTTTAAAGGTTATCTTCAGTCAAGAGAATAAAGAAGTTGGTATAAAAAGGCCTAGTCATAATAAGGGTTGTAGTAAAGATACAGAATTAAGATTGACTAATACAAAGTTTGTCTGTCTGCAGGAAAGAATTGCACAATGGCATGATCACAGCAATCGCTATAGTACAGAACTTCGAGATTTCAAGAACCAAGTGCTGAAGATGCTGGAGAACATAGAGAAGGAGCGAGACACTGTGAGGAATGAGATGGAGAACACAAACATTCGAGTTGACCGGTTGGAGAGGGAGGTGGACTATATGGAGACTCAGAACCCGGCACCACCATGTGTGGACATAGATGAAAAACTGACAGAGCTACACATGAAAAAAAAGAAGAAAAATGAAAAATATGACAAACTGACAGGTACGCGTTTCCTTTGATCGCACCCCATGCCAATCTCTGCCATGTAAAATCCATATACAGTATTCCTGGGAAAATATATGATTAAAATTACTTGGGTAATGTTACTGTAGTCAATGCTGGCTTAAACCTAACCTATAATATAGAGTACAATCACTGTCTCCCCATCTAGAGAAAAGACGGGCTTCCTAGACTCATTGCGTTCACTATCCTCTAATTCTATTAGTACTTTTGTATCTGTTCTCCAGAGAGGAGGAGATGGCTGTCACACCATTCACTAAGTGATGGTAGCCAAAGAGGACAATGAATAGCCCATGCCCCCTGCATTCCATCACCAGCACATTACACTAAGAGTCCTCATACATTTACCTTCTTCCATTCCGGCCTGGAGGCAGAAGAAGGCAGACTGGGAAGGCTGACACAGACAATAGCTAGATAGAGTGAGAATAGGGAAGACCAGATGAGGCTGATCTGCACGGCAAGTACACGGCCTGATTCTGAGATGGATGCATAGTGGCTGCAATCGCAGATGGACTCGGCAGCCAGATATACTACTTTATGCTAACGTCAATATCGGGCTTCATGTGGATAGTCGCAGCACCCAGTTTTTTCACATTCTTTCCTAAATCACTTCCATGCTGGGTGCAAAAGATCCATCAAAAACAGGCGTCCATTTGCTATATGCACAGAAATTTGACTACATACCCATGACACTCCCGTGACACTCCCATGAAATGGATGTCTTACAGTATGTGCATTCGCAAGGTGGATGCCCAGTTGACACTCGCTCACATTACAGTACCAGAAAAAAGCATAGAGCCTCCCTCAAGGTGTGAATCCCAGTTTACTAAAATTTGCTTTATGCATTCACATTTGGACTTGCACCTGGCTCAGACTCCGGTCCACAATGAAGTATCTGGTACAGGGGAGAATCCAGACACTATGTAGCACACCAATGTCAGGACAAGATAGGCCTAAGGCCCCCCCAGACCAGGTTACAGGGAATCCAACTTCCTGGACTTAAAAAACAAGCAAATGGAAAAGCAATTTTGATGCTGCAGGGGCCACAATCTTCTCAGTAAGTCTCCTGGTGATGTCTATGGCCAATACACAGGGTCATACTTACAGACTTTCTGGCAGCCCCTTCTGGGAGGAGCAGATAGGTCAGTGCAGCAGGGGGTGTGGGGGTGGCTTAAGTGGGCGGTGAGGTGGCATGCCAGCACAATCGCATCATTGCGGCCCCTCTTTATAATGCCGATATTGCCGGCTTTGTAAAGCAGAGGGCGGGGCTACAATGACACGATTCAGTGCGAATCGCGTCATCAGCCCTCTGGACCGCCCAGTTTCGCTTGCTAAGTGGGCACTACTGGGTGCAGGGGGGCACGGGAGACTTGCCTACTTTTGCGGGGGCCGAGAGCGAATCCTGATTTTCGGGAGGCTCCCGGCCGTCCAGGAGAGTAGGCAAGTATGCCCGTGGTCCAGGCGACCCACACCGCACAACCTGCACCTGTTTATTCAATACTTAACTCTCCAGAGTCCCATATCAGCAGTAGCATTGCTGTACAAATCGCCTGGAAAATGGCCACCACAGCCATTTTCCTGGTGTTTTGTGCATGCGCAGTAGGAAAATCACTGTGAAAATGGTGTTGCGCCATTTCCCCAGTGACCTGCACATGCACAGTAGACTCTGGCACAGACTAGTGCCCAGAATCTACTGCTTCGCTCAGTGCGATGCCGGCTGCCGTTAGAGAGGAGGGGCCCCGGACGGACACTGCACATGGGCCCCCTCCTCTCTTAATACACCCCTGCCAATACGCCCCTCTGTAAAGGTCACTTAGAAGAGTGCAAAACATACAGGCATGGGAGCTTACCAAGGTTCTGGGACTGACTGAAAATGAGCATAGTGAAAAAAATTTAAACATCATTTTAAAGTCCATCCTCCCACCACTACAGGACAAAGCTTTCCTTACACTTTTATATTTAAAGACGTCCCAAACTTTATGCTGAGGCCTGATACACTGTATTTACCATCTACATGAATTTGTGAAACTGAAGTCTTTTTGTGAGTTTAATTTTCTCTTGTACTTGCCCCCTTCTCCAACCATTGCAGTCTCACTTAGTAATCTTGTCCCACAACATAAAATATGGATTTAGAAAATGGGTCTAAATGTGCCTATACAGATACCCCTATCTTACCCTGCAAATCCTTGTATTTCCTAATTATAACAGGTGCATACCTGCAAAATAGGTGCAAATACCATACTCCCATTGATAGACGCATATATGTGTAGTGTGCTGGTAAAACTTAGTGGCCATCAGTACATTTTCATAAAATTATCAGTAAAACATAATTTCATGGTTTAGCAGCCTCCTATTCGGCTGATTAATATTATTACAGTATTATTATTATTATTATTAATTGTCAGTGTTTTAGTGAACTGCATTTGCATGATGGTTTCTCAATTCAAGTGATGAACTTTATTTTTCTATTTGCATGTTCTAAGATTTAGCATGTCTTATCCCCCTTAAGCTGGCCATACACCTGCACGATTTCGGGTCGATTGCCCGATTTTCAATGAGTAATAAGATGGATCTTGTGAAAATCGTGTATTATTTTAGTAAGATACCATCCGATGCGGGCTCCCACAGCTCCTATAATCGGATCTTATGATCAGAAGTGCAGCACATCTTGTCCATCGTATCTTGTGCAGATCGTGCCGTTTATTTTGTTCATGCGATCCATCATGCAGCTATTCAAGTCATTTCAATGACTGTTTCCCTTATGAGCCTGTGAGACACAGGATCGATCTTACGACAGATCCTGTGCTAAGAAAAACAACAAACATGCTGCCGGGACTGCCAGGGAGCTCTGGGGAATTGTAGGGAAATCGTATGATGAATCGGATCTTATGCTGGTCGTGTAGGTGTATGGCCAGCATTACAGTTTAGCTTTTGCTGATAATCTCTAGAAATGACTGCATGTGTATAAATTCACAGGGGTTAGTGGAACCTACCTCTCATGTTATAATAGGTTGTCCCACTGCTGAGGTTCCTGTGGAGCCAGATGTGATGCTGAGTCCTCCTATCATCCGGAAGTCATGTAAGTGGGTTCCATTAACCCCATTTGACCTTCTGTAAAACCTTTTTTTCTAGCTTTAAAAATGTATATCACATTTGTATCATGAAAATATGGTTTAATATAGTGGGGGTCATTTACAGTTGAATGCGTTTGTGCGCTGAGCGTAGACAGTAAAAGATGCGCATATAATATAAAAGTATATTTCCATACGAGTATGTTGGACATATTGCACATCGGTAGCATTTTCAACAGATGTTCACCAGGTCTACGTTGCGAGTGCGTCAGTGTGAATGCTTAATCCTAGCACAGAGATGAGACTTGGCAGTGATCACATGAAATGCTAAAGTCACATAGGCTACACATAATAACAATAGTTCCATATACACAAGAGAGGATATTGTCTTTACAGTTAATAAGAGAAGTGCAAAAGGCACATTTATTATAGAATGTAATAGTTACTATGGAAACGAAGCGAAGCACATATACTAGTATATATGGCAATATAGTAGTCGGAAGAGGGGGGGTTCAATCAAAAGCTGCTAGATATCGCTGTTGAAAAGTCATCATCATCCTGATTGTGTATCCTTGTATCAGCACTCCAGTACCTGTAAGAGATACACCTCCTAAATATGTATCTGTGGATGTGTCCATGCCTAATAATCTTGCAGTAACATGAGCCTGCCCTTAGTGTACTTGGCCTACGCTTTCCACTCTCAGATCTGCCTATTGAGGCTTAGGAGAATGTAAGAAAATGATGAGCTAACATTTGTATAATGACATATGCAGCCACAATTTGGTGAACAATCTTCGAATGGAAATTAGTATCTTATATAAGAAAATAGTGCTGCATGTCCAGCTGTAAACGAGCCCTAGTGTGTTTATTTATGTATATCGCTATGGCAATAGTGTATAACTGAGCTAATAATATGGTTCAATTCCAAATATCACGTTATACTGCTTTTCACTTCCTAATTGGTCATGTGGCAGAACATTTATATATCAGCAGCTATAATGTGAGAAGTATAGTAATTAGACGGGAGGAATTTATTAGCAATATTGCTGGTTAAGTTATCAGAAATATTATAGTACACATTTTAAAAAAGTAAACTTAGCCTTTGAATTAAGACACTGCTGACTCAATAGGCACTGAGATATTCAGGGTTAGTGAGCACATGATCTTATAACTAGTGTATTGCACATAGAAACCAAGAAAGCAAGTAGAGTGCAGCCATTATAACTTGAAAAAACTTTCTGTCACACTGACATATTCTTTGTATGTATTTATGTACATATATATATATATATATATATATTATATATCAAATTGATGGGAGCCTAAAGTACTAGCGTAATGCTTCACGCTCCTTGCAGCTAAATTAAATACAGCACATGAACAGAAATCCAATAAAACAATAACTCATACACTATTCCTAACTTCTTGTTTCAGTAGTGTACTGAGCAGTTCATTGATATGTTACTTATTCAATAAACACCAATGTTCTTACAATGGGCTCTATTTATTAACATTATTTTTACTAAAATAAAGTGAAAAAGGGTGTTTTCACACCCTTTTCACATTATTTTAGTTTCACCTGTAGTTATTACAGGGCAATTGGAGTAGAATTAGTAAAATTTTTCTCCAACCCCTAGGTATCATTTATTTTTAGTAAAGCAGATCGCATTTCCCATAATTGTAATGGGAAATGTTATCCGACCATAGTTACTAAAAATAAATTGTAAAAAAATAGCGGGGGAAGCCCTGTGATAATAACGCCACCTGGAGGTGGCGTTATCCAGGGTCTCCCCCGGTTACCGGGCTCCCACTCTGCTCTAACGGGGAGAGCAGAGGCGGGAGCCGGTACCAGTAATCAGCTGTGTGGTCTAAACAGACCGCAAGCTGATTGCTGTAAAAAAAAGAAAAAAAAAATTGAAACATTTTTTTTTTCACTTACCTGAATCCAGGGTCCGGTGATCGGGCCTCCGGTGATGGCTCCTCTCCGGTCAGCTGGTCTCCCACAGTGCACTGCTGCCCGGTCATCAGGTGATCGGGTCCCTGTGCAGTATGGGAGATCACCTGATCGGGAAGCCCAGAGAAGATCACCGGAGGCCAGGAGGATGCAGGTAAGTGTAATGAAGGGAGGGGGGCGGGTCATGGGGGGAGCGGGGCTTAGCGTCGGTGGGGGGGTAGCAGCGGCGGCCGGTCGGCGCATGCGCGGGCTCTTAGTCGCGGTATTTTTTCCGAAAATACCGTGACTAGAGTGCAGATGGGATCCGCAGGGACAGAGCTTTATCGCAAGCTCTGTCCCTGCAAGGGATTTATAGTAAATCCCTGTGATATTGCCTGAATTCGCAATGCGAATTCACTCGGTAATATCACACTACAATCCGCATTCAATATGCGGATTGTAGTAAATAGAGCCCAATATCACTTCCTTAAATATACAGTCTGGCATATGACTGCCTTTGATCTCTTTTGTACTTACTGCTTGATATATGGTGACTTGTTATCTTATAATTCTTTTACTTATGTAGACTGCACTGACACCATTTCTCAAGTTATTGCCATGAAAATCCTGAAGCGCTACGGGAGCAATGCTGGCCTTTGGACAAAAGACCCTGTTGGAAATTCAGAGAAGGTTTATGTCTTTGATGGGGCTGGTAATGATACTGTGTTTGTGTTTTCCCGCATGAAGGAATTCACTCTTTCCTCTTCGACACGTAAAGCAGCTCGGATCAAGCTCCCATTCCCATGGATTGGTACTGGCCATGTTGTTTATGGAGGCAACCTCTATTACATCCGACAGGGGGATGATTTTCAGGTCATAAAATTCAACTTGGCAAATAAAACAGTGGTTGACAGCGCTGTTCTGCCAATAGAAGAACAAGTACCAGTATATGGTTTGTCTAAATTCAACTACATAGATATAGCAGCAGATGAGGAAGGTCTGTGGGTCATCTATGCTACAAAGGAGAATGAGAAGAACATCTGCCTAGCCAAGCTAGATGCAAGTAGTCTCGGCATTGAGCAGATGTGGGATACCCCATGTCCGATAGAAAATGCTGAAAGTGCTTTTGTGGTTTGTGGCTCCCTCTATGTTGTGTATAACACCAAGCTCCCAAGTCGCTCTCGCATCCAATGTGTCTTTGATGTCAGTGGCACCATATCCAGCGAAAATGTCCCAATTGTTTACTTTCCTAAAAGGTATGGCTCTCATTCCAGCATGAAGTACAACCCCAAGGACAAGCAGATCTATGCTTGGGATGATGGATATCAGATCATATATAAACTGAGCATGAAGCCTAAAGAAGAACTGTATTAGAAAGAGCTAATTATATTCCTCTCATGTTCATTTCATGTATCCATTATCATTTTAAATGATGGTAACAATTTTTATAACCTGGTATTGGGTACTACACACATTGCTATATATTTGGCATTATAAAACCTAATTTAGGTAGTACTGCATTCTCTATAAACATCAATGCTGCTGTGTGTGTTGTGAGTGACTAAGATTCCCATTGTAGAAGCCACGTAATGATTTTAGTGTTGAAACAAATTATATATATATATATATATATGTGTATATATATATATATATATATATATATATATGTGTATATATATATATATATATATATATACATATATATATATATATATACATATATATATATATATATATATATGTGTGTGTGTGTGTGTGTGTATATATACTTATTAATATTAAAGAACCACTAAACCAACTTGTAATAATAGAGCTGTTAATATAATTAATTATAAATGCCTACTGTAGACCTTCCAGCAATAACTCCATTAAGACACGCTGCAGTATCTCTCCCTTTAAGAGAAAATGTCTGACAGCAATACCATGTTCCATCATGGGATGGAAACTTTTACCTATATATTAATGTATGTAATTAGTAGCTTGTTATAAAAAGCAACTTGTAATTTAGGTTTGGTGGTCTTAAGTGGCTTAAGTTTCATCAGCAGGTTTTAAGCAGTGTATTTGATGCATAAATCATCACAACATAAGTATTTTATTATCGCTTTATTAAATTAATAATAAAATAATTATGGACATACCACAGTAACATACATAGGGGCCTATTTATCAAATAATATTTCTGGGAATCTCTCCCGAAAATACCAGTTTTTCAAATATTAAGTATTCCCCAAATGTACCATGGAGGGACCACAGCAGATATCTCCTATATCTGGTGTGGTCCTTCCATTTCAGACAGCAGCCTTAGGGGTCTATTTACTAAGCATTTGAGAGTGATAAACTACCAGCCACTCAGCTCCTAACTGTCATGTCATAGGCTGTCTATTTAATAAGCCTTGAATGGAGATATAGTACCAGCCAACCCGCTCCTAGCTGCTATGTTATGAACACAGCCTGTGAGATGACTGTTAGGAGCTGAGGGGCTGATACTTTATCTCCATCCAACGCTTAGTAAATGACACCTAAGTTTGAAAAATTAAATTTAGGAGCTGGTTGGTTGGTACTTTATATCCGTCCACTTTATGTCCATCCAATGCTTAGTAAATAGACCCCTTAGTGCGCATAGGTTTCTTTGGGGGCTGCTGTGCTGATAACACCATCTCCAGATGCTGTTACCCTATAGTAGCCCATGGGCTACCTCTCCGTTGGCCCCCGGTGACGCATGTGGCGGCTGACGGCAGCACATGTGCATAAGCTGCCGGGCATCCGAACTGGGAAACAGTGTGATAGCATTACGCTGTAATACTGCTTCCAGATCTTCCCCAGGATGGGCTCTTATCAGAGCCCATCTCCTAGCAAGAGGATCTTAGTAAATCTGTGTGAAAATATTTATTTTCAGAGTACAAATTTTAGCAAAAAATATATATCACATCCACATTAAAAATGTGGATTATGATAACTATGCCCCTTTATCCCTTGAAGTTATGCAGAATTATAGTTTTCAAACAAATCTACTGTGAAATGATCTGCCCACAATGGAAACAAACAAACCAATATTCAAAACATTGTATAATACACACGTGATATTAATAAATAATGAATAATATCTGTAGAAACAGGGAGTTCTAAAGTTATCGCTTATAATTGCTATGATGGTGTATTTTGGAATACTGTACCTCTAATGCAAATGATGGAAATTAAGCCACCTCAGACTTCTGTAACCTGTATAAGAACACTGTCTGTAACCTTGTGCTTTCATACGATCACAGGACTCCTTTGGTGACTAGTAATATCCATATAATTTACAGTTTGGAGTGCATTATCCCATACATTATCTCTGTCACTGTTAACTTTGCATAGGAGATTATAGTAGGCACAGACAGAGGGACATTTTTTATATGGTTTAGTAAAAGGAGTGAGATAGTAAATGGAAACGCTTATTATAGTCAATACCATACTGAATCAATAGACAAAGCATACTTGCCTAATCTCCCAGATTGTCAGGGAGACTCCTGAAAATTATAGAGTTCTGCCAAACTCCCAAGAAAGCAGATCATCTTCCTAGATATCACCTACTTCTGTAGTGAAGTGGGCGGGTCTGTGATGATGCATTTTGCATCATTATGTCTCACTCCCCACTGTGTAATGCTGCAAATCACAGCATTTGGCAGCATGGATATGGCCATGATCACGTGAACTGCATGGACACGGCCCCACACTTGCCCCTTGGACCAGCCCTCTGTGGCCTCTCAGAGAATCCTTTAGAGTAGTAATGGTCATTCATTTAGTTTGTAAAACAAATGGACATTAATGTGTCCAGTAGATATGAACAAACTGACTTAAAAGTAAGATGATATCATAAATCGAATTATTGACATATTTTTTACTAAACATTTTCCTAGATGAAACCCGTCAGATGACAATGATACTGTCAATATACAGCAATGAGATCCATACACACCCAATGGGCCTTCTTGGACAGTTCAGCAGGGACAGACATCTTTCATCTGTGTTTGATACGCCTTTCAGAAAGAGCCTATAAATCTTATACAAAAAAGAGGTGTAGTTTAATCTCCA
This sequence comes from Taudactylus pleione, assembly GCA_031769625.1. Taxonomy (NCBI): domain Eukaryota; kingdom Metazoa; phylum Chordata; class Amphibia; order Anura; family Myobatrachidae; genus Taudactylus; species Taudactylus pleione. The sequence continues at coordinate 7,082,036 of JAUIMM010000614.1, forward strand.
CATTAATCACAGCACATACCGGTAATTGTTTTAAAGATTTTGGGTAATATTATATTTTTCTATCTAATTTGTTCTCAATAATCAAGTATATAGACTTGATGATGAATAATTTTGATTTGAATAGTTGCTGTGTGATAAATTACTTTTGAATGATGTCACACTACAACTAACCCAGTATTACAGACAGCATGCTGTAAGTTGCCATACAACTAGTACTGATCTCCCTATATGGTCCGTGTCTTTTCCATCTGATGTGTTATTTTTATTTGATACAATGTTTTTCTTAAAAAGTTCCCTGTACTTTCCAATTTAAAAGTGATTCTTATTGCATTGTTCCTATGTTATTGGACACCTATTGTCATGGCAATTTAAGAGCATTGTAGGCCCTGGGCAAAGCAATGCACCAGGGCCCCTGCTTACCCATTCATGGGAATACAAATGTAAATGGTCAATAAAATTAAACGTTTAGATTTATTGATACTTTCAACAAAATCAATGTTTAAACATAAAAAAACATGATTTAAACTGAGAATTATGGATTTTACATCCCTCCTCTTCTCCAGCTCACTGTGCAGTTCCTGTTCTTCACTGCAAATATGATTGAATTATAGGGCCTCACTGAAGGCGGGGCATTGTGATCCCCTTTTTAATCCGGCTCTGTGGCTGCAGGCTGGGAGGCAGGTAGAGAATGCTGCCTGGCTGTTGTTTGTGTGTAATTCACAATCAGAGCAGCCAAGGATCATCTTTCTCTGCCTGTGTCTAAGCCGGCTGCCCTATGCACAGAGCGAGTGGCCGCACACTCCATGTAGATGCCCACGGGCCCAGCCTGCCCAGCTTCCCAGTGTGCTTATACGTTAAGATGGCCTTGCTTATATATACCTTATTATATATACCTTACAGAAAAGAAAAGCATACAAAACATAGCACTAAACACAGCCCATTCGAAGTTCCAAGACGAATTGTCGAAGGGATGAGAATGTTCCTCCTGAGTCTTCCAAGTAATTTTTTTCCCCCTCAGCTGTTCCATGTATGCATGTGAAAAAAATAAGAAAAGGACAACATAGTATAACCACTTCAAACTAGGACAACCAGGTGGTAAAACAAACAGGGAAAGGTGGTGGCAACATTTAACACCTCTCTATTGCTATTACAGAAGAAATGTACAAAGGGGATTTTTTATTATCTTTATTACACGTACCTTTGATGACAGTTATGAAGTGCAGGAATTACCATCTAATACTGCATACTCTTCTGAAGCCACGTTTGAAAGACCTTGGTACTGTATATGCCGTCTTTCAGACGTTTTATAGTAAGGTAAGCATAAAGGGACCTTCTTTTTCCCTTGGAATTTAATATAAAGGGAAGGCTGGTGAACAAATTGTGTCTCCCAAAACTCTGGGGAGGTGTTAAAGGTCTCAACTTTTTTGGACATTCCAGTTTGTAGATGTTACACTGCGGAGCAGATTCCATTAGCCGCGGGACTTACCGTGCTGCTGCAGCTCCTGGATTTAACGCCTGGAGCTTTGCAATGACTTTGCAATTTCCACACATTGTAAATCTGCATCTAACTTGCGTAACCTTAAAGCTCCTGGGTTAAGTGTCCAGAGCTATGGAATTACCCAGCACACTAAGCTCCAGAGGGTGCACTTAACGCAGATTTTGCCTTTCAGCTCCTGAGACTGTGAGGAAAACAATCGGCATTAAGTGCACCATCTGGGGCTTATCGTGCTGGGTAGTGGCAGTAATTAAATAGCTCAGGGCAGAGCTGCAGCAGCACGTAAATCCTGAGACTAATTAAATCAGCGCCTAAATTGTCCTTTCCCTCTTTTTCCCAGTTGTCATTTCCCTGTTTTTCCAATGGGATTATTGGGAACATCTGATGGAAAGAAATGGATTGGAAGACTATGGAGGAACATTCTCATCTCTTTGATAATTCTGCTTGGAACTTTGAAAGGACTGTGTTGGATACTTTTAACACTATGTATTTGTAACCTTTAAGCTCCACAATTGTAGTGTATGTCTAAGTCAGGATGTAGAGCAAGGGTGGGGAACCTTTTTTTATTCCACTGGCCCTTTTAATATAACATTATTTGCGGCCCGGTGCAGGCCATGCCCCTTCCGTGTGATGTCACATGGGGCGGGGCCACAATTGCCGGTGATTTCAGCAATGCCTGGATCACCCTCAGGATGCTCAGGGGAGCTGTAAGGGCAGCTGTGTGACCGTCTAAAACGTACCAAGGATGCTCCAGACGGCACTTCTGCATAGATTCTGGCTGCAGGGTGCCATTCTAGGCACCCTGCTAGCCAGATGAGGCTTGCAGAAAAAATCTCAGACCAAATGATTCCGAGGGCCTTATACGGCCCCAGGGCCTGAGGTTCCCCATCCCTGGTGTAGAGCATAATACCATTTTCCATGACCTCATTGATGGCATTAGTTCTACTAGGGAGAAGCATATTTTCTGTACAGAAAAGCTTTATGAGATCAGATCCATGATGAAGTGTTCACAAAGTGCATATTATAGGTAAACTTATGGCTATATAGTAAAGTTATTGAGAAAACATCAGTCCAATCACATACTAGTCTGCAACATAATATGTGTGATACACTGCATTCAGTCTGACATCAGAATCACTAGAAAAAGCACCCATTTGCTCTAATGAGGAGGGCTACAGGCAGTTCTCAGACTTACTGTTGCTCATAATCTTTTTATTAGAGTATGCCTCTCAAGCTCAGTCGTATTAAAAGGGTTGGGCTACAATAGTGATTTGCTTAATTTAATGCTATTAGCCAGGAGACACTAGCATTCTTCTTGGCCAATATTGCATCTGAGCACCAATGGATGCAATCTTTAGGTAGGAACACTCGCTGCTGCAGTTTCTCCCAGGAATTAGCATTATACGTATTATATGAGTTAACATGGCATTTTAAGAAATGAAGGGCTTCTTGTTTTTTTCATGGGACCAGGGTCGTAACTAGGGTAGTGCAACCTGTGCCATGTCACATGGCACCACAGGGCAGAGGGCGCTGTTTGGGCCTGTAAATGTTCCTGTTTATTATCACTCTTACTTGTAGCTTCCTCTTCTTTTATCCCCAGCATCTCCTGGCTGCCCCAGGAGTACCTCTATCTCTTCCCTGGCCCTTACCCATGAAGCAGTGGCCCATTTTCAGGTACACCATCTTTTGTCCCTATTTAAAAAATCGGGTGGGGCGCCACTGCTCTCTCTGGCACAGGGCACCAAAAAGTCTAGTTACAGCTCTGTATGGGACTCACCTCCCATGATAAAGTTTTTTGAAAGCTGTGCAGAAGATTGCAAAGACTTTTGGCACTATACAAGAATCTTTGCTGGCACAGAGACCTGCACCATTTTTACAAGGAAGGATCAATGAAAATGTTGCGCCCACAGCCTTTAAGTTAGATCTTGCTCTGGGTGCAAGTTGAGTGGTACATACCCCTTTAGCTTGTGGGCCTGTGCGAACTACATACCCTGCAACCATTATATATAGGTTTACCATACTATCCTTTTAAACTGGGACACTCATGAATTACACAGATTCAGTGGCTGGCTGGCTTCAAGCCTGCATTTCACCTGGTTATAATCAGCCACAGAATCTGTGTAATTCATTTGTCCTTAAAGGGATAGTATGGTAAGCCGAATTATAAATATGAAACTATGGGCTCAATTCAATTACCCGCGATTCAGTCGCGGTTGCAAGTAAGTGCGGCTACAGTATATGCCACATTTACAGTATTGCTGGATTTGTGATTTTTGTTTGCAGCCCATTAAGGCTGTATACAAAAATCCACAAATTTTGGGAGAGATAGGGCCACGAGAGAGGCCTCGCATGTGGGGGCAAGGTAATTGGATTGTGCCCTATGAGTCATTAAGATGAAAGGATGTGTCTGACTGACTAGAGTCATCACAATGCAGCCTGCATTTACCAGCTAGCTATACATCTAAAGCTCTCCATGACAAATCAAACCCATTGCTTGTCTTTGAGAAATCAGGCTTTTTGTAAGAAGGTTCTTGCACTACAACTTTTGTTTTGTTTTTTTCTTTCTTTAAATATTGTCATAATTTCTTTGTGTTGTGGCTTGTCACCAAGTAATAGCGTAAGTTAAGGTCCCCATACACCTGAGCCACAATTTCCCATTCTGCCGACGCTGACCCAATCTGCTGATCGTCATCCAAAACTGCTGATCCACAAACATCGATGATCTGCGATCTGTCAGTGGATCGGGGGAATTCAACAAATCCTCAACTCGACAATTCCAACCATATTCAGGTCTGGATCAGGGAATTGAGAATTTTCAACATGTTGATTATTTCCAAGTCCCCGCCCCAGACACTGACAGAATGGGGAATTGCTGCAATCTTCCGCAGTTTTATTGGCCCCCTTGTCAAGAGGTACACAAAAACTTTCAGCTGCACAGCTATATATTTATATTATGTACTAGAGAAAAACAGAAACATTGAAATCAATGATTTTTTTACTCAATGGTACGCACCTTGTTTTGCATTATTTTTATTTCTTATAATTATTATAACTAGTTTTGGAGGCAGGAAAAAAACATTGAAATCATTTCATAAATGAATAAAAAAAAACTGAACTATACACCATTTGTCTGTATTTTTAAAATTACTTATGTTAGTGTCTTTTACAGCGTTTCTTCACTTTTAGACAAACTGCCAATACATTGTCCTCCAGCAGATACTTTACACCTCGGCAGCTGCTAATATATTGCCATATTCTTCACATACAGTATAGTCATTACATTCTATGCACTGATGACCTTCACTGAATCTTTTTTTTCCGCTGACCTCTCTCCTAATTGTAGGGTTACTTCTATTATGACCTATCCAAGCTGTGAAGTACAGGTCTGTGTGATATGTGAATGTAGTCATACTGCTAAATGATAACTCTGCAGTTTGGGCCTTCAAATATGTGTTTGCAGCCTGAATTCAATAAATAATTCTGAATATACAATGTGTACAAAACCGACTATTCTTTGCTGGAGTTATGAATGCTATAAACTTCCCATCGTCTGAGGATTGACCTGCGTGTGAATCAGTGACAATAACATACTTAATTGAAATAAAGACACGGAGACTTGTATTTGGCAGAATTTGTTAGCTATTTATTTAAAAACATATAATGAATTAGTTACTATATTAATTAAATTAATTTAAATATGGTGGCAAAGAAAGAACGGCTAACAACAGCCCAAGCCTAACACTATAAACACTCCAACCACAACACAATACGCTCAAGCCTTCTATCTTGACTACCCACCCGGTAAGGTGATGATGCTGCCCCCGGCAGGGTGGTCCAGCAGACTTTATGAGTCAACGAAGGTGAGCAAAACAATGAGTAAACAAATATTCACAGTGCTAATAGGTAACCTGCCGTTCTTTCCCGCCTAAAATAGCCAACGAAACAATCACCAAACCCAAATCAAAAAGAGCCCATAAAAATAAACTTTAGGGAGGGAGGGTGGGAAGACAGGAACAAAAGAGGCTGACTCCGCCTCCAACAATCTCTAATATCCCTGCTATAACCTACAACCCTAAAAACCCATTGGCCCTAATTATCACATGATTCCTCACACTGGTCTGCCCCCAGCCTAGGAAGTTTAACCCTCTCCACTCCTATACAGTCATTTCGTTTATCTTATGAATATTTTAAAAAAACTGTGCACTTGGTATGTGTGGACTGCTGAGCATATGCCTCCTAACTGTCCTGATTTACGTGAGATAGTACGCATGTGACTGTGAGGGCATGCTCCCCTGTCCTGTCCAGGACATCATTGTCCTTCAGTGTGGATATACTCTTGGATACAGAGAAATTGAGCTTTGGCAATTGAGGGGTTAGTGGTGGCTGGTCTTTGGTGTGGGACCCAGTATTGTTTGTATAGAAGCACAGATAGCGCTTAATTGCACAAAAATGTCACATCAATTCAATACTATAAAATTATAATATTACACATTTATTAAATAATAAATAAATCTCCCGGGAGTGGAGTATAAAACAATTTAGCAATGTTTGATCCTGCTAGAGGCTGTGGAGACTCTCAGATGTTGCTGTCAGTCTCTACACAGCCCAGTAGTAAAAGGAAATCCAGCAATAAACCAGTGTCTTAGTACCACATCAGTGGATTCTCAAGTTGGAATAGTAAAGAAATCAGCTGCTAGTGCCTGTGGTGTTCAATGAAAATGTAGGAATATTGCATGATTTCACCGCAATATAAATGGTATATGTCCATGGTGTCTCTGTGATGCTGCTGTTTCAATGACCCACCAGATCCAGTAGTGCTGTATAGGTAGAGCGACTGTGGATACTTGCAGGCTGTAGTAATGGCTTTTAGCAGCGGGAGAATGGTGAACTATGCTCAAAGGAAATTTCCTATGTAGGCTGAAGTAACTGGAGTTTGTCACAACAGTGCCCTGCAGCGGATATACCTGGGCAGGTTTGTGCAGACAGCGGGAGCTGGGTCTCAGCAGTGAAGCGGCTGATCAGTCTGTGTCCGCCAACATGTTTTACAACATCCATCCTGCTGATTCTTGATGAAGCTGCTGAAGGATACAGACTGAGCAGCCACTGCACTCCTGAGACCCAGCTCCTGCTGTCTGCACAAACCTTCCCTGGTTTGGACAAATAGGCGGACAGTGACACGGCCGCGGCTACTTCTTTTGGTGCTTGCCCATCTGAGACTTTATGCAAAGTCCTTCCCTGGTGTACATCCATGCATATGAATGTGCAAAGACTGAGACGCCCACTTTCAGCGTTTGTACATGCCGCCTGGTATGGTGTAACACATGCGCCATATGAGTTATCTGGGTTTCTTGCGATCAGGGGCGTATCTATCCCTTAGCCAGGATGGCACTCCCCAGGGGTGTTGGCTGAGGGCAGGAGCCCCCCGGCAGTTGCACCCAGTACAACCTCTCCTATAACACACAGCCGCACATGTCAGCCAGGCGCCCATAGCAGTGTGGGCCTCTTCGGCTCCTCGCGTCACTATGTGCACCTGGCTCAGCAACCAGCATTCCAGAGTCACCCGCCTGACATGATCCCAAAGTGTGCCTCACTTGGGAAAACAACACACAGAGCCCACAGGGCGGCTGAGACATGATGTCATGGCGCTCTGGCTTCCGGGTGTGTGAGCTCTGTGTACTGCCACTGCCTCCTGCTGCTGTGAGTCTGGGATACATCCTGTGACAATGTAGGGAGTGCCCGGCAGCACAGTTTTAGATGGGGTGTTGTTATTACAGGTGACTGTGTGTGCCAGTAAAATGGGGCTTTAAGAGCCTGGGGTACATGGCCCTCCCAGGGCTCATTGCAAGTTACACCTAAGCTCCCAGCCAGAACAGGGGTTGGGATGGAAGGGAACTCTGACGGGGTAAGGGCAGCAAGAATGCACCCAGAGAGCTGGAGGAACATTGACATATAAGGCAGAGAGAGACAGGGGAAGGAGAGAAAGTGGCTGATGAACCCTGGCAGGACCAGAGAAAGGCGATCTGTGGATACAACAATACAGCAGCGGGACATCCAGCAGGCAAATGTCACTGGGGGTCATAAGTGTGCACAGAAGCTGGTACAGGGGATGCCGGTTCGGCACTTCCCCCTCTGCCAGATCATGGACTACCCTGTCACCCCATAGACTACTCACCTGGGCGGCCAGGTGAGTCCAGTTGAGTAGTGTATGTCCCGGACAGACATGATTCTTAGTAAATATACCCGATTGAATCTGGAGGTGACTGAGGGGCGACAGCAGCAGCAGAAACTTGGAATTGGAAGGAAGGCCCCTGGGGAATCCGACTGGGAAAGGCAGGAAAAAAGTGTTTTTCTATGACTATTATTATTGTTATTATATCCATCATAAAATACTTTTTATATATTAATCTCTATTTTAAGTTTTATATTATTCCGAAAATATGGAAGCATGCCAGTCCCTTACTTTACCAGGAGCGCTTGGAACCCTAGATACACCCCTGCTCACGCATTAGCAAATATTCGCTCAACTCCATCAACATTGGCATTGTGTGTTGCTCTGAATCAGGTCCTAAGTTTCAATGTCTTCTCACACTAATGAGCAATATATGCCATAAATGAAGATAAATTAGGCAGAATTTCAGGAGGAAAAAAATTTAAAGTGACTTTTGCGGAGTCAACTTTTCAGAAAAGTGATACTTTTCCCCCTACACCCGCACTGTTCCTATGGATCTCACCGCAGCCGGTGCCACCCCCCACCCCCTAACCTGTATGTTTGGCTTGCTCTTTTTTTATTGCAAAGACTTTCACATCAGGTTCTGCTCTGGCCCATGTGTCTCACAGATGGATAAAACATCACATAATATGGAAGCATTTTTACTCTTCAAAGTACTGCATGCATGTGGTTTTAGTCAAACAATAAAAATCCTTGTGAGATAACAAACCTTTTTGTGAACTGTCCAGACCACATATTTTCCCTCTCTGACTACAGGTATGAAATAAATTGTTTCCTGTGTAAGTATATTCCACTTTTTTTCACTTATTGCACCATAAGTTAAATGTAGTTACAGAATATACAGTATGTGAATTTGCAAAGGACTAGTTTTACCCATGCAAAGGCTACACATTCTGATATAACCACAAATTGTTTTGGAATTATCAAATGTAATATTTAAAATGACCAACAAGATGAAAACAAATGAACAGTGAATCTTTCAACACCAAAACGTTAAATCTACCTTGTTGCTACAAATAAACTTACATCCTTATTTATTAACATTTAACTCATTCTCATATAGAAAGCATTTTTTTTTTAATAAATATAATGCTTTATCTTAGTGTCAGTGTTCACCTCAATGGGATGTAGTTGGCAATCCAATGGTCAGGATGCCCGCGGTTAGAATCCCAGCTCCAGAATCCTGACCACTGATGTACCAACAGTGAGTATTAGGGTTAAGGTTATGGGTTAGGATTAGGCCCAAGGGGAGGGTTAGGGTTAGGTTGCTGGAATGGAGGTTAGGCTGCGGAAAGGTGGGTTAGGGTTACGGGGAGGGTTAGGGTAAGGGTTAGGGTTTCTTACCAAATTCTGTCAGAATTCTGACTGTCGGCATCCTGACCACCAGGATCCCGTACCCAATCCCACCTCAATAGTACCAGCAACCGCCAGCGGGCTGTATATAATGTGGCTGCTGTTTCATTTGATTGACAGTCCCAATATAGATATTAAGCTGTAAATCAATTGAGATAGTGGTATGGTATAGGGCAGAGAAGATGTATTTTTTAACATCCTCATATGCTTGACTTTTGTGGTAGGGACGGGCATCGCAAGTTGAATAGTTGAAGCATTCTGCCATCGGATAACGCCTTTAGATGGTATCTGCCCATCATTTATGAACCATTTAATGGCTTAAACTAGGGGTGGGCAATAAGCAGCCCCAGCTGTTGTAGAACTACACATCTCAGCATGCCCTGCCACAATTTTTCTATTTGGCCATGCTAAAACTGTTGTACGCTGAGCCGGCCCAAGGCATAGGCATAATAAGCAAATACCTAGGGGTGACTTGAATGTCTAGGGGGCATCCAGGGCTCTGCAACTAACCAGCCCCCCCACCTGCCACTATCACGTGACATAATGCTTTTCATCCCCCCCACTGGCGGCAGCTGCCCCTCACATGCCATTGCCGCAATCGGAGCTCAGCTCCGATCGGGCAGCGCAGCGTGAGCCAGGTCAGAATGAGCTTCTGCACAGAAGCTCATTCTGGCTAGGCTACAGGAAGAGAAAACAAGATGGCCGCGTTAGGGCATGCCATGCATGCCCAGCCACGGCCACACCTCCCATGGGCCTTTGCAGAGCAGAGACGTGAGTGATAACTCACATCTCTGCCTCCATATAACACATAATAGCCGCCCGGCCCATCGCCCATCGCCCAGCAACGGAAACTGGACAGGCTGCATATTGAACAGCAGCATTAGCTGCATCAAGGTAATAGCATTAGCTGCATCAGGGGCACACACTGACTGAGGGCATATATGTGTATATATTGTATATATTATAATATATATATATAGCAGATGGCGGCACTCGCGGCGACTAATAAAATATCCACAATCCCGTTGATATTGTCAACGTTTCAGGGACCTTTATTATCCCTTTCGTCAGAACATAGAAAATATACAACAATAAGAAGCATCCTACCTTAAATAACATCACCCACGAGTGAACAGACGCCAGGAGCCCGTCGCAGACGCGGCTACAATATGACGTCATCATGCTGTGACTCACCCATTACCAGGGAAACAACCAACACATACACAAACGGAAGCCTAAGGGGAACAAAAAATGATCCGATTATGTGCATTATAGTCATATTAGAAAAGATCTATCTAGACATGCTTGTCTGGTATTATAGTTATGGAAAATTTACAGTTACATGATAATTGTTCAGCACCTTGATATTGATATTTTCTCTTTACATATATATGGGGTATAGATTTTTTGATACCTGATTAGCTGCATTATTATAAGTAGTGCTATGCCAATTTTGTAAACAGGAAGTGACCACACAGGAAGTGTGGCCACGTTTGTATTCACCTGCACCAAATTGTCCTAAACTATTTGGGGTATAAATAGAGCTACCTGTCAGTTGTAAACCTTATCCCCTTGAAGAAGTCCGTTAGAGACGAAACGCGTTGGGTGCCTGTACCCTGCTTGACTATATCTTCCTATACACTTGAATTAAGATAAGATATCCAGTCATATGCATTTTTATTGAAATTTCCATTCTATTTATTTTATTTATTTATTTTATCCATTATTGATGCGTACATGTCCATTGTCACTATTATTGTATTTTTATCTATGTTTCATGTGTGTTTACATTAAATATCTTTTTATATATTTCTGGTCATATTCTATCTTGCACTTCAAATTATAATTTTATTTTTTAGCTGATAAATATCAGTCACCTGTATTTATTTGATGCACCTTTAGCACTTTAAGGCGCTCTGACCTGATCACCTTGTTTTTATATATATATATATATATATATATATATATATATATATATATACACATACATACATACATACATACATACATACATACAAATTGTTGATCAGCACTCCATATACTTGTCCAACTTCCGGGATGCAATTTCACAAGAAGCCTGACACAGAGCCACAACACCATCCGTAATAGATTTTTTTATATGTATATTATAGTCATATGGCAGGGTAGCGTTCCCGCTAGGCTGTTTTAGCAGGGCGCAGCGCCCCGCCCTCCTTCTGGAGGGCAAAAATCACCCTGCCCTCCAGAAGGAGGGCAAAAGGCGCCCTGCCCTCACAGCCTGCGGGTGCCTTCTTCACCCGCGGGTGGAGAATTGTGCGGTGACCCGGTCACCGCCGGAGAATAGACGCCGGGCGCATGCGCCCGGCATCTATTCTCACTGTCTGCAGCACTTGGGGGCTGCCTGGTGTGTCCGTAAGTGCCGGCAACGTCCCCAAGTATGACAAAAAGGGGACGCATCTAATAGACACGCCCCCTTCTCATGGCCACGCCCCTTTTTAAGGCATGCGCACAAAGTTGCCCTCTCTAGCTCCGGCGCCCTGCCTGCCGCCGGAGCTATAGTGAACACTACAGGGGATATTGTTAGCGAGGGCCATGCTGCTGAATGCAGCATGGCCCCCGCCGTCGCTGCCGGCTCCCCCACCAGGTCCACTCGCTGACGCGGTCGGGTACAGTAGACATCGTCTAGTGTGTACCCGACATAAGATAGCTGGTGGAATTATCTGCTAGGGGGCACCAGTCCAAATTTTGCCTAGGGCACCAAATTGGCTAGGGCCGTCTCTGGTTGTACGGCATGCTGCGATTTGTAGTTCAACAGCTGGAGGGCTGCCTATTGCCCTCCCCTGGCTTAAACCATCCGTTGTGGTGCATATGCGAAGAGGGCACAGCTGGTTTGCTTATGGGCAAAGGAGCATTGCTGACTGGTCCGATTGTCTCGGTGGTGTTATACAACACCACACATCGGGTGTAAACACATTGAAAATATGTTGCAATGGTGGCAACCATCACAATCTCGGCATCGATTGCAAGTTTTTAAATGTTAATAGAAATAAATGATAAACAAGCCAGTTTAGCTTTAATTTCTATTGCTGTTTTAAAACTATCGATCAAAGCCGCTGATGATTGGCACCTTTGGCAAACCGCTTCTTAGTATATCTTCCCCCAAATTCTCCAGTAAAGGTCCTAAGTACAAATCAGCACAAACTCCACTTACAGTATGGACTACTTTCAGGTAAAACTCATCTCAAAGATGGAAAACACTTTAAGTGAATAGGGTTACTTCAAAGAGCAATCTCAGCATTTTATAATACCACAGAAATTAGTATAGGACTTAGCTTATTGTTAAAGAACATAACGATCATTTGCAATAAATAGTTTTATAGATGTTGGAACTTACTGTAGCTGACGTTAATGTTTGCCAAATTCTAAGAACATATGTACAGTATGTTTTTGTTTATAGTTTCCCATTAAACAATGTGCATTTCTTACTCATTTTTCTAAAGAAAAAAATCATGCAACAAAAAAATAATGAGGTATAAAACAATGACTCTGCTCATTATAGTCATAATAATAGTAACAATACCTAATTCCCATAAGAGATATTATTCAGTTCTGTCCATATTATTTTCTATTATGAAAAAAGGGACAAAACCAGGCAATTTAAGGCAAATAAAATCTACCTCCCAGCAGCATAAACCCAGGGCAGTGATAATATGAGTTCAGTCTTCTCTCCCCACCTGTCCCTTTGCAAAACATGAGAGGTAACTTACAACATCTAAAAGAACTTTATCAAGTTTCCTCGATAAAACAGGACCCACAGGGTCATTTTACCATATAAGCTAACATGTCAGATATTCAGACAGCACTGTTGAGAAACTAACAAAGTAATGTTCAAACACAATACTGATCGGTTACTTGGCCTCTGCCCAAATTGCATCATATAGAGGTGTGTGTATAAATTACGTTGATATTATCCTTTATTTCTAGGGCACCACCAGGGGTCTGCAGTGCCATACAAAGTACAGAGTGCAACACAAGTATGCACTCACTACATATGTATGTATGCACGTATGTATGTATGTATATGTATGCATATATACATGTACAGCAGACAGGTTCAAAGTAATTGAAATTAAGAAGATTACGGTGGGGGGAGGGGGTGTTGATGGCATAGGTAAGGAATGGAAGTTTATAATCTATTGGGGAGGGGTATTGGGTATTTATAATCTATTGGGGAGGCGGCTTACAGCCACATATCCACTAGGCGAATTTGACAGGCGATTGCATGATAACGAAGTAGTTATCGTGCAATCACCCGCAAATCGGGCATGTAAATGGCAAAAACGACCAGCGATGTGCGTGCCCGCTTGTCGTTTTTGCCATCTATCATCGCCCGTACATGCTGGTCAACCTGATGATCCTGTCAGGTTCACCATGTACAGGGATGATGGATGTGCCTGGACTGAACGAGTGAACGTTCAGGCTAGGCACATCACTAGACATACAAACGACAGCACGATTGCAATGTCGGAATCGTGCTCTCATTGTTATGTCTATAAGTGGATAAGGTAGTCATACCTGGTTGGGTTAGAAGGAGACCTGATAATGTTTTGTAAGAGATGAGTTTTGAGAGCCTGTTTGAAGCTTAGTGAGGGGTGAAGTGTCTGATATGTAGGAGGCGTAACTTCCAGTGGCGGGGAGCAGGGAGCACGAGTGTGCTATGGCGCCCCCCCAAAGTGTCTGCTATATAATATAGCCGCTATTTTTATACACACACACACACATACATACATGGCAGGGTCACACACATACATACATACAGGCAAGCAGGGTCACACATAAATACAGGCAGGGTCACACATACATACATGCACACACACATACAGGCAGGGTCACATACTTACATACATGCATGAAGGGTCACACATACATACATACAGCCAGGGAGGGTGATAGACATAACTGGGGTATAACCTCTTTCACCTTAATATGGACCCTGCAGTTTCTTCCTCGTCGACATGCTGCTGTAGCCCTGCCCTCTGCTGGGGTCAGATGAACATGTGCTGAGCTCCACCAATCAGGGCTCAGCACAAGCTCCTCTGACCACGGAGTCTCTCACTAGAGCAGCAGGAAGGCAGGACTAGACACTGCTGCTGCTCTGTATACACAGCACCTGGCAGGCTGGACATGGACCCGGTAGGCTGTCAGTTACTTGACAGCTGCTTCCGGAGTCCCGACTTCAGGGCGCCCTCTGGCAACTAAGGTGCCTGGAGCTCGCGCTTCGGTGGAAACGCCCTCCCTACGCCCCTGGTGGGGAGAAGCACTGGAGAAGTCCTGTAGGTGGGAGTGGAAAGAGGCAATCAGTTTGTATGAAGGGTAGTTATCATTGGCAGAACAAAGAGGGTGTGCTGGAGTTTATAGGGGGATGAGATTCGAGTGATAGGGGGAGAGAATTGGGTGAGGACTTTATAGGTAGTTATAAGGAATTTTAAATAAACTGTGTAGGCAAGGGGAACCACTTAGGACTTACAGTAGCAGTGAAGTTAGGCAGAAATAGAGTGATTGGAGAGAAAAATAAGCTAGCAGAAGCATTAAGGATATACTGGAGAGGAGAAAGGTGAGAGAGAAAGGGAGAGGTTACAATGATGGGGATAATACACAATATGACACATGATGGTACTCCTGGTACACTGTAGGTAAGATAACAAAGTGCATCTTATGGAAATGAATAGTACTTCCAAGTAACACAGCAATTTAATAAGAAACAAAGACATGGGTAGGTGATTAAGGTTTGTTAAGCTGTAGGATGGAGAGTTTTGAGATATGGGGCCGTATTCAATTTGAGGCGAAAAGTCAGTTTTCGGCGAAAACTTTTCACCGATGATGTCATTTTCTCCTGTTTGGCTTTTACCCCGTATTCAATTTGGAATACTTTCCGCCTAGGTGGAAAGTCAATACAGTGTAATAGGCGGAAAAGTATCGCCTATGAATAGCAGGTGGAAAAAACTGCAGAATTGGGGTTTAGGTGTGCAAAGTTGGGGGAACCCCCGTGCATACTTCAGACAGTCCCCTAAAGGTAAACTGTGTCAAAAAAAAAAAAAAAAACACTTAAGGACACCATTAAAAATCACTTTGATTTTGGGGGTGAAAAAAATATGGGGGGACAAAGTTAAAAACTACCGAACTTGACTCTGGGGGGGTCCCCAAGTATGCCCCAGGTGTTTTTTCCATTGCAGGTGCTTGCGGCAGGTGGGTTTTTCACAAATTTTTAAACTCACTTTAGCAACTTTAAAATATGCTGAACCCCATTTTCAAGTACCCCAAATTTGCTGGGTATAGTTAATTTTCCCTAAAAAAAATTCTAAATGCTCTTCTACATCACCTTATTCAAAGCCACATTTATGCACCAGCCGCGGCTATTAGAAACCCCTACTTCCTTCAGGAGATAAAAATGGGGGTAAACTTTGTCATCCCCTATGTCTACACATCTTTAGGGGGGTCCCTGGATTATTTTCCAAAAATTCCCATTGTGTTTAACCTGTAAAAAAACGGGTTAAAAGTTTAAAAACAAATTACATAGGGTCCCCCCCCAAAAGTCAAACCAGCCCCAGGCTTGCCAGCCAGTCCTGGTTTCTAAAAATAC
Source organism: Taudactylus pleione (assembly GCA_031769625.1). Taxonomy (NCBI): domain Eukaryota; kingdom Metazoa; phylum Chordata; class Amphibia; order Anura; family Myobatrachidae; genus Taudactylus; species Taudactylus pleione. The sequence goes on from JAUIMM010000614.1 coordinate 7,097,732, forward strand.
GGGAAACAAAATGTGTAGGGTTCCACCGTAATTTAGAAACCAACACCAGGCTGCAGGGACCAGCAGTCCTGGTTTTAAATATAGGGGGGGGAAGACGTGGGGATCCCCCTATATTTAAGACCAGCACCAGACCCAACCGACTGGGGTGTAATGCTATCACCGGGGCTCCAGCTCCAAAGCATTAGCACCCAGCATGCCTGTCATTTTGCACTTGTGGAACAACAAGTGCCAGCAGACATGTGGCACCTGTAACTTCACTGTAAAATAAATAGTTAAATAAAAACAAAACACACACGTGATTAGTATAACTTTATTACACACCTACCCATTCACACATACTTACCGCTGATTGGCTCCAGCTACTGACAGTTCCAACCTCACAGTTCCCACGTGGGAACTGTCAATAGCCGGAGCCAATCAGCTGGCATTCGGGAGAGATCTGTATGTGTGGCAACACACATAAAGATCCTGGGTACATGGATCGTGAACTTGTTTTTTTGTTTTGCCAAGTTCATAGATTATTCTGCGGAGACCAGCGCCAGGATATAGGTGAGTATGTTTTTTTTTTAGCAAGGCCAGTCATTAAGGATTTTCTACTGGACAAGGGGACAGAAACATCGGGTATAGGTAACAGAACAAACAGAATATAACCTGCGTGATTATAGATCCTGCTGCCAAAAGTCCATCTCAGGATCACCACACCTTTAAACAAACACAATGAGATGGCCAAAAGGCGCCGGATATGCGTCTCTATATTTCTTCCAAAAAAGAAATAGAGACATAGACCAAATGGTGTTATACACAATTCCACTACAAAGTTTGTTTGTGGGTTTGTGCTTGATGTTTCCTCACCTGAATAAGGTGAGAAGTGTGCACATAAAGGTATCTTTACTTTTTCGGACCGTTCTTTTTCTCAAGCCCAATGGATCCTCTCCATATATAATCAAAGAAAACTGATCATGGTGTTTAAAAGTTTCAACAATTATTAACAAACAACAGATCATAAAAATTACTTTGTACCACAAATGGCTTTTCCAGAAAGGCACGGTATAAGATGTAATGCCAAAAGTAGAGAATGATACCTGGGTAAATCACCTCACTTCTCCCGTCTTCTTCCCTGGAAATGGTCAAAGAAATTTCAACAGCACTCCTCCCTCGCCAACATGTTTCGGACACACTCTGTCCTTTTTCAAGGTGTATAAGGAATGCTGCCACTACTTCCCTTTTAAACCCTCCACCTTAACTTAATTGATCATGTGATCACCAACTTTTAATTGCACAAATCCCATAAATACATTAACAACCTAAAAAATAATAACCCTTTGATTTTATTTAATAAAGGGCATTTTCCTAGGTATCATACTCCTTAAAAATACAATAAAAAACCTCCAAATTCATCAATAAACACTTAAACATAAAATGTCCATAAAATTGGCTTTTTGTCTTAAAAAAACCCGGGATGGAATCATACCAGTATACAAATGTCCTTATATGGTTGATATGCTCCGTCCGTTTGTGCCGGTCCTGAGTATGGATAACCGATCCTCTAATCAACCACCTGTTTCTCCAGGAGCTCCGGGAGTGGGTGTGTTATCATCCACCATCCTGTGTACCTTCGCGACGTACCGATGGATGACCCACAAACCGGAAGTGTTTCCTCGCACTGAACATCCGGTGAATGACCCACAAACCGGAAGTCTTCTAATGGAACTGATGTGTCTGGTCAAACTGTACAACAGTCCTCCTGGAACATGTTACCGGATGTATCAGTTCCATATATACTCCACATCCATGCTCAGAAATAAGAGTGGGATAAGAGGGAATGTTAAAATCATCATACAAATGAAAACATCTCTAAAAACATATACATGGTTATAGCAAAAAGAAAAACACATATTAGGATCCAACAGGTGGCTCTATGCTAATATGGACCTATTATAGAAACCATTTAGTTTGAAAGTCCACATTTAGACCATATGGTGTTAAAGTACGTAATTCATAAATGGTATGCATTTCTAATCTGGCTAGAGTACCCTCCACATCATTATTCCTCCAATTAGGTATTGCTACCTTAATGCCACAAACCGAGGTTAAATCAGAAAAACTACATTGGTGTTCCTTTTTAAAATGTAAAGAGATACTATGTGGTTCTACCCCTTTTTGGATGTTCCTGCGGTGTTCTGCCAGTCTAGTTTTCAACATCCGACTAGATTTGCCCACATATTGTTTACCGCAGGAACACTCCAATAGATAAACACAGTTTTTTGTCTGGCACGTAATAAATTGAGAAATCGGATATTCTTGTATTATTCGACTTATATGTGGTAATTTTGGTAGAGGTGGATTTACTACTACGCTTCTTACTAGTTGGTTCTTTAAGTTCTTTGTCCTCCTGTACATAAACTGTGGTTTAGAGTCTAAACATTCCTTCAATGAAGGATCTTGATATAGTACTCACCAATATTTATTAATGATACTTTCAATTTGACGGTGTTGTCCATTAAATTTCGTAATGAAAGTCATCTTTAAGTGAAAATCAGCTTTTGTACGTTCTCTACCTAAAAGCATATTACTTCTGTCCATATTCCCCACTTCCTGTCTTGTTTTTTCCATTAATTCATCATTATACCCTTTTCATATAAACTGATTTTTGAGACTCTCAGATTGGGTAAAATAGTCATCATTAAAAGTGCAATTCCTTCTCACACGCTGAAATTGGCTTTTCGGTATATTAGTAAGCCAATTATGTTGATGATTGCTAGTGCGTTCAATAAAAGAGTTGCAGTGGGTTTCCTAAAATTCTTAGTTAAAATTTCATTACCCCTAATAAATATGGTTAGATCTAAAAAAATGACCTCTACCTGACTCCTATTAAAAATTAATTTAATGTTGTTCATATTGTTGTTTAAATGGGTACAAAAAATATCCAAGGACTCCTGACTTCCTTTCCAAATAAAAAAAACATCATCTATATAGCGCACCCAGGACACCAGACTGGCACCAAAATCATGTCCACTCCAAATCGCCTCTGCTTCCCATTGAGCCATGAAAAGGTTGGCATAACTAGGAGCCAGTCTGGTGCCCATCGCTGTCCCCGTGCACTGTAAATAAAAAGAATCCAAGACCCAGAAAAAGTTATTATGAAGAATAAAAGAGATACCCTCTACAATAAAATCCTTTAAATCCTCACTAAAATATTCTCTATTTAAAAAGGTTTGTATACTCCTTAAGCCTTTTTGATGGTCATTGATCGTATATAATGAAGTCACATCTGCTGTGACCAACCAATATTCTGGATCAATTTAATTTTTGTTATATAATTAATAACAGAAATGGTATCTTTAAGAAAGGCCGGAGTCTTTGCTACTATCGGCTGTAACAAGCAGTCTAGATAGTGTGCCGACCCAGAGGTCTTTCAAGATTTTTATGCACTTTTGGCAGAATATAAAGTACAGGGATTGATGGTTTCTCAATAATCATATATAACTTCTTTTGCTCTGTGATTACTCCTTTTGTAGTATAAAGTGCCAAAAGTTTTTCTAAATCTTTCTTTATTTTATCTGAGGGATTACTCCTCAAATGCTTATAGGTCTCATTATCACTTAACTGCCTCACTTTTCTGCATTGTAATGCTTAATATCCAGAATGACTACACCCCCTCCCCTTTGTTGGCAGGTTTTATAACAATCTCCTTATTTTTTCTCAGAGAAGTGATCGCCTGTCTTTGTTCTTTAGTTAAATTCATTTTTTTTATCTTTTTTAATCTGTATCCTATCCAAATAGTCTCTTACCAGTTTTTTGAAGGACTCAATAAAACATCCTTTTTTATGCATTGGAAAAAAAGAGGATTATCTTTTAAACACTGACACTGGTACATCCTCCACAACCTCATCAGAATTAGAATTCTTCTCCGCACAAATTGTTTTTCAAAGTTAATCTTCTAATGAACTTTTGTAGGTCAATGAAGACCTCAAAATGGTCCATACTACTACTTGGGGCAAATTTTAACCTTTGTTCTAGAACTTTAGTCTCATTTTCATTTAAGATGTATTTACTTAAATTATACATTTTAGTTTTCATATCTGAATTTATTGCTCCATTTGTATCCCCTTTTCTCCCCAAAGCATTTCTCCTTCTTTTATCTAAATGTTTCCGTAGACCTCCTCTCTTCCCTCTTTTACATTCCTTCTTTTGTATGGTGTTTTTTTCTTCCTGATCTTTTCTCTAAACAATTAGTCTCTGTTGTTTGTGGACAATCGTTCCACTCATCCCTATGGGTATCTACAGGGTCCTGCAGTCTACTCTCAAAACTGGGTGGTGGACTTCCCCTCCAACTGTATCCCCTATCTCTATTTCTTTCTTTTCTAATAGTTGTTTCCCTTCTATTTCTCCAAATTCTATTCTCAGGGGATTCTTGATCCCTAAAATTCTTATTTCCTCTATGGGGAAGTACATTTCCAAACTCTGAGTTTTTTCTCAATTTCTTATATGGAGAACTCTGGTTTCTAAATTTAGATACATGCGGAATATTAATACTGTCTCTATTGTAATTTCCATCATCGTGTTCCTCTCTCATATATTCGGAATGATTTTTCCTAAACTTATGTTGTATCCCTAATTTATAATCCTTCCTATCTCTGAACAATTTCTTTAGTTTTTTCACTCTGATATCCCTCTCATTCTTTTCTATCCTATAATTAATATTAATTTCCATTTTTCTTTTAACTCTGGTGATTCAGAAGAGAGTTGTATCAGTGTTTGATATATTTCTATTTCCTCTTCCACTCTCCTTAAATACTTTTGTTTTTCCCCTATGATTAATTCCATCAGTGATAATGAACATGTGTCAAGGATTTTAAACCAAGCATTTTTAAAATCTATTGTTTCTCTGTTGAATGATGGTATTTTGTCCACTCTAAGACCTCTAGGGATAATTCCCTCTTTTATATATTGTTCTAAAGTGGCAATTTCCCACCAAACCTTCCCTTCCTTTATAAATAATTTTTCCAAAGAATACATAGCACTCTCCACATTATCATCCCTCAGGGTATTATCATAAAGTTAGCACGGTCGCTGATTGGCTGACGGGACGTGCAAGCACCGTGCAGTCCTGTCAGCTGGCATTCAGGAGGGATCTGTATGTGTGGCAACACACATACAGATCCTGGGTACATGGATCTTGAACTCGTTTTTTTGTTTTGCCAAGTTCATGGATTACTGCGGAGACCAGCGCCAGGATATAGGTGAGTATGCTTTTTTTTTTTAGCAAGGCCAGTCATTAAGGACAAGGGGACAAGAAACATCAGGTATAGGTAAGTATGTGTGAATGGGTAGGTGTGTGTAATAAAGTTATACTAATCACGTTGTGTGTGTTTTGTCTTTATTTAACTATTTATTTTACAGTGAAGTTACAGGTGCCGCATGTCTGCTGGCACTTGTTGTTCCACAAGTGCAAAATGACAGGCATGCTGGCACTTGTAGTTCCACTGTAAAATACAATAGTTTTGCATTATTTGGCCCCCCCATTACCCCCATACCCACCGCTCCAGGGGTATGGGGAAGAGCCCCGGGCTTCAGTGTAAGCCTGTGGTGCTCGGGAGGGGGGGGGACCCTTCTTTGGGGGGTCCCCGACTCCCCTGAGATCATCGGCTTGCACTGACCGACTTGGGGTGCTAATGCTTTGGACCTGGAGTCACAGTGATTGGATCTCCGGGCTGTGGCTTTACACCCCAGTCGGTTTGGGTCTGGTGCTAGTCTTAATTATAGGATGCTCTCCATGTCTTTTTTCCCCCTATATTTAAAACCAGGACTGGTCCCTGCAGCCTGGTGTTGGTTTCTAAAATACGGTGGAACCCTACACATTTTGTTCCACGTATTTTTAGAAAACAGGACTGGCTGGCAAGCCTGGGGCTGGTTTGGCTTTTGGGGGGGACCCTATGTAATTTTTTTTTTTTAACACATTTTTTTTACAGGTACAACACAACGGGAATTTTTGGGAAATATTCCAGGGAACGCCCTAAAGATGTGTAGACGTGGGGGATCACTATGGGTACCCCCATTTTTATCTCCTGAAGGAAGTCAGGGTTTCTACTAGCCGCCGGCAGGTGAATTTTTGCCGAATTTTAAAAAAATGCATTTAGGGACTTAAAAATATGCTAGTACCCATTTTCATGTACCCCAAATACCCCACTTTAAATAAAAAAAAAAAAAAAAGCTAACTGCACTTCTGCATCACTTCTTCAAAGTCGGGAAAAAAAAAACCTGCCTTTCTTTTGCAGGCAAAAACGGAGGTACCCATAGTGATCCCCCTGGTCTGGACATCTTTAGGAGGGTCCTACAATTATTTCCAGAAAGATCCAGTTTTTTTTTTTGCCGATCACAAGTTTCGCCTGTTCCCAATTTCACCTACTTTCAAATTGAATACGGGGATACAGCGTGCACACGCGCAAAAAGTTTTTGCCTCCAAACTGGCGATGTAGGCAAAAACGGGATTTCGCTGGCAGAGGCGAAAACGCAGCTTCAAATTGAATACGGGCCATTGTGGAAATTAAGTTTTCCGGGACCATTCATAAGGTATTTATGCTAGGAATGCCATTTCATAAATGGTGGGGAGGCCATGGTGGAGTAAGGCATCCTAATGGTTTTCATCACAAAATGAACCTTGATATGGGATATAACCTTGAAAATAGGAGGTTAGAGAGACTTCTAATTTTGTGCAATGGCCACCTGATCTGCTATAAGAATATGGGCGCACATTGGCATGATTCAAACATTTTGTAATTTGGCATGGGGTGAGATAAAATTATTCCCATTGTTGAGGATAGAGGATTTGATGTAGCTAATTCCCACTGCATTTATGTGGGTACATAATAAAGTTGTAAGATTTGGAACTATATAACTAGATAGTTATTGCAACCCAGGTGGTGCCTTTAGGAAGTCTTTTCAAAACTTGAGTTGGCGGTAGGCATAGGGATTTATTTATGTATGCCCATATACAGTGTGTATTTTGGAGATATTCTGAATAATCTGATGATAGGAAGTTGGTCCAAGGGGAGAATGTAATTAGGTTAAAACAGGTGGGTCAAAGTGATAATTACCTTGGAGTAACAGGTAGACATATTCAGGTTGGGGATCAATCTTGCCAAGGCATTAATAGAGAGGTTTCTAGATGGTAGAATAAATACTGTATGTGGTAGCAACCCAAATTCGTAGGGGATCAGAGAATGTGGTAAGAGGGGCCATTTGAAGTTGTCCAAGAGTTCCACATTAAGGGGGATATGTTTCAAAGCTTGGAGAGAGATAAAGTAACAACCAAATAGTTTCTATCTGTTAAGTTACAGGCTGTGCTAGAAAAATTACAGTTGGAAGCTGATTGGTTGGTACTTTATCGCTCTCCAAGCTTTGATAAATCTCTGTGTAAATCTTTGAGCGTATAAGAGGAAGTTACAAATTTTTCTAGGTCTACCCAGGGCTTTACACAGGGGGAAGAGCAGCATATTTGTATGTATATTTCTATTTTAATGGTCCTCTAAAGTGACTGTTCAGTTTTATTGGATGTAGTGCAGATAAAATAGAAAATTAATATTGAGCTGAAGGCTTGCGCCAGATAAAGAGCCTGTTGTAAAAACTATGCAAGCTGTGCTAGAAACCTTACATTACATGTTAGTATGAGAACAACACTAGAGCACAGCTTAACATGTTCAATTTCATATGCTCTAAAAAAAATTCTATTGTATCTATAATATTTGTTATGACTTAGGTTTAAGCTGAGGGATGGGGGGGCTAGGTTTAGGCACTTAGGGGGGTTAGAGTTAGCCACCCCTAAGGGAGGATTAGGGTTAGGGGGGGGGACAGTTTTACTTACCTAAATCCCCTGTCGGGATCCTCACTGCTGCCGGTCTTCCGGCGTCGAGATTTATACATACTCATTCCATGTGTGGCTTTAGATACACATAAAGTGTGCTCCAGTCCCAACAGGCGGTTCTATTATGTTCTGAAGGAATACAGGGTGTGTAGGAAAGATTGCAGAGAATGACTAATTTAAAGACTGTGCTGGAATAAGGTAAAAAAGGGAAGTGCTTGAACTCCGGGACTCATTCAGAGGTGGACATGGTGTTGATGCTTGAACTCTGGGCCTCATTCAGAGGTGGACATGGTGTTGATGCTTGAACTCCGGGCCTCATTCAGAGGTGGACATGGTGTTGACGCTTGAACTCCGGGCCTCATTCAGAGGTGGACATGGTGTTGATGCTTGAACTCCGGGCCTCATTCAGAGGTGGACATGGAATTGATGCTTGAACTCCGGGCCTCATTCAGAGGTGGACATGGTGTTGATCTTTGCGCAGTTGAGTGATATTTTGTTACTGCAAATGCGTAAAAAGTCAGAGAAACCCTTACGCGCATGCGTACTATTGAGTGTATGCAGAGGCCATGGGCATTCCTGGGTGGTGGCCTGAAGGGAAAAAAGGCTGTCTCATGGGCGTGTTATGGGGCATGTCAGCGGACATGGCTGCATTCACATAAGCAGAGCTGCAGCTAGACAAGCCACAATTAGAGAAAGTTCAGAAGGGGGTACTGCACCATCCATAGGGCGTCATAAGTGTTGATGGTGCACCGATGGTCCTGTGTTTGAGTACAGTAACGGATTTCCAGTGTTTACAGACATTGAAAGTGGACATCTCAGGGCTTGCAACCTCTAGTGCTCGTAATTACACAAGGGGAAGGCTGAGACTAGCATTTGCCTATTATAGCAGAAACAAATCTGAAAGAAATTACATCTGTAACAGCATTAGCGTCCACCTCTGGCTCTCTGATCAGAATTTACTCTCATTAAAATCTATTAAGGGCAAATATATGTAAGCCTACTTTCGGGTTAGTAAGTGTACATAAAAACTATTTTTCTAAATTAAAAATAAATATAATTGTGCAACTAAAACAAATATATCTGTATATATGTTGTTTAAGTTAAACTTGTTTATTAAGTATACAGCAGATTGATATGTGTAGTACGTGTGAGTAATATACAGGAGCCATGTGCCAGTGAAAGTGCTGGAAAACCCACGTGCTGCTAGAGACTATGGGGGGATTTTTCAAAGCTTGTAGAGAGATTACTGTAAGTGTAGAGAGTTAAAGTACCAAACAATCAGCTCCTAACTGTCATTTTTCAAACACAGCCTGTAAAATGGCAGTTAGAAATTGATTGATTGCCTGTATAGCGCTGGACTAGAAGAGGAACATTTTGCATGTCCGCACACCTGGGAAGGTGCTAGAAGCACGGCGCCGGGCAGGGTCTCTGACTCACGCCGCTGGCGGGAAGGTCAGAATGCTGGCGGCTGAGTATAAATATCAGCTGTAGAGCCAAAGGGGGGCTATAGTGACAGTTAGGAGCAGTTAAAGCAGGAAGTTATGCTGGGTACCTATGCTGGGTACACGCTGGCCGACATATCGACGGTTCAATTGAACACCCGATATATTATATGTCTTTGAACGACTTTCACAGACCTAATGCGTTGGTTGTGCAGCTCAGCCGATGACGGATATATCTACAGATATATCTGCGCATCGTACTGTGTGTACAGGCGGTCAGACGACCACCCGTACACTTGCTGCACAGGCTGCCGGGGAGAGGGGCCCGATGTGACCCCTGGCCAGATGTCAGTGATGGTTGTTCAGTGTGTATGAACAACCATGATCTGCAGATATATCTTTTAGGTGTGTACCCAGGTTTACTTAGCAGCAAACAGCAGCAGCACCTATTCGGGAGAGCGGAGGAAGGACCCTGTCGAGGTCTGCAGGGCACCATGCATCCCCCTTGAGGGGGTCAATTTCAGTGCCATCAATGAAGAAAGCACAATAGACCCAGCAATTAGCATTATAACACCTCTGATGAAACAACCCTCAGTATTGTTTGAGAAATGCGTTACTGATCTCTATCACGAACAAGGAACCAGGAAGTAACGTGCTCCTCTGTATCTGCACGCTGGGACACTGAGCTGCTGGTAGCTGCCAGGATGCAGCCTATTTTGTGTTTGCATGTCAGGACACTGAGCTGCTGGGAGGTGTCCATGGATTTGGGGACATTGAGCTGCTGCATTTAGCCGCTGCATAGCAGTGGGAACTGCTGCAATACAGAACTTATCACTGCCCACATTCTCGTCAGCCAAGATGGCCCGGAGCAGACCCAGCACCAGATGACAGTAAGCTGGAACTAGGGGCATTCAACCTATCACAGAATTACCTAAACACTGAAGCTGAGCGCTGGTGTCTGTGGGACCTCACCAAGGAGACTGTCATTTGTTTACGGTTTCTCGCTACCTGAAATGATGTTTAATGCCTCAGTTTTTTATACAATTTATATGTGAAATAGCTGCCCCTTAAGAATTTTGGATACACACTGATACAATGTTGTTACTATTTGGCCGATTTGGCCTAATTGTAACAAGATATAGTGCATACGGTGTAGTGTGTATGCACGATATGCGCGCATGGGGATATGCAGTCGCATACGAAGTTGTCAGGTTTGATGTGCTGCACATGCATTTAATGAAGGACGGAACAAGAGATCATTCAGTCTTTCATTACATCGTTCTAATGTGTACCCAGGATCCAATATGTCGTTCTAATGTGTACCCAAGATCCAATACATCACTCAGTGTGTACCCAGCTTAATATTGTACAACAAGAACTGTCCCTCACAAAGGATTTTATTGCTTATTGACTAACAATTAACCATTACCTCTTCGACACTTATTATTATTATTATTACCAGTTATATTTATAGCGCACACATATTCTGCAGCGCTTTACAGAGAATATTTGGCCATTCACATCAGTCCCTGCCCAAGTGGAGCTTACAATCTATGGACCTCATTCAGAGTCAGTCGTAAACGGCCGCTCGGTCGTATGCCTAACGATCGAGATTCAGAAATAAAAACAATCGCACGGCTGGGCGATCGCAACCAAAGTGACGCCCATACATGAACAAAGCACCTCCTCTAGCTAACGAGTGATAGCAGCTAGCGATCGAGTCAATCGTTGTCAGTCGCTGTATGTTAATTTTCTTCTTCTGGTTGCGGCCGCTTGTGTTGTGTGCAAATTACACCAAAAATTAAGAAAAAAACGCATAGAATAAGCCATCCCCATGAAATATATTTATTCTTATTATTCTCTAATGCAAACGCAACTGAATCAATTACAAGCCAATTAGCAGTGTTATTAGCGACAACAAACGATTATTAGCTGCTTGCATTGTGTGGCACAAAATAGAAGCATCAAACATAACATCAGTCACATTCGATAGTATCGATTGTACTCTGGTGCTTGAGAGAGCACATACCCAACCTCAAGCTGTACGATCAACCAGGCCTCTAACCTGCTCGCAGAGTGACGTTTTACTACTTCCGGTCTTCTATGTCGGTCGTAGCAGGAAATTTATGTACGTCCCCAAATCGCCCTGAAAACGGTGAGGAACGCCTGCGTTTTTAGACCAACACCCACAAACAGCCTTTCATGTCAATCAACTCCTGCAAGCCACTTCCTGCTCGTAAGCCGTACAATTGACAGCATTTTTCAATCGCAAGGTCACGTACGCACATGCGCACAACTAACAGTACGCATGCGTGGTTTGGAAACATCGGATGCGTACGACTGAGCGGCCGCTTAAGGCCGACTCTGAATGAGGTCCTATATATTCCCTACCACAAGCGCACACAAACACTAAGGTTAATTTTGTTGGGAGCCAATTAACCTACCAGTATATTTTTGGAGAGTGGGAGGAAACCCACGCAAGCACAGGGAGAATATACAAACTCCACACAGTTAGGGCCGCAGCTGGAATCGAACCCACGACCTTAGCGCTGTGAGGCAGTAATGCTAACCATTATACCGTCTGTGTTGCCGAATACCGGCCTGCATTGAGTGTTACTAACAATTGCATTTATACTTGCTCTCACGCTGACAACTAATCCCATTGTCCCTGGACTGACTATGGGCCTGATTCAGCTGTTGATCACAGATTCATGATTATTGGGAATCTGTGCGTGCTCAGGACCTATTCTGCGAGTGTGCAGAATGGGTTTGCTTACACGCACGCAGACCCTTGAATGCCTCTGCCCGATTGACAGGTAGAAGCATTTAAGTAGCGGGGGCGGTCAGCATTCCCGGAAACGGGGGAGTGTCCGTCCTGTTTTTTGGGAGTGGCCGGCCCATAATCTGCATTGATCAACACAGTATCCTGGGCTCGCAAGCCGGCCAGCCTCAGTAAGTTGAGGCTTAATCAGCTGGCTGGAGGCCTGACGCCGTCCACCATCACGACCTTTGACTGCCGATGGTTGCGATGGTGATCCCAGCCTGCGTGCAGCTTCGCAATTGCGATCCTTGCTGAATCAGGCACTATGGCCCTGATTCAGAGCCGGTCGCTATTTGCGCTCGCTCGTCCAGAAAATAGGGGTGGCTATTCAAATGAACCGTTCGCTGTTTGCGGTCTGTTCACGCCTCTAGGTCTGAACGAGCGAACAAAACTTGCGGTCGTTTTTTGGGAAACTACGCCCCCTGGCCGCTCGCATCCGACGTCATGTCCGCTATTTATTAGATTAATCGAGTACATCGAACAGGGTATGAACTGCTCGCTATTCTTGTGGTTGGTTTTTGCTACCACAATTTTGCGAGCAGTTCTGGCTAAAAAAAACCCAGTGACGTGGTCAATGACGCTGCTGTTTTAAATATGCACACCCATAAAACGCCCGTTTTGACCTTTAAGCACGCCTGCGTTCTGATTTCCACTCCCCGTTTTCAAGCACCTTCCCCTGTTACCACCCACATACGCCTCATCCTGTCACTCAAATTAGCAGGCATTCGCTATTTTGCGAGCACATGAATTTCGGCCGCACTGACTGGTTCGCGCATGCGTATAACGACCCGTACGCATGCGCAGTTTGGCAAACATCGCTCGGAGCGAACGAGCTGCTGTTTACGAGTGGCTCTGAATGAGGGCCTATGTCTCTAACACTATAAAGAAGTTTTGGAAAAGACTGTTTTGATAACAATTGACATGTAATTTACCTATAAAACTTTTCTTTATACTGTATGTGTACACAAGTTTTAAGAAACTATTTGGTTGATATGGGCAACATCACTTCTTAAATAGAACTCCCATCTTAGTAAATTTACCCCTAAGACTGGAACTGTGGCCCTGATTCAGAGCCGGACGCTCTGACAGAGCGCTCGCTCTGAATCAGGGCCGTCCCTTCTCCTTTTTGGAGCGGCCTCCTGGCCGCTCGCATAGCTGTGGGTGACCACCCACAGCTATATTGAGCGGCCAAAATGATGGTCGCGATGGTCAAGATCATCGTGACCATCGGGCTTGTGATGAGACCTTGCGGTAGGGTCTCTCTGCCGCAAGCCCTGGAGTGCTTTTGACTCTAACAGAGCCAAAAGCACTCCCACTGACATCACTAGTGATGTCAGTGGGGCCGGCCCCAGACGGTAGGCGTTCCCATGGCTACGCCTCTGTCTGGGCAGCCACGCCCCCGGTACGCCCTCCAAAGGGGGCGTGCTGTCAATCACCATCGACAGCACGCTCCCTTTGGTGCGAGACCCATAACGACGGCTTGGCCGTCGTTATTCGGGTCTTTCGCATGCGCACGACAGAGCCGTCTCCGTCGTGCGCATGCGCACTTGGGCAACATCGACCCACTCGCGAGCGGGTCTGAATCAGGCCCTCTATTCGCATCCACTGTAGTTATATAGGCACTGACGATGTTACAACATACCATAGCAATCTAAAACACTTAGGGGCCTATTCAAGATGTTATTTATCGAGGTCCGAATAATTAACACACTGACCTGCCGCGGACGCTGGAGCAATTCATAATTGCTCCGGCGCTGAGGCAGCTGATTCGAAAATCATCTGCCCCAGCGAGCGGCTTCACTGCTCCTTTCAGAGCAGTGAATCTTTTCACTGCTCGCGACAGCAGATCACGCATGCGCACAAGATCGCTGATGTCCAGTGGAAGGAGCCGGACAGGGGTGGTGGGATCTGAAAGGATCCCTCTTCGGACCCGGGACAGCATTCTGAATATGGCGAATGCTACTGCAATAAAGCTACAAAAAAATTATATTTTGGGAGCTTGATGAATTCTGTCCCCATACTAGTGTATGGGGACAGCGGGCAATTCTGCAAGAGGAAGGTAAGTAGGAGATATCTGTGAAAATGTGTATTTTCACCTGCTTTTGTAAAAATTAAGTGATGATGAATAGGCCCCTTAATAGTAATTGTAGCTTATATTGCAGTATAGGATTTAGTTAGATAGGGCTCTATTTACTACAATCCGCATTTGTAATGCAGAGTGTAGTGTCATATTACCGACTGAATTCGCACTGCAATATCACAGGGATTTACTACAAATCCCTTGCAGGGACAGAGCTTGTGAGAAAGCTCTGTCTCTGCGAATCCCATCCGCACACTAGTCACGGTATGTTCGCAAAAAAATACCGTGACTAGTGCCCCGCGCATGAGCCGACTGGCAGCCGCTGCTACCCCCGGCGCTAAGCCCTGCCCCCGTATTTTACCCCCACCCCCGCGATCGCAGCCCCCCCCCGCTACCCCGCCCCCCCTTTCCCTTAATTACACCTGCCTGCATGATCCGGGCTTCGGTGATGTCTTCCATGTCCTCTGGTCAGGTTATATCCCATACTGCACTGGGACCTGATCACCTGATGACCCTGCCGCAGTGCAACATGGGAGACCAGCTGACCGGATAGAGGACATCACCGGAGCCCCGACCACCGGTCCCTGGAGTCAGGTAAGTTCATTTTTTTTCATTTTTTTTACACTGTATCAGCGTGTGGTCTGTTTAGAACACACAGCTGATTACTGGGGCTGACTCCGGGCTCTGCTCTCCCCGTTAGAGCAGGGCAGGAGTCTGGTAACCGGGGGAGACCCTGGATAATGCAACCTCTAGGTGGCGTTATTATCACAGGGCTTTCTCCGGTATTTTTTTGCAATTTATTTTTAGTAACACCCTTTTTCACTTCATTTTAGTAAAAATAATGTCAAAAAGTAGAGCCCCTAGTAATATAAGTAGGATTGTGAATATTTATGTATGCATATTTAGTAGAGATGTGCAGTTAAATTTTTCTGAAAACAAACTCACACAAACTTAGGGGTTATGAGTCAAATTAAGGGTCTGATTCAGAGCCGTTCGCTATTTGCGGTCATTCGTTCAAAAACAAGGGGTGGCTATTCAAATGATCCGTTCGCAAATTGCAGTCTGTTCACACCTCTAAGTCTGAACGAGCGAGCAAAACATACGCTCGTTTATTTGTTAAAAACGCCCCCTGGCCGCTCGCACCCTACGTCATGTCCGCTATTTATTAGATTAATCGAGTACATCGTACAGCGTATGAACTGCTCGCTATTCTTGTGGTTGGTTTTTTCAACCGCTATTTTGCGAGCAGTTCTGAGTTAAAAAAAACCAAGTGACGTGGTCAATGACGCTGCTGTATTAATTATGCACTCCCTTAAAACGCCCGTTTTGACCTTTAAGCATGCCTGCGTTCTGATCTCCACTCCCCCGTTTACAAGCACCTTCCCCTGTTACCACCCACATACGCCTCCTTCTGTCACTCAAAATAGCAGGCATTCGCTATATAGCGTACAAACGATTTTCGGCCGCACTGACTGGTTCGCGCATGCGTACTAAAAACCGTACGCATGCGCAGATGTGCGAACATCGCTCGGAACGAGCGTACGGCCGCTAGCGAGCGGCTCTGAATGAGGGCCTAAGTTCCTTCTTGCTTGGATCATTCATAGAGTTTCGAGTAGAACAGAGGGCCTGATTCAGAGCCGGACGCTCTTTCAGAGCGCTCGCTCTGAATCAGTGCCCTCCCTCTCTTTTTTAGAGTGGCCTCCAGGCCGCTCGCATAGCTGTGGGTGACCACCCACAGCTATAGCGAGCGGCCAAAAAGATGGTCGTGACGGGCTTGCGACGAGACCCTTGTGGTAGGGTCTCGTCTGCCGCAAGCCCTGGAGTGCTTTTGGCTCTATCAGAGCCAAAAGCACTCCCACTGACATCACTTGTGATGTCAGTGGGGCCGGCCCAAGACGGTAGGCGTTCCCATGGGAAAGCCTCTGTCTGGCCAGCCACGCCCCCGGCGCGCCCACCAAAGAGGGCGTGCTGTTACTCACCATCGACAGCACGCCCCCTTTGTAGCGAGACCCATAGCGACGGCTTGCCCGTCGCTATCCGGGTTTCGCGCATGCGCACGACGGAGCCGGGTCCGTCGTGCGCATGCGCACTGGCCAAACATCGACCCGCTTGCGAGTGCTCAGCGCTCGCGGGCGGGTCTGAATCAGGCCCAGAGTCCCGACTCGGTTCTGCTGTAAGTTCTGAACTCGGATTTAAAAACAAATCTCGTGTTTGGATTGCATGTACAGATGTGTCCACATACATCGATCCTCTGAATAGATAGCACAAGCGGCTTCTGTTGAATACAATGATATGCAGCATGCCTATGTTCTCTGTGTGTCTGCGGGTGTATCTGCATGATTAACACTAGTTTACAGTGTTACAGCCGCTGTTTCGCGTGCAGATACACCCACAGTCACGCACAGAATATAGGCATGCTGCATATCATTTTAATTAGGGATGAGCGGGTTCGGTTCCCTGAGAACCGAACCCACCCGAACTTCGGGGATCCGGGGCGATCCGAGCCCAAGCTCGGATCTCCCTGTCTGCCCCGGATCCCTCTCCCGAGGCAAAACCTCGAGATCTGCTGTCGGATCTCGAGGTTTTGCCTCGAGCGGCCATTTAAAAAAAAATGCCTTTGCCTTTAATGGGCAAAGTGCTGATTGGCTGACAGAGCCGTCTGTCACGGCTCTCAGCCAATCAGCATTATGGTGCTCATTTGCATGTAGCACGGACTCGTGAGATCCGTGCTACATGCATCTGTGTGATTGACAGTGACACAGAGCACAGATGGGTCAGTGAGACCCGTCTGTGCTGCTGTGTATTTCAATGACACAGATGCACGCACGGACCAGGAGATCCGTGCTACTTGCATCTGTGTCATTGACACAGAGCACTGATGGGTCCGTGAGACCCGTCTGTGCTGCTGTGGTAAATAAAAAAAAAAAAACCTGTGTAAAAAGAGAAAAAAATGGCGTGCCCCCCCCAAAAAAGAGCAACCAGCCCCGGGCATTAGTGACCCAGTGCTGGGTGTGCTTAAATACAGGGGACAAACGACATAGGGGTCCCCTGTACTTAAACACAACCAGCACCGGGCTAGTCAGAACCAGAGCTGGTTGCCAAAATACGGGGGACAAACGACGTAGGGGTCCCCCGTATTCTGCGCAACCAGCTCTGGGCTCTGATCCGGTCCTGGTTCTGGAAATACAGGGGAAAAAAATGAGTAGGGTTCCCCTGTATGTTCCAGAACCAGCACTGGACTTTTTCTAGCGGGGGGCTGATGCCACAGCCAGGGGAGCCCTTTCACCGGGCCCCCCAGCCGCAGCATCAGCCCTGACCGCTAGTCAGCCCAGGCCGGGGATCCCTGGAGAGCTGGGGACCCCCCCAATAAAGGGGTCACCCTCTCCAGGGCACCCCAGGCCCAGGCTGATAGCCCGGGGCTATCCCCGCCACCCCTGGTGGCGGTGGGTGGCGGGTTGATTGTGTGGTGTGGTGTAAATAAAGAATATCAAACATTGTCTTTACAAGTAGAACTGCAAGTCCCAGCAAGCCTGCCCCGCATGCTGGTACTTGGAGAACCACAAGTACCAGCATGCAGGGCATTAAGGGCCCACTAGTACCTGTAGTTCACCTGTAAAAAAATGTTTAAAAAAAACACAGGACACACACACCGTCACAGTATAAGTTTATTAAACATACATACACACACACACATGTACACATACTCACCTATGTAACCTGTAGCATCGGTCCACTTGTCCGGTAAAGTATCCATAGGGGACCTGTGAAAAAAAACATACTCACCATCTCCTATGCGAGGTTCTGTCCTCTTCGTTCCAAAGTAGGCATCCCCGGACTTGGCAAAAAAAAAAAAACGAAAACGCGATCCACGAACTTAGTACCGTTCTATAGAACGGTACTTCCCGAATGAGAGCTTAGCGGCGGGGTATCACCATGGAAACCCCGCTGCTAAGCGTTCATTGGCTGAGAGAGGCCATCTCCCGTCTCTCTCAGCCAATGAACGGCTCCCTCCATTGTAGTCAATGCTGGGAGCCGCAAGGTTATTAAAGTTTACCCTGCGGTTCCCACCATTGACTACAATGGAGGGAGCCGTTCATTGGCTGAGAGACGGGAGATGACCTCTCTCAGCCAATGAACGCTTAGCAGCGGGGTTTCCATGGTGATACCCCGCCGCTAAGCTCTCATTCGGGAAGTACCGTTCTATAGAACGGTACTAAGTTCGTGGATCGCGTTTTCGTTTTTTTTTTTTGCCAAGTCCGGGGATGCCTACTTTGGAACGAAGAGGACAGAACCTCGCATAGGAGATGGTGAGTATGTTTTTTTTCACAGGTCCCCTATGGATACTTTACCGGACAAGTGGACCGATGCTACAGGGTTACATAGGTGAGTATGTGTACATGTGTGTGTGTGTGTGTGTGTGTATGTATGTTTAATAAACTTATACTGTCACGGTGTGTGTGTCCTGTGTTTTTTTTAAACATTTTTTTACAGGTGAACTACAGGTACTAGTGGGCCCTTAATGCCCTGCATGCTGGTACTTGTGGTTCTCCAAGTACCAGCATGCGGGGCAGGCTAGCTGGGACTTGCAGTTCTACTTGTAAAGACAATGTTTGATATTCTTTATTTACACCACACCACACAATCAACCCGCCACCCACCGCCACCAGGGGTGGCGGGGATAGCCCCGGGCTATCAGCCTGGGCCTGGGGTGCCCTGGAGAGGGTGACCCCTTTATTGGGGGGGTCCCCAGCTCTCCAGGGATCCCCGGCCTGGGCTGACTAGCGGTCAGGGTTGATGCTGCGGCTGGGGGGCCCGGTGAAAGGGCTCCCCTGGCTGTGGCATCAGCCCCCCGCTAGAAAAAGTCCAGTGCTGGTTCTGGAACATACAGGGGAACCCTACTCATTTTTTGTCCCCTATATTTCCAGAACCAGGACCGGATCAGAGCCCAGAGCTGGTTGCGCAGAATACAGGGGACCCCTACGTCGTTTGTCCCCCGTATTTTGGCAACCAGCGCTGGTTCTGACTAGCCCGGTGCTGGTTGTGCTTAAGTACAGGGGACCCCTACGTCGTTTGTCCCCTGTATTTAAGCACACCCAGCACTGGGTTACTAATGCCCGGGGCTGGTTGCTCTTTTTTGGGGGGGTGCACGCCATTTTTTTCTTTTTTTACACAGGTTTTTTTTTTTTTTTTTTACCACAGCAGCACAGACGGGTCTCACGGACCTGTCATTGCTCTGTGCCAATCACACAGATGCATGTAGCACGGATCTCCCGGGTTCGTGCTACATGCAAATGGGCACCATAACGCTGATTGGCTTCCTGTCTGCCACTGCAGTGCCACTCCTAGATGGGCCACGTGTTTGTGCCGCCCCCTTGTGTCGCTTAGCATAGTCATCCAGCTTCCTCGGTACAACCTTTTGGCCTAAAAACAATATTGTGAGGTGTGAGGTGTTCAGAATAGAGTGGAAATGAGTGGAAATTAATGTTATTGGGGTTATTAATAGCGTAGGAACAAAAAAAGGCCCATTTATGTGATTTTAGCGGGTTTTTTTTATTTTTTAAGAAAAAATCCAGATCCAAAACACAAAACCCAGAACCCAAAACACGGAAGGGTGGTTTTGGCAAAACCAATCCAGATCCAAAACACGAAGAAAGATCCAGATCCAAAACCAAAACACAAAACACGAAAAGTGTCCGGTGCACACCCCTAATTTTAATCAGCATAAGCTATGTGTGCTACATATTCACAATAAGATGCATTTGAAGGTAAAAAGTGGCACAAAAGACGCCCGGCACTGCTGAGTCATGCCACGGCATGGCGCGACTAGAAGGGCTGTTTAATGCAGAAGGAGGCTACATGAATGAGGACCCGTCTGTAAACAGGTCCAAATTCCATGATTTTAGCTCTTTTATCAATTTTAAAGCAATTCAAACCGAATCTGAACCAAAACACTTGAGGGTGGTTTTGCGAAAACACTGGGGTTCCTCGCACATCTCTAATATTTGGTGGTAAATTAATATATGCTCTTGAATACTGTATATAGTTAATCAAATTTAGTAATTTATTTAAAAGTTCATATGTATGCATTAAACTCAGAAATTGTCATTACATAAGAAAGCAAACATGGAGCTTATACTAGAATAATAATTATATGTAGCCATATAGAATGTTTAACTGAATGGGTGAAATTAATTAATGAAATTGTTATCAAATGCATGCAATGTACTTACCTGAATTGTAATTCTGAGTGATTCTCCCTCATGGAAGTTCTTCAGAGAAGCGTTCCTGTATAATAAAGAAAATATTATTTGCATAGACTATTTACTTTGAGTATATCATAAGCAGTGAATGTAATTTTATATTGACAGTTAAAGTATGTTGTGTGGTGTTTATGATATAGGTATCTAATATAAATTGGACTTACCTAACCAGGCCCTAGAGTAGCTTGGGTGGAAGATCATACAGTTCTTTTTTAGTATCCTACCTAATTGGGGAAGGCAAAGGTGGGTTATATTTAGTTTAGCTATCTAGCTCTGATAGCCCTTGAAATGGAAGGTTATCTTTCATTCCAATAGGAGTGATAATTATACTTTAAATAAAGTACAGAAACATCCATTCAATACAACTTCTGGCTATTACGCACCACCATCATCATCCTAATGTTGGGTACACACAAGGTTGAAGGGTCGGCCAAACAGCCGACCTAGCTGACGATTGGTAAGTGCATATACACTTACCAATCGTCCGCCCTACGTGTCGGGCCCAACGTTACAACTGGGCGAGCATTTAAATTTGCCTGGCCAGTTGAGCTGTCACTCACCACCGGGTCCCTGCAGCATGTGTACGGCAATCGGCAGGACACCAGGACACCAGTACACACAAGCAGATGTACTGTAACATACAAAAGACAGTTTGCCGACAGTAGATCTTTCTAAAACTATACAGAGTGTTTTATTCTGCCACTTTTCAAATGTTTACATGGCATTATTACTGTCACTAACATAGCAGCCAGTCTTCAGGGTTCACCATACAAACTTGGCAGCCCTTTCAGGAAAATGTCTCATCAATTAATAACTCATATGGGTTAAGATACAAGAAGGTGTCAAATTGTGGAAAATAAAATGGATCATCTTGATCTCACCTAGGAAGCCTGTTACTTGCAAAGGTCACTTTGGGCCTTGAGGCCATTAATGGACTAAAGACTCGGATTACCAGATGCAAAGTTCAAGGAAAGGACAGAAATGTCAGCCTGAAACAAGGAAGGCGGTTAGATTTCTGCCTTTGAGATATGTTAGATCTGTGGCGACTGACAATGGAAAATAACAAATTGGGCCTGTGCAGAGACTGACAGGTAAACCGAGCAAGAAAAAAGGAACCACAGTAATGATAACTAATTATAGAATTAAAATTTGCTAAAGCAATTTTGGATTTGGAGGCAAAATTAAATGTTTTACACCTTGTGTATAAAGCAGGTTATAAATTTGCCTCACAAATCCAGACATCGTAAAACACATTTGTATCTACATTTGATCATTTGATGTTTTTGGAATATGTCCACACACTTTCTTTATGTACTGTAGCATACTGTATATAATAACAGTGCTTTACTACTATTAATTTGAGACAGGTTTTATTTTGTATTTTACAAGTGTGGTAACACAATCACTGTGTCCAGGACTGTGATGGATAAAGCAAGAATCATTGTCCACATTTTTGTTTTCTATTTTTTTATGTGTTTTTCTTTTTATTGAAACCGCAAATAATATCATACAGGACGAGATGTACGGAGCCTTGGAGAGAGATAAAGTGGATGGAGATAAAGTACCAACCAATCAGCTCCTAACTGTCATGTTACTGGCTGTGTTGATTGGCTTGTACTTTATCGACCTAATTTTCATTGTTACAGTCTACAAATACAGTTAAAGACAAAACAAAAACATACTTGTTGAAAGATGTACAGTGGAATAACAAAAGAGCTGAGGTTATTCACACAGAATAATTTTCCCTTAAGGGAGAGTGACAACAGTTGTGTAAGATAAGAACAAACATTAAGAGCAGGAGTCGCGAGGTGGGAATCAGGGTTAATGACATGAGAATCAACTGAGATGATTCCGCTTAGAATCCTGGATAATTGGAAGGTCATTGGAGAGAAGGCAGAGATTGTACTACTGGGGTGTGCTTGAAGGATTCATATATCCTGTTTTTAAAATCTGAGGCACAGGTCTTCTTATCCAGTGTGGTCTCAATCTAATCCATGTGACACACAGATCCAAGTTTGCTAAATGGATTTACGTGCTGCAGCACTGATCATCAACAATCATTTTTACTATCTCTTGTGCAGGGGCATTTTAAGAGAGGAGGGGGCCCGTGTGCAGCCTCTGTTTGTGCCCCTTCCACTCTGGCAACGAACTGAGGGCCTGATTCAGAGCCGCTCGTAAGCGGCCGCTCATTCGCTCCGAGCGATGTTCGCACATCTGCGCATGCGTATGGGTTGTAATGCGCATGCGCCAACCAGTCAGTGCGATCGGAAATCGAGCGCTCGCAAAATAGCGAGTGCCTGCTAATTTGAGTGACAGGTAGAGGCGTTTGTGGGTGGTAACAGGGGAAGGTGCTTGAAAACGGGGAGTGGAGATCTGAACGCAGGCGTGCCAAACGGTCAAAACGGGCATTTTTAAGGGTGTACATAATTAACAAAGCAGCGTCATCGACCACGTCACTTGGTTGTTTCCTAGTCTGAACTGTTCGCATGATTGCGGTAGGAAAATCCCACCACAAGCACTGCGAGCAGTTCAGACGCCTTTCGATGTACTCGATTAATCAAATAAATAGCGGATAACGTAAGATGCGAGCGGCCAGGGGGTGTCTTTACAAAATAGCGAGCGCATGTTTCGTTCACTCGCTCAGACATAGAGGCGTCAACAGACCGCAAAGAGCGAGCGCTCAATTTAAATAGCCGGCCCCTTTTTCTGAACGAGCGAGCGCAAATAGCGTCCGGCTCTGAATCAGGCCCTGAATGCAGTAGATTCTGGCTTATTGCCAGAATCGGATGAGAAAGAAAGTGTTTCTGGGCGCTGTCAGGTTAACACATATTATTTAATAAAAATTATTCCCATATAGATGCATACATGAATAAAACAGAAAAACAATACTCTAAAATTAAAAGAAAAATTCCCCTCCTATTAGCTCTGAGTCTGAGACCCAATGTCAGAGCTAATAGGAGGGGAATTTTTCTTTTAATTTTAGAGTATTGTTTTTCTGTTTTATTCATGTATGCATCTATATGGTAATAATTTTTATTAAATAATATGTGTTAACCTGACAGCGCCCAGAAACACTTTCTTTCTCATCCTGTTTGTAGTTTTTATGGGTCGGTATACCCCACTTTGGTGTTTGGGGCTGCAGTCAGGTGTTTTATACATTTTATACATTGTTACCTCAAAAAGCAAGGCGACAAACTTATACTTTTGGTTTATTTCCAGAATGTACTGTGTATGCACGGGTCTCCGGGAAAATGGTGGGCACCTTATTCCCAGGAACATCTTTATAGTGCCCCTACTCCAGTAGTAGTCCTCTCTATGCAGAGCCCCCAGTAGTGGTCCCCCCTATGCAGTGCCCCTTATATAATGCCCCCAGTAGTAGTCCCCCCTATTCAGTGCCCCTTTTATAGTGCCCCTAGTAGAAGCCCCACTATGCAGTGCCACCCCTCCACCCCAGCAGGACCAGACAAAGACACACACACAAAAAAACTCAGAACGTTGCTCAACAGAATGCTCCACCTGCTGTATCAAGGGTAGAACCTGCAGCCGCCGTCTCCTGCATCCCGTCTCCTGCATCCGCTGCCGGTCCTACGTCCTCCTGGGCCTGCCCGCACTGCACTATGGGAGAGACATCATGGTCTCTCCCATCACCCACTGCAGGAGCCGGAAGATGGAGCTCATGAGTGAGCTCTAGCTCTCTCATGCACCCTGCTATTCCCTGTACTATACACACACCACTGCAATTATTCTGTAGGTATAAATTAAACAATAAATATAGGGTGAAAAAAATATATACATATCAAATGACACAAAATTTGCTCCATCTGGCCTGCGCTTTCTACAGTACAGACATGACCACGCACATATAGTCACTACAACGTCAGACTCTACCTAAATACAGACATAGGAACTCTTAGGGCTCTATTTACTACAATCCGCCTTGGTAATGCAGATTGTAGTGTGATATTAGCGAGTGAATTCGCATTGCGAATTCAGGCAATATCACAGGGATTTACTACAAATCCCTCGCAAGGACAGAGCTTGCGAGATAGCTCTGTCCCTGCGAATCCCCTCCGCACACTAGTCACGGTATTTTTGCAAAAAATATCGGTACAAGTGCCCCGCGCATGCGCCGAGCGGCCGCCACTGCTACCCCCTGGCTCTAAGCCCTGCCCCAGTTGCTAAGCCCCAACCCACGCTATCGCAAACCCCCCCGTGACCCCCCTCCCCCCCGCGACCCCCCTCTCCCTTAATTACACTTACCTGCATGATCCGGGCTCCGGTGATGTCCTCCGGTCAGCCGACATCCCATACTGCACTGGGACCCGGTCACCTAATGACCGGGCCACAGTTCAGTATGGGAAACCAGCTGATCGGAGGGAGGACATCACCGGAGCACCGAACTCTGGTCCCTGTACTTGGGTAAGTTTTTTTTGCAGTGTATCAGCGTGTGGTCTGTTTAGACCACACAGCTGATCACTGGGGCTGGCTCCAGGCTCTTCTCTCTCCGTCAGAGCATAGCAGGAGTCCGGTAACCGGGGGAGACCCTTGACAACGCCACCTCCAGGTGGCGTAATTATCACAGGGCTTTCCCTGGTATTTTTTCATAATTTATGTTTAGTAACTTGCACACAGATCAAATTTGCCATTACAATAATGGGAAATGCGATCTGCTTACTAAAAATAAGTGATACTTAGGGGTTGGAGTAGAATTTTGCGAATTCTACTCCAATTGCCATTTAGTGACTGTAGGTGAAACTAAAATAATGTGAAAAGAGTGTAAAAACACCCTTTTTCACTTTATTTTAGTAAAAATAATGTTACTGAATAGAACCCTCAGGTCCTCATTCAGAGCCGGTAGCACAGAGCGTGCGGTCGGTCTGAATGAGGGGAGGACCTCTTGAATTTTCAAGACGTCCTCCTTTGCGGTGGTAAGGCTGTGGGTCAACACCCACAGCCTTACGACCGCCTAAGGTGATGGTCGCGATGGTCAAGACCATCGCGACCATCGGGGCTTACGACGAGACCCTAGGGTAGGGTCTCCCTTGTCGTAAGCCCCGGAGAGCTTTCGGCTCTGTCTGAGCTGGAAGCTCTCCACTGACATCACTAGTGATGTCAGTGGGGCCACCCCCAAATGGTAGGCGTTCCCATGGGAACACCCCCATTTGGGCTGCCACCCCCCCGGCCCGCCTTCCAAACGGGGCGAGCTGTCAATCAACATCGACAGCTCGATCCCTTTGGATCGAGACCCGCTATGACCGGCGCTGTTGGTCGTAACGGGTCTCACGCATGCGCACGACGGTGCCGGCGCCGTCGTGCGCATGCTCTGTGGGGGGCCATCGACCCGGTCCGAGCGCACCGGCGCTAACGACCGGGTCTGAATGACCCCCTCAGTCCCTTCAATCCAGCAATTCATGCAACAACTAATTATGCAATAAGTTTAGCACAATAGGTGGAGTACACATTGCATCCATGCCACACATGGGAATTACTATCAGACACCACTACACACTATGCTGGGCTGGGTACACCTAGAGGAGGAAGACATGCTCAGACTTCACCTTATAATGACCAAAAACCAATAACAAAAAAGTTCTAGTGTTAATAGACAATATTGTGAGTTGGCAAATATGGTCAAAAATAAACAAATATGCAAACTCTTAAGGTGCCTACACACATAGCGATGTGCTAACGATCCGACCTTAGGCACGCTTTCCCTGAACCCTCCCCAGGCAGCTCCCCGGCCGTCATGGTCACGATTTGGAGTAAAAAATGTCCTGAATCTGAATTAAGATTTATCGTGCATCCAGTGCATTGTGTCCCAGACTGGCAAATCTGCGCTACAGCATGGCAGATCTGAAGATGCGATGTACGACGAGCAAGGACGATTCGTCGAAATCGGGCAAATCGTGTAAAAAATCGTCATGTATGTAGGCACCTTAAACATTATCATCTAATGAGTCAGACATGTTAAATACATGTCTATGTGTATCCAACATAGTAATTACCTCACTATTTCTATTCATTATGGGGGGCTCCATTCTTCCTTAGCATTCAGCAAACTCATGCCCAGGAAGAAATGCTGCCTGGGTCTGATGAATTAGGGATGGCCATTGACCATCGATGATTCACAATCATCGATGGTTTATGGCCGATGTCGACTGTTGTTCCAATCGATGGGGGAGAACCAAATGGTTTCCTTCCATTGATGGAAAAGCATAACCAAATAGATTTTTTTTACAAGGTGCCAGGGCACAGAGCTTAGCTCTGCCCCCCGACACCCGCAAAGCCATGCCCCCAGTTCTGATTTGCCCACAGGCCAGTCAGTCATAGAACAGGGATGACCATCGGTTCATGAAACCATCGATGGTCATCCATTGCATTATTGGTAACCATCGATGGCCACTTGTCATTTTGCCATCGATGGTAAACATACTGATGGCCATCCCTATGATGAATCCTTCCCAAGAAGCTGCTGCTGATCTATTCCAATGATCAGAAAAGCATGTGATGAGCTCCACCAATCAGAGCTCAGCACATTCCTCTCTGACCTTTTGTGGTGTCTCATCAGCTCCCAGTAATGAGTGCACTCAGTTTACCCCTGGCACCTCTCTCAAATGTTGGGTGTGAAACAAGTCACCCCCTTGCCCCCCCCTGCTCCGATGCCTATGCTCTGGGCCTGATCCAGAGATGGACAGTACTGCACAGCTGCAGGAAAGCGGCTGAGCAATACTGTCCAACTAAAATGCAAATGCAGCAGGAGGTGTCTGTAGGTAATAGACACCTAGGCCCCCATTTACTAATGAGTTTTATCACCAAAACGAATGATAAATTTCACTGTGAATGATAATGGTGCTCCAGCCAATCAACTCCCAACTGTCATTTTTCTAACAGTTGACAGTTGGGAGCTGATTGGCTGGAGCACCATTATCATTCACAGTGAAATTTATCACTCGTTTTGGTGATAAAACTCGTTAGTAAATGAGGACCCTACTGTCAAATACAGCCATAGAACACATTAAAGCTACAAGAAAGGACTCTGGCAAGCTAATGTAAATTGGTTGGATTGCTTATGCTGGGCATACACTACACAGTTATCTGTCAGATATCTGTCCAATCTGGCTGGTTGGAATGCAAATTTGGTAATGTATGGTAGCAAATGACAGTCGATTATATGGCTTTAAACACTGGAAAACAGACAAAAACGATTGTTCAAATTGGTTAAAATTTGTTTTATTTAACCAATTTGGCTGAATGTCCATTTTTGTCTGTTTTCCAGTGTTTGTATTTGCTCCCATACATAACCAGATTTTCATTCCAACCAGCCAGATTGGACAGATATCTGACAGATAATTGTATAGTGGATGCCCAGCATTAGTGATGGTCTTGTGGGAGGAGAATGAGAGGTGGAATGGACCTGTCCAGATGTAAATGATAACAATATAATATACAGGGAAGGTCACAATGCCCGTTTGTTTATAGAAAAAAGCGTAATAATTTTTCTTTTTAGTATATGTGTCTATTGTTCACACTGTAACCGCTTGTCATGGTGTTTTGTGCACCTCCTCTCTGCTTCAATCAATTGCTGCTGGAAAAGAAAAGGATCAATAATACAATGGAAATTCTCACCCTCACAAAAACAACAATGGTTGAACTATAATTATTACTGTCCAATGTTACCTGGCAACATTTCCCTTAGGCTGATGTAGACCATGGGGGAAATTAGTGCAGTTTGTTGCAATTTTGTTGGTGGTCTTAAAACTAGACCAAACCACTCTAAAAAAGCTGGTTTTCAAATCAATGAATACAAAATGTCAAATCTTTGTAATTATCAAGCTAATATAATAATAAAATAATATTGACCTCTTAATATAATCATAAATTAAATTTGCCACCTAACACATTAAAGAAAATATTTGTGAAATCTTTATAATTATCAAGCTACTATAATAATCAAATAGTATTGCCCTCCTACTATAATTATAAATTCAATTGGCCACCTAGCATACTCATAAAATAATTTTGCCCCATAAGATAATTACTTTGCCCCATAATCAATAACATATTGTACATATGTGAATCTAAACTTAAAGCCTGTGTCTTGCAGCTTCAGTACATGTGCTTTAACAAGTGATTTATACATTAACTGGTATATGTGTTCTGCCTTCGAGATCCAAAGTAAACCACAATCACTGAGAATTCAGCTAGGTGCTATAAAATAGTTTTCAATATGTCTATGTATGCATTTGTGTGAAGTTATAGGTGAGGACTTGACCATGGAGGAACAGCTATTGATATAAATGATCCCACACCTGCAACAGACTGTGCGCTGGGTGGGCCTTATATCATATTCACATCACAAGCCCCTGTGACTTTGCAGTGCCTTGCTTGCAAATGTATTTAACAACCCTAATAAGTCAACAGATTTGTCTGTATTACAAATTACACTTTCACAGATTATTTCAGACAGTATTTTTTTGTGAACCATTAGACTCTTAGGGGATATTTACTAAAGTGCGGTTTTTAGAATTTGAGATATTGCCCATGGCAATATCTCCAATTTACACAAGATATTTCCTGTGGCATAAGCATATTATTGCACAGCGCTGCATACAAAGTCACAGTGAAGCTGCATCATACCACCCAGTCACTGTCTAGACAAGGCCTTACCTCAAAAAAGCAAGATGGAGACTTGTAAAAATACTATCTGGAACAATCTGTGTAAGAATCATTTGTAATACAGACAAATCTCATGACTTTTTAGGGGTTGAATACATGTTAAATACATGTTTAATACATATTGAATACATGTTAGGGATTGAATACATGCAATTCAGATGCATGCGCAATCGGCATGAAAATGGGAGATCCATGTCCGTTTTTATACAGATGCACCCGGCTCAGAATCAGACCTTAAGTGTGCACTGGAAAACATGTGCGCAAAGAAACTCATTAGTTATTATGGGCCTCATTTATAAACGATTTTTATCATTCAGAACGAGTGATAAAACTCCTTGCATATGATAATGGTGCTCCAGCTAATCAGCTCCCAACTGTCATCTGTTTGAAAAATTACAGATGGGGGCTGATTGACTAGAGCACCATTTATCATACGCAACAAGTTTTATCACCCGTTGTGAGTGATAAAACTCGTTAATAAATGAGGCCCTGATTTTGCTGCAGGACAATTTCATGGGTGAGTTAATAGAAGTACCAGCTAAATAGTTCTGTCTTAGATCTTGTCATTTCAAACAATGCAGATCTTATTACAGATGTTCAGAATGAGGAGAATGTAGGAAACAGTAATCACAGCGTCGTTTTTTAATACAAAATTTAGAAAAGACGTGCAAGTTTGTGTGACAAAAACACTTTAATTAGGCTAATTTACCCATGCTGAGGTAATCAATTCAGTTCACAGACCGAGATGAAGTTTACTTTAGAAGAAACAACTTAAATAAAAGATTTTTAAAACTATTTTAAATAAATGCATTAATCACTATATTGCTGTGGGGGACAAGAATAAAATCATACATTCCAAAACCATTTGACTTTACTACAAAAGTAAAAAGAAAAATGCAAATAAGAAAATATAAACCAGACACAATTGTAATTTGTGAGTTACAAGGAATCAGTTTGGCAACAACAGAACGTATAAAGCTGTGTGCTAACGTGGGTGAGATCAGTTCCCAAAAATTCATCAACAATTGTAAAAAGTTGAGATGAGCAGTTTGGTTTTTGAGAAAACTGAACACTGCAGAACTTAGGGGTTCCGGGACAAATCAAATCTTAGTTTGGAATAACTTTGGGGTTCCGAGTAGAACATAGTGGTCTATTTACTAAGCCTTAGATGGAGATAAAGTGAACGGAGATAAATTCCCAACTAATAAGCTTCTAACTGCCATGTTACAGGGTGTGTTTAAAAATGACAGTTAGGAGCTGATTGGTTTGGAATTTATCTCTGTTCACTTTATCTCCATCCAAGGCTTAGTAAATAGACCCCTGAGTCCTGACTTGGGTCTTCTCACAATTCGGAATTCGGATTTTAAACCCAGATCTTGCTTGTTTTGGGGAGTCCCTCCCTCATGATTTCAGGTGCTGTGAGGTGGTGAAAATTGAGTGGAAATGAATGGAAATAAATGTTATTGATGTTACTAATACTATAGGAACAAACACAGGGCCTGATTCAGACCCGCTCGCGAGCGCTGAGCGCAAGCGGGTCAATGTTGGCCCAGTGCGCATGCGGGTCAATGTTGGCCCAGTGCGCATGCGCACGACGGAGCCGGCTCCGTCGTGCGCATCCGCGAGACCCGGATAGCGACGGCCAAGCCGTCGCTCCGGGTCTCGTACCAAAGGGGGCGTGCTGTCGATGGTGAGTGACAGCACGCCCCCTTTGGTGGGCGTGCCTGGGGCGTGGCTGCCCAGACGGAGGCGCTCCCATGGGAACACCTACCGTCTGGGGCTGGCCCCACTGACATCACAAGTGATGTCAGTGGGAGTGGTTTCAGCTCTGATAGAGCCGAAAGCACTCCAGGGCTTGCGGCAACGAGACCCTACCACAAGGGTCTCGCCGGAAAAGCCAGATGGTCGCGATGGTCAAGACCATCGCGAAAATCTTCCTGGCCACTCGCTATAGCTGTGGGTGGTCACCCACAGCTATACGAGTGGCCAGGAGGCCGCTCTAAAAATTAAGGTCGGCCCTGATTCAGAGCAAACGCTCTGTCAGAGCGTCCGGCTCTGAATCAGGCCCTCAGGTTCAAGTTACATGATGTTAGCTGTTTTATCAAAACCAAATCCAAACCAAGACGCTTGGGAGTGGCATTGCCAAAACCAAAACATGACAATGATTTAGAACCAAAACCAAAATACAGGGGTCTGCAAAGTGCAAACATCTCTGGTAAAGAGTGACGGACTGAACATGTTTCTCCTCTAAAATACAAATATTGTGGTTGTTTCACATGTGACAATGAGAATGCAGAGCTATTAAAAATAGTCTACTTCTCTCTAGAGATGAGCGGGTTCGGATCTCAGAGATCCGAACCCACCCGAATTTTGAGATCCGGGGCGAGAACCGAACATGCATTCGGTTCCCCTGCCAGCCCCGGATCTCAAACCGAAGCAAACCATAAATACGAAATCTCGCGGTTTGCAAGCTTTCATCTCTATATATATGGAACCACGCGGTGGCCGCCATTTCACCCCAGCTGTGGAGACTGAACAGGGAGGGTGGGTAATGTAGTGCTGGGAGGTACTTACCTGTGATGGTGCGGGTGCTGTGCAGTTGCTGTCGCTGTTTTGTCTGCTGTGTCCTGGGCTGGTGCACTGCTGATCCATCTGGTGCTGTCACTGCTGTGCTGTCTGCTGTGTCCATCTGGGCTGGTGCTGATCCATCTGGGCTGGTGCTGTGCTCTCTGCTGCATCCATCTGCGCTCAAGTTCTGGAAATATATTGTCTTTTTATTTTTTTTCAGATACAGCAACGCAACCTAGTGCTGCCCGACTCCAGTCATCATCAATCTGTGCTCTGGGCCCGAGTTCTGGACCCGAAAAAAAATAGTGTATTTTTTTGTCTAATATTTTTCTGTGTGCGTGCGCATGTTAGGCTTAGCCACACAAGATACAGCAATGCAACCTAGTGCTGCCCGACTCCAGTCGTCATCAATCTGTGCTCTGGGCCCAAGTTCTGGACCCCCAAAAAATAGGGGCATATCCAATTAGCTGTGTGGTTTACCCCGTGGCTAATTCTCGCGTTGGTCGGGATTCAATTTGGCAGGGATTCCACGCGCGAGTGTCCCCAAGACCCCACGCGCGAATCCCCGCTGTCGGACAGTACCTCGCACCCCATGTTGGTGCGAGGTAAATACCACGTAAAAATGCCTTATCCCACCTCACGCGAGAGGCTATAACACACTGTTTCCGCATTCCTCGCGGAAACATGTGATCCCGTGTGCGAGAGCCAACTTAACGGCGCGGGGAAAAAGCTATTTTATTGAATAGCTTAACCCAGGGCCGCGGGACTTTCGAGCCACAATTACTCGCGGGTGAAGTCCCACAGGTAATTGGATATGCCCCATAGTGTCTTTTTTTGTCTAATATTTTTCTGTGTGTGTTTGCGTTATGCTTAGCCACACAAGATACAGCAACGCAACCTAGTGCTGCCCGACTCCAGTCATCATCAATCTGTGCTCTGGGCCCAAATTCTGGACCCCCCCAAAAAATAAAACAAATAGTGTCTTTTTTTGTCTAATATTTTTCTGTGTGCGCACGACTGCATGTGTGTGAATTTTGTAACCGCACCTTGGCTACACTATTGGTGCTTGTGACACTGCTTCAAGACCGCAGAAAATATGGAGGGCTGTCACATGACAGGAGAGCAAGGCCAAGAACCACATGTTGTAGCTGCCGCCAGCAGTCATCATGATAATGTAAGGCCGTCAACTTCCTTGTCCTCTGTGAAGGCCTATACCCCAGGGCTAGTCACGCCATGGATATGGTAAAGCTACTTTTACTGTAGTAAAGAAAAAAAATCAAAAGGTAAGTTGCCTTTAGATAAACAAAAACTTGGTAATATGCCATTCACCACACGAAGTGGCAAGGAAAGGATAAGGCCTTGGCCTTTATTTATGTTATCTGCTGGTTCTGATAGCCCTTCTGCTTGTAGTAGTAGTGGTGGTGGTACCATTAAAAAATTTAAAGTTGTTAAGAAGAGTAAGACAGCTCCGGAAAAAACAACTGTGTGCCCTGAGAAATTTAAATCACAAATCCCAGAGGAGAGTGCAAGTATGTCCGTGGTTGCCATGTGTGAGCCAGACCTAAATACTAGTGTACTGGAGGATCCTCCAAGTTCCAACATTTGTGTGCACTCTGTACATGTGGGGAGGGGCAGTCAACAGTTTGCAGACGTAGTCAGTGAGGATGCTTCTGGGGAATTGCACATGGAGGAGGAGGATATTTTGGTAGTTGAAGGGGCTAAGGATGATGAGGATGTTGATGATGAAGATGTTGGTGATGAGGATGTTGATGCCGAGGATGTCCTTTGTGTAAGTAAGGCAACAGCTGTTGCCCATGGATTGAAAAAGCCAAAGCCCATTGTTGTCATGCCGGGGCAAAAGACAAAAAAATCCACTTCTAATGTGTGAAATTATTTCCACCCCAATCCGGACAACAGTTGTCAAGCCATATGTAACCGTTGTCATGCAAGAGTGAGTAGAGGGAGGGTCGTAAACCACCTAGTAACCTCCTCCTTGTTACGTCACTTGGAGCGCATTCATCAAATATCAAAGTGTATGTCGCCAAGTTCCAAAACTCAAAACCTAACAAGTCCAGTGTCACCTACCTCTCTGTGAGATCCAAGCACCTTCGATCTCCACCACCAACACCTGGATCATCAACATCCTCATTCGTCTTCGGGAGTAGTCCTGCTGCATCCAATGTTGTTATTCGAAGCATGATTGACTCCTCTCCTAACTGTGATTCCTCAGAAGGATCCTTGATGACTATGCCTGTTGCTGCTGCTGTTGCTGTGAGTGGATCTTCATCCCAGAAGGGGACCAGGAGGAAGACTACTTGTAGTGTATCCTCCAAAAAACAATTGACTGTCAAACAATCATTTGCAAGGGCAAACAAGTATGACAGCAATCACCCACATAGCGGATTACTGACGCCATAACAGTTATGCTGGTATTAGATGTGCGTCCAGTATCCGCCATTACTGCAGTGGGTTTTCAACAGTTAATTGAGGTCCTGTGTCCTTGCTACCAGATCCCTTCTAGATTCCACTTCGCTAGAACAGCAATTCCAAGTCTGTACAAGGGCATTAAAAAAAACCTTATTAATGTGCTCAGAAATGCCATTGTACCCACTGTCCACTTGACCACTGATATGTGGACAAGTGGGACAGGGCAAACTAAGGATTACATGACTGTGACAGCCCACTGGGTAGGTGATTTGCCTATAACAGCAACAGCAGCAGCAACATCTGCCAAACGTCAGCTGATACAGAGGCAGGCTACTCTTTGTATAACTGGTTTCACTAAGAGGCATACCTTTGAGAACCTCTTAGAAAAACTCAGGGAAATCATTGCTAAATGGCATACCCCACTTGGACTCTCCTCGGGATTTGTGATTACAGACAAGGCCACCAATATTGTGAGAGCATTACATCTGGGCGAATTCCAACACATCCCATGTTTTAGCTCACACAATTAATTTGGTGGTGCAACATTTTTCAAAAAAATGACAGGGGCATACAGGAGATGCTCTCGGTGGCCTGCAAAATATCCAGACATTTTAGACATTCGGCAAATGCTTGTCAAAGATTGCATGACCAGCAGGTACTGTTAAATTTGCCCTGCCATCAGCTGAAGCAAAAGGTAGTAACTTGGTGGAATTCTACCCTCTATATGCTTCAGCGGACGGCTATCCAGGGTTATACAACGGACTATGACATAGGCCGTGGAGGGGGAATGCACCTTACTCAAGCGCAGTGGAGAATAATTTCCGTGTTGTGCAAGGTTCTCAAACCCTTTGAACTTGCCACACATGAAATTAGTTCAGACACTGCCAGCTTGAGTCAGGTCATTCCCCTCATCAGACTTTTGCAAAAACAGCTGGAGAAACCAAAGGAGGAACTGAAACGGAGCGATTGCGCAAGGTTTGTCGGACTGGTGGATCAAGCTCTTGATTCACTTCACCAGGATCCAAGAGTCGTCAATCTATTGAAATCTGAAAAATATATTTTGGGACCATTCTGGATCCTAGGTTTAAGTCCTACCTTGTGAGTTTTTTTCCAACAGACCAAAATCTAAAAGTATGCAAAGAGCTGTTGGTAAAAAAATTGTCAGCTTTAGCCGCACGTGAAATGCCATCATCTCCTCCCTTTCTGCAGCTGCCAGGAAAAAACTAAATTTTCCTTACAGAATGCCTGCTGGTCACGCAGATCGTTCACCAAAAAATGACATCTGGTCGGGCCTGAGAGAACTACCTACTAGAGACATGTCTTCTACCATGACTATGGGCTCTATTTACTACAATCTGCATATTGAATGCGGATTGTAGTGTGATATTACCGAGTGAATTCGCATTGCGAATTCAGGTAATATCACAGGGATTTACTATAAATCCCTTGCAGGGACAGAGCTTGCGATAAAGCTCTGTCCCTGCGGATCCCATCCGCACTCTAGTCGCGGTATTTTCGGAAAAAATACCGCGACTAAGAGCCCGCGCATGCGCCGACCGACCACCGCTACTACCCCCCCCCACCGACGCTAAGCCCCGCCCCTGGCGCTAAGCCCCACCCCCCGATCGCGGACCCCCGCGACCCCCCCCTCCCTTCAATACACTTACCTGCATCCTCCTGGCCTCCGGTGATCTTCTCCGGGCGTCCCGATCAGGTAATCTCCCATACTGCACTGGGGCCCAATCACCTGATGACCGGGCCCCAGTGTACTATGGGAGACCAGCTGACCGGAGAGGAGCCATCACCGGAGGCCCGATCACCGGTCCCTGGATTCAGGTAAGTGAAAAAGAAAAAAGTTAAATTTTTTTTTTCTTTTTTTTACAGTAATCAGCTTGCGGTCTGCTTAGACCACACGGCTGATTACTGGTACTGGCTCCCGCCTCTGCTCTCCCCGTTAGAGCAGAGTGGGAGCCCGGTAACCGGGGGAGACCCTGGATAACGCCACCTCCAGGTGGCGTTATTATCACAGGGCTTCCCCCGGTATTTTTTTACAATTTATTTTTAGTAACTTAGGTCGGATCACATTTCCCTTTACAATTATGGGAAATGCGATCTGCTTTACTAAAAATAAGTGATACTGGGGGTTGGAGTAGAATTTTACTAATTCTACTCCAATTGCCCTATAGTAACTACAGGTGAAACTAAAATAATGTGAAAAGGGTGTGAAAACAACCTTTTTCACTTTATTTTAGTAAAAATAATGTTAATAAATAGAGCCCTATGTGTGATACGGTCTCCATTCACAGAATGGTGGAGGACTATTTCAGAGATAACATCCTAATAGGCATGTCAGACAGTCCCTTTCAGCACTGGCAGGAAAAAGAGGCAATTTGGAGTCCCATACACAAACTGGCTTTGGATTACTTAAGTTGCCCACCCTCCAGTGTGTACTGCAAAAGAGTTTTCAGAGCAGCTGGCAACCTTGACAGTGATTGGCATAGGAGGTTACTTCCTCAAAATGTGGAAAAGATGATATTCACTAAAATGAATTACAAATTCCACGGGGAAGACCTCTACCAACAATTACATAAAAAAACTACAGAGGCAACTATGGTGGATTCCAGCGGGGCCGAATTAATATTGTGTGAAGAGGATGTACACACTGATGGGGATGACGAGGACAAGTACGACGACAACTTGTAATGTAAAGCCAGTTTGTGTATGGGATCATTTTCATTTCCATGTCCAATGCACATTGGCAGCTTGTTTTATGGGGTCCAAACAAGCCAATCACTTCAGCTACAACTGGCAGTCCTTGTCGCTGAAATTATTGGTTTGTTAAACTGTGAATGTCCTGTTTCGTATACAACATAAGGGTGGGTAGGAGGGCCAAAGGACTATTCCATCTTGCACCTTTTTCCTTTCCATTATGTGCTGGTAGGGGCATTGCTGCCTGACATTTTAAATTTATGTTCTGATTGGTTTAGGAACCAATGATTTGTTTTTAAATTAATTTATTATCAATTTTACAGCCAGGGGCTGCACCAAAGAAATTATTTTTATTAAGTATTCAGCCGGGGCTGCACCCAATTAATTGTTTTTTACTTTTTTAATTACATTATTATTATTATTTATTCAGCAAGGGGCTGCACCAATGAATTATTTTAAATTAATTTATTATCAATTTTACAGCTGGAGGGGGCTGCACCAATGAATTTCTTTTTATTATTAATTATTCAGCCTGGGGCTGCACCAATTAATTGTTTTTAAATTTATTTATTATCAATTTTACAGCCAGGGGCTGCACCAATGAATTGTTTTTAAATTAATTTATTATCAATTTTACAGCCAGGGGCTGCACCAACTATCAACTATCAATTCTTCAATCCTCAAGGGTATCCGAACCATCATCTTTGCACAGTCCTCAACTCTATTAATAATTATATCAATCAGTTTTGAGCCAGCAAGCTGAATGCAACCTTTTGGCCCTTTAACTAGATGAAAAAAAATCAATTTTGTGAGCTGTGAGGTAGTCAAAATTGACTGGAAACAAGTGGAAATAAATGTTATTGAGGTTATTAATACTGTAAGTACAAAAAAAGCCAATTTTATTTGATTTTAGCTGTTTTTTTTATTTTCTTAAGAAAAAATGCAGATCCAAAACTAAAACATGAAAACAAAACAGGGAGGTGAGGTTTTGGCAAAACCAATCCAGATCGAAAACCAGGGGAGATCCAGATCCAAAACCAAAACCAAAACCGAAACACGGGGGTCGGCACACATCTCTACTTCTCTGTATATATAAAACAGGGATGGGGAACCTCAGGCCCGGAGGCCATATAAGGCCCTCGGAATCATTTGGTCTGGCCATCAGAGTTTTTTCTGCTAGCACCATCTGGCTAGCAGGTTGCCTAGAATTGCACCCTGCAGCCAGAATATATGCAGCAGTACTTGGAGCATCCTTAGGATGCTTCAGATGGTCACACCGCTGCCCTTACAGCTCCCCGGACCATCCTCAAATATAATGTTATATATATATATATATATATATATATATATATATCCAAATGGCCTTCGGCAGAAAAAAGATTCCCACCCCAGATATAAAAGAACAAGACAATGCGATTATGTTGTACAATAATACTATTCGCACTATATCAAATTTCTCATGGCACTGTTATTGTCATTCCAAAATTTTACATTATCTAATGCTTGGATCCAATGGATTGGTGAAAAACAAATGTACCTATAATAATAATGAAAAAAAGTTATCAGGTCTCTGACTTGTATCTATTGATTAGAAAGGTTAACATCTACATTTGTAAACCTATGGGTTGAAAAAGGACCATATGGGTTGATAAAGGATCACACTCTTGTAAAACATATCTGCTTACTTAGAAAATGTTATATGAAATTGTTTAAAAAATTTGTGTCAAGAGAGTAGTTATCAATAATTTTTGCTCTAACTAAAATAATGTTATAAATGCTGTATCTAATAGCCACCTATTACAATTGCTGCACTGATCAGCCCTGTGCTGGTCTGTCCCTCCCCTTCCTGCTCCCTGCCTCAGCTGTCACACTACCTTTCTCACCACCCCCTTCCTCCCTGCCTTTATAGTATGTTCTATCCACAGAACTGACAGTAAACCCTTGGCAGCCATGTCAAACCTCACTTCTGCCAATTCCCAAAAAGCGACCATGAACAGAGGGCACAGTCCTTCTTATACATGCAGCTCCTCATACCACCTCTGCTTCTCTTCTGCTTGGTGCTCTGCTCCTAATCACCTCTGATGTTCTCCCTACTGTTATCATGTTATTGATGGCATACTTGCCAACTCTCCCTCATTGTCAGGGAGACTCCCTGAAATAGCAGCAATCTCCCTGTCTACCTGAAGAGTCTACCAATCTCCCTCATTTCACCTTACCCCCATTATGACAATGTTATATAAAAGAAAAAACAGAGATATATACATTCAAATGGGATCTTTAGTATTATTTCCCTGCACTGGTTATAAGGCACAATGATCCCTATTGTTAAATGTATTTTCTGAGAAGTATCAGTGTGTTTTCATAAACAAGGAGATCTTACTAACTTCTTTGGGGCTCATTTACATGTGGATGTAAATCAATGTTATGACACGCCTCTCAGATGTAGCAGTACACGCCCACTTTACCGAAGCGCTCATAGGTGCTGCTTTCACAATCTCCCTGAAATGCTTTTTCAAAAGTAGGCAAGTATGATTGATGGGTGTCTGCAATCCCCCCTGCCCAATGTGTATATCTCCATGGCCACCCTTGCCTCTGCATCCTGTCTTTCTGTGTCTTTAACCCTTTTGGTGTGTATGTCTCTATAGCTCCCCTGTCTCTGGTCTACCTTTGTCTGTATGTGTGCATCTGTGATTCCTCTTTGGGTTTTCTATGCCATTGATTCCCCTCATTTTGTGTCTGCCTTTACAGTATGTGCACATCTGAATCCCAATCTGTTGCTCTCTGTCACCCCTCCCCCCCCGCTTGTGTATTTGTATCTCTGCATTGTGGGTATTCTTTCCTTTGTCATAAATTAATGGCTTACATTGTGTTGCTTGCAATTGTTCTCTCCACCACATTGTAGAACCTCCCTTACATCTGTAGTAGTTTTACATCATTCTCATTATTTCCTACTTTTATATTGTAATGTGGAGGTGGTAGTGCTATAGTGTCTGGTAATTTTTAAATATAGCTCTAGTGTGGCATGGTATTGATCTAATGTGGGTGGGGTGTATGCATTGCTGTAGGTGGCGGAGGCATTGCTGTAAGGTGATTGTAGCCATGTGCTAATGGCATTACTCCTGTGTGGTGGTGGTATTGCCTCCATGTAGTGAAGCAGTACTGTAAAGTGTAGAGAATGGGGCAATGCTGAAATGGTGAAGCACAGGGGAATAGTGCTCTAATGTGTGGGTGGTATAACCGATTGCTGTAATGTGCTATAATGTAGTCAGTATTGCTGATTGTTGTAATGTTTGTATGTGAGAAGGTCATTAATTTATTTATATAGTGGGGAATCGGGATGCTAATAATATAATTTGGGACATTAGGAAAATATGCCTATTTGTTAAATGTGAAAGCGATTGATTTAACGGGGGGGGGGAGGGGTTGGGGGGTTATTAGTTGCAAAATATACAGACTGCGGTGATTTTAAACATCCATATAAAACCACATGTTCATAACACCAATTATGGTGTGTTTATAATACCATATGGCTTAATGGTTTTATATGGATGTTTAAAACCATCATTTTTTAGCTGCATCTGTTGATGAGTGTTTATACCGGCCGGTTCTATACACCTTATCATTTCTAATTGTTTATAATTCTGGATTTTTATTATTAATTATTTGTATGTTAATTGCTATGTATTAAATCTTTGTCAAGTAGAGCTATCTGTATATTTTGCTTTTTTTGTGTTTCTTATAGGTAGAGGCATCTACCTATCCTTTGATAGCAGCTGGACTAAGATTGTATTAATTCTAATTAATTGCTATATAGGTGGCTGGTCTAAAGCGCCTGGTTATATATATTTTTCGGGTTATTAGTTGCTTTGCTTTACAGGAGGTAAATAGTAAATATCCCTTTCCCAACATTCCAGGATCTATTCAAGCAGCAACTGAATGTACACCACCAGAATTATGATGGGACTGTCTTGCACTCTCAGGACTATGTCTTGACTATAGTGGGCGAGTATGATCTTCTTCACACTAGGAGCCACCTGCACCAGTGATGCAGTCAGTGTTGTCAGTATAGTATGTTTGAACTTAGGGGAAATGTTTAAAGATAACCAACTCCAGGGGCTGGCTGGCAACTTTTAGCCTGAGGGGCAAATGCATGCAGGCAGCCCTGGCAGAGGAGTAGCGTGTAGCCAGGGTGTCCGAAGAATATGCGTGCTACGGCGCCCCCCCCCTCAAGTGTCCCAGGGAGGAGGCGGGTCCATATGGGATTAATGTAAGGTAAAAATAAAGATTAGGGCAGCCCCCTGTCGTAGTGCCCATATGCAGTGCCCCCATGTGCCACAGGAGAGAACACCCTTATGCAGGCCTCCAGTAGTGCCCCCAGTAGTAGTCCCCCCCCTTGTAGTGCCCCCAGTAGTAGTAGTCCCCCCCCTTTGTAGTGCCCCATTAGTAGTAGTCCCCCCCTTGTAGTGCCCCCAGTAGTAGTAGTCCCCCCCTGTAGTGCCCCCAGTAGTAGTCCCCCCCTTGTAGTGTCCCCAGTAGTAGTAGTCCCCCCCTTGTAGTGTCCCCAGTAGTAGTAGTCCCCAGTAGTAGTAGTCCCCCACCCCCCTTGTAGTGCCCCCAGTAGTAGTCCCCTTATAGTGCCCACAGTAGTAGTAGTCCCCAGTAGTAGTAGTCCCCTCCCCCTTGTAGTGCCCCCGGTAGTAGTAGTCCCCCCTTGTAGTGTCCCCAGTAGTAGTAGTCCCCCACCCCCCTTGTAGTGCCCCCAGTAGTAGTAGTAGTCCCCTTATAATGCCCCCA
Organism: Taudactylus pleione; assembly: GCA_031769625.1. Classification (NCBI taxonomy): domain Eukaryota; kingdom Metazoa; phylum Chordata; class Amphibia; order Anura; family Myobatrachidae; genus Taudactylus; species Taudactylus pleione. The sequence goes on from JAUIMM010000614.1 coordinate 7,139,373, forward strand.
GTAGTAGTAGTCCCCTCCCCCTTGTAGTGCCCCCAGTAGTAGCAGTCCCCCACCCCCCTTGTAATGCTCCCAGTAGTAGTAGTCCCCCCCTTTGTAGTGCCCCCAGTAGTGCCAGACCCCCCCCAGTAGACACACATAATATAAAAAACAAAATAAAAAAAACACTTACCTGAATCCCCGCTCCCGCCGCCGCCATCTGCTCCTCCATCTATCCTCCCGGGCCGGGCCGCTCTGCATTATGGGAGAGACGTCATATGACATCATGACGTCTCTCCCATTGCCCACTGCGGGAGCCGGAAGATGGAGTGGCTCCCGCAGTGGGCGCAGCAGCAGCAGCTAATGAGAGTCTGACAGACTCTCATTGGCTGCTGCTTACAACAAACACACAGCTGCCAGAGCCGGTGGCTGTGTGTCAGTGTAGCGCTGACCGAACTCAGTCCGGTCAGCGCTACACACGCGGTGCAATCTGTGTCACAGTGACACAGACTGCACTGGCCCGCGGCCCGCATGACGCTGCAGCCCGGGGGGCACATGGCACCCTGCCCCCCAGCCCAGCCCGCCACTGACCAACTCCCACATGATGCGTAGTGGCATGTATTTGGTCCATCACCTGTATTTGGCCCATTACTTAGACTCACTTACTACAAAGGGCACTTTCACATTACTTTCCAAGACCACTTTGCATTCCCAAGAATTAGTCTATAAATTAGGTAAACGTTGGAATTAATATTAATTTCGCTGTATCTGCAAATTATAAAAAATGATGCATTCTAGTAGAGTCTAGACAAGATATCTTACCTTTACAAAGGAGCCTACATAATTTGGTAGATTTAATGTCCTATGTCATATTACTGCCCAATGTGGAGAAATGAAAAGTTTTTTGCATTTGCGTGCAAAAATGGTGCAAGCAGCTTACACTTAGAGATGCTCCAAATATTTAAGCAAAATGCGACAGCAACACCTTGTTCATGATATTTTTATTAATCAGTTTTGGTTTGTTTGTGGTTCCATTTTCTCCTAGAACGAGAACTTTTTTCAGAAGTTACACAACATTATATAGTAATGTCTCTTTTTTATATATAGTTACAGAAATGAGAAGAAATTAGTGAAATAATAATAAAAAAAACAAGTGTGTGAAGATTTGTCCAGATGATTTAAATCTTGTATTAACTTGTAACTTTAGATAAGTATTGGTACCTTTATTTATTGATTATCAGTACCTTTTTTTCATAGAGTTAAATGCACAGCCTGTAACTAAATACCACACGTTACAGCATTTATCAATTAGGCTGAAGACTTTTTGAATAGTCCAAAACCTGTCTAACTATGCTTAAACTGTGGTTACATCTTTCAAATTTGCAATAGATTGAGAATTTCCTGAAATTTCTGAACTGGTTAATGGAATGTTTTTGCAATACTCTAAGCATTTCTACTTACACTAGAACACTATCAGACAGAAGTACAATGTGGCTATAATTAAAGTTTTTGCCTAACTAAGAGCAGAACGCCACCAAATTTTGTAAATATATTATTTAAGGCATGGGTAGAGGGATTTATGTGAAAAATATTTACAGTAGATCTAAAACCTGCAGATAAATTAGCAATGTACAAGGTACTATACCAACAAATGAATAACTAAGAGAAACTTAAACATAATCTTACATTTTTTTCCCCTTTGTAAAACTGAAAAAAGAAACTGAACTGACTTAAAATTTTAATTCCAAAATCAAAATATAGAGTACTACACCTTTTCATGCATTTTACCATATATGCCGCCATATTTTTCGCCATCACCAGATTTTGAAACTCATTTTTTTCACATAATCCTCCTCCGTATGCCCTGAATAGTGTACCTACTACTGTAAATTTGGCAGCATTCTGTCGATTAGTTAGACCTAAAGACAGCTCTTAATAGGGACATTTTAATTATATCCACATTGTATCTTGGTATAGTTTTAGATCACAGACTTAGCAGTGATCTGGACAGACCCTCATCTTTTAGTTTTGTTTCTAAAACTTCTTGGTGTTATGTTTATGGTCTTGGCAAAACCACCCTGGTGTATTTTGGTTTTCGTTAGAGATGTTCGCTGACCCCCGTGTTTTGATTTTAGATTTGGATTTATCTTATTTTTTTGTTTTGGTTTTGCAAAACCACCTTCAAGTGTTTTGGTTTTGCATCTGGGTTTTAACAAAAATAATAATAATTCCTAAACAGTTTTTAAAAACAGGTAAAATCATGTAATTTTTGCAATCCAAAACCCAAAACTTTAATTTAAAATCTGAATTCCAAACCAAGACTCAGATCTGTCTGGATCTCCTCAGATAATCAAATCCACGACTTGGATCTGTCTGGAGGCAGGATGCATCAAACATTTAATTTTGCATGCAATGCATCCCACCACTCATCGCGTGCATACCGGTGTAAATAATGCCGGTATACATGAAAAAATTGCAAAGGACACCTCTCCCAATAAGGGCATTCAGTGTTGTATGTTTGAAGGGGAAATGTTTGAAGGATGGCCATTCCCACATGATGATCGTATAAGATATATTTGCACAATGTACATATTTTCAAAGATTGAATAAATGTGTCTTGTTTAATATTAAAACCGTCCATCATTTTTGTTTATTATTATATTTATCTTTAGCGCTGGTAATTTATGCACTTTATGTATATAGCACACACATATTCTGCACCAGGAGGACAGAAATAAAGCCTCAACGCGTTTCACTAGGATAATATCATCTTGTTTCCTCACTCCTGAGGAAACTAGGTGATTTTATCCTAGTGGAACGCGCTGAGGCTTTATTTCTGTCCTCCTGTGACGTATTGGATTTCCTTTGGACTAAATATCATTCACTGGAACAAACTGCTGCATTGGAAGACACCTGGTGGATTATATTACACCCTAATATCTGCACTTTGGATGCTAAGGACTGTGCTGGACTCATTAGCCCATCCCCTGGTAACTTCTTGCTGCTTAATGCATTTCCTATTGGACACAGCGGAGGGAGTCCTAATTCCAGTTTAGACTAACAGGAACTGATCCGTGTGAGATTCTAATTCTCTTCATGAGTTTTTAATTATTATTTTTACTCATTTTATATGCCTATACTTAGTGTGAGCATTTTATAAGATATCTTTGCACAATGTGCATATTTTCAGAGAATGAATTAATGTGTTTTGTTTAATTTTAAAACTGTCCATCATTTTTGTTTATTATTATTTTTTATCTTTAGTGCTACAAATTTATGTACTTTATCTTGTGATTATTGCTGGGACTGACTACTGGCTGCTTCGTGACAGTGCATCTGATTTTATTAATTTATCATAGTGTGCTATATAAATAACTGGTAATAATAACAATAATAATAATATAAATTACAGTCATTTGTCTTATGACCATCTCACAACTGTCAATATTTGCACTAATATTTATTTATTATTATTTATTAACAGTTTCTTATATAGTTCCGCATATTCCATTGCGTTTACAATTGGAAACATTTATAGAACAAAACAGGGTAATAACAGACAGATATATAGGTAGGAAGGCCCTGCTCGCAAGCTTACAATCTATAGATATAGGCCAAAGGCTGCAGCGAGCCAACTGGCCGAAATCATGGACAGACAGGACGGTATAAACAGACAGTGACGTCCCTCCCCGTGGTGTCACCTGGTGCGGGGAGGGATGTTCTGCTCACAGCGTAGCTGCGCACCGCTAATAAGGGTGCATGGCCTCACGGACAAGGGGTGTGGCCATGTGGGAAGGGGCTTAACCTTGCTGCCCGAAGCCCGTAGTCCCGACTCCAGTGCTTTTTACTTTGAGGGCCAGGGGGTGCAGGAGGTGTGGACTACCCTGTGTGCAGTGCCGGCTCCCTCACAGTGTCAGGAGCCAAGTGCTGCACCCGGCTCCTGTCACTGAGGGGGAGTCTGCACCTTGGTGTCACCTCTCGGCGGGTGACACCCGGGTGAGGCCCGCACCTCTCGCACTTCCTTGTGACACCACTGTTAACAGATTGTAATTTAATTAAAGACATTACACATATAGTGGGGCTGATTCTCTGAGTCAGACGCAAAGTGACTGTTTTTAATATGCGATGCTACGGAAGCCTGATTTACTACCTATGCTAATGCTGGATTCCCTAGGACTAATGCGAGGATCTGTGTGGCTGCAAGCAGAGAGCCACTCTGCTCACTTTCCGTCCATAGCCTCATGTCATCATTAATATCGGCACATGCAGCTGGGCCCATTCTAGGTGCAAGAGATCTGTCAGAAACAGGATTCCCTTCCCTGTACACACGACTCAGAATAGCACGGAACTCAAGCTACACAGCCATGACACTCCTATGACAGTCCCACAAGACAGAACAGCTCCGTGTGATCACATTGTCACGATTCAGTTCCCACCCCAAAATACAGAATTCACAGAGAGATAGATCCAGCAAAGATACATCTGAGTAGGATGGAGATATACAGAAATGCATAAACTGACATCTCTGCATGCTCTGTACGCTAAAACTTGCTATTTGTGTCCATGTAATGCGATCCATGCAACTCAGAATCAGCCTTAGTGACACAACAGTGGTAAATAGGACAGTAGTTTTAGGAAACAATATAATCTAAATTGTATATTTTATTCTATATGTGACACCCAAAACAAAATAAGAAAACATTACTTGATTTAAAAATCCAATTGGTCAAATGTGAAGGGTATTACGTGAGGTAAAGTATCAGACCTCTTATAGCAAGCAGCAATACAGAGTTGACTCGGAGCAGAACCCTCTGTAAAAGAAAAAAGTACAACTCCCCCCCAAAAAAAACAGAGCACCAAAGCACTCCGTGCATGGTCGTTTTACATGTACATGGTCCGGTTCAATGACACAAGGCAGGACTGCAACAGGGGGGGGGGGAATAGGGGGACACATGCCCCAGGCGCCAGATTTTGGGGGGCGTTTAGGAGACGGGGCAGACTAGCCGCCGAGGGGGACCCAGGTCGCAACCCTTGAGAAACATAGCACCACCGTCATTCTAGTGTGGCGCCAGTCGTGGGCCAATCGGACAAGGGCAATTTCATTTTACTTTATGGACTTTGCCCACCTTGGTGTATTATCTTGTCTAAAATTATTATTTATTACTGGTGTTGCTATCCCTGTCCACGTAATACATGTTGTAAAACATTGAGCATTAAACATGATGATTTTTTTTTAAAATAATTGTCTGCAGGCTCACACCCATCTTGGGATATTTTCCTGCCTAAAATACAATTTACTACTGTCACTGATATCTCTCTATGTTAAACATGATACTTTATAAAGTAATTAAATCAATACCTCATCAAGACAGCACTTAAAGTGAAAGTCAACAATTGACTTCTCAAACCATTTAATGTCTGGGATTTGTCAACAAGCTTGTTGGTGTGTCTCTAATTTTTCATATGATCACTGTTTTACGCTGATACCCTTCTGCAAATCAGACTTATTGCTATATAATCTAATTTAAATGAAAGACAGAAATTAACTTTCACAAACTATTTCATTTCTGGGTGTATGATTACTATTTAATTTTTTTCTCTTTTCTTTTTTTAAAATGTTGCTTCATATCAGTCATGTTAATTCTACATGTCAAATATGTCTTTAAAAAATAAAACATGATTAAACTGAATGCTTACATATTAAACTACAGTGGTCAAGTGATAAATGTTTGTTACAAGATAAACAATACACAACACTCAAAGTGCAAAAATACAAAACAAACAAATAAAGATTTGCAACATTTAAGCTGGCCACACACATAGCGATATTTTTCCCGATCTGGCCGATTCCGACACATTGGAACGATAGATCGTGTAAAATATGGGCAAATCCTGAGTAAATTGTGAGTCCCCACTCAGGATCACGATGCGATGCGCGTCCCCGCTGATCGCACATCGCATGGTCAGATCTGCCGTGCAGTAGGGCAGATCTGACAATCTAGGACCTGATGCACTGTGAAAGTCTGGATGCAGGAGAGATCGTATGAAGATTGGACACCAAATTGTGTGCAAATCGTGTGGAGATCGTGTGCAGAGCTGCCGGGGAGAGTTTCAAGGGAAATCGTACACATCGGCTCATCGTGTAAAGATTGCTATGTGTGTGGCCACCTTTACAAACATTGGTAAAGTGGCAAACAAAAATAAACTAAAATTAAGTGTATCCATTATCTGGACCAAAATGATTAAGAATGACTAACATCATCTTTCTCAAACTATTTGACTTATGCCACCTTTGCTTTCTCAAATCATTTAAATTTTCCCCTTTACCATAACAGCTTGTTGGGGTTAACTATATATTTTTTTCTATAGAGGCACAGTGAAGCTGCTAACCGTAGTATTTTCAATAAACAAAACAAACACCAATGGCCCTATCTAGTGATGGGTTGGGTATGGAATTCCGGTGGTCGGGATGCCGTTGGTCAGAATACCAACAACGGCATCCCAACAGTTAGAATCCCGACACCCTACATAAGTATAGTAGCACTAACCATAACCCCTACCCTTACCCTCCTTCCCCTGTGCCTAAACCTAACATCCCCCCTAGTGCCTAAACCTAACCTCCGCCTCCCCGCACCCTAAACCTAACTCTCCCTCCGTGGTGCCTAACCCTAACCCTCCCCCTAGTGCCTAACTCCTAAGCCTAAACCTAACCCTTCCCTAACTCCGGATACTTACCTTCGGGATGCCCGCGGTCAGGATACTGGAGCCCGGATCCTGACGTCAGGATTTCGGCACCTGTATTTAGATCGTTGGCATCCTGCATGCCGGGATGCTGACTACATCCCCTAGTGACAGGTATCTCTTCCTCTTTTTAGAAAAAGATGTGGCCTATTGAACCTGATTTACAGTACTTTATGATGCAAATTTGCAGCCCAGATATAGGTGTAAAATGTATGTACAGACACGTGAGCATAATACCCGTGTGATATTACATCTGATAATGCTGCCCCTCAAACAACAATAACTAACTGTAACCACTTGGATTTAAATAAAAAAAAATAATATATTTTTTAGCGATGCTGTCCATGGCAGCCTTTTGCTATCTAAGTTGTGATGAAACTGCCTCTCACACAACAATACTAAACTGTATCAATTTTAACAGGGGTGTAGCGAGGGTGGTTCCAGTGGAGCATGAGCTCCGAGCGCCAAAATGGACAGAGGGCGCCATCCAGGGTTAACAAATTAATGGGGCGCTGCACAGCATGGCAGCCACCTGTTAGTTTTATCTCAGTTTGTTTTCTCTATATCCTAAATAAGTTACGGATCTGAGATCCGTTTCTACATTTCATGCTCCCTCAAGCTGCCCAGAAAGCCTCCACTCCGGCGCTTCCTCCTCTGTGATCATCTTCTGTCACCTCCCCTTTCCTGTCAGATTAATTACATTCACTTCTCACCTGTTTAATTCCCTCCCCTCTCTACTCTGTGATCAGCTCTTTGACCCTGTCCACTCCTTTATTATTGGCTTCTGTCACCACCCCCTCTCTAATCAACTCTTTGCCCCTCCCCTCTACTTTTCTTATTGGCTTCTGTCACCACCCCTCTCCTCTCTTATTGGCTTCTGTCAGCACCCCTCTCCTCTCTTTTCTTATTGGCTTCTGTCACCACCCCTCTCCTCTCCTTTCTGATTAGTCTATGTCACCTTCCCTCTCTGATTGGCACTCTCCTCTCCCCTCTCCTGTTTGATCCCCTCCCTTCTTCTCTTCTCATTCTGTGCTTCAATGGACTTAATAGTTACACATCTGAGGTAAAATTCTAAACTTCAATTATAATTTATGAGTTTAAAAAAGTTACTGCATTGCTATTTAAAATAATGAGATATTCCCAGGAATAACAAAGTGTTATTTGAAAGGTCTTTTAATAAATATTAGGAGACCTGAAATAATAATAATGGTGGTAGACAGAACATCATATGGTTAGTAGTACTCACATTAATATAGGTGCAATGTATATTTGCGAAGTAGGAGCATAGCTGAGAACGGAGCTTCCCATAGATGTTACCACTGCAGTGAAAACTGCTTGGGGGCCGTAATTGCAGAAATAAGCTGTTCACCATGTGGAATTTCACTCTAGCACATGTACTTTGTCAATTTAAGTTAAATGATCAGAATATATAATACAATCTCCTCTATTGACTAATAACAATGATCCAAAAGAGATATACATATACCATATGTATATATCATATACATAAATAAAGCAGTACCAAAGGAACTACTCCTTAATGTCAAATAGTGTATCACCAAAGCATTCTATTCCCCCAATGGGACCTCCATACCCCAGTGTGATACTGCCACTGTTTTGCTGTTTTTCTCACTTCAATACTCCCCCGCAGGCTGGCCATACCTCAATGGCACAGTTCAGTACAGGGAGGAAGGTGGAAGGGGGGGAGCTATGACATGCACATTCTCCAGGCGCCATGGTTCCATGCTACTCCTCTGCATTTGGATTTAGAATAATGCTATTGAAACTGTGAAAAAACACCTTATCTCAACCTCTCTCACCCTGCCTCAACCTCTCTCACACTGCCTCAACCTCTCTCACCCTGACTTACCCTCTCTCACCCTGCCTCAACCTCTCTCACACTGCCTCAACCTCTCTCACCCTGACTTACCCTCTCTCACCCTGCCTTACACTCTCTCACCCTACCTCACCCTCTCTCACCCTGCCTCGCCCACTCCCACCCTGCCTCATCCTTTCTCACACTGCCTCACCTTCTCTCACACTGCCTCACATTCTCTCACACTGCCTCACCCACTCTCACACTGCCTCACCCACTCTCACCCTGCCTCATCCTCTCTCACACTGCCTCACCCACTCTCACCCTGCCTCACCCATGCTCACCCTACCTCACCCACTCTCACCCTGCCTCATTCTCTCTCACACTACCTCACCCACTCTCACCATGCCTCATCCTCTATCACACTACCTCACCCACTCTCACCCTGCCTCATCCTCTCTCACACTACCTCACCCACTCTCACCCTGCCTCACTCTCTCTCACACTGCCTCACCCACTCTCACCCTGCCTCACCCATGCTCACCCTACCTCACCCACTCTCACCCTGCCTCATTCTCTCTCACACTACCTCACCCACTCTCACCATGCCTCATCCTCTATCACACTACCTCACCCACTCTCACCCTGCCTCATCCTCTCTCACACTACCTCACCCACTCTCACCCTGCCTCACCCACTCTCACCCTACCTCACCCACTCTCACCCTGCCTCATCCTCTCTCACACTACCTCACCCACTCTCACCCTGCCTCATCCTCTCTCACACTGCCTCAACCTCTCTCACCCTGCCTCAACCTCTCTCACACTGCCTCAACCTCTCCCACCCTGCCTCATCCTTTCTCATACTGCCTCACCTTCTCTCACACTGCCTCACCTCTCACACTGCCTCACCCACTCTCACACTGCCTCACCCTCTCTCGCCCTGCCTCATCCTCTCTCACACTGCCTCACCCACTCTCACCCTGCCTCACCCACTCTCACCCTACCTCACCTACTCTCACCCTGCCTCATCCTCTCTCACACTACCTCACCCACTCTCACCATGCCTCATCCTCTCTCACACTACCTCACCCACTCTCACCCTGCCTCATCCTCTCTCACACTACCTCACCCACTCTCACCCTGCCTCACCCACTCTCACCCTACCTCACCCACTCTCACCCTGCCTCATCCTCTCTCACACTACCTCACCCACTCTCACCCTGCCTCATCCTCTCTCACACTACCTCAGCCACTCTCACCCTGCCTCACCCACTTTCAACCTGTCTCATCTTCTGTCACCCTGTCTCATCACATCTGTAACTCACTGGACCTAACAACAGACCCTCTCCCCACACTTTGCTTAGAGTAAATGGCAACTGAGAGTAGGGAGGAGCGGCATATATGTGATCCAAAACATGTGAGAGACAAGATTTTTGGGAAAAAATATTTTTTTTGTTTTATTTTCAGGTCCAGAGTAGAGATTCAGATCAACTTGATAGCCCAAATGCAGGTTTGTCACATTTAGCCAAATCCGAACCACTCAACTCTACTTCACAGCACATAGTAGCACAACTTCAATCCATTGCATCCAGTACATACATGTTATTAGTATTACAAGGTACTAAGAAGGGTATACTGTAAGCATAGGTGTAATTACTGTATAATGGGTACAGGGTATGCAGTGCACACAGGCCCCGCACGGCATATTCCAGATTATACTTTATCTCTCTTCCGCTGTGGCGCCATCTTCCCAGCGACCTTATCAGGAAGATGGCACCGTACAGTGGAAGTAAAGACTCTGACACTGTGTCAGAGTCTTTGCTCTCTTGTGCGTATGCGCCATCTTCCCGAATATCACTGGGAAGATGGCGCTGCCATCTTCCCACTTTCCAGTGCACAAGGTAAGATGTGCAGCTGAGAGAGGGCCTGTGTGCAGCGGGCCCCATTTGACGTTAATACGCCCCTGCCTATAGACCCAACTAAATTAATAAGATATATAGAAAATTTCAGTTTTGATGACTGAGTTATATTTACTGACACTATAGAAGAATCATGGTGACATGCTCACTGTGTAATGCTATATCAGTAGTCTCTTTACTGACACTTTTGTGGTCATCTCCACAATGTACTGTAAGCATTTCATAACGGATACAAGACTATTTTTTCCAGCTGGAGTTTAACCTCCAGCTGTGAGTTACTTATTTAACTGTACCATCAGAGTCATGATACTGTGGAATGCTTTGCCAAAGTAACAATGCAGGCTGCCCAGGGCAGCAGTTAATGTTTATTTGTACTGCAACTTGGGAGAGGTGCAAATAAGCATTACCTGCTGGCTGCTGTCTTGGGGCTGTCTGTGGTTTGATCACTGGTCTGTAATTGAGTAGCTCTGGGCACCTTACCTGGGAGAACTGACTGCATGACTTAACCCATGGCTAATTGAATCTGCCCCTTAAACCTGGTACACACTACTACGATTTCTCAGACGATATGCCCGATTCCAACTGATCGGAACAATATATCGTCCAAATCGTCTAGTGTGTACCCATTATGTAGGCTGTTGCGCACTCCCGTTTGGTTGTCAGCCGCATCATCAGGTCGTCCCTACATGCAGCTCAATCTGACAATGTGACCGACGACCTCATGCAGTGGGATGCGGCAGGTGCCGACATATCTGGCACAGGATTGTCTAATGAGTACCGGCCGCCCTATATGACGACCCGTCAGCAGGGGGGGTCGCCCGTCATATCACTGGGTACACATATCATATTGTGTGTACCCAGCATTAGAATTGGGAATTGGTACTGTAGCTCAACTCTGAATTTGGGGGAAAAAATAAAGCTGACCAGTAGTTGTGTACTACATCCAAAAGCAGCCAGTGTTTACTCTAGGTGCAATAAATAACTAAATAAATAAATGTATTTGCACAACTTACATGGTTAGTGCAGGTGCACAGTTGCTCTTTCTTTTTTTTGCTTTGCTCCTAACTCTGAATCAGACCCTATGCAGCTACAGTATGTAACTAAATATCTCCCAACATGACCCATTCCAGGAGGGACAAAATGCTCTGTTCCAGGACTTCCCTCTTAATTTATGATTACCATCACCTGTGTTGAACTAGCTAATTGATAAGAAAGGTGTTTCACCACAGGTGACCGCAATCATAATTTAAGAGGGAAGTCCAGGAGCAGAGCATTTTGTCCCTCCTGGAATGGGTCATGTTGGGAGGTATGTAACTATGTAATTAATTCAAAGATGTGATTAAAGTTCACTATTTTTAATTACATATAGTTGAAGAACCTTTAAGATAACAAATACTTGTATATATGCTTTACATTATGCAGCTAATACAATGCTGACTATTCTAAACATAAATAAAGCTACCTACACTTTTGAATATCACACAGTATACTGTCTACTTTAGTCAGTATATTTTGGTAGCTTTCCTTTTTTATACAGAATGTTTCTCTTTGTACTGTATATTGGCATATTGAAAATGTTGTACTATACCTGCATTATCTACAAAAACCTGTAGGTGGAGCCATTGCATACATTTTCTCTACAAACATATTGCAGCATAGTTCCACTTAACAGAAATCCCTCCCGTTCAATTTTTCTTGGAAATAGTTTAAATGTTGACAGCCTGGGTTTGTGTTCCCGTAAATTTCCCTGAGGGAAAAATCTCCACCAATGATGTACACCGAGACTAGTTCATTCCAAATTGCTTTTAAAATAATAGAAAGTAGTGTTACTGTGACTAAATAAGATATTTAACTCTGAGTGCTTGGTGGCCATGGGATTACTTTATGCAGCATACTAGGCTACTTATTATATTACAAAGAAATCAATTACCCCTGTACTCTAAGCAAATGGTAGAAGAAAACAGTGCCTCACTAGTATTAGATCTAATTTTATCACAGTGCACTATAGGTATTATAAATTGCATGCTTAAGAGGTCAAGCCTATTAAATGATGTCAGAGAACATGCCTATTGGGATTCTATAGGAAGCTATGGGCTACATAAATATGGTGGATGGCTATCAGCGTGCCTGGCTATATGTATCTTTGGAAGAAACTGAGGTTTAATCATCGCTTTTTCATTGATATAGTAACATAAAGTAGCATTTCATTCTCCACAGAGAGAAGTGAAAGAACTTGTAGGAAAGGGTTAGTGCTTTTCTGTCTGAGAGAATAGCTTTTTTTATGAGAATGTTGTACAGTATAGAACATTGCCTCCATTCTTGTAGCAGCAAATCCTGAGATGCACAGAAACAGGACCTGCTGTAGGAAGACAGCAGCACAAGCAATATGCTAGAGGGAGTTCACAAGAGAAAGAATCGCATACATGTCTACACAGGGCTATTTTTCTGGAAAAATAGGTTCAGGGACTGTGGGAGGAGCTATTGGGGTGGAGCTATAGAAAAACAATGATATATACATTATATATAATGATATATATATATTATTTGTACATATATATATATATATATATATATATATACAGTCAGGTGCATAAATATTGGGACATTGACAGAATTACAACGGTTTCTATGTGTGTGTCCCACTTTTTAAGGGGCCAAAAGTAATGGGACTATCAGCTCAAAAGCTATTTCATGGACAGGTGTGGGCTATTCCCTCGTTATTTCATTATCAATTAAGCAGATAAAAGGTCTGGAGTTGATTCTAGGTGTGACATTTGCATTTGGAATCAGTTGCTGTCAACTCTCAATATGAGATCCAAAGAGCTGTCACTATCAGTGAAGCAAGCCATCATTAGGCTGAAAAATCAAAACAAACCCATCAGAGAGATATCAAAAACATTAGGCATGGCCAAATCAACTGTTTGGAACATTCTTAAAAAGAAAGAATGCACCGGAGAGCTCAGCAACACCAAAAGACCCGGAAGACCACGGAAAACAACTGTGGTGGATGACAGAAGAATTATTTCCCTGGTGAAGAAAAGCCCCTTCACAACAGTTGGCCAAATCAAGAACACTCTCCAGGAGGTAGGTGTATATGTGTCAAAGTCAACAATCAAGAGAAGACTTCACAAGAGTGAATATAGAGGGTTCACCACAAGATGTAAACTATTGGTGAGCCACAAAAACAGGAAGACCAGATTAGAGTTTTCCAAACAACATCTAAAAAAGCCATTACAGTTATGGAACAACATCCTATGGACAGATGAGACAAAGATCAACTTGTACCAGAGTGATGGGAAGAGAAGAGTATGGAGAAGGAAAGGAACTGCTCATGATCCAAAACATACCACCTCATCAGTGAAGCATGGTGGTGGTAGTGTCGTGGCATGGGCATGTATGGTTGCCAATGGAACTGGTTCCCTTGTATTGTGACTGCTGACAAAAGCAGCAGAATTAATTCTGAAGTGTTTCGGGCAATATTATATGCTCATATTCAGTCAAATGCTTCAGAAGTCATTGGATGGCGCTTCACATTGCAGATGGAAAATGACCTGAAGCATACTGCAAAAGCAACCAAAGAGTATTTTAAGGCTAAAAAGTGGAATGTTATGCAATGGCCAAGTCAAACCCCTGACCTGAATCCGGTTGAGCATGCATTTCACTTGATTTTGACAAAACTGAAGGGAAAATGCCCCAAGAACAAGCAGGAACTGAAGACATTTGCAGTAGAGGCCTGGCAGAGCATCACCAGGGATGAAACCCAGCGCCTGGTGATGTCTGTGCATTCCAGACTTCAGGCTGTAATTGGCTGCAAAGGATTTGCAACAAAGTATTAAAAAGTGAAAGTTAGATTTAGGATTGTTTAGTTTGTCCCATTACTTTTGGCCCCTTAAAAAGTGGGAGGCACATATAGAAACCGTTGTAATTCCTACACCGTTCACTTGGATGTAATTACCCTCAAATTAAATCTGAAAGTTTGCAGTTAAAGCACATCTTGTTTGTTTCATATCAAAGCCATTGTGGTGGTGAATAGAGACCAAAATATGAAAATTCTGTCAATGTCCCAATATTTATGCACCTGACTGTATATATATATATATATATATATATATATATATATATATATATATATATATATTAGGGATGTGCAAGCTCGGTTTTACTCAGATTTACTCGGTTCTTATCGCCACTTTACCGCAAATTCGGATTTATTATATTGGCTATCCAAAACACATGATAGGCGATAGCCAATAAAATGCCGTTTTGAGATCCGAGTAAATCTGAGTAACACCGGGCCTGCACATCCCTAATATATATATATTATATATATATATATATATATATATAATATTTAAAATAAGAAGGCACTCAAAAGAGCCCTTAAAATAAAACCTGTTGAAAAATAACACTGTCTACATAACCTTATTCCCTCTTATTCCTGATGTGAAATGGTAGAAGATCTGTACATTAAGGTTTTTCAGTATTTTTTATTAACTGGTTGTCAACCCTCCATGACCTTCTGAATATCACCCTTACCTGAGATGCATTTTACACCTGTCTCCAGACCCCCAATGCCCTCACCCATTTCCTTATTTCTACTTTTTACCTATCTCCTGCTCAAACCCCTTTTCTTATAGGCCTTGGCCTCTACCAGGCTGCTCAATATCTTTTCTCTGTGTCTTAACAATCACCAGTCAGCACCACTCTCTGCTCATAGTTGTGGTGTAGCTCTTGTGGTATCTAGTATCTTCTTCATACACCTGTCTATAACCATTGTTCCGTACATAAGAAGCTGAGCCTCAGTATTGAGCCGTGCATGTGGATGAGTGTTGTACAATATGGGTAGCTGTAAAGAGTCTGTAGCTTTTACTGAGGTTCTGTACAGAGTTACTGGGGTCTATTATGGCTTTATGTCTGGCCTTTGCAATGTGCATGGTGCTATGTGATATGCATCTGGAGCATTTTGTGCAATGTAAGTAGGTAGTTTGTGCCTTAAGGGGTCGGGCAATTTGTTTGGAGTCTGACAGAGTTCTCTAACATTTTCATGCTACAAAAAAACCCTTTACATTTGTTTATCATTTACATAGTGTGAAGTCTTAAATAGAAAGTGTAGCTTTATCATTTCTGATCTGATGCTTTCTGGCAATATCCTTTGCCACAAAGAGGAGCACACAGAATTGCAGTCACACAGTTGATACAGGATTTAGAGCTTCACTGTGTGGTTATTAGAGTAACCATGGTTTAGAACTAAAAGCTGCCTTCTTTTTACTATGTACTCTCCGTTGTCATGCGCTAAAGCTGCGAGAAAACATAGTGCTTAAGATTTCCCTGGTATTGATGTTTTCCTTTGAAAGGGTAAGCCTTTAACTAACATAATCCTGCAATGTTCCCGTCATAAGAGTGGCAAGACTGCAACAGCTACAGTATCAGCAACTTTAACTCATCACCTGACAACTGTACAAAGTGATTTCTATACAGCCAGTGAGATACAATAGTTGTGATGGGAACTATTGTGTGTCAACCTCAAGTTAATATAGAAAACTTAAATAAAATTTCTCATAAAATGATAATGCTAAATGTTTTAAAAATAGTAATTTTTTGATCTGTGTTTTTTTTTTTGCAATGCTATATCAATACAAATATATATATGTTCCATTTCTTGAGATAAACGTCCGCATTTTACATGCCGCAGCAAATCATATTACAGAGCTAGTTTTATTTGTATTATAAAAACAATATTATAAAAATAATCCTAACCTAACTAAACAGAAGACTCCCTCTTCGAGGGTGGGAGTACCTAATGTCCAAGTTACACAGACAAGCATTTAAATGCAGCACTTAAAGCCATGGCAGTGTCTCTGAACAGGTATGTCAGCCTGTTCCCTGGGTAGTGAGAGAGACCAACTAGGGAGATTGCCACACCCTTTATCAGCCTCTAACAGGTGGTCTGGCAATCAAGGTTGCTAATCAACTCCTGAAAATAAAAACATATCAAAATAATTTGTGTGTGGTAATATTGTGGATCCACTGCGATAGTAGATGGAGGTCCAAATAACAACCTCATAAAGCATGCATATTATCCTATAGGTACTCTTTCTGCAGCAATATACTGGATGGGCACTGATGTAATGTCTCGCAAGGTAACTTGGGATATAGTTGTAAATCCAACAATGGGAAAGATTTTACCAGCTTATGTCTAGATGAAACGAGGGTCCCAAAATTAGCGATGGTATCACACCGGTGAACATCCAATGCACGGAAAGACCTCTAAAAGATTGATGCTGGAACCAGGGATGGCGTCCCAAGTTGAGAAAACTCCAATACAGTTCCTGAATAGTGTCCAAATGATGGTGGTTTTTTCCTAACAGGCACTCATAATTTGGACACTATTCAGGAACTGTATTGGAGATTTCTCAACTTGGGACACCATCCCTGGTTCCAGCATCAATCTTTTAGAGGTCTTTCCGTGCGTTGGATGTTCGCCGGTGTGATACCATCGCTAATTTTGGGACCCTCGTTTCATCTGGACATAAGCTGGTAAAATCTTTCCCATTGTTGGATTTACAACTATATCCCAAGTTACCTTGTGAGACATTACATCAGTGCCCATCCAGTATATTGCTGCAGCAAGAGTGCCTATAGGATAATATGCATGCTTTATGAGGTTGTTATTTGGACCTCCATCTACTATCGCAGTGGATCCACAATATTACCACACACAAATTATTTTGATATGTTTTTATTTTCATGATTGTATTGTTTTTATGTTTGTATTAAACTGCATCTATTATCAGCGCTGCATATTTTCCTTTCTATATTGTCATATAGGAGGCTAACTACCTCCCCTTTTTTGCAGCTGCTGGGAAGACTTCTCACCACAGCGCCCTATTTACTATCTTTATAGTTCTATTCTTGCTAATCAACTCCTGTTTACCAGACAGAAGCTAAAAACCTAGGGCATATATATCTCCCTTTGACAATATTCCCAGTGTTTTTGTCACATATCCCCCTCTACTGTTTCGACCTGTAGGGTGGAACACCTGTAACCTCTATAAAAAACTAAAATATAGGACAAACGGCCCTATTTAACAATGATACATAACCCCTTTAGCACTCACAATGGGGACCCAGCAGCAGCCTTTCCAGCTTCAGAGATGCCTTCCAGGCACTGCCGGGTCCCCGTCCGGTCAAACAGTCATGCACATGCGCAGACTGACCGTCGTGCATGATATAGAAGTCTGTCACAGGCAGCGATAGGCTGCCAACAGCTAAGAGGAGGATGTCTCTGGACCTCGCCGGTGAGGTAAGTAATGATGAATAACAGTGGCATTTTGTTTGTATCACTGCGATACTAAATGAAATATGCCGCTGACATTTATGTTTATTAATAAATGGGAACCAAAGCATCTGTGTTGGCCATTTGGCTTCTTGGCATGCTAATGTTCTACTGAGAGTTAAAAATGTTGCAATTCTATGAAACATTCTTGTTACTCTCCCTCTCTGATGCCCACTTAATTGCCAATGCTTCTTTTTAATTAATGGCATAGTTTCTTTCATGTACATTAGTGTTCTACTTAAATAGATTAGAGGATGTTCTTCACCCTCTTCTGAGACAGAGCAGTGCCTATCCCTACATCCAATTCATCTGTCTGCATGACAAATTCATTTTTAAAGTCAGGTGTCATCAAAACTGGTTGGGTGCACAACACTACCATCAACATCTGAAAAGCCTTTTCTGCCTCAAGGTTCCATAGCTGTTAATGTCATCAAAGGGACAGCAATAATGGCAAAATAGGGTATAAAGCTTCTATAACACCCTAGGAAAGCTCTCACTTGCTACTTCTTCAGGGGTCGTGGCCAAGTTTGTTTTTATTCTATTAAGTTGGGGCTTTATCAAACCTCTGCCTATGGTATATCCAAAGTACTTCACCCCTTCTGTCCCTAAGCAACACTTTTTTGGGTTGGTTGTCAACACTGCCTCAAGAATGATTTTTAACACTGCTTATACCCTGGGTAAGTGAGACTGCCAATCAGGGCTGTAGATGGCTACATCAAGATAAGCAGCATCATACTGTCTATGAGATCTTAGAATTGTATCTATTATTCTCTGAAAGAAGACATGTGCCTCATGTAACCGAAATGGCAACATCTTATATTGGAACAGACCCTTCAATGCAGAAAAATATGTCTTTTATTTTTCACTGTCTGTCAATAGCACTTGCCAGTACCCTTTGGTTAAGGCTAGAGTGGTTAATACCATGCTGTTCCCAGGCTTTCAATTAGTTCATCCACACAAGCCAATGGGTAGGCAGCAAACTTAAACACACTATCAATTTATGGAAATTATTGCAGAAGCGTAAGCTCCCATCAGGTTTTGGAGTGAGTACAATGGGACTTGATCACTCACTATGTTCAAGATTTATCAAAACTTGGAGGGTGATAAAGTGAGATAAAGTAGTAACTAGGGATGAGCGGGTTCGGTTCCCTGAGAACCGAACCCACCCGAACTTCGGGGATCCGGGGCGATCCGAGCCCAAGCTCGGATCTCCCTGTCTGCCCCGGATCCCTCTCCCGAGGCAAAACCTCGAGATCTGCTGTCGGATCTCGAGGTTTTGCCTCGAGCGGCCATTTAAAAAAAAATGCCTTTGCCTTTAATGGGCAAAGTGCTGATTGGCTGACAGAGCCGTCTGTCACGGCTCTCAGCCAATCAGCATTATGGTGCTCATTTGCATGTAGCACGGACTCGTGAGATCCGTGCTACATGCATCTGTGTGATTGACAGTGACACAGAGCACAGATGGGTCAGTGAGACCCGTCTGTGCTGCTGTGTATTTCAATGACACAGATGCACGCACGGACCAGGAGATCCGTGCTACTTGCATCTGTGTCATTGACACAGAGCACTAACGGGTCCGTGAGACCCGTCTGTGCTGCTGTGGTAAATAAAAAAAAAAAAACCTGTGTAAAAAGAGAAAAAAATGGCGTGCCCCCCCCCCAAAAAAAGAGCAACCAGCCCCGGGCATTAGTGACCCAGTGCTGGGTGTGCTTAAATACAGGGGACAAACGACATAGGGGTCCCCTGTACTTAAACACAACCAGCACCGGGCTAGTCAGAACCAGAGCTGGTTGCCAAAATACGGGGGACAAACGACGTAGGGGTCCCCCGTATTCTGCGCAACCAGCTCTGGGCTCTGATCCGGTCCTGGTTCTGGAAATACAGGGGAAAAAAATGAGTAGGGTTCCCCTGTATGTTCCAGAACCAGCACTGGACTTTTTCTAGCGGGGGGCTGATGCCACAGCCAGGGGAGCCCTTTCACCGGGCCCCCCAGCCGCAGCATCAGCCCTGACCGCTAGTCAGCCCAGGCCGGGGATCCCTGGAGAGCTGGGGACCCCCCCAATAAAGGGGTCACCCTCTCCAGGGCACCCCAGGCCCAGGCTGATAGCCCGGGGCTATCCCCGCCACCCCTGGTGGCGGTGGGTGGCGGGTTGATTGTGTGGTGTGGTGTAAATAAAGAATATCAAACATTGTCTTTACAAGTAGAACTGCAAGTCCCAGCAAGCCTGCCCCGCATGCTGGTACTTGGAGAACCACAAGTACCAGCATGCAGGGCATTAAGGGCCCACTAGTACCTGTAGTTCACCTGTAAAAAAATGTTTAAAAAAAACACAGGACACACACACCGTGACAGTATAAGTTTATTAAACATACATACACACACACACATGTACACATACTCACCTATGTAACCCTGTAGCATCGGTCCACTTGTCCGGTAAAGTATCCATAGGGGACCTGTGAAAAAAAACATACTCACCATCTCCTATGCGAGGTTCTGTCCTCTTCGTTCCAAAGTAGGCATCCCCGGACTTGGCAAAAAAAAAAAAACGAAAACGCGATCCACGAACTTAGTACCGTTCTATAGAACGGTACTTCCCGAATGAGAGCTTAGCGGCGGGGTATCACCATGGAAACCCCGCTGCTAAGCGTTCATTGGCTGAGAGAGGTCATCTCCCGTCTCTCAGCCAATGAACGGCTCCCTCCATTGTAGTCAATGCTGGGAGCCGCAAGGTTATTAAAGTTTACCCTGCGGTTCCCACCATTGACTACAATGGAGGGAGCCGTTCATTGGCTGAGAGACGGGAGATGACCTCTCTCAGCCAATGAACGCTTAGCAGCGGGGTTTCCATGGTGATACCCCGCCGCTAAGCTCTCATTCGGGAAGTACCGTTCTATAGAACGGTACTAAGTTCGTGGATCGCGTTTTCGTTTTTTTTTTTTGCCAAGTCCGGGGATGCCTACTTTGGAACGAAGAGGACAGAACCTCGCATAGGAGATGGTGAGTATGTTTTTTTTCACAGGTCCCCTAGGGATACTTTACCGGACAAGTGGACCGATGCTACAGGTTACATAGGTGAGTATGTGTACATGTGTGTGTGTGTGTGTGTGTGTGTGTATGTATGTTTAATAAACTTATACTGTCACGGTGTGTGTGTCCTGTGTTTTTTTAAACATTTTTTTTACAGGTGAACTACAGGTACTAGTGGGCCCTTAATGCCCTGCATGCTGGTACTTGTGGTTCTCCAAGTACCAGCATGCGGGGCAGGCTAGCTGGGACTTGCAGTTCTACTTGTAAAGACAATGTTTGATATTCTTTATTTACACCACACCACACAATCAACCCGCCACCCACCGCCACCAGGGGTGGCGGGGATAGCCCCGGGCTATCAGCCTGGGCCTGGGGTGCCCTGGAGAGGGTGACCCCTTTATTGGGGGGGTCCCCAGCTCTCCAGGGATCCCCGGCCTGGGCTGACTAGCGGTCAGGGTTGATGCTGCGGCTGGGGGGCCCGGTGAAAGGGCTCCCCTGGCTGTGGCATCAGCCCCCCGCTAGAAAAAGTCCAGTGCTGGTTCTGGAACATACAGGGGAACCCTACTCATTTTTTGTCCCCTATATTTCCAGAACCAGGACCGGATCAGAGCCCAGAGCTGGTTGCGCAGAATACAGGGGACCCCTACGTCGTTTGTCCCCCGTATTTTGGCAACCAGCGCTGGTTCTGACTAGCCCGGTGCTGGTTGTGCTTAAGTACAGGGGACCCCTACGTCGTTTGTCCCCTGTATTTAAGCACACCCAGCACTGGGTTACTAATGCCCGGGGCTGGTTGCTCTTTTTTGGGGGGGTGCACGCCATTTTTTTCTTTTTTTACACAGGTTTTTTTTTTTTTTTTTTACCACAGCAGCACAGACGGGTCTCACGGACCTGTCATTGCTCTGTGCCAATCACACAGATGCATGTAGCACGGATCTCCCGGGTTCGTGCTACATGCAAATGGGCACCATAACGCTGATTGGCTTCCTGTCTGCCACTGCAGTGCCACTCCTAGATGGGCCACGTGTTTGTGCCGCCCCCTTGTGTCGCTTAGCATAGTCATCCAGCTTCCTCGGTACAACCTTTTGGCCTAAAAACAATATTGTGAGGTGTGAGGTGTTCAGAATAGAGTGGAAATGAGTGGAAATTAATGTTATTGGGGTTATTAATAGCGTAGGAACAAAAAAAGGCCCATTTATGTGATTTTAGCGTTTTTTTTTTATTTTTTAAGAAAAAATCCAGATCCAAAACACAAAACCCAGAACCCAAAACACGGAAGGGTGGTTTTGGCAAAACCAATCCAGATCCAAAACACGAAGAAAGATCCAGATCCAAAACCAAAACACAAAACACGAAAAGTGTCCGGTGCACACCCCTAGTAGTAACCAATCAGCTTCAAATTGTCATTTTACAAGCTGTGTGCCAGGATGCGGCCTGGGATCGTCTGTTACTCATCTCCACGTCCGTGTCCTTGAGATTAGGTGCTCAGTCGTCGGGGGTGGAGGTGAGTGGTGGCTGAGTATTCTCCCCGGGGTCTGCTAGGGCTTCCGTGCGTGCTTTCTGGTTCCTGTGGTGCAGGCATGGGTGCAGCCATGTTGGTCTGTATCACCTGGCTTGTCTCTCCCAATGGTAGTCCTGCGGTCTCCCAGCTGATCTTCTGATCCAATGACCTACTACCTTAGGGTATTTAGTGTGACTCCAGAAACAGGAAGCTGCTGTTCAACTTCGCTCTCCCAGTGACTGTGCTGCCAGTATTTTTTTCCAGGTTCTAGGTTACTTTCATAGCATAACCCACAGCTACTCTGCATCTGGCTCTTTAGTACTATTGGAGCCAGCTCACGTCTCTATCACCTGTGTCATTCCGAGCATATCTGCGTCTGGATTCCTAGTGATTTACTTTTGTTTAACCTCAAGTTTGCTTCAATTATTCCTCTTGTATTTACCCAGCTCTGGCTCATTTACCAGTTTCCTGTGTCTCATCCTGTGTCTCATCCTGTACCAAGCACTAGTTCCCTGCTTATGGATTCACGAAGCACCTTCCGTTCCCCCACGACTGATTCTTCAGTGTATCAAGTTCACTAACCTGCGTCTGTGTTTCTTGCACAGTTATTTGTATTCCATGACTGGATCTACAGAGTGACTATACAGTACACTAACCTGCATCTGAGTTCCTTGCACAGTTATTTGTATTTTGTGACTGGATCCACAGAGTGCCTATACACTAACCTGCGTCTGAGTTTCCTTCACAGTTATTTGTATTCCGTGACTGGATCTACAGAGTGTCTATACACTACCCTGCGTCTGGGTCCACTGTGCACCTAGTATCATTCCACGTCTGGATCACTGTGCTTATATTTCAAAGCATCCGGTATTTGACCTGCCATTATTGCTCTTCTACCTAGTCTGTGCCTGGATCTCCCGTGTCACTTCCTGGTGTATCCTGCCTCTGAATCACCGGCAACATTTCATAAGAGCATACCAGCGCATCGTATCACAGAATACATTGCATCCACTGCACTATCACCACGCTGAAGTCACTGCACCATCACCACGTCGAAGTCACTGCATCATCACCATGCTAAAGTCACTGCACCATCACCACGCTAAAGTCACTGCACCATCACCATGCTGAGACACTGCACTATCACCACGCTAAAGTCACTGCAGCATCACCACACTAAAGTCACTGCACCATCACCACACTAAGGGCCTGATTCAGAGCCGCTCGTAAGCGGCCGCTCGTTCGTTCTGACCGATGGTCGCTCATCTGCGCATGCGTACGGATTGTAATACGCATGCGCGAATGCCTGCTACTTTGAGTGACAGGATGAGGCGTATGTGGGTGGTAACAGGGGAAGGGGCTTGAAAACGGGGAGTGGAGATCAGAACGCAGGCGTGCTTAAAGGTCAAAACGGGCGTTTTAAGGGTGTGCATAATTAAAACAGCAGTGTCATTGCCCATGTCACTGGGTTATTTTATAGTCAGAACTGCTCGCAATATAGTGGTAGGAAAAACCAACCACAAGAATAGCGAGCAGTTCATACGCTGGTCGATGTACTCGATTAATCTAATAAATAGCGGACATGACGTATGGTGCATGCGGCCAGGGGGCGTATTTTTCAAAATTACAACCGCAAGTTTTGCTCGCTCGTTCAGACTTAGAGGCGTGAACAGACCGCAATGAGCGAACGGTTCATTTGAATAGCCACCCCTTGTTTTGGAACGAACGACCGCAAATAGCGAGCGGCTCTGAATCAGGCCCTAAAGTCACTGCACCATCACGTTGAGGGTCTATGTAATAAGCAGTGTTAGGAGACAGAGTGAAAAGTGATAAGAAAGTGATAAGGTGCCAGCCAATCAGCTCCCAACTGTCATCTCACAGACTGTGGGCCTAATTCAGACCCGCTCGCGAGCGCTGAGCGCTCGCAAGCGGGTCATTGGTGCCCTAGTGCGCATGTGCACGACGGAGGGAGCTCCGTCGTGCCCATGCGCGAGACCCGCATAGCTATCGGTCTCGCACCAAAGGGGGCGTGTGTCGATGGTGAGGACAGCACGCCCCCTTTGGTGGGCGTGCCATGGGCGTTGCTGCCCACACGGAGGGAACGCCTACCGTCTGGGGCCGGCCCCACTGACATCACAAGTGATGTCAGTGGGAGTGCTCTCGGCTCTGATAGAGCCAAAAGCACTCCTGGGCTTGCGGCAGCGAGACCCTACCGCAGGGTCTCGTTGCAAGCCCGATGGTCGCGATGGTCTTGACCATCGCGACCATCTTTTTGGCCGCTCGCATAAGCTGTGGGTGGTCACCCACAGCTATGCGAGCGGCCAGGAGGCCGCTCCAATTTTAGGTAGGAGGACCCTGATTCAGAGCGAGCGCTCTGGTGAGAGCGTCCGGCTCCGAATCAGGCCCTGTGTTTGAAAAATGACAGTTGAGAGATGATTGGCTGGCACCTTATCACTTTCTTATCACTTTTCACTCTGTCTCCTAACACTGTTTAGTAAATAGACCCCTGAGTCACTGGTATTCAATCGGGAAACCGGCTGACGTAAGCCTGACAGCCGGCTTCCCGATTGCTTTATCCCGGCGAGGGATAAATGCCATTTTTTAAAATTTCATTTTTCCGACATCGGTAGACCGGCGCCCGGCATCCCGATTGAAGGGATGCCGGGTGCCACGAGTGGACAGCCGTGGGGGGGGGGGAGGGTTAGGTTTAGAGCACCCGGGGGGGACTTAGGGTTAGGCACCCCCGGGAGGGTTAGGGTTAGGCTAGGGGAAGGGGGGGTTAAGGTTAGGCATCCCTGGGGGCAGGTTAGGGTTACGCAACCCCCAGGGGGACTTAGGTTTAGGCAGCGGGGAACGGGGGGTTAGGTTTAGGCACTTAGAGGGGGGATTAGGGTTAGGCACAGGGGGGGAGGTTAGGGTTAGGCACCCGTAAGGAGGGTTAGGGGGGTTAGATTAGTTTGTACTTACCTAGGGACAATCGGGATTTCCAGCGCTGTCGGGCTGCCGCTGCCGGGATCTCTGCATCTGTCAGACTGACGCTGCTGGGAATAGAACTGCCGGCCATGCGTCAGCCGGTATTTCATACCGATTCCGAGTCACTGTACCATAACCATGCTGAGTCACTGCACTATCAAAGAAAAGGAAACCAACCGCACAGGATGTAGATTATATCATGTAAAATTATAGAACCTATAGGATATAAGTGCGTATTGGGCTAGGAGGTGCTACCACTTTTTATACAGCCATTAATTACAAAATTTATTTATAGGTAATCCGCTTTGTAAACAAAAAGCATCTAATACGATGAATAAGAGATTTTCCTTTAATTATATTGACGATATACTGTATGGTGATGATAGGTGATCTATGGATTAAGGCCCTCATTCAGACCCACTCGCACGCGCTATGCGCTCGCAAGTGGGTCGATGGTGGGGCACTGCGCATGCAAGCCCCGGAGCGAGTGAGAAATTCACTCGCTCCGAGGCTCGCTACAAACGGGGCGGCTGTCGATGTTGATCGACAGCTCGCCCCGTTTTGTAGGTGGGGAAGGGGGTGGCTCGACAAACGGAGGCGTTCCTGAAGGAACGCCTGCCGTTTGTGAGCGGCCCTGCTGACATCACTCGTAATGTCAGTAGTGAGCTTCCTGCTCTATTAGAGCAGGAAGCTCACTGGGGCTTGCGGAAGACGAGACCCTACCACAAGGGTCTCATTGCAAGCCCGATGGTCGCGAGGAAGTGTTACTATATAAACAGGCTCCGGCCGCCCATTGGGTTGCCCTGATGAAGCGGACACTGCAAAGCGCGTGCCGGCTTTCTGAAGCTGTGTTTGGGCTCTACTGCTGTTTCCTAATATATGTATAATTACTAATATTGATGTTTTGCATCTACACTATGCACCACACACCTAACCTGGGAGGGATTGAATTTGTTTTAACACAGAAGTGAGAGAGCTGGAACTATAGCTATATAAGAAATATTTCCACAGCTATGCAATACAAATCTGACTGTGACAGCTGTATGGCAGTATACAGCACTCCTTTTACAATAACATCTGGACTTTGGAAGTGCATTGTTTGTTAATGAAAGATTATTGATATTTATATATAGATTCATTTCAATAGATGTGTATAACAGAGGGGAATTACTCTCTGTAAAATTCATATTTATATCTGTGAACATAGAATATCCTGCCTGTACCGTTGAAGGAAATTACCCACATAAAATTCAAGAATTTTCTTTGATGTTGGCAACAATGTTACCATCCATTTAAATAATAGAGTAACACAGTGGATGTCACACCACACTGTTGGCATCCTCTGCAATGCATGTTATCCTTACCTGATATTGTAATATCCATTTCTTAATACAATACAATATTAATAGAGACGCACACAGCGGTATTCCTGCACACAGCAGTTTTTAATCACTATTTCTATCTTCATTCATATTTTCTATATTATAATTGATATTCATTTCGCAGTCATCTTTAAATATGGAATTTTAATATATATAATAAAAGTTAGATTTTCTTGAATTTTGTCCTTGTGCACCACAGAACACAAATCTTTGCCTTTCCAATTTTTCTTTATAGCTGCACCACGCTGAAGTCACTGCACCATCACCACGCTGAAGTCACTGCACCATCACCACGCTGAAGTCACTGCACCATCACCACGCTGAAGTCACTGCATCATCACCACGCTGAGATACTGCACCATCACCACGCTGAGACACTGCAACATCACCACGCTGAGACACTGCACCATCACCACGCTGAAGTCACTGCATCATCACCATGCTGAAGTCACTGCACCATCACCACGCTGAAGTCACTGCATCATCACCACGCTGAAGCCACTGCACCATTACCACGCTGAAGTCACTGCATCATCACCACGCTGAAGTCACTGCATCATCACCACGCTGAAGTCACTGCATCATCACCATGCTGAAGTCACTGCACCATCACCACGCTGAAATCACTGCATCATCACCACGCTGAAGCCACTGCACCATTACCACGCTGAAGTCACTGCATCATCACCACGCTGAAGTCACTGCATCATCACCACGCTGAAGTCACTGCATCATCACCATGCTGAAGTCACTGCACCATCACCACGCTGAAGTCACTGCATCATCACCACGCTGAAGCCACTGCACCATTACCACGCTGAAGTCACTGCATCATCACCACGCTGAAGTCACTGCATCATCACCACGCTGAAGTCACTGCATCATCACCACGCTGAAGTCACTGCATCATCACCACGCTGAAGTCACTGCACCCTCACCACGCTGAAGTCACTGCATCATCACCACGCTGAAGTCACTGCATCATCACCACGCTGAAGTCACTGCATCATCACCACGCTGAAGTCACTGCATCATCACCACGCTGAAGTCACTGCATCATCACCACGCTGAAGCCACTGCACCATTACCACGCTGAAGTCACTGCACCATCACCACGCTGAAGTCACTGCATCATCACCACGCTGAAGTCACTGCATCATCACCATGCTGAAGTCACTGCATCATCACCACGCTGAAGTCACTGCACCATCACCACGCTGAAGTCACTGCACCCTCACCACGCTGAAGTCACTGCACCATCACCACGCTGAAGTCACTGCACCTTCACCACGCTGAAGTCACTGCACCATCACCACGCTGAAGTCACTGCACCCTCACCACGCTGAAGTCACTGCACCATCACCACGCCGAAGTCACTGCACCATCACCACGCTGAAGTCACTGAACCATCACCACGCTGAAGTCACTGCAGTAAGGTGCTGAAGTCAGTGGTTTGAGGAATTAGTGGTGATGGCCGCGAGGTGCCTCAAGATCACCAATATCACAAATGTTTCCTTGCAACCCATAGATATGTGCAGAAAAATCAGCGATATTGAGATGACCACACATTCATGCTAATCGAAAATCCTCCATAATGTGAAATGCTATATGTGTTACTGGTTTTAAAGAGAGGACTGCATACTTTTGTTGCCACCCTCCCAGTGATTGAGATACTGCTGCTTGTAAATGTACTAGACAGAGAACTATTCAAAGAATAGGTATGATATATGAAAATTAGAACTTTTCAGTAAAAGAAAATCTCAAATAGAAAAAAGTATGATTACATATAGAAGGAAAGTGCGGGTTATAGTAACATTTAATAATATATTATCAAACAGTGAAAAAGTGATTGTTTGAACTGGTAAAACTGTATAGATATGATCAGGAGTGCCGAGAGGGGGGTGGGGAGCGGGTACTGATTACACGTGCTTGATGGATGGGCCTGGGTCCGATGAACCATCCCACACCGCAGATACTATATATTTTTTATGTAAGGTGTGACCATGCCTCCTTACATTAGGCCACGCCCCCTTATCAGACCCGATCACGCTCTCTACAGCCTTAGATAGGATGGCATTTCCATGAGGCATTTAAATATTCTAGATTGGATTTCTAGGATAATATTTGCAGTCAGCCAGTAGATTTAGTATTTTCTGCATACATACCACAGCTCTACTAAAAAGATTTAGTTAGGTGACCGAGCTAAAGTGTGCAGAGTAGGGAGACCCTAATCAATCCTGAGGTATCCATTCCGTCTGCACAGAATACAATGAAGAAATGTAAACTATATTAAGTACTGGAACCAGGAACTAGGCAGATAATTTTACAAAGGACCAGAGAATGGGTAGGGCTAATAAGAATAAATAACAATATAAAAGTATACTTTAGTCATTTTGTGGTCCAAGCAACTATTCATTAGTATAATGTCTATTAATTCCCAAAGAATTAGTGACATCACTGAGGTATAAAGCACTTTGTACCTCCGTGGTCCTAATTTCCTAGCAATTTCAAAGACTGTAATAGAATACTGTGTCAGACCACATTGATCTTGTGATATAAGTAGTTTTGCATAAACATGCTGGCCACTTGGGAACGTGAGGAGCTGGAGTTGCTGAATCATCTACTTTAGAGCTCATGCATATACTGTAACACAGAGGTGACAGCTAGGCACAAACATGTTTCCCAGAACACAATCCCAAAGTCTAACTCCATGGAACTACAAAGTAGCCCACCTATACTACACTCCCCCAATGTGCCGAGCATGCAATAAATTAATTACTGTAGACACAAATACCTTCACCAAATGAATATTTTCCACTATACATTGTATTTGAGATCTCTTGCATTTCAGGATAATTGCTTTAAAATCCTGGGGCACAGAACTGTGCAAGTTGTCATTTGGAGATTCTGGGACTTTTCTTACATAACTGGTAAAACAACTAGAGGCTGGTTGAATAAGCATTTCTCAAGAAACAAATTAATTATACTTGGCTATTTAATCGATTTAACATTTGTACACTTTTCAGTTGTTTCAACACTTGAGCTTGCGACCACTATCTCTTGTGCATTAAGGTTTTGACCTAAATGATTACATCATAAGCCTCCTCCAATGGGAGGATACCGGCACTAAGAATGCAGATGCTGGAATCCAGTCACCAGTCAAATTCCCGGAGCCGGCATTCCGATGGTAAGTAGCGGGGCTAGGGGTAGGGTTAGGGGCTAGGGTTAGGCACTAGGGGGAGGGTTAGGGTTAGGTACTAGGGGGAGGGTTAGGGTTAGGTACTAAGGGGGAGCTTAGGTTTAGGGTGCAGGGAGGGAGAGTTACGTTTAGAGGTTGGGTTAGGGTACTTACCAGCCGTTGTCGGTATTTTAACCTTGTTTGGATCCCGAGCGCCCGCATCCCGTACCCAACCCCCTACAACAACTAGAATACACATCATGGGACCATACTTTGAATCATTTTTTCCTGGTTGCCATTTGTCATATTAAAAATCTTATATAACACTTCATGACCAACATCTAAATATGTAGTTGGCATTTGAAAAATAGTGTTGAATTATTTGTGGTTGAGTTCTTTACATACATCTGGGTTCTGTAATGCCGCATATCCACTTGCCGATTAAAATGAGCAATTGAACGATAACGATATCGTTCAATCGCTCATTAATCATGCATGAAAATGTCAAAAACGACCAGCGATGTGCACTCCCGCTGGTTGTTTTCTACATCAATCATCACCTGAACATGCCGGTCAATCTGCCGATAATGACAGGTTGAGCATGTTCAGGGATGAGGGAGGGTGCCTACACTGAACGTCATATCGTTCAGTGTAGGCACTGCAGTGGATGAGGTACGACTGTACGATTACAATCTTGTAATCGTACTGTCGTTCCACTATGTGCTAGTGGATACGCAGCTTAAGACCCAATAAGATATCAGTTTACTGCAGAGGAACAACATTGTTGGTGTTGCCCTGTAGCAGCATCTTGAGCATTTTGATATACAATTAAGAAATTCTCTAATTTGCATTGTAGATTCATTTGTTTGTGATTAATAGCCTTGATAGTCTCCTTGTACAGTATGTCTGAACAATCTTTCAGCTGATTAATTAGGGACTGGGGGGTATGGTGCTGAAGTGGAGTGCTTTATACAATTACTTTTCAAGAGTCTCTGGAACTCTTCCGAAACAAACTAATGCCCATTTTCACTACTGAAATTTTTACTAGCATATTTACGATCATCACAATGTGAGTGTAATGCATCTCACCACTCATCTATGAGATTTTTTTTAAAAAAAAGATGGTGTACACTTTATGCTGTATTTTTCATCTTTCCACATATCCCTTGATTTCTTCAGGCAAATTATCTTTTAAGGACATTTATCATTGATTGTTTTAGCAGCACAGGAACCACCTTTTCCTTGTTTCCATTGACTTTGAGGAGTACAGTTGAAAGACTCCTGCTGTTCATGGCTGCATAACTCTTCTTTCCCAGTGAAGTCCCCGGTGCCAGCATCCTTTTTTCACCATGTAAGGTCTGCGCAAATTGAACATTCTCTGTTTAAAAGACATCTTGTCTGTGTCATACATTCAAGTTTATTTTGTTGTAACTGAGGCATCTTTGCTGCAATCTCCATTTAAATTGGAATGGACACTGCACAAATTTTACTCCAGTTCAAAAAATAATCTGTCTCCTCTTGCAATATGGGCCTGCTGGAGTCGCATCACAGCGTGACCTCTGACACGGCCAGCCTGAATGCACTACTGTGTGTACGCAGCATGTTCACATGACTTCCATTTATATCCTTCATAGTGGAAGGATGTGGCCCTGACAGTCTCAGAATGGAGGCTGTGAGAGACTGTTAAATACTACAGGTCACCACTGCTAGTTACACTGTGTTCTTCATTGCTACCATTGTGTATATATGTGTGCAGATGTGTTTCCCTATACAGCACACCACCTACAATTTATAGAATCTGCCAATAGGTTATGTAGGTTTTGAGCCCAGGCCACCAGTTTGTGAAAAATAATGACACAGAGAAAGCAGCTGCAGCAACATGGAATAAGATCTGAGTGAGTACAAAAATAACTTTAGTCATATGTTGAAATTGTACAGTGTAAAAGCCAGTATGAACTTTGCTAAGTTAACTGGCTCAGGGAACTACGCTACATGGAAATTTGCCATGGAGATGCAGTTAAAGTGGGGAAAATTGTGGAAGGTCAGTAGCGATCCTAGGGATAACACCAACCCAGATGATGTGAATAGAGCCATGGAGACCATAGACTTAGCTATAGAACAACATGTATATTCCATCATTCACATGACAGCACATGAAATGTGGGTCGCTTAGCAGAAGTCTTATGAAGACAAAGTCTTAATGAAAAGAATCAACCTAAGGCACACTCTGTAGGGCACTAAGCTAGGTGTATACAAGAATATGAATGAACATATAGTTCTAATGCTGTCTATCAGCAGTTGACATCAGTAGGTGTCCAACTAGATGAGCAGGAGGTTACAAAGGTGGTGCTGCAAAACCTTATGCCAGAGTTTGATTTTCAAGTAGTAGCTTTGGAGTCATACATTGCCAATCAATCAAAGGAGATCGTTTGAGCCAAGAGTTTCAAGAGCACATTCTCAGACCAATGCTAAGAATTCTGTTTTGCTATAAAAATGCATACAATCCAAAAAGCCCAAGTACAAGTGCTTCAAGAGTCACATGGTGGCACATAAGGCCTTAGAATGTAGAGGAAGTGGACTGAGTGGTGTGTCATCATGGAACTCTTACAAAAGGAAATAGTCAGCATTAAATGTAGCCGACAGTCGCTGCAAACATTGCTGGTACATGGACTCAGGAGCCACAAGGCACTTCAGGTGTAATGGGGGTTGGTTCAAGTTGCTAAAGTAATGCGATCCTGTTAAAGTTAATGGAATAGTAGATAAAGTCATAAATGAAATGAAAGTTGGGAAAATTTGTGCCTTCAGATTCCAACCAGTCCATGGAGTTGTGGCATAGGAGACTTGGTCACCTAGAGTATGAAAAACATCCTAGAAATACCAGAGTGGGAAAGTTGCATGAAGGGTAAGGACACATGTTGCCCCTTTTCAAAGTCAGTGATCAGTGCAAAAGCCTCATTAGAATTAATGCACAGACGTGTGTGGACCTTTGGAGGTAGAGTCAGTGAGTGGGAACCGTTACTTCATGATGCTTATAGATGACGCTACAAGGATGACTCATGTATTGTTCCTGAAAGCCAATTGGAGGTGTGGTCCAGTAAAAAAAAAAAAGCGTAAGTTAACTTGGTGTCTTTGTGATTAAAGCATATGCCTATACCCCTAAAGAAAGGAGGCGCAAGTTGGATACCAAGTCCATCTTATATATCATGCTTGGATACTGTCAAGAGAGAAAAGGATATATAGATTGTCGGAAATTGGCAATTCAAAATGTCAAAAGATGCAGTTTTTCACAAGACAGCTTCAATTAAAGACAAGCAACACCACATACACTTGTGATGCTAGATATGCCGACAGCTGGAAATGTGTCAGAAAGTGAGACTACAAGTACATGGAGCCATTGGAATATTACAGAGTCGGTGCATTTCCAGAGGGAAAAGTATGTCTCTTAAAGAAATCATTATATGGGCTGTAACAAAGTGGCTGCTGCTGGTATATTAAGCTTTACAGTTGATATGGAAGTATGCATTGATTCTAATATGAATGTCCACTTTAATTTTTCAAGTGCAAATAAAGGTATTTATTAAAAGATTATTGGATTAAAACATATGCATATGGGAGCAATTCAAAGGCAAAATGTTTCCCTCAAGATGGTCCTTCAAAATGCTTCCCACAAAATGACACATACAAATCACTTGATTATGCTTTGTGTTAACACCATATAAGTAAAACATACATCCTAAAAGTTCTTCACGGCTGTATGTCAGGCACTTTCATAATGATTACGGTTAGTGGTTACAAGTGAAGAACAAAATGGTGGATTGGGCATAGCTGTGGTTAGTAGATTCTTGGAAATGTTTGCTACAAGACACATGTGAGGCATTATTCCCTCTCAGTTCAGGTTCTGGTAAACTCTTATAATAGCTAGTCTAGCAGGAAAAAGCCTACTGTGGCCTTATCTACCACATACACTGAGTACATGGCAGTCACAGAAACAACCAAGGAAGCATTGTGGCTGAAGGACACTTTGTGTGAATTGTGTTTTCTTAGTCCAAGTGACACTGTGAGCTTTGCATGTATCAATAAAGGTGCAATTGGCTTGTCTTCTAGCACCAAACATCATAATCAGCATATTGCCATAAGACGCATGTCATGTGAGAGCTGGTCGATAGCACTTTGGTCAACGTGAAATATATGGGTAGTGAGGAGAACCTGGCTGATATATTGACCAAAGGTCTGACGTCACATCTGCTAGATGTCTTTCTACAGAAATGTGGACTGGAGTGCATTTAAATGTTGCTGTATTATGCTATGTTTGTTTATGTCATAATGTGTTTTTGATTGCAGGTAAATCATCCAAAAATGTGGAATGTTTTATATTAGTATGAAACCAGAGACAGCCTTGATTGAGGGGCAGTGTTGGAGAAGAGCGCTCTGTGCTGTCTCCTCTGTTGCATGCCTGGTTCCCGTACTGCTGCAGTTGAGTCTGAGCTTGACCTCAGGCTCGGCCAGCTTGATTCAGAGATGGATGCAGTTCACATCGCTTCTGCATCTTTGGACATGTGAAGTATTTTTCACAAATGCCAGAAACTTTTTCAGAAAACACTGGCTTCTTTGCAGGGACAGCAAGGTTCTTGCAAGCGCTGATCCTGCTACATGTGGATCTTAAATAGGAATTATGTGTAAGTCACTTGTGGTATTTAACATGGCGATATGGATAAATAATTATCGTCCCTTTACCTAAAAAGTTAATAAATAGAATCCTTTAAGAGATGCAAAAACAAAACAAAAGGCCATTACTTCCTTCTTGCATATGTTTCAATCACAGGTAGCGCCCATATGCATAATTGTTGAGCTTTACCTAAATACTATTGCTTAACCTCATAAAGTATAGAATAAATTAGGAAATTTGATAGCTATTTTGAATGTCACAGTTGTAGTTGTATTTTCATCTATTGCTGTACCTGCCACTTCAGAGGTAAGCTATCTGGAATAGGTGTTAAGGCCCCCATACATCAGCAATCTGAAAACCACAATTGAACAATTTGAATATTTGTTGTCCTTAAGTTGCCCATCCATTACACGATGTGGGGGACGATGGCACAATTACGACGCCGTCGTCTACCGCAGGGTGAAGTGCATACACTGAACGTTCAGACGTTCAGTGTATGCAGATCAATCATCCCCGAACATAGCAACCTGACGGCGGTCGTCAGGTTGACCGTCATGTTCGGGCGATGATTGATGTTAAAAACGACCAGCGGGTGCGATCATCGCTGGCCGTTTTTAACCTTTTACTGCCTGAGTTTACCAAGCGATGGAGCGATAACAACCGTCGTTATCGCTCCATCGCTAGGTTTAATCACCTAGTGGATGGGCAGCATTGGGATTTCCCATTCTAGCAATCTGCGCCCATACATTACAGATCTTTTTCAGTGATTTGCAGATCGATTGCAGCAAACTCAGATCTGCCAATCTTGAAGGGCCCATCATTTTACTGGTAACGGTCTGCAAATCTGCTGATCATGTCCATACAGTAGCAATTTACAGCCCCAATCGATCTGTGAAATCCAACATGTTGGACAATCTGATTTAACAATTCCAATCACTTTTTGGTTGCAATCTGCGATATGTGAAGCCCATACATTGCAGATTTTTATACACAATCTATTGCAAATTGCAGAATTGCCACAATCGATTGCTGATGTATGGGGGCCTTAAGGTGTGTGATGTTGCATCCTCTGTAGCTAGGCACTACAAGTACTACTTTAGTTTCATTACTTACTTT
This sequence comes from Taudactylus pleione, assembly GCA_031769625.1. Classification (NCBI taxonomy): domain Eukaryota; kingdom Metazoa; phylum Chordata; class Amphibia; order Anura; family Myobatrachidae; genus Taudactylus; species Taudactylus pleione. The sequence goes on from JAUIMM010000614.1 coordinate 7,175,007, forward strand.
CAACTTATCTATTTTTCTCTTAAAATACTGCCCAGCGGATGCCTGCAAATCCAAATCTCTACGGGCCAAATGTAATAGTCCACGATTTGCGGGAGCCAGCTATGATTCTGGTAAAAGATAATCATTAGTTTTATAGAGGTAATTAGGTAATGGTAATATCAGGATTATTTTGCCTTTAAACTAATTGCTGCATTAAATACAATGACTGTCTTGCTGGAATCATGCTGGCTCCTGCTTTGGCCCTAATGTGTCTATTCATGTAGAACATAAAGTGGCTACTAAAAGATATCACTATATAGAGCATCACATCGATGCGATATATAGTGAAGTTTAGTAGCCATTCATGTATACTTACCTGTCCGGTGTCTTCGGGCGCTGTCCAGCATCTCCGAGATCCCTGTACGCAGTGAGAATACAGACATATCGGGAGCCCGATATGTCTGTATTCTTACTGTGCATGCGGCGGCGTCTGAGAGCAGCAGGTCAGGTCAGACCTGCTGCAATGGATGCTGGGAAAAGGGGGCAGAGCCATCGCCGGGTGCCAGACAGAGCAGGGAAGTATGCTACTGTTCGGCTTGCGGTATAGATTACGCCATCCTCAGATGGCGAATCCCGGAGCTTTCCGTTCCTTTATGAATCACACTCACCCAGGGGTGTATCTAGAGATCCGACTGCCCCTGGCAAGGTAATGGACTTGTGCCCCCCTCCCCCCATCATTTCAGGAAGTTCCCTCCAGTAGTAGTCCCCCCTATGCAGTGCCCCCAGTAGTAGTCCCCTCTATGCACTGCCCCCAGTAGTAGTCCACCTGTATAGAGTGCCCCCAGTAATAGTCTCCCTTATGCATTGCCCCCAGTAGTAGTCCCACTATACAGTGCGCTCAGTAGTAGTCCACCCTATGCAGTGCCCCCAGTAGTAGTCCCTCTATACAGTGCCCCCAGTAGTAGTCCCCCCCATATAGTGCCCCCAGTAGCGGCCATCCCCCCATAATGTGCCCCCAGTAGCGGCCCCCACAATACAGTGCCCCCAGTAGTGGCCATCCCCCCATAATGTGCCCCCAGTAGCAGCCCCCACAATACAGTGCCCCCAGTAGCGTCCATCCCCCCCATAATGTGCCCCCAGTAGTTGCCACCCCCTATACAGTGATCCCTAGTAGCCACACTCCCCCACTGTGCTGTGCCAGAAAAAGAAAAAAAGTAACTTACCTGATCCCTGCTCCTGCCGATGACCGCCGCTATCCACTCCTCCGGGCCCGCTCTCGCTCTGCACTATGGGATGGGAGAGATGTCATGACGTCTTTCCCATCACCTGCTGCGGGGGGGAGCCAGAAGGCGGAGCTCATGAGTGATCTCCAGCCGGCTCCCTCCGTGGGCACAGCAGCCAATGAGAGTCTGTCTGACTCTCATTGGCTGGCTGCTATAACAAACAGACAGCTGCCGCTGGTGGCTGTGTGTTTGTAACTGTGTAGAGTAGACCGCTCTCATTGCGGTCTGCCATACGCTTAGGGCCCGGGGGACTAGCGGGGTAGTCCACCCATTGGCTGCTGGTGGCACTGCCGAATGGCGCCCCCCCTTTGGCCGGCGCCCCTGGCTCAGTGCCATCCTGGTCAATAGGTAGATACACCCCTGCACTCACCATACAAAAGTTATGTATAGGAGCTTTTTAAATATATTGTCACACATTTTAATTTTTATTAAAGAGTTGCTTCAGCTTTCAGGTCAGTGAAAATGATACAGTTCTGTTTATTGCTAATTTGCTTAAAAAAAATTACATAGTTGTCCTGTTTACTTATAAAGCATTAGCCTAAGCATCTACAAAGCAGTTATCCAATGCCAACAATTATTTCTCTACCCTTTGGTAGCAAAGAGGTTAATGAGTTCAGACTTCTACCATTAAATGCCTAAAATAGAAAATGCACACACAAAGAGCAAAATGTCACCCAGTTGTCATGGCAACACTACCCTGACCTATCTGTAGCCATTGCATCTGCAGGCTATCAGGCTATACCATATATCCCAGGTAATCTGCTGTGGATTTGTACCCAAAACATATCAAACTGTGTTTAAAGAACATTCAATTTTTTTCTCTTTGAAAAGTCTGTATAGTTTATTAGGAAAAATGAATGGCTACTATATTTTAAAGAAAAAGGATAATTCCAGGATCTTTAGATAGCAGTGGTGTAATAGTAGTATTAATGTTGTTATTTTTTGCAATATCAGTTAATTGAAACTGCACTTATCGTAGTTTCAATAAAACTTTGATCATGTAGCCTTTTTTAACAATTTAACCCTGCGACGGGCACACCTCTGGGACTCCCAGGTTCGGGCGGAGTGCGCCTGACAGGCGCCTGTTATAAAATCGTCATTAGCACCTCATTAACTCAATTCTAACACTCTTAAAGTGATCAGTGACCTTCACTAGGATGTACAAAGAAAGAATATATGGAAATCTGATTCACAAAACTACATTTATTAACCTTAAAGCAAGTAAAACAAAAAATACTAAATTTTAAGAGGCGCAGTGTGCCTAAGAGGCCACCCTGGACACACCTACATATTTCCACAAAATACCCACATACTTTGTAATTTTCATTCAGAAAATGAGCAAAATACACAAAATTGTGAGAAAATAAAAAGAAATACATACCTTCAAAAGTCGGACGAGTATGGGCGCAATGAACCTGAGATGCCAGGAAGATCACTACTGCACTCCACACAGGCGGCAGTAAAACTGACTAGGGGGTTTCAAACAGCACCTAGAGATAGGAAGGTATTAGGAGGGGCAGGCCCCTGCGCCCCCTTGTGGCGGAGAGGTGAGTGAGAACAGCTTTGTGGCACCTGTCAGGCCACCTGCACCCGACGCAGGGTTAATGACATTAAAATTAGCCATGTGATACATTTGTAAAAAAACAATGTTAAAAATGTGCCTCATTTTGCTTTTGGCTGCAAATATTTGTGCTTTTCACCAGCAAAACTTAGAGGGAGATGTACTAAGCTTTGGAAAGTGATAAAGTGGCGAGAGATAAAGTACCAACCAATCAGCTCCTAAATCATACTTGCCTACTTTTACTAAAGCAGTTGGGTGACGATGGGGGGGGGGGCTGATGTTTTGTGTCATTAAGGGGGGGCATGGCCAAATGGCGCAATTCTTTTAGAATCGTGTCATTAAGCTCCTCCCCATACTTGAAGCCTCCAATCCCTGTGAAAATTCTCCCTATTCTGCCCACTTCAGGAAGTGGAAGTGGGCAGGAATGCGGGAGAAGTGCCTACTCTTCCGGGGGTGCAGGGGGTTACCCGAAAAATCAGGAGCCTCCCGCGACTTCCGGGAGAGTAGGCCTGTATGTCCTAAATGTCATTTTTCAAACACTTTACACTGACTGGTACTTTATCTCTCTCCACTTTATCACTCTCCAATGCTTAATACATCTCCCAGTGTTGCCAAATTGGCAATCCTTTCCCAAGTACATAACACAGCAGAGCTAATTGACTGTCATTGTCCAGTTCTATTCATACATTATAAATTCCATAAAATGGAAATTTACAAATACAGAGGGAACTGTATTATACCTTCTAAAACATGGAGAAGTGGACAAGTTGGTAAATTACCAATAGCATCCAATCAACTTCTAGCAAGCATTTATCAAGTACATAAGTATCCTATAGTGCTGCTTTCTCACTCTCTAAACAATCATATTTCAAGATCCTCATCTCCTCTCAGTCCTCTAATCCCCAGCGTCTCTTTACCACTTTCAACTCCCTCCTACGCCCACCCCCTCCTCGTCTCCCCTCCTTGCTCTCTGCCCTTGACTTTGCTGCCTACTTTACATCTAAAATTGATTCCATACATCAGGACATCATATCCAACCAGTCCCTCAGCTCTCCACCTCCTCCTTTCAGTTCACCCCTCCCCATCAACTTTACCAACTCTAACATCCTTCTCCCCTGTATCTGGAGAGGAAGTCATGGCCCTCATGCGGTCCTCCCCCCTTCCACCTCCCCTCTTGATCCTATCCCCTCCCGCCTCCTCTGCTTCCTCTCTCTTTCTGCCTGCTCCCATCTTGCCCACCTCACTAACCTCTCCCTCTCATCAGGCACTGTTCCTTCTGCATTCAAGCATGCCCTTTTCTCCCCCATTCTTAAAAAACCTACACTTGATCCTAACCTTCTTTGTAACTACCGACCCATCTCTTTCCTCCCTTTTGCCTCCAAACTCCTTGAGCGGATTGTCTACAACGCCTTACCACTTTTCTTTCCTCCCACTCTCTCCTTGACCGTTTTCAGTCCGGCTTCCGTTCTCTCCACTCCACTGAAACTGCCCTCATAAAAGTCAGCAATGACCTCCTTCCTGCCAAATCCAAAGGCCTCTACTCATTCTCCTTGATCTCTCTGCTGCTTTTGACACTGTGGACCACCCTCTCCTGCTGCAAATCCTTCACTACCTTGGTCTACGTGACACTGCCCTCTCCTGGCCGTATTGCTACCTTTCTGACCGATCTTTCTCAGTTTCCTCTCATGACTCTCTCCCCCGCCCACAGCCTCTTATAGTAGGTGTTCCCCAAGGTTCTGTTCTTGGACCTCTCCTATTCTCCCTCTATACTTCCTCTCTAGGTGAACTCATCAGCTCTTTTGACCTCCATTATCATCTCTATGCTGATGATACTCAAATCTACCTTTCCTCCGCTGATCTCTCCCCCTCTCTTCTGACTCGTATCTCCACCTGTCTCTCTGCTATCTCTTCCTGGATGTCCCAGCGATTTCTTAAACTTAATATGTCTAAGACAGAGCTGATAGTCTTCCCACCCTCCCACATAACCTCACTTCCCACTATTTATTTATCAATTGATGGAATAATTATCTCATCTAGTCCCAAGGTGCGCTGTCTTGGAGTTATCCTGGACTCATCCCTCTCCTTCAAACCACATATCCAGAACCTTTCACAGTCCTGTCGTTTCCATCTCAAAAATGTTTCTAAGATCAGACCCTATCTCACCCAGGATGCTACTAAAACCCTCATACACTCACTGGTCATCTCCAGATTGGACTACTGTAACCTCCTCCTATCTGGCCTACCCAAATCCCATCTCTCTCCTCTCCAGTCTATCCTTAAAGCTGCTGCATGGCTTATCTTCCTCTCCAAATGCTCTACATCTGCCTCCCCGCTCCTACAAGCTCTCCACTGGCTCCCCTTCCCTTTTAGAACCCAATGTAAGGTTCTCACGCTCACTTACAAAGCCCTCACCCAATCTTCTCCCATATATATCTCTGATCTCATCTCCCTTCACTCTCCTCTCCACTCTCTTTGTTCAACTAATGCACGGCGCCTTTCATGCCAGCTGACTACTTCCTCCCACCCCCACCTCCAAGACTTTGCCCGCGCTGCTCCTCACCTCTGGAACTCTCTCCCTCTCCCCATCAGACTATCCACCTCTTTGCAATCCTTCAAACGGGCTCTTAAGACCCACTACTTCATCAAAGCCTTCCAGCAATCATTCTAACTCCCTGCTACATGCTGCTTCCTCCCCAACTACCCAATCTGTGTCTAACCTGTTTGTCTTCCCCTCCCTTTTAGAATGTAAGCTCTTACGAGCAGGGCCCTCTACCCTCTTGTGCTTCTCCCTACTTTAGTTTAATCTATTTCTTACTCACCACTAGGGCACCTAACACTTGATTGCTTATGCTCTGTTGCTTATCTGGGTGGTATGGTCGCTAATGTAGCAAAATATATTATCCATGTCCTGGTCCTGTATTGTATTGTTCTGTAAGTCGCTTGTCTTCAACTTGTTTATGTACTTTGTAAGGCACTGCGGAACATTTGTGTTGCCATATAAATAAATGATAATAATAATAAATACATAAACTCCCTGTCGGATGATGTCAGTCTACATTTACACACAGGTTAATTTACAGTATCTAAAATAAAGACATGGGGGTCTATTCATGTAGGTTTGCGATATAGAATTGTTACTATATATTGCATCAGTTCATTGGGATATATAGCTTTGTTAAGTAGCAATTCATGTATACTTACCTTTCCAGCGATGTGATCCGGTATCCAGGGCTCCAGAAGTCCTGTCTTCAGCTAGAGTCCAGTGTGAGAAGTGTGGAGGCAAAGGCAGGTCCTTCCTGCTCATTCGCTGGCGGCTGAGCTCAGGGGAGGCTGCAGTGGCTGCTGGGATATCAAGGGGCGAAGCCAGAATGGGTGATGGACAGAAGACAGGGAAGTAAGCAACTTCCCTGCCTGTTTCGCACTAAAGTTCAGATTACACCATCCTAAAATGACAAGTCTGAACACAGCAGCAGAACAGAAAGCAGAGCTTTCCTTTGTTTTGTGAATCACACTCACCATACAAAAGTATGGGGATGCGATTCAACCACGGAACGGGGGTGCCGCTGGAGAACTCAGGAACTTCTCCATGGAAACCTGCTCTGTGAATAGCACTAAGCAGGGAAAAGCTTTGTTTATCGCGAAATGGGGCTTTTATCTGCTCTATTAATAGACCCCATGGGGACTTATTGGCAAGGAAAAATTATTTATTTATAAGGGAAAAGGTACGGTGACGAATAAAGAATGGCCCAATACACAGTCCACTGCTCAAATTAGACTTAAATTGGACCCAAATGCCAGTCCATGGCATGCAATTCATAAAATCCTATAAGGAAGATGTATCAATCAATGGATAGAGATAAAGTAGAGTAGCTGATTGGCTGCCCAAACTCCCATCCCAGTAACACACAGTAGTCCACCTGGACCGGTGGTGTTGTTGACCCTAGTAGTGTAGAATCAGTCTGACTCGTGTATATGTCAGGAAAGCACCTCAAGACCTAAAACAAAACAGTCACTGCTACCTTTCTTTCCTGCTGACAAAGGTTTACCTTCAAGGATCAGCAGCTGCCACCATACCACAACTTTTACCCCTCTAAGAACCATCACTAAATCCCTAATAAACAAAAACATACCCTCAACCATAATATGCACTCCATCTGGCCTGTAAAGATGAACATGCCTAAATCTGATAAATGTATGGCCAACCACAACACCTCACAGACTCATTATCTTCCACCCAACCTCAGAATCCACTCTCTTATATGCCACAACAACACATGGGACTTAGCTGTCCAAAAACATAAGCGTGGCAGATGAACCAAATAAATTTGGAATCAATTGATCTTCCTGTAAAATAATTGACTATTATAATTAATGAAGGAACCAATGGAACTCAACAGCAATGCGCATGGCTCATCATAGCTTGTAACTATGCTGTGAGAAAACACATAAGATATTTGTCAGGATCTGGCCTGGGTTCAAAATTTACTCACCGCTGAACTGGTGTCTTTAGGCTCTGAGGTGTTCAGATGTCAGTGGCAGTGGGGGTTATGGCTGAGGATTCTCCCTGGGGTCCGGTTGGACTTCCATGCGTGCGTCCGGACTCCTGTGTAAGCAGGCATGGGCGCAGCCATTTTGGTTCATCTCACCTGACCAGTCTCCACCAATGGCAGCCTTGCAAGTTTCCCAGCTGATCTCATCATCCAATGACCAGCTGCCTAGGGGTATTTAGGACTGACTCCTGCATCAGGAAGTTGCTGTTCAACATCATCGCATGACTGCACGTAATCATTCCTTGTGACAACCGTCTTAGCTCCAGAAGCTATATTCCTTCCTTCAGTGTCTTCCTGGTTTCCAGTTTGTTTTCTATGATCTTCGTGTATCCAGTTCCTGTGTCCAGTACTACTCATCCAATGTGTCTCAATTCGGATCTCAGTGTATCTAGTTCCAGTGTCCTGTACCAATCATCCTGTGTGTCTCCAGTCTTGCTTCCATGTATCCAGTGCCTGTGTTCAGAACAACTCCATTCAGTGTGTCTCAACTCGGATCTCCGTGTAGCCAGTCCCTGTGTCTAGTGTATTGTCCTGAGTGTCTCTCATTGCATCTCCGTGTATTCTAATCTTCATGTTCAACTCTAGTTCATCCTGCAAGTGTAATACATACCCCTGAGTACACTTTCGGAGTGATCTGTCATTGCGTTCGGAGACGCACCTTAGTGTACAAAATACAAACCCTTGAGTACACTTTCAAAGTCAAATGTCGTTGCGTCTGGAGACGCACCTTTGTGTACAAAAGATGCACCTTTGTGTACAAAAGACGCACCTTACTGTACAAAATACACACGATTGTGTACAAAGTGTGCACGATTGTGTATATTGTCCTTGCACATCAGTTCCAGTTGTTTATGTCTCCAGTGCGCCCTGAGTGGTAGCCTCGTGTACTCTGTTCCGGGATTCCAGTATAACTCCATCTCTGCACTTCCAGTACCACATCCGAGCATCCCTGAGTGTACAGTCTTTGCATTTCAGTGCAAGCCATTCCTCTGTGTGTTTCCCAGTGTTCCCTGTGTTACTCGTGTTCTGTATATTGTCCCAGTCTTCCGTCTCTCCCAGGTACCTGTCCAGAGGGCCGCGACCTGCTCACTTGGTGCGGGGAAAACCATATCCCAATTGGAGGGGTCACTGGAGAAAACCACCAAGTGGGTTAGACTTCGCGCCTCTGGGCAGGTCTCACCAAACCTGGGTTTGACCACAACTGGAAGACTTAGTCTGTCACCCCTGTCATTCCCCTACAAATATCCGAAACCCCTCGGTTTTCAAACTCAGCAGAGGTAGTTCCAGTGCCCGGTTGTGACAATACGCTTCACAAGGAGGCATGATTTCAACTCTGCATCAGCTCCAGTATGTCAAGTTGTGGGTATTTTGTGTTTCAAGCTGAAAGTATGGTTGCATTGATGGATATCTCACCTTGTTTTTTGTCGAGACTTGGTGACTAATCGGTGCGTCTTCTCTCCCTTTATGTCCAGTTGAAGTTTTTCATACAGTTTGTTAATTAATGTGTAGTGCAGTTGCACACTACAGAATACGGCCTTTTCATTTTGTCTTTGATGGGCTTATCTGAATAAGCCACAGTTAGGCTTTTCTTAGCGATTCTGATCTTCTTAGATTTGTACTATTAAACAGAACATGGGCCCTCATTCAGAGCCACTCGCTAGCGGCAGTACGCTCGTTCCGAGCGATGTTCGCACATCTGCGCATGCGTACGGTTTTTAGTACGCATGCGCGAACCAGTCAGTGCGGCCGAAAATCGTTGGTACGCAATATAGCGAGTGCCTGCTATTTTGAGTGACAGAATGAGGCTTATGTGGGTGGTAACAGGGGAAGGTGCTTGAAAACGGGGAGTGGAGATCCGAACGCAGGCGTGCTTAAAGGTCAAAACGGGCGTTTTAAGGGAGTGCATAATTAACAAAGCAGCGTCATTGACCACGTCACTTGGTTTTTTTTAACTCAGAACTGCTCGCAAAATAGCGGTTGAAAACACCAACCACAAGAATAGCGAGCAGTTCATACGCTGTACGATGTACTCGATTAATCTAATAAATAGCGGACATGACGTATGGTGCGTGCGGCCAGGGGGCGTTTTTATCAAATAAACGAGCGTATGTTTTGCTCGCTCGTTCAGACTTAGAGGTGGGAACAGACTGCAATTTGCGAACGGATCATTTGAATAGCCACCCCTTGTTTTTGAACGAACGACCGCAAATAGCGAACGGCTCTGAATCAGGCCCATAGTCCTTTTTCTTTTGGTGAGCTCGTTATCCTTAATTGTCTGAGCTGTCGCTCATTAGCTGGGGTCTACGGTTGTCTTTACTTCCAAAGTTACACTGTCAAACATTGCATCTAAAAGTATTCCTTATCGTGAGATTCCCTTTATGTGAAGGAGTACAGTGCCATGATGCACCGAAAGTGAAATGTCTTTTTAATAATTTTTGAGCAATTTTGAAAGACATAGGGGTCTATGGGCCTGATTCAGACCCACTCGCGAGCGGCTGTACGCTCGCAAGTGGGTCGATGGTCTGCACTGAGCATGCGCACGACGGAGGGAGCTCCGTCGTGCGCATGCGCCAGACACGACGAGCGAAGGACTTTCCTTCGCTCGTTGTGTCCGATCAAAGGGGGCGTGCTGTCAATGTTGATTGACAGCACGCCCCCTTTGGTGGGCGTGCCGGGGGCGTGCCTCCCTGACGGGGGCGTTCCAACGGGAACGCCTCCCGTCAGAAGCCGGCCCACTGACATCACTAGTGATGTCAGTGGGAGTGATTTTGGCTCTGATAGAGCCAAAATCACTCCGGAGCTTGCGGTTGAAAACCTCAACCGCAGGCTCCGGCTCGCAATTTCGATGGTCGCGATGGTCACGACCATTGCGGCCATCAAAATGCACGCTCGTATAGCCTGTGGGTGGTGACCCACAGCTATACGAGCGTCCAGGAGGACGCTCCATGAAAAAGGAGCCCGGCCCTCATGCAGAGCGTGCGCTCTGCTCAGAGCGTACGGCTCTGAATGAGGGCCAATGTACTAAACCTTGGAGAGAGAGATAAGCTACCAATCAGCTCCTAACATAATTTTTCAAACACAACTTGTAAAATGACAGTTAGGAGCTGATTGGTTAGTGCTTTATCTCTTTCCACTTTATCTATCTCCAAGTTTGGCTAATCTCCCATGCCTCTGTATAATTTTGTTGCACCTTTTTGTGTACTTTGCAAATATATGCAACTGAGATCTCTGAAATATCTAGTGCTGGGGAATTACTTTTTTTGTTTCTTGTACTTTGTACTAGGCAAGGTTCTGCAAATTCCTGCTCTTATACAATATAATATCACTTTTTCAGCTGCACAATATATTTTAAAACTTGTACTTTTCTTAGGATGGCCTATAGGACCTGATGCTGAGTAAGACTTTAAACACATTTGCTTCCAATATTGAGGGATTAAAATGGTTTCATTTAAAAAAACACACGCACTTGTTTGCATATAGTATGCAACGTCGCAAAACCGCAAAATGTGTGCAGGTCTGCCCCCGTAGCATGTTCAGATAAATGTCAGATACACTTACGCCCATGTTTTAAAGTAACAGGAAAATGTTATTATGGCAATTCCGTACAGAGGAAGACAAGGGATGTGTTTTGAATGTGTAAATTAAAAACCCACCCGTTTGTAATTATGTTGGTGGTTAAGCTGGTGAGTCATATTAAGTCATAATGGTACATCAAAAAGATAATAGAAAAAAGGACTCTGGGCCTAATTCAGACCCGCTCGTGAGCGCTGAGCGCTCACAAGTGAGTCAATGTTGGCCAAGTGCGCATGCACACGAGGGAGCCGGCTTAGTCGCGCGCATGCGCGAGACCCGGATAGCGACGGCCAAGCCGTCGCTATGGGTCTCGCTACAAAGGGGGCGTGCTGTCGATGGTGAGTGACAGCACGCCCCCTTTGGTGGGCATGCCGGGGGCGTGGCTGCTCAGTCGGAGGTATTCCCATGGGAACGCCTACCGTCTGGGGCCGGCCCCACTGACATCACAAGTGATGTCAGTGGGAGTGCTCTCGGCTCTGATAGAGTCTAAAGCACTCCAGGACTTGCGGCAGACGAGACCCTACCACAAGGGTCTCGTCGCAAGCCCGATGGTCGCGATGGTCTTGACCATCGCGACCATCTTTTTGGCCGCTCGCATTAGCTGTGGGTGGTCACCCACAGCTATGCGAGCAGCCAGGGGTCCGCTTTAAAATTCAGAGGGACGGCCCTGCTTCAGAGCGAGCAGTCTGTCAGAGCGTCCGGCTCTGAATCAGGGCCTCTGTGTGAGGGCACACATTGTAATGAGTATGACTATATGATGTAACTTTTATTATATACTTCTTTATAAAAAATTGTGGAGTTCCAATTATAATTGTAAGTATAAAAATCAACCAATAACGGTATTGCTGAAAAACTGCGAAATATTAACTTTGATATGCTTTACAATCACACAGTATCCTACTGTAATAATCACAAAAGTTTCTTCTTTATGGCTATCATATTCTTTTGAATTGAGTATAATTTGAATATTCAAACCCTCTAGGTAATATGTTACAATATTCTTACTAAAGGTGTATCTCCTGTGTCAATACACACAGAATTCCTCCTCTGATTTTAGCTCCAGTGAAATCAGGTATCTATCTATTCAGAAAAAGGTGCACACAAACTGAAAAGTGCCAATATTGATACATGTACCACCTGGATAATAATTTTCGTGATTCTCTCCAGAAATGACACAACGGCTTAATAATAGTATGATGTTTTGGGAGTGAAGAATTTGTAGATCATGCATTTGATACTTTATTAGCATATAAGCCTTAAATCATAGCATCATGTCATATGTATACATCTTGATAGTATAAGCCTTCAATCATAGCATCATGTCATATGTATACATCTTGATAGTAGATATTCTACAGATTTATGATATACAGTGCATCCAAAAAGTATTCACAACGCTTCACTTTTTCCACATTTTGTTATGTTACAACCTTATTCCAAAATGGAATCAATTAATTTTTGTCCTCAAAATTCTACACACAATGGACCTCATTCAGAGTTGGTCGAAGCGGCCACACGGTCGTACGCCACCGATGTTCGCTATACTGCGCATGCGTAAAGTTCGCAATGCGCGTGCACAAACTAGCCGATACGATCAGAAATTTCTCTCTCCTTGAACACAGCCAGGTCGGTAGTTTGAGTGACAGATTGAGGCGTTTGTGGGTGGTAACAGGGGAAGGTGCTTGAAAACTGGGTAGTGGAGAGCCGAACGCAGGCGTTCCTAATTATGTGAACGGCGTTTTATGGGAGTGCATACGGTTTATGGGAGTGCATGATTAACAAAGTAGCGTCATGGCACATGTGACATGGGAGGTTTTTACACTGACATGATCGTAGAGCTTAAGAGAGGGTATGGTCAACCTTAAGCTCTACGACCAGTTCCGATGGTTCCCGATGGTCTCGATTAATCCTTATATGCCCGGAGATGACGTGCAATGCGTACGAGAAGGGGGCGTATTTTATTTAATTCCGGCCGCTTCCTCCCCTTGATCGGCCAGCTACCGATCCGAACTTAGGGTCGCAACTTGCGAGGGAATCATTTGCATATCCGGCCCCTTTTCCCGTACAACTGTGCGGCCGTTTCGACCGACTCTGAATGAGGTCCAATACCCCATAAAGACAACGTGTGAAAAGTTTTTTTGAGATTTTTGCAAATTTAATAATAAAAAAAACCACTAAGAAATCACATGTACATAAGTATTCACAGGTTTGCCATCAAGCTCAAAATTGAGCTCAGGTGCATCCTGTTTCCACTAATCATCCTTGAGATGTTCCTACAGCTTAATTGGAGTCCACCTGTGGTAAATTCAGTTGATTGGACATGATTTTGAAAGGCATACACCTGTCTATATAAGGTCCCACACTTGACAGTGCATGTTAGAGCACAAACCAAGCATGAAGTCCAAGGAATTGTCTGTAGACCTCCGAGACAGGATTGTCTCGAGGCACAAATCTGGTGAAGGGTACAGAACCACCAGGACTCTTCCTAAAGTTGGCCGGCCGTCTAAACTGAGCGATCGGGGGAGAAGGGCCCTAGTCAGGGAGGTGACCAAGAGCCCGATGGTCACTCTGTCAGAGCTACAACATTCCTCTGTGGAGAAAGGAGAACCTTCCAGAAGGACAACCATCTCTGCAGCAATCCACCAATCAGGCCTGTATGGTAGAGTGGCCAGACGGAAGCCACTCCTTAGTAAAAAGCACATGGCAGCCCGCCTGGAGTTTGTCAAAATGCACCTGAAGGACTCTCAGACCATGATGAGACAAAGATTGAAGCCTTTGGCGTGAATGCCAGGCGTTATGTTTGGAGGAAACCAGGCACCGCTCATCACCAGGCCAATACCATCCCTACAGTGAAGCATGGTGGTGCCAACATCATGCTGTGGGGTTGTGTTTCAGTGGCTGGAACTGGGAGACTAGTCAGGATAGAGGGAAAAATGAATGCAGCAATGTACAGAGACATCCTGGATGAAAACCTGAAGGAAGGAAGATAGGGGCGTATCAAGTAAGGGAGGAAAGTGGCAGTCCGCCCTGTCTGAGTGAAGGAAGATAGGGGACGTATCAAGCAAGAGAGGAAAGTGGCAGTCCGCCCTGTTCTGAGTGAAGGAAGATAGGGGAAGTATTAAGCAAGGGAGGAAAGTGGCAGTCCGCCCTGTCTGAGTGAAGGAAGATAGGGGACGTATCACACAAGGGAGGACAGTGGCAGTCCGCCCTGTCTGAGTGAAGGAAGATAGGGGACGTATCTAGCAAGGGAGGAAAGTGGCAGTCTGCCCTGTCTGAGTGAAGGAAGATAGGGGACATATCTAGCAAGGGAGGAAAGTGGCAAGTGAAGGAAGATATGGGACGTATCAAGCAAAGGAGACCATTTTTTAAAACGTTTGTTTTGTAAGGCAAACTATACATTCCTCATTAGGTGTGAATAAAATAAACAAAACCTCCCAAATACAGCAGTAAACACTATCCTTATACAAAAAAATAAACTTGCTAAAATACAATTATATAATATTGCATACACAACAAAGGGATTTTCAGCTTAAGTGGTGAATCCGCACTTGGTATCAGAAGTGTTTATCTGTGCTGATAATAACCTTATCATCAGCGTGTATTTTAACCTTCCCACAGCCACAAATTAAAGTAATATCATATACAGACATATATGTGTATCTGTGTGGTCTGCATTTGCTCACAATTACAATAACACACCCTTATTGGACTCGTCCAATATTAGAAGGCCCTGTGTCTCCCCTATCCTGCCTCAAGTAGTCATAAGTGTCAGAGTCACACAATTCTGCTTATTTTATGCTACACAAACTAATGTACAGGGCCATAACTAGGGTTGTGCGACCTGTGCCATGGCACAGGGCACCGCAGGGCAGGGGGCGTTGTTTGGGCCTGTCAATTTTCCTGTTTATTATCTTTTTCACTTGTAGCTTCTTTTATCCCCAGCATCTCCTGGCCTCCCCTATATCTGCCATGGCCCTTTTTCAGGTGCACTATATTATGTCCCTATTTAAAAAATGCTCTCTCTGGCACAGGGCACCAAAAAATCTAGTTACGGCTCTGCTAATGTATGTCCAACCCTGCATCAAAGTGTTCAAAAAAAAGTTGTAGATACATTTTACTGAAAGTACTAAAGATATCAAAGACAGCCAAACAATATTTCAAATTATATTAGTAGATCAAATAAATATGAATATTTGTTTTTTTGCTGCCCATTGTTTTTGGTGTAAAAAGGCAACAGTGTTAGAGTTGCTCTCTCCAGTTGACCCCTAGAGGTAACCCAGCATCAGACAGACCCAGCCAGCTCACAGCCGATAGCAACAGAGGTTTAAAAAGCTCATGCAGGATAGTGATTCTCTGTAGAAAAGTCCTGCTGAGGCCTATGGTCAATCCATGCCATCCCATTTACCTCTGCTTGTCCTTTAGGCTTCTCTTTGTACACATGTGACATGAGTTTGTAATTGTCAAGCAGTCTGCTGTTTCCTTTGCAAGTTTGAACGTTTTGTCGTGTTTTCTGGGATGTAGTTAACTTGTCAGCAATCAGACATTTGACATGGTAGAAATAAGATTTACAGCATTGTGACTGTGTTGGGTTTAGAACTTTGAGCATCATGTGTTAACATCATGTTTTAAGTACTATATACGACACATTTACAATGCTATAAATCCCATTAATACCACGTTGGCATGTTGGTCTCTACATAACACTGTCCACCTTCTCATTTTCGACACTCTGAATATCGATAATACACACTCATCCTTTCCTCATTGGGCTTATGTCTACCTTTAATAATCTCTTCCCGGGAGAAGCCCGAGTAAGAGAAGCAGCAGTGGGCCGACGGGGACAGAGCCTGATGATTCTCATCATTAAGCCCCGCTTCCTCATGGTAAAATTGCCGCAATTGGGTATAATGCTGTGATTCATGCAGAATCACATCTTAAGCCCTGCCCCTTTCACGGAGACCCGCGATCGCCGCGGGTATTCTCCTCATTCTGTCCACTTCCGTAGGAAGTGGGCAGAATGCGGGAGAAATGCTTACCCTTTCGTGGGTGCGGGGGGTAACCCGGAAAATCTTTTTCCATTATGAACCAAATTCAAATCAAGTTAACATTTATATTTCCCCAGATGACATATAGGCCCGTATTCAATTTGAGGCGAAAAGCCGCGATTGGCGGAAGTTTCGCCAATGAAGTCATTTCGCCAGGCAGAAACTTTCCACCCGATTCAATTGCAAAGACTTTTCGCCGGTGCGAAAAGTCTGCGCCTTGTAACTAGCAGAAAAGATTCCCCTCTGAATGGCGAAAAAAAGTGCAGGTTTGGGGTGCAAAGTTGCGGGAACACCCCTGCAGCCTTGGGAAAGTCTCCCAAAGGTAAACTACATCAAAAAAGTACAAAAATACTTTAGATCACCCCAAAAAAGTACTTTCATTTTGGGGGCGAAACAGAAAACAAAGTTGGGGACAAAGTTAAAAACTAGCGAAGTAGATTCCAGAGGGTCCCCCAAGTATGCCCAAGCTGTTTTTTTGATTGCAGGTGCTTTCTGAAGGTGAGTTTTCAATGTTTTTTAAAACCGCACTTTAGCAATTTTTAACCATGCTTGCACCCATTTTCAGGTGCCCCAAGTTTGCTGGGACTACTTATTTTTGGCAAAAAAACCTGCTAAATGCTATTCTTCACCACTTGTGCAAAGACGCTAAATAGCACCAACTGAGAGCATTTAAGCACCCCAAATACCTTCAGCAGGGCTATTCGGGGGTATCCATAGTGATCCCCCATGTCAATGCATATTTTGGGGGGTGTCAGGCTCATTTCCCCAAATCTGACAGGACTTTTCGACGATTTGAGTTTCGCCGGGACGCATTTTCGCCGGCAATTGAATATGGGCCATAGTGCAGCTATGAAACTGAAATATTAGGCAATATAAAATATACCATATTAAATACCAAGGAGACATATATAAGAATCTCAATGGCTAACATGCCAATGTTTGATGCTATGCATCTTTTTTCTTTTACATTATTTTTTCAGACCAATTGAAACATGCACACACTGCACTGCTGAGATATGAAATTCCCTTTATGTTTCATTACAGCCTGCGTGGGGCCATGCATCAAATCCCAACAACTTGTCAAAAGCTTTGATCTGATGAAGCAGGAGACACAACATAAAGCTGAGTTTCTTACCCTGCTAGAACCAAAGTTTAATTCTTGCTGATCCCAGTAAATGCCTAAAGGCACACAACACTGCATGCTATTTTTCTCTTTAATTGCTTTGGGTCCTCAAGGAAGCAACATAAAAATAAACACATATGAAATTATACATGGGATTCACTTCCCTAAGTGTCAATAAAACATTCTTGCACAAAATAGTTTTTCAAACCCTTAGGGTAAAGTTTCTTAAGACCATGTAATATGTCATCATTGATTCAGTGATGAGCTAAGATTAGGGTTGCCTACTCATCCCTTTAATAAGGAACACATATGAATTCCACAGATTCTGTGGCTTTAATCATAGTACAGTAATGCTGGGTACACGTGGGACGTTCTGTTTAGCGAACGAGATCCCTTGAAATTCCTGGTGTGCTGGATGAACGATATTGTTCATCCACACACCAAAGATATCACCAACGATGAACGACCAACGATCGCAAACCCCTATGGAAAATGCACAATATCGTCCAGATTGGCCTGCATGCATGCCCGATGGATGATATCGTTATCGTCCAGTGGAAGCGTGCATCGTTGGTCATTTATTGCATACACACGGAATGGTATATCATTGAACGGTATCGCTATCATTCATATCATAATGATATATCGTTCCGTGTGTATGCACCTTAATTCATACTGTATGTGTCCCTTATTAAAGGGATGATCTGGCAACCTAGTTAATAGGGCATGTTCCCCTGCCAGCTCTATATTAGTCTGTACATTTTAAATTGACCTCTTACAATGTAACATGATTTAGCAAAATGAAACCTTCTAGCTGGATTCATCATTCAATCATGCAAAGGGTGTATGTTTGCACTACTGATTACACATACATTCATCTGGGCTCTTGTGGGTAGGTGAACGTATGCTCCTCAATTTGCAACCACATGCAACAACAATATATAGTGCTATTGGTCTATATACTTAATCTTTCTGCAGAACCACTAGGGTTACCACCTTCTTATTGAGAAATTACCAGACAGGGGGCATGGTCAAAACCGTAGTAGGGTTACAACTAGAGAAGTGCGCCGCCCCCCGTGTTTTTGGCTTTGGCTCTGGATTCATCTTCATGTTTTGGTTTTGCAAAACCACCCTCATGTGTTTTGGTTTTGGATCTTTTTAAAAAAAGATAATAAAATGACATAATTTTGATTTTTAAATCTGAATTCCGAACTGCGGGAAGTTCCGAACTGGGACTCGGTTCGCCTTTGTACGCCATAGTGATTACGAACTCAGACTCGCTTTGAATCTGAACCCCTAAATTCGGTTGTTGTCGGTTCTCTGAGAACCGGACCCACACATCTCGAGTTACAACCATTTTATTTCTCAGATTTCAAGCCCCCACATGCCCCTTTCTTTGTCAGTTGCTCCACATAAAAATGTTATGATTCAGAGCCTCCTCATGTACCTTTAAATGCCTCAGAACACACTCATGCCCCTTTATATGCCCGAGAGCCTCCTCCAGCCCTAATATGCCAGTCCAGAAACCAATCATGCCACTTTTTATACCAGCCCTGAGTCCCCCATGCCCCTTTATACCATTTATATGACAGCCCAGATCCCCTTCACACCCTTTATATATGTTACAAACTCATGAGTGGATAGTGGATGCTAGTCCATACTTTGGGATTGGCAAGACCCAATACTGAGGCATGGAGTCTAATGTGTCGGCGGTATTCACCAGGAACCCCCGCAAGGAGGTTTGGACTTAGCTGCGTCTGACATGCAGGTTGCAGCCCTCAGACTTGGTTCCCTTGTACAGGTGCTGATGTACTCTGGAAAGGAGTGGAGTTAAATGTAGTTGACAAGCCAGGTCAAAACCAAACGGACAAGGTGGTACCAGGGAGCATTCGTAAACAGGTCACGAAGAATAGCCAAAATCAAAACCAAGCTCAATACTGGGGGAGAGATGGAATCAGGTGACGAGCAAAGCCAAGGTCAGGAATGAGTAGTAGGAATCACTAGAAATGCTGGAGTAAGGTTGGGAGCCTATAGTCTGGCACCTTCCTAGTGCCCAGAGACTCCCTTTATAAGAAATAGTTAAATTCTTGTGCCAAAAGTGATATGTTTGGCGCGCCTGTCCCTATAAATCTTCTTACAGGTCGTCACATGCACCCCTAGAGGAGCTGCGGCCACCTGCACTGCTGCCGCCATGAGGGGAGAGAGAAGGAGCCGGAACAGCAGTGGGGGCACAGGGGGTGGTATGCAGTCGGGAAACCGGCTGCCTTAATACCGACAACCGGCTTCCCAGCTGCTTTATCCCGGCGTGGGATAAATGACCGGCTTCTATATCTAGACGCCTGTCATTTACCCGACGCTGGGAGACCGGCGCCCGGCATCCTGATCGAAGGGATGCCGGGCGCCGCAAGTGGACAGCCGCAGGGGGTGGAGGGTTAGGTTTAGGGCACCCGGGGGGGACTTAGAGTTAGGCACCACCCCGGGAGTGTTAGGGTTAGGCTAGGGGAATTGGGGGTTACGGTTATGCACCCCCGGGGGGAGGTTAGGGTTAGGCACCCCCCCGGGGGACTTAGGTTTAGGCAGCGGGGAAGGGGGGAGTTAGGGTTAGGCACTTAGAGGGGGGATTAGGGTTAGGCACTTGGGGGGAAGGTTAGACACCCCTAAGGAGGGTTAGGGATAGGGGGTTAGGTTAGGTTAGTTTATACTTACCTTAGGGACTATCGGGATTTCCAGCGCTGTCGGGCTTCCACTGCCGGGCTCTGCTGATCTGTCGGGCTGCCGCTGCCGGGAATCGAACTGCCGGCCATGCGGCAGCCGAGATTCCATACCGATTCCCCGGGGGCTCCCCTTCCGCTGCCCAATGCCAGGGAAGACCCCAGCACTGCTGGACCCGGTAAGTGGCCGCTGGGTTCGGCAGCGCTGTGACAATATGCTTCAGAGCCCCTCATGCCCCTTTATATGCCTCAGAGCATCCTCATGTCATTATATGCCAGCTCAGAGTCCCTCATGCCCTTTTATAAGTCTCAGATCCCTTGATTCCCCATTATATGCCAGCCCAGAACCACCTCGTTATTATTATTATTATTTATTTATATGGCGCCACAAGTGTTCCGGAGCGCCTTAAAAAGTACATACACAAGTAGATTGACCAGTGACTAATGGTGCATACACACGGTCAGATTTTCTGTCAGATCTGAACGATAATGATTTAAAAAATCGTTCAATCATTCATATCTGAAAGAAAATCTGACATGGGAACCAGCAACGATGAATGATGCGCGTTCCTGCATGTCAAATAACGATATCTGACATCTGATGTGTTTACAGTCAGATTTGGACGATTCCATTCATTTTAAAACAGTCCAAAATTGTTCAAATCGTTCATCTGACATATCTGACCGTGTTTATGCACCATTATAGTACAATACAATACAGGACAAGGACATGGATAATATACATTGCTATATTAGCGACCATTACACCCATATAAGCAACAGAGCAAAGTAACCAAGTGTTAGGTGCCTAGTGGGGAGTAAGAAGTAGATGAAAGTAGAGTAAGGAGAAGCACAAGAGGGCAGAGGGCCCTGCTCGTAAGAGCTTACATTCTAAAGGGGAAGGGAAGTCAAACAGGTGTGACACAGATGGGGTAGGCAAGGAGGTAGGAATATGTAGCAGCAAGTTAAGATGAGAGCTGGAGGTTTTGATGAAGTACCTCATGCTGCTTTATATGCCTTAGACCACCTTCATGCCCTTATATGCCAGCCGAGAGCCCTTTCATGCCCCTTTATATACAGCCCAGATCCACTTCATCACCATTATATGCTTCAGATCCCTCTCTTATCCTTTATATGTTTCAGAGCTCCCTCATGCCTTTATATGCCAGCACAAAACCCCTCATGCATTCTGCCTCAAAGCAAATAGCCCACTCATGCTCCTTTATATGTTTCAGAACACCTTCATGTGCCTTTATATGCCTCATTGACTTCTATGCCAGCCTAGAGTCCCCTCATGCCCCTATATGCTAACCCAAAGCTCTCTCATGCCCCTATATGCCAGCTCAGAGCCTCCTCATGCCCCTATATATATGCCTCAGAGACTCTCATTGGCAACCCTGCACACACTAAGGACCTCATTCAGAGCCGCTCGCAAAATGCGAGCGCTCGCTCTGAATGAGAGCGGCTGCTTCTGTGACCACCCACAGCTTTAGTGAGCAGCCAGGTTGATGGTCACAAAGGTCAAGACCATCGCGACCATCGGGGCTACCCTTGCGGTAGGGTCTCGTCTACCGCAAGCCCCAGGGAGCTTCCTACTCTAACAGAGCAGGAAGCTCCCTACTGACATCACTGATGTCAGTAGGGCCACCAACAAACGGCAGGCGTTCCTTCAGGAATGCCTCCGTTTGTCCAGCCACCCCCCAACCTGTCTACAAAACGGGGCGAGCTGTCGATCACCATCGACAGCCGCCCCTTTGGTAGCGAACCCCGGATCGAGAGAATTTCTTTCTCGCTCCGGGGCTTGTACACGCGCAGTGCAGCTGCTGTGCGTGCGCAGGGCCTCAACATCGACCCACTTGCGAGCTCTCAGTGCTTGCGAGCGGGTCTGAATGAGACCCTAAATCCATTCACACCTGCCCAAGCATACTCAGAGGCTGTCGTGCAGGCTGTGGAGTGATGTACCAAAGCTCCTAACCGTGGTATTCCCAGGCACCACCACCTGTCCGGGATTAATCAGCCACTGGACTTTGGGCAGAGGTGCTCATTGTCTGGAGATAACGTTTACAACCGCCCATCAGCTGCCTTTTTCACTTGTTAAACCTGACATTTAATGAAATTGTGCAAAATTTTGCGTAAAACAAATTTTAAGGTTGAACAGGGCACAAGTTCTAAAGCAATAAATATCTAAGTTCTGTCTTTGCTTTGCCATACCGCATTGTGGGCCTGATTCAGACCCACTCGCAAGCACATAGCGCAAGCCCCGGAGCACGCGCGAGCCCCGGAGCGTGCGCAAAAAAGCACTCGCTCCGTGGCTCACTACAAAAAAGCACTCGCTCTGTTTGGTAGACGTGGCCGGGGGTTGGCTTCACAAACGGAGGCATTCCCAAGCGAACGCCTGCCGTTTGTGGGCGGCCCCACTGACATCACCAGTGATGTCAGTGAGAGAGCTTCCGGCTCTATTAGAGCCAGAAGCTCTCTGGGGCTTGCGGCCACGAGACCCTACCACAAGGGTCTAGTCGCAAGCCCGATGGTCGCGATGGTCTTGACCATCACTACCATCATCCTGGCCGCTCGCAATGTGAGCGGCCAGGAGGCTGCAACTAAAAAACCCAGTGTCCACCCTGGTTCAGAGCGAGCGCTCGCTTTTTGCAAGTGCCTCTGAATCAGGCCCTGTATTTGTAAAATGGCATTTCATAGCGTTTATTAACTGTAAACATCTGGAAAATCCACAGTAAATTCTTTCTGGTCCATCACGAGGTCAGGGTAAGGCTTCAACACTTAATCCCACTTTGCAGCTAAATTCAGAATTTAATCCACTCAACAGTTTTGAAAATATTACTCATCTAATACCTAACACACGTATAATACATGTACTGTACAAGGCTCCAAAGTGCAATAAAAGTCTGTTATTGATGCACGTGATATTTCACTCCTTCTATATTATTTGCTTTTTGTGACTCCTGTGAAATATTAAATGCAGGGGGGCCCTAGACTGCACACCCTATATAATGAGAGGTGCTACCTGTGGAGACTATTGTTGCAAACATACAAAAAAGAATTACAGATGCACAACTCTAATATTATTCATATAATAATACATTTTGCAATAGAATTTAGCAAGTAATAAAAGAGGTTTTGGCATAATCATGGCCATGGCTATGGACCTACCCACCACGCCCAGGTAACCTCTGAGGGTAGGTCCCTAACATATTGGGGTTGAAATCCAGAGCGCAGGACACCCCCAAACAAGCCCAGCTGAGCCACCCCAGGGCATCACTCCAATAAGGAAAGGTGAAGTGTAAAAAGGTGTAGGATAGATAAGAGCAGCTGCTACTGCATGTAGGGAGGTGAAAAACATGCATCAGCAGCTACTATTATCTATCCTAAAAAACAAACAAACTGCATTTATGAATACCACACACCGGGACGTAGTCAGGAAGCCGACGGTCTGAATACCGACCGCCGGCTTCCCGACTGTTTAATCCCGGCAAGGTACTAATGACATGACGCCTGTCCGGACACGGACAGTCGTGCTTTAGGTTAGGGGCTCCTGGGGGGGGACTTAGGGTTAGACACCCCCCGGGAGGGATAGGTTTAGGCTGGGGGAAGGTGGGGTTAGGGTTAGGCACCCCCCGGTGGGAGGTTAGGGTTAGGCACCCCTCCTGGGAAACTTAGAGGGGTATTCAATTTGAAACGGAAACTTCGTCGTCTATTAGTGTCAAAGTTTTCGCCGCACATTGGAGTTTTTGCCGGCAAAAAAGTATCGCGCGCGCCCCCGCTTATACCCATATTCAATTTGAAATCATTGAAAATGGCACCCGGCGAAAGTGGAATCAGCGAAAACTTTGCTGATTTTTGGGGAAATCACCCTAACAGCCCCAAAAAGATGCTCTGACATGGGGGTTCACTCTGGATACCTCCGATTAGCCCTGCTGAAGGTTTTTGGGGTCTTTAAATGGGCTCGATAGCTGCTATTGGGGATTTGGGAAGGAGGTGATGAATAGTATTTAGAAGTTTTTTTGCAGAAAATAAGTAGTTCCAGCAAATTTGGGGTACTTGAAAATGGGGGTGAGCATATTTAAAAGTTGCTAAAGTGAAGTTTTAAAAAACGTGAAAAATCCACCTGCTGCAAACACCTGCAATGAAAAAAACACCTGGGGCATACTTGGGGACTCCCCTAGATTGTAGTTCGCTAGTTTTTAACTTTGTAACCCACAATTTTTTTTTTTGCCCCAAAATGAAAGTGCTTTTTTTGGGGTTTTCTGAGATATTTTTTTTTTTAATTTTGACACAGTTTACCTTTGGGGGACTGTTTGAAGGTTGCAGGGTGGTTTATGAAATGTTGCACCCCAAAACCCCAATTCTGCACTTTTTTTCGCCACCCATTCCTTGGTGATACTTTTTCGCAGGGTTGAATGCAATATACTTTTCGCACCGGCGAAAAGTTTTCAAATTGAATGCGGTGTAAAAGTCATCCGAGGGAAAACATTGCAGAAACTGAGTTTTCGCTCCATATTGAATACCCCTATTAGGGTTAGGCTGCGGGGAAGGGGGGGTTAGGATTAGGCACTTGGGGGAGAGGTTAGGGTTAGGCATCCTTAAGGGAGGTTTAAGGGAGAAAATAGTTAGTTATACTTACCTCATTAGCGATCAGGATCTTCACCTCTACCGGGCTTCTACTGTCGGGATTTGAAGCGCCGGCCATGGCCAGTGGCATACTTACTACACCCCACACACCACATGGCAGGTCACATATTTAATTTTGTAAATAGTTGATTTGGAAATCAAAATTTAACATCAGAACT
Source organism: Taudactylus pleione (assembly GCA_031769625.1). Classification (NCBI taxonomy): domain Eukaryota; kingdom Metazoa; phylum Chordata; class Amphibia; order Anura; family Myobatrachidae; genus Taudactylus; species Taudactylus pleione. The sequence goes on from JAUIMM010000614.1 coordinate 7,199,637, forward strand.
CCACCCACTACCATGGGGTGTGCCATTGTTAGGAGAGGCCACAGTGCACTGACAGTGGACAGAGGAGTGAGGCCCGTGGTGTAGCCAGGGAGGGTGCCGGATCACTCCCCCTGTTGAAGATATGCCATCATTCAATTATTTGGGCCAGTATCTATGGTGGTTGTAGAGCGAGTTGTCTGTCACAGCACGGTTCCAATTATACAGGAGCAGGCTACAGAGGTTATGCAGTTTTCTTCTTCCCCTTCTCTCACCTGCCCTGATACATCTTTTACTGGTCTATGAATGAGTTCTGGCTTATGGTAATGGCAATAAGATCCTAAGCTTATGAAATAATAGGTAATAGGGTGGATAATTTAATAAAGAAGAATTGTTTGAGTGCTTCGGGCAGGGCTGCCATCAGAAATTGTGGGGCCTGGGACTGACAATATAGGCAGGGCCCCTCGCACACCCATTACTAGATGAGATAAAAGGGTCTATTTAGGAGACAAAGAGAAAAGTGATAAGGTGCCAGCCAATCAGCTCCTAACTGTCATCTCACAGGCTGTGTTTGAAAAATGACAGTTGGGAGCTGATTGGCTGACACCTTATCACTTTCTTATCACTTTTCACTCTGTCTCCTAACACTGCTTAGTAAATAGACTCCAAAGCCTCTATGTTATATGTCTGTTCCTTTGAGTTTTGTCCTCTTGAGACCTCCATATCTCATTTTACAATACATCAAGTTTTATACATAAACACTACATAATTTTGGTAAGTGAGTGCCCTGGCCCCAACAGAGAGAATATTTCTTTACAGTGCTCTGCCCAGCTTTTTCACACTTCCCTTGTCTGGTATCGGTATGTAATCCCGGCAGCTGAATAGCCGCCGGATCAAATACCGATGGATTATAATCCTGACTGGTTAGCACCCTAACTCTCCCCTCTCCCTACCCTAAGCCTCCCTTAGTGGTGCCTAACCCTAACTTCCCCCCCTAGTGCCTAACCCTAACCTCCCCCCTAGTGCCTAACCCTAACCTCCCCCCGTTGGTGCCTAACCCTAACCCCCCCTTCCCGCACCATGAACCTAACCCTCCTGGGGGGGTGCATAACCCTAACCTCTCCCTTTCCCTAGCCTAACCCTAACCCTCCCGGGGGGTGCCTATCCCTAAGTCCCTCTGGGAGCTCCTAAACCTAGCTCTCCCCCCTACCCCACGGCTACGACCTAAGACACCTGGCTTACCTTCGTTTGGTATGCCGGGCATCGGGATATTGTCATGGGGCTAATGATAGGCACCGGAATTTCAACGCCTATCTTTAGTCCCATGTCGGGCTTTCAATGTCGGTATTCTGGCACCGATGCAGCACTGTTCCAATCCACCAATCCCCTCATGTGTACAGTTGGTCTGAGCCTCCATATCTGCAGAGATGTAAAGGTGTGAATCCTAGCACCATGGCAAGTGGGGCCAATGGTATTACTATACCCCTCACTCCACATAGTAAGCCTGATTCAGAGGTGGATGTAGGTAAAGAGTTGGGCGCACCGCTCATGCTTCCTGATGGTTACAACCGGGGGATGCATATATTAATTGCACAGAAATCTATGCAATTTTGATAGGTGTTCCTGGGTGGTGATTTTAATGGCGATGGTGTCAGGGACTGCAATGGTCGGTGTCAGGGACTGCATCGAAAAATGCAGTTTCAGTGGCACTGCAGCCATGATCCAACAGACATTTTGAGTAACCATGGGGTAACCATGTCTGATGGTGCAGTCGATGTTCTATCGATGGTGCGCCTTAATGCGCACATTGGCTGATTTGTGTCACGGCCGGTGGGTGTCTCAATAGGATGCTTACTGACCACAGCATTAGCATTAAGATGCAGTAGTGACTGCGACTTGGTCGCAGCTGCTACTGCAAATCCATCCACCTATGAATCAGGCGCAGTATTACTACTACACCCCCACCCAACCACCCATAACTTTATTACACCTCCAATCCCATTAACATTATCCCCACCTCCAGACTGCATTAATATGCCCCCTACACCTTCCCATATACTGTACTTACCTCATCAAGAAATAGCTCCTGGTGTCAGCAGACTGCAGATCTACAGAGGAGGGGTAAGACAGGCTGTGTGACACAGACAGAGCAGAGGACTGGGTTGAGACTAGAGGAGGAGAAGTCCAGACATAGGGTAGAAGACAGAGAGGCAGAGCTGTAACTGGAATTTTTGGTGCCCTGTGCCAGAGAGAGCATTGCCCCCCCTCCCTTTTTTTTTTTAAATAGGGACATAAGAAAGTGCACCTGAAAAAGGGCCATAGCCTCATGGGGAAGAGATAGGGGAGGCCGGGAGATGCTGGGGATAAAGAACCAGCACCCCCTGCCCTGTGGTGCCCTGTGCCATGGCATAGTTCACACTACCCTAGTTACTGCCCTGCAGAAAAGGGTGGGTCTTCATGGAAGGAAAAGGGGGTGGGTTTCACAGAAGGAAAAGGGGCGGAGTCTGGACAGGGAGAGGAGAGAGTAAAGAATTCCTCAAGCAGCCCATTGAGTACAGTAACTACATTTCAACTTCAGCAGCATCCAGCTGCAGTATCTGCCTCTAAGATGGCAGCAATGCTGCTGTGTGATTGTGCTGCCAACAGAAAGTTTCCTACAGGTCCAGAGGGGCCCCTTGTGAGAGGGGGCCCAGGGTTACTTGCCCCCTGTGCCCCCCCCCACACACTTAATCCAGCTCAGCTGAAGGAAGCCCTGGCTTTGGGCTCTAGGACTTCGACCTGAGTTGTTTGCGTTCACACATAGCAAATTCGCGGGTCGATGTGTGTTCATGTGCAAAAACCTGGGTTTGTGCATGAAAGGGGTATAACAGAGAGTTAATTTTCCAGAGCCTTGTATTCCAATGACATCCTCTTTAAAGGAGTGGTTGATTGGACTCTGGTCTATACATCCCTGCCACACTATTTAGCTAGAAATTCATATATTCTAGATATATTTCTACCAATATAAACCAATAAATATAAACTTGTGTCATGTAATAAAGATATTCCCAGTGCCCCTCACTCTCATTAGTTATTTAAGATTTAATTGACTTGACTGTACACTTGTGTAGGATACTGTAGCTAGAGAAAAATTAAGTGGATATTAATGAAAGGTGTGTTTCCTTTGAAGTTTATTGGTTTCAATGTTACATTAAATATGGAAAATAGTCTGACATGATTGTTCTTGTTTCAGGATTTTCATCACAAAAACTGCAATTTCAACAATGGTGCACAGACTCTGTATATCCACTGTATATTATATTTGAAACTCTGTCACCTGGAAATTGCTTCCAATAGGTGACCATCAAATGCCTACAGAATTTGTGAAAAGTTTTTATGTGTTATGGGCGGCTAATGGTTTTCATTGTTGGATTCTGTAACATGAGATGTTTTAAATTGGTTAATATGATCTTTGAATAATCATTGATAGAAAGGATCATCAGACTAGTGCAGTGGTAAAGCATTTCTTATCTTTAAAAATGCAATATGAACTCATACAACTCATTATGACAACATACATATCGTCTTCATTATATAATCCATTAATGGGTAGCAAATGACTCTAATTGGGCTTTCTGATGCTGTGGGGGCTGAAGAATAAAAATCATGCTGTCTCACTTATGATGCAGGGCTTGACACACACAGTAAGACCACAACTGAGGAAGGAAGGACTTAGTGGTAAAACTATAGAATACATATACAGTATATGGGGATCTTCCACATATTGGTGGAAGGCAGCAAAATAGGATATCTAAATTACCACACCAACTAGTTAGAATTGGTGAAGTCATTTAGACAATTAATTAGAGTGTAAGGGGAGGGATTTTTCACAGGCATACATAAGGGGGCAGTGGCCTCAGTTTAGCCTATCTGTTTGGAAAATTCCCACCCGCCCCACTCTGATTGTTATGTGGTTGCATTTGTTGTATGTTGTTTTGTGTTATTTGATCTGTGTTTGGGGCGGTAAAGCTCAGTAACATTGGCCAATACGGTGCATATTTGGTCAAGTGCAATGTGTAGTTTGTGCATATGTTTGGCAATATCACCCACATGGGGGTCAATTTTTATTAATATACTGGAAAGGAAGAAGGCACTAATGTGTTGACCACGTTGTGCAGGGGTGAGTGGTATAACCCCCCCCCCTTTTGATTGATGTCGGTGAGTTGAATCTCATCATGGGCCTCTGTGCTCCTGCTTTAGTCTGCCACCAGAATTTAGTTACATTTTACAGTTCAATTTACCCAAATTTAGTTATCAAAAGCTGTTCTGATAAACAAGTTTTCATTTTTCCACACCTATGTCCCCTGGTCTTTATTTTATTACAATAGTTAAGTATATTATGTTTCTATAAATATGGGGGTTTATTGGCCTTATTAAATCCCGTGTTTTTCCCAGAGTCAATTATGATAATCCAGTTGGTCAATAAAATCCTGCAAAGCATAGTATTAGAAACTATAAACCCATTCCCTTGTAGTGAGTCCAGATGATGATGGTGGATGATGGGACAATGATGTTACCAAGTGACAGTTCCCTTGATGTGGTGGAGATAGGTACATACCCCCTCCTGTATTGTTGGAATGGGGCAATAGACTAATGCTGAGGGTGCCAAAGCCAAATTGCTTTGACATAGGAGGGACCAACTATATAATATACCCATTATGAATTCCTATTAATCTTTATACCCTAATGTCACTATTTAGCATTGCGTATGCACAAGAAATAATTGCTTTCCAGACTTTGATTGTGGGTCCAAAGCACAAAAATATATTATTCACATAAAAGCATATAGCTACACACCTTGATCTATAACACAATTAGTGCAAAGGTTATACAAAATACAAGGTAAGTCGATACATACGCATGCGCTCTGGATCCAGATTTTCCAGCATCAACTATGAAACCTCCGCCAACAGAAAGAAAGATGACTAACTACCAGATCTAGAGTGCTTGCATATGTACCCTTGCAGAGATAGGCAATACAATAGAACGAGTTGGCATAATCCTCCTGGTTCTTCTGCTATGATACAGTTCACAGGTCAGTTTGAATTGTAATAGTTCAGCCCTCCAACAGCTCTTTGTGTGTATCTTCCCGCCGAAGAACAAGTCTAAACTGGCTAATAAACATTACATTACAGAGTACATTTCAATACCTATCTCTCTATGATCCATAACTTGCAAACGCATGTTGCGATTTCCTTGCCGATGGAACCGGAAGTCTGCAAATAAACAGTGGTTTAGAATGGCACTAAACATGGTCTGCTTATCATGTCCTAAACCTTAGATACCAAATATATGTATTTCACAATAGACTTGATAACGTAGAAAACCTCTAATATTAACCTTAATGCTTAGGGAGCCTTTTTATAAGTTTTGGTATGTGTAAGTGTAAGGATATTGCGTGTAGTCGCTAATATTCGTGGTGCATTTTATGTGCAGAGTGTTTTAATAAACAGTGCAACTGTGCGCTGTGCATCTTGTATATTATATGTATGATTTAATGTGTGTATGGGGTATGGTAGGACTTTTAACAATATGCAATAGCAATGCAGTCGTATGATGCTAATAGTAGCATATTAGCATTGCACACAATGGTTTCATGCTGACGACGCAAGATGGCATCATCAGGGGCAACATAAAATGGTGTCGTCCGATATTAACTTGAGATCTGGTCTCAGCCAATCATCCGGCTTCGCCAGTCCACCCTTTGATAGCAAACAATACGCTATCACACTCTGGTCTTAAATTAAAAAATATATATTTCTTACACTGTGACATATTATGTAATGTTATATTATGGGATGGCACAATGTGGTCTTTAAACCATCAATAATGTGTCTCTGAGAGGGACATACAACTACCCTTATATGCACACCGCGGATTTTGGAAGAGCATGGGAAAGATGTGGGGATGCACCTAACCTATAAAGGAAGTCTTGAAAGTGATAGGGATTTACATTACTTAGGATGTTAAGATAACATTTAATAATACATTTCATGCATGGCTAACTCTATACATCATCTGATGGTACATTCTAGTTCAGGGTTGTAATACAGTTCTTCCTTGACCTTGGTATCTATAATATCATTGCTCATCACCATTATCTCGGTTTCTTGGTTTGCCCTTGTGCACATTTTCCACACTTCAATACATTAGGAACACACCTGACACATAAGTCAATTACTAAGATGACAATCAGTATAAGGATCAGGAGCTTACCCACAGTGGCAACCAGTTCCTGGACCCATTCTCCTAGACCGGAGAACAATTTCACAGGGTTCAACAAAGTGAACCACTCTTCTACCTTATCCTCTACTTCAATCAGTGAAGCATTATGGTTCTTCCGAAATTCCCATTTTAACTGCAGAATTTCATCCATCTTCCGGTCTATCACCTCCCTGGGGTCACAAGTGCTAATTGTAATATACGTGCAGCACTTGACACCAAATTGGGTGGCCACAGTCACACAGTTTCCCCCAGTGATAGATGTTAAATAATTTAACACTAGCCTATGTTGCACCAGTTCTATAAGCTTGTAACTCCCTACCTGTATACCTAAACATGTCATCATACACCTCGTGATATTATCTTTTAATTTAGCAAGGTCTTGAATATACCTGAAATTTAGAGTACCCCGAACAATCCTGGTGGGATCCAATGCTACTAAAACTTGAAAGCCAGTTGTTTCACTAATCAATTGTGTGGCTTTATGTATATCACCAGGTATCATGTTTCTTTATGTATATCACCAGGTATTCATAGTGTATTCAGGTATTCATAACTTTATGTATATCACCAGGTATTCATAGTGCATATAAAGATATGGGGATGGTGTGTTTTTATGGATATCAAGCAATTCACCATGTGTAAGGGTCATAACTTCTGGAACTACTCTTCCTAGGTAGCATAAACCTTCTGAACTCGGAGAGAGCCACTTATACGCTTTCCTTCCACATATAAAATACACATCATCAGGGAGAACATAAGGGATAGTAAACATCATTATCGTCAAACACATTTCCCTAGCCAGTGATCCTGTTTCAGGTTCTCCCATTTGACTCATACAAGTTTCTGACTGTATTTCCTTGGCACAGTACCCTTCTGGTACCTTACCAACCATTTCCTTGGTGGAAATTAGTGTATATTTATACCGGAAGTGTCTTCCATCTGTTATAATTGTGCGTAAAAGTTCAAAATTTATAGGTTCATTATCAGCTCTTAGTGAGGTCATTGTCTAGTTATTCCCAGTCACCTCCCAAATTCCTGGTTTGTTGGGGTTGCTGATGTTCAAACATAAAAGTGATCTATCTACTTGTTACTGGTGGAGTTTAAAATGAGGTGGTTTGGACATAAGAAATTTCCATCCAGTGCATTCCTGCTTCGCAATTCTAAAACCTCAGAGACATTCAATGGGAATGGCACTAACCCTACATTATGTTGTCCTTGAGGCACGTGAGAGCATACCCAACAGTCAGTTTGGTTTAAAACTTTACCCACCATGGTATGATAATCCTCTAAAGGATACCCACCCCAATACGGGTTATACTTAGGTTGACACCGTTGGATGTATCTCTCATCGACTAGGGACCCACAAAACTCACACATACAATAAAATAGACCTTCACACTGTCTCCGAGTTTCCAAAACAACAGATCTCTTAGCAATTACTGTACTGGGTTTGGTCAGATACTCCCCCGATTGGTTTAGCACTCCTTCTCCCAACTCCACTCCATCAATATCACCATCAGCTCCCCTCTCCGTCATCTGTCCTCCGTCACAGAAACCAGAAATCCCAAAACAAACTAGGATAATGAAAACTCTGGAAGAAGACACAACCGTAACCCTAGAACACCACTCCATTTCTGGGACAGTAATCAACAAATTTCTTTAGCTCAGGTGTCTCACTGCAACTTTTAACCCTCCCGGAACAGGCTCGCAATTGATAGGTCTACATTATTTGCCTCGACTCCGCCTTGTCTCTTCACCGGTTGGTTGACTTTCTTACAGTGAGTGGAATGGACCCAGGTATCTCTCTCTGCCACTTTCAAGGAAGTATTACTCATCAGCAACACTTGATATGGACCTTCCCACCGATCTGTCAAACAACCTGAATGCAAGAAATTTCTGATCATAACAAATTCTCCAGGTTCAACATCATGACAGTTTGTTTCTGGCATATCATGTGACAACAATTTCAGTTTATGCTGTTGCTGCTTCAACTTTTTACTTATTGTTATAAGATACCTTACAGTTACCTCATTGTTACTTTTCAAATCTTCCTGCGGACTTATAATCAAATGAGGTTGTCTACCAAACAGTACTTCAAAGGGGGACAGATTAAGAGGGGATCTGGGAGTTGTCCTGATACTATGAAGGTCTAGTGGTAGGGCTTCTGGCAGTCCCAGTCCAGTTTCTGCCATGAGCTTACTCAGTTTATTTTTAATAGTACTGTTCATCCTCTCCACCTTGCCACTGGCTTGCAGTCGGTAAGGGGTGTGAAGTCTACTATTAATACCCAACAATTTACACATGTTCTGGAAGACATCACCTGTGAAATGAGTACCCCTATCACTTTCAATAATTCTAGGGATACCGTATCTGCATACAAAGTCCTGAACAATCTTTTTAGCAGTAAACACAGCAGTATTAGTGGCAGCTGGATATGCCTCAACCCAATTAGAAAACACATCTGTACACACTAATACATACTTGAGATTCCTGCAGGGTGGTAATTGGATGAAATCAATTTGTATTACCTGAAAAGGTCTGTCTGTCAGAGGAACGTGGGATGGCTCGGTTAGTATTGTTTTTCCAACGTTCTTCCTCAAGCATGTCAAACAGGACATTGCCCTCTTTTCAGCTTGGGAAGAGAAACCTGGTGCACACCAATACACCCTGACCAACTTGCACATACCTTGCTTTCCCAGGTGAGTCAGACCGTGCGCTGCCTCAGCCAAGCTTGGGTAATATGCCTTGGATGCCTTGTCCATCTCTCCAGAGTCCAGAGGACTCTTGCCCACATCCCTTGGATCTCTAGACTGCCTTTTCCTGAATGGAACACAAATTTTGCATCTCAATTAATTTCTGCATATCAATCGTTTGGAAAACCATCATCATTTGATTAATTGGCTTTTACTCTTAAACCTGCTGTCCATTTGGCAGCTTCGTCTGCCCTGTTATTGCCCAGTGACACCGGATCTTTTTCACATGTATGGGCTTTACACTTAATGATGGCCACTGCCTTAGGCATTTGGATAGCTGTCAATAGTCCTTTTATATGTTTTGAGTGTGTGACTGGTGTGCCTGCTGTTGTCATAAAATTTCTTAGACGCCATAGAGCACCAAAATCATGTACTACCCCGAAGGCGAACCTAGAGTCAGTGTAGATATTAGCAGATTTGCCTTTTGCTAATTCACATGCTCTCCTTAGTGCCACCAGCTCCGCCACTTAGGCCGAGTGAGGTGGACCAAAGGGTTCAGCTTCTATGATGTCGTCATCATTTACAACAGCATAACCTGTACATGACTCTCCAGTGTCAGTTTGTCTATGACAACTCCCATCCATGCAAAATGTCACATCTACATTTTCTAAAGGTGTATCACATATGTCAGGTCTTGCAGTAAAGGTCTGATTGAAATATTCCATACAATCATGTGCATCATTATACCTGCAAAACTCACCTTCCACCAGTGACTCACCTCTCCCCACCCTTTGTGCATCCTGAGGCACATATGGTAGATACGTTGCTGGGTTTAACGTACTGCACCATTTAATGGTGATGTTTGCAGGTGCTATTAGAGCTAGTTCCCATTTTTTTAACCTAGCTGTTTAGACATGTCTGGTTGTGCAGAATTCAGCAAAGCAGATACAGCATGTGGTGTATAAACAATCATATCATGGCCTAATACTACATCCTCACTCTTACTGACCAATAGAGCAGTTGCTGCTACACTTCCTAAACATGTTGGGAGTGATCTTGCCACAGTGTCCAATTGTGCACTGTAGTATGCTATGGGCCTACTGGCATCACCATGTTTTTGTGTGAGGACTCCTGCTGCGCAACCGTCAGCTTCCATACAGTACAAATCAAAAGGTTTTTCATAATCAGGTATTCCCAATGCAGGTGCTCTTGTCAGACTATCCTTAAGATTAAGGAAAGCCTGCTCTGTTTCCTCTGTGTGTACGACATGATCGGGCTTTGAGGAAGAGACTAAGTCATGTAATGGTAAAGCCAAAATAGATAAACCTGGGATCCACATTCTGCAGTATCCACACATTCCCAAGAAGGTACGGATTTGCTGTTGGTTCTGCGGCAGTGTCATGGTCTGTACGGCCTGGATTCTGTCAGTAGTCAGGCCATACAGTCATAATCCCTGGGTTAGACAGTGTCCTAAGTATTTAACCCTGGACTGGAATGGCTGTAATTTGTCCTTAGCAACCTTGTGTCCTGTTTGCGAGAGTTGAAGCAATAAAAGTTTAGTATCATTTAAACATGACATAAATGAATCAGAACACAACAATAAATTGTCCACATATTGTATTAGAACAGATCCATTGGCAGGTTGAAAAGATTGTAAACAGTCATGTAAAGCCTGGGAGAAGATACTGGGGCTGTCTATGAAGCCCTGGGGCAATTGTGTCCATGTGTATTGTACCCCCCCTGTATGTAAATGCAAATAGGTACTGACAGTCAGGATGAAGAGGGACAGAGAAGAAGGCAGAACAGAGGTCAATGACAGTAAAATGGATTGCAGTTGGTGAGATTTGCATGAGAATGACAGCTGGATTTGGCACTATGCGAAATTGGCTCTCAACTACCTTATCAACCCTCTAAGGTCCTGTACTAATCTATAGCCCCTCCCCCCAGCCTTCTTCACTGGAAAAATGGGACTATTGGCTACACTTGCTATACGGACTAATATTCCCTGTTGCAATAACCGCTCAATTATGGGATAAACTCCTAACTCTACTTCTGGTTTTAACGGGTACTGGGGAATTTTTGGAGCTTGTCTACCACCTTTTAGATTTACCATTATGGGAGCTACATTTGCCATCAATCCAGTGTCCTGTCCATCTTTGGTCCAAAGTGAACCTGGTATTTGAGATAACATCTGCTCTACCTGAGATGGATTCTTATCTGAAACAGTAGAGTGAAACATTAACCTTTGGTGAGTGTCCAATATATCCCTCACCTCGTGCACAACTCTCTCTGGGATATCTAAAAATATACCATCAGGGGTACAATAAATGACACATCCCATTTTACATAACAAATCCCTTCCCAGTAGGTTAGTAGGGGCCGCTGCTGCCAGGAGAAAGGAATGCCTGGTATGCAATGGGCTGATAGTAACCTCTGCAGATTTGGTTAAAGGATAATGTTGCACTTTACCCGTTACACCCATTGCTGGTACTGTTTTGCTGGTCACCTGTAAATTAGATGGAGATTTTTTCACTGATCTGGTCATCCCTGTGTCCACAAGAAAAGAATGTTTAGTTCCATCTACATCAACCGTCATTACAGCTTCTTCTCTAAAATCCCCAGTTAACCTGACTGGCTGTAGACTACAGGTGTGACCTGACCCCTAGAGCTGACTATCTTCTTCCAGTAAAGCATTCACTGCTGCGACGTGAGCAGGTGATGGCTGGAATTGTCCTGACTGTTGTGGGTGCCCCTTCTGTGGGTATGTTGGTGTTCCCTGGTTTGGTGTTTCCCACTTTCTAGCCTTGCAGAACTTACTTATGTGGCCCTCCATGTTACATCTATAACACCTTCGTGGTTGACTTGTTGTGAAAGGTTGTTGTTGTCTGGGTTGGGGAATGAGGAAAGATTGTGGTTGTGTATAGGGATAAGGGTTTGGAGGTTGTATGGGATGAGTGTATTGTGGCTGATTGTGATAAGAGTGCTGCAGTGTTATTTGCATTCCTTCCAGAGCTTGAATACTAACAGTCATTAGTTTCTCGCTCTGCATTTCTCTCTTCCTAAAGATGTTTTTGTCATGTTCAATTGCAGATTCCCTGAGTGTGTCTACTGTAACTCCTCTCCAACCAGGAATTGAGGTCTGGACCCTGGCTTTTAGAGGATCTTTAAGACCATCCATAAGCACCGTTAAGGTCATTTCCCTGTGATGGGTGTTGTCCTTTATATCCTCTAATCTGCTGCAGACTCACTCTCTTTCTGCTTAATCGTGAAGATTTTACTCCAGTTAACAATTAATGGAAAAATACAGCCAATTGGGTGACAATGTGGGTTATATTGTCCTGATTACCTTCATCAGTTATGGGACTATCTCCATCCAATCCACAGGCCGTGATAAACTTTTTCACGTCAGTATTGTGAGGAAGACAAGCCCGTAATACCACTTGTCAATCTTTATTGGTTGACTCATGAGCATTACCTAAATCCTTTACAAATCTCTGGCACTTTGCTAGTTCTTTCCTAGGGTCAGGGAAATCTGTCATTATGGAATGTAGTTCTGCTCTTGTCCATGGACAATGCATCGCTACATTCCTTGTGGCCACTACGCCATGTGCGTCCAGATTCCCATTGGGAACAGTTATAGTCCGGATGGGATGGATGTCTGCCACACTGATTCCTTTGGCCTTACAACCTGTTTGAGGGTTCAGCCTATTGCTACTATGTATGGTATTAGCAATCTCCGCTACTGTTACAGCGGCTGTTAATACTTCCTGCACTGGTGGGGCTACCTCCATTTCTGGTACTAGCGGGGCAGCTACCTGTGCGTGCTGTAGTGGTACATTTAACATTTGTGCAACATGGGAAAGAGCGGACATCACAACAGGTTCATCATCTGCATCATAAACATGTTCCTTTTAGTTACTTAGGAGAGGGTACAAGTTACTTGTTACATTTTTATGATCTTTTTAGATCGACTGTACCTTCACCCCCATCCGCATAGGGCGGTGGTGGTGCACATGCGCTACTAACATTACCTTCTGCAACTCTACCTTTCTGTGCCTGCGCGCTACTTTGCGGCGCACACACAACGCTATTTGCATGCTCGCTCCCTTGCATCATGCACCCAATGCTAGTTTGCATTGCATGCACAGCACTAAGCCACATGTTCCCCTTGTGCTGCCACAACTTCAAGTAATCATTAAACTTTACCCTTTTCTTCAGAGACTTCACTAAACATATACTGTCTCTGACATTGCTCAGAACCTCCGAAGCAAAGCTACCAATCTTAGGAAAAGGTGTTCTACATTTCTTGGTCATTTTGACCCATATGTCGCAGTACGCAGTAGCATATGCACCATACTTTTTAAACATAACATACCTGGCTGATCCAGTCAGCCCTTCCATAAGCAGCACATCATCGACCATTACTAGAGATTGCTTCGCACCCATCTGAGAAAACACTTAGCAATTTCTAGAGAATTTCGATTGAACGATTCTCAGTGAGCTACGTTCACGCACTCCCTCCCGCTATGCACAGTCGGCACGCCTGGCATTAGAGTCGGCTTGCACGAGGAGCAGAATAACCACCTATTGAAAATTATTCTACCTGCGACGATATTAAACCCGAGCTTCCGCCGCTCGCTCCTACCCGCTATGCACCACTTTCCCTGCTAGGCGATATAGGCCCTGATTCAGAGCCGGACGCTCTGACCAGAGCGCCCGCTCTGAATCAGGGCCCACCTCCATTAATATGGAGCGTCCTCCTGGACGCTCGTATAGCTGTGGGTCACCACCCACAGCATATACGAGCGTGCAAAATGATGGTCGCTATGATCTTGACCATCGCGACCATCGAAACTGCGAGCAAAAGCCTGCGGTTGGGTTTTTCAACCGCAAGGCCAGGAGTGATTTTGGCTCTATCAGAGCCAAAATCACTCCCACTGACATCACTAGTGATGTCAGTTTGGCCGGCTCCAGACGGTAGGCGTTCCCTTGGGAACGCCTCCGTCTGGCAGGCACGCCCCCGGCACGCCCACCAAAGGGGGCGTGCTGTCAGTCACCATCGACAGCATGCCCCCTTTGATGAGACACTCCGAGCGAAGGAAAGTCCTTCGCTCGTCGGGTCTCGCGCATGCGCACGACGGAGCTCCCTCCGTCGTGCGCATGCGCAGTGGAGAAACATCGACCCACTTGCGAGCATACTGCCGCTCGCGAGTGGGTCTGAATGACCCCCATAGTCCGTTGTGCATAGACAAGGAGTAAAATAACCGCCTAGCAAATTATTTTACTTGTGATTAATTTAACTCCAAGCTTCACCACTTGCTTCCTACTTTGAGTTTACTCCCACTGGTAGCATGTAGAAGTTCCAATAACTCCTAACCTTGCCAGCAGTTTCACTCCCACAACAACCCACTTCACAATCACGGTTTATATAACCATGCGGTTCGATCGCATTGCCCAAAGAACATAACTGATCAATGGACTTTGCGATTAATGGGTGCCGGACCAAGAAACCCCTTAGTTTCCCAATAACCACAATGCACCTGCTTTGTACACTGGCCCAGTAGTTTGTATGGCCCCGTCGGGCACCTACCGAGTTTCAATTAGGCTTAACAGACAGTAGCCTCCACTTCACACTTAGGCTTAACCAGACAGTAGCCTCCGCTTTGCAATCACACGTTTCAATTACATACACCTTTTTCTGCGCAGAAAATAAAACCCTTTTTCTCTTAAAATAGCAGTATAATTCAGAGGTTTAACAAGCAATCACCCTATACATACAATGACCGTTCAAACACATGGCAGCAATACAGGAAATATGCATACGCTATTGTGTGACTTACCCTCTAACACAAAATTTTAACAATGAAAGAAAACAACTCTTCCTTCCTTGTCCCTAGATAATAGTCAGCGCTCCTTTAACTCACACAATAACGGATAGCGGTCTCTCAACATCAAGTGGTAGCAGGTTTTCGAAGGCAATGCATTCTTTCCTGCGTATGGCGCCTCTAACCTTTGGTGAGAGACCAATAAACATGTGTTACTGTGTGATTTGTGGTAGCTTGACTTCTCTCGATGAGCCCCCAACTATGAATTCTTATTAATCTTTAGACCCTAATGTCGCTATTTACCATTGCATATGCACAAGAAATAATTGCTTTCCAGACTTTGATTGTGGGTCCAAAGCACAAAAAGATATTATTCACATAAAAGCATATAGTTACACGCCTTGATCTGCTTAAATGTTCACAATTAGCACAAAGGTTATACAAAATACAAGGTACAGTTGATACATACGCATGCGCTCTGAATCCAGATTTCCCAACATCAACTACGAAACCTCCACCAACAGAAAGAAAGATTACTAACTACCAGATCTAGAGTGCTTGCATATGCACCCTTGCAGAGATAGGCAATACAATAGAACGAGTTGGCATAATCCCATTGGTTCTTCCTCCTGGTGCTTCTGTTACGATACAGTTCATAGGTCAGTTTGTATTGTAATAGTTCAGCCTCCAACAGCTCTTTGTGCCCATTTTCCTGCCGAAGAACAAGTCTAAACTGGCTAATAAACATTATATTACAGAGTACATTTCAATGCCTATCTCTCTATGATCCATAACTTGCAGACGCATGTTGCGATTTCCTTGCCGATGGAACCGGAAGTCTGCAAATAAACAGTGGTTTAGAATGGCACTAAACATGGTCTGCTTATCATGTACTAATCCTTAGATACCAAATATATGTATTTCACAATAGACTTGAAAACGTATAAAATCTCTAATATTAGCTTTAATGCTTAGGAAACCTTTTTATAAGTTTTGGTATGTGTAAGTGTAAGGATATTGTGTGTAGTCGCTAATATGTGTGGTGCGTTTTATGTGCAGAGTGTTTTAATAAACAGTGCAACTGTCCGCTGTGCGTCTTGTATATTATATGTATGATTTAATGTGCGTATGGGGTATGGTAGGATTTTTAACAATATGCGGTAGCAATGCAGTCGCATGATGCTAATAGTAGCATATTAGCATCGCACACAATGGTTTCATGCTGATGACGCAAGATGGCGTAGTCAGGGGCAACATAAAATGGTGTCACCCGATATTAACTTGAGATCTGGTTTCAACCAATCATCCGGCTTCGACACCATCCACCAAGACTGTAGAACAATCAGATCAGTGCGTATAGCTTGTGTAGCCAAATTGTGGGACCATAGATACTTGGTAGTTGTGAAGAAATGAGGAGTTGCTCAAACTATAATCAGCTTTTGCCCATTGGCTCACAGAAGAGCGATTGCAAGACTTGGCGCTTTTGTAGCCCTTTTCCATGTCTCTCAGCTCCTTCCAGGACTGCACAAGTTTTTAAGCAAATGTTTATCCTTCCCTACTAAAATCTGCTTTCACCTTCCTACGTCGCATAGCTGTGCTGATCATCTGTCTATGAAGATACGGCTGTATCTAGCTGGGGGAAAATGGATGTTTCTTTCCCTACGCAGAAGAAGACATTCACAGAACATTTGCATTGTGTCCTCATTTTACAATTGCTTACAATGCTGCATGTTCGGACTCAGCACTTGGATCTGCAGTACCAGCAGTGGGTGTCGTTTGCCTTCAGACTGCGGCTTTACTATATTTTAGCTTCGCTGCTGCGTCCAAAGACACACCAGCTGTGCAAACAGCGTATAACTTTGAATTATGCCCATATGTTATAATGTTACAGTATCTGATGTGGATTTATATGATAGGTATATTTAACTTTGCATCAATATTGTATATACAGTAGCAGTTTGCACATTTACACTGTCCACTTGTGATAAGGTAATTAGCTTTAGCCATTGTCTTTGTCTATTTTTGTTAATGTTGATTAAGGGCCTGATTCAGATTTGGGAATAGAGTAAAGCTAGCTACAAATTGTCATATTTTTTTGATCGGGACGAGGAATGGGGCAATTTTTCTGCAAACTGAAAGCCCCAATATCTGTGCTACACATTATGCAATTTTTTATTAGAAGCCACTGATTTTCCACCACACCACACTGATTTTGCATATGTATGCCAACAAAGAGGAGGATGACATAGTGACAGGAGAACATAGGATATATGGGCAGATTATTGAGAATGCACATACACTTCTCGATAATGGGGAATTGAGATTTTCGTTCATGAACGACAGATCCGATGATCGAAGGAGTGAGTTTGTGGATGTTTTCAAACCATTTTATCGGTGAAACACTAAAACAATCATTCATACACACTATACAATAAATGAAGGCGATCACCCGATTATTCGCAAATCGGCCCAATAATTGTATAGTGTGTAGCTAGCTTAAGAAATAGCAAGTAACTTAAAATGTGTGAGATTTAGATTTGGGATGTGTGTGTCCAAACTGAAATTGAAATTGCGGTGTAAAAATAAAGCTGTAGAACATTCGTGGGCTACTTGCAAAAGCAGCCAGTATTTACCCCACATGCAAAAACAATGTATGTATATGCACCCCTTGCATTGCAGCATGGTTTGTCAAGGCAGGCTTGAACTGGGCCAACGGTGAGTTGGGGTTTTCCCCTGTGGGCCCCGTGCTTCCTTCCATAAGTGGGTGGGGCTTACAGTTCGTGTATTTCCAGCAACGCATATTGGGCCTTATTCAGACCAGGTCGCAAGCGCTGAGCGCTTGCAACCTGGTCGATGTTTGCCCACTGGCAGTGGCATAACTAGGGCAGGGCGAGCAGGGTGCGTGCCCTGGGCACCGTTGGACTGGCGGCGCGGGGGGGCGCCGCCGGCCACGGTACCGGCCCACCCTAGTTAGCCAGTGTAGCGCCGAACGCAATGAGTGAGGTCAGCGCTACACATTTACACAGGACCGGCGCTAGGCTTCCGGCGCCGGTCCTGTGCTTCACACCTGAGCCTGTTCCCTCCCCCTGAGCTCTTGCCCAATAGCGCTAGGAGGCGGGCTCAGGCTGTGCATAACACACGCATCGCCGCCAGCGCTGGCGGCGATGCTTGTGTTAAACAGCAGCCAATGAGAGTCAGATAGACTCTCATTGACTGCTGCAGCACCCACTGCAAGAGCCAGACTTCCGTCCGGCTCCTGCAGTGGGTAATGGGACTGATGTAATGACGTCTGTCCCATAATGCTGAGCGTGCCAGCCAGGGCGGGAGCGGTGTCGTGAGCAGGACCAGGACCAGGAGCAGAGATTCAGGTAAGTATATTTTTATGTATATATATATATATATATTTTTTAACCTATCTGCACAACGGGGGAGGGGGGTGGCTACTACTGGGGGGACCTCTACTGGGGGAGGGGTGGCTACTACTGGGGGCACCATTGGGAGGACCTCTACTGGGGGGGACTACTCTACTGGGGACTACTACTTGGGGGGGAACTACCACTGGGGGAATTATAAAAGGGGCCTACTACTAGAGTCACTGCACTCAGGGGACCACTACTGGGGGCAATAATAGGAAGGGCCACTACATGGGGCACTGGATAGGGGGGATCACTACAGGGTGCCTGCATAAGGGGACCACTACTGGGAAAAC
The DNA here is from genome assembly GCA_031769625.1 of Taudactylus pleione. Taxonomy (NCBI): domain Eukaryota; kingdom Metazoa; phylum Chordata; class Amphibia; order Anura; family Myobatrachidae; genus Taudactylus; species Taudactylus pleione. Next base: position 7,218,104 of record JAUIMM010000614.1, read on the forward strand.
TGCATGGGGGGGACTACTGCTGGGGGCACTATATAAAGGGCACTGCATAAGGGAGGGGACTACTACTGGGGGCACCATATAAAGGGCACTGCATAAGGGGATACCGCTACTGGGCGCACTGCATTGTGGGGGGGCCACTACTGGGGGTACTGAGTAAGGGGAACTAATTGGGGGCTGTATAAGGGGGACCACTACTGGGGATACTGTATAAGGGGCACTACTATGGGCCTGCATAAGAGGGACCACAACTGCATACTGGGGGTACTGTATAAGGGGTACTACTGGGGTTAAGGTGCATATGGATAGGAATGTTCAGCGTGAAAATAAAGGGGTGTGTCATGTTGACACGCCCCATTTTTAAGTGACCACGCCCATTTTTTTTCCGTGAGCGCCTTCGGCACGCGCACATTTCGGGATTTTGGGGGGGGGGGCTCCCTTTTCAAATTTGCCCTGGGCTCCAAATACCCTAGTTACGCCACTGCCCACTCGGCATGCGCATGTCAGAGCTGGCTCCGAAGTGCGCATGCGCGAGACCCGGCTAGCGACGGGTGCTCCGTCGCTACGGGTCTCGCACCAAGGGGGCGAGCTGTCGATGGTGATTGACAGCTTGCCCCATTTGGGAGGCAGACAGGGGGGGTGGCCGGCCAAACGGAGGCGTTCCCGACGGAACACTTGCAATGATGTCAGTGGGTAGCTTCCTGCTCGATCAGAGCCGGAAGCTCCATGGGGCTTGCGCTTGCTGAGACCCAACCTTAGGGTCTAGTCGCTAGCCCCTATGGTCGCGATGGTCCTGACCATCACGACTATCAACCTGGTCGGTCGCTAGAGCTGTGGGTGGTAACTCATTCAGAGCGACCGCTTGTATCTAGCGATTGACTCTGAATGAGGGCCATTGTACCTGAGCAGGTTATCATACCTCCCAACACATCCAGCGGGACAGTCCCATTTTTCTGGGACTGTCTCGCTGTCCCACCCACGGGCCGCATTGTCCTGCGGTTGGGGGGAACTTGGGGAAAGCACAAACCGCTGCTCTGCATAGCAGAGCAGCGGGTGTGCAGGAGGAAAACAGATGCCGTGCGCATGCGCACAGCATCTGTTCTTTTGTGTATGGACTGCCTGGGGGCTGCCCAGCATCTCGGAGACTGCTGGGCACGCCCCCAAAGTGACGAAAACGGGGGAAGCTGCGAGACTCTGCCTCGTTTTCTATAGACCGCTCCTTTTTGCCCGCGCGCCTATGACACACGTCCTGTCCCTCCTAGGTAAGTTAGAATGTTGGGAGGTATGGGTTATGTGGCTGATGGTGATGATCATCAGGGCTAGTCACACTACTGCTGTGTGTAGATGTCTCTTCATCCTTTTCTCTCTGAGGCTCCACCCCTTTCTTCTTCGTGAAATCCCATCCCTTTCTCCACTATACCCTATCCCTGCACTGCTCCTCCTCTTGTAACTCCCACTAGTGCCTGTTCCATCTTACTTTCTCTCCTTTCCCTGGCCTGCCAGCCTGTCTGTGTCTGTAAGTCTGCTGTGTGGGCCCTCCTAGACCCAGGGGCCCGTGTGCACTGCACACCCTGCACCCATTAGAAATAGGCTCCTGGGGAGGAGTGGGCTGTATTAACGCAATGTCTGGGTAAGGAGGATTAATGTTATTGTCATCTGGGGGGGAGTGTATTAATATTAAAGGGGATGGGGGTGTATTAATTTGATTAGGGTATATTATTGTTATAAGAGGGGTGTATTTAAGTTATTATTTAAGCTGATGTGATGATTATATGTTAATATTTTTCATAGAAATATTTGCACACATTTACATTTACATACCCAAACACACAAATATGACCATGTTTATGATGGGAATTGGCAAGTATAGCAGAGAAACATGGGTCAAGAAGTGGTGGGCTATTGTTGCTCACTGGCACTGGCATTAGGAACTTTGGGCCTCATTTAGCAACAAGTTTTATAACATACTTGCCTACTTTTGAAAAACCATTTCAGGGAGATTGTGAAAGCAACACCTATGAGTGCGTGTTACAGTGGCGTGAACTGATAAATCTGAGAGGCGTGTCCTAAACCTGACTTACGCCCAAATGTAAACCAGCCCAAAAGCAGTTAGTAAGATCTGTTTATTGATGAAAACACACTAATACTTTGCAGAAATTCATAGGGATCATTGTGCCTTATAATAACCAATGCAAGGAAATGACACTAATGATCACATTTGAATGCATATATCTCTGTTTTTTAATATAACAGCTTCATAATGGGGGTAAGGATGAAATGAGGGAGATTGCTAGACTCTTCAGGGAGACTGCTACAATTTCAGGAAGTCTCCCTGACAATGAGGGAGAGTTGGCAAGTATGTTTTATAATTTACAACAAGTGATAAAACTTGTTGCGTATGATAATAATGCTCCAGCTTATCAGCCCCCAACTGTCATCTATTTGCAAAATTACAGTTGGGAGCTGATTGGCTGGTGCATCATTTATCGAGTTTTACATAATATATACTGTGATGAAAAAACTCATTGATAAATGAGGCCCATATTCTGCTGAGGGACTCCCACCCACCTTCCTGTGCCCCCATATTGCTACTTAATGAAAGACACCCCGACACCATCACAGCCATGAAAATTTTGTTTGTGCCCAGTGTGTATCGAGCATGTGCACGTGCCCTGATGTCATGTATGTGCGAGGTCATTATGCGCATTGTTGGTGCAAGCAGCATCTCACTCCTCCTGGAAGACCCTGGATCTCTGTAGTATTGTTACTGTTGCAACATTTTCTTGCATCATCCAGCTGTGAGGACGGAGTGTGTTTTGGTTTTCTCGCCCCCCTCCTGTCTCTCTCTGTCTTACCTGTCACTCTCTCCTGTCTCTCGCTCTTCTCCCCCTCTATGTCTTAGGGCTCCATATAACTGATATCAACTACTGGTGGCATATTTCACTTAGTATCAATGTGATACTTACAAATTTGCCACCTGTTTTTAACATTACTTAACTGTACAGCAAGGTCCAGCAGTGTCTTCCCCCAACGCGGCATCCTCAGCTGAGTAGCTTGGATTTTAAAGCTGCCGGCATTGTAGAGAGTTATAAACAGCAGTACCACTGCTTCCTAAATTCTGAACGGATGTCATAACCTTTTTAGCAAGTGCTAGAGTGATAATGACTCGTTCTTTAAATTGAGCTCTTAGGATGAATGAATATCTGTGGATGAAATTGAGATTTTAAAGTGGACTTTAGTGGGTGTGGTATGCTGCCAGGTAGTGGTGATGAGTGAAAAGGATTTCAGGGGGTCATTCAGACCCGCTCGCGAGCACAGGACGCTCACAAGCGGGTCAATGTTACCCCAATGCGCATGTGCACGACGGAGGGAGCTCCGTCGTGCGCATGCGCGAGACCCGGACTGCGACAGCCAAGCTGTCGCTACGGGTCTCGCACCAAAGGGGGCGTGCTGTCGATAGTGATTGACAGCACGCCCCCTTTGGTGGGCGTGCCTGCCAGACGGAGGCGTTCCCATGGGAACGCCTACCGTCTGGGTCCGGCCCCACTGACATCACTAGTGATGTCAGTGGGAGTGATTTTGTCTCTGATAGAGCCAAAATCACTTCAGGGCTTGCGGTCACCGAGACCCTACCGCAGGGTCTCCTTCGCAAGCCCGATGGTCGCGATGGTCTTGACCATCGCGACCATCATCATGGACGCTCGCTATAGCTGTGGGTGGTCACCCACAGCTATGCGAGCATCCAAGAGGCCGCTCCATTTTCATGTAGGAGGGCCCTGATTCAGAGCGAGCGCTCTGGTCAGAGCGTCCGGCTCTGAATCAGGCCCTCAGTGCGGGAGGTATAGTGTCAGGGGGTTGTAATGTTTGAAAGCTATTTAAGTGGGTGGGGGATGGTGTCTCTGTGTAGAAGTGGGTAATAGTTATTACATACTAGTAGCAAAGTAATTGGTACAGATTAAGCATAATGATGCATTGTGCAGATCGCTTGTATCGCACCTGTTTTTTGCCTCTTTATACAGATTGCATACTTTTTCCTACATTGTGCTACTGTTTCCTCAGTTTTACATCTTACTTTCCTCATAGTGTACTAGGCACTTAGGAATAGTGTTTTGGCGCAGCTAAGATGCATAGTCCGTGGCACGCTAAACAGGGCTACAGTATTCAACACCATTTGAGAATAGATGTATGTGGTCACATCTGTATCTTTATTTTTGTGTATTGTATGGTGCAGTGGGTCTTGAGCAGGTGTGCCCAAGGGGGGGGAGCGGGTACTAATTACTCGGGCCCAGGCTTGCTAGAGGTGCCGACAGGGGTCTGGGTCCGGCGCCGCCTTCTCCCCTCCTCCTTCTTATCTCACAGACATGTGCTGGGCTGCAGTGGGACACTGCTCGTGGCTGCAGCATTCTCCTATATGTGTAGGGGGGAGCGATAACACTGATCACGTACCCCCCCTTGCTTTGCACCAGGCTGAGGGGCTCAAAGTGCCCCCCTCCCTGGCTCGCAGCCCCCCAATTTTTTTTTACATTTTGTTTAACCTAAGGGGGCGTGGCCATGTCTCCCTCAATTAGACCACACACCCTTTCCCAGGGTCCGGCGCGGCTCTTGATGCCCCTGGTCTTGAGAATATAGAAACCAGTACATTATACATCATGTCATGTCATGTCCTTTTATTGGGCCCCTACCACTGCATTTCCCTAGTGGACCTTTCATGTCCCAGTCAGACATTGTGTCCAGGTGTACAATTACTTGCTTTATCTTACTCTATTCACAAATCTAATCAGGCACTAAGTCAGCCAGGTGAGATGGCAAGATTCTATTGCAATATACCAAACAATCACATTTCAAGAACCTCATCTCCTCCCAGTCCTCAAACCCCCAGCATCTCTTTGCCACTTAAACTCCCTCCTCTGCCCTTCCCCTCCTCGCCTCCCTTCTTCACTCTCTGTCCTTGACTTTGCCACCTACTTTACATCTAAAATTGACTCCATACATCAGGACATCATATCCCATCAGACCCTCAACACACCTGCCCTCCTTTCCCTGACCACCAATCCCCATCTGTCTCACCAACTCTGACATCCTTCTCCCCTGTTTCTGGAGAGGAAGTCATGGCCCTCATCCGGTCCTCCCCTCCTTCCACCTCCCCCCTTGACCCTATCCCTTCCCATCTCCTCTGTTACCTGTCTCCTTCTGCCTGTTCCCATCTTGCTCACCTCCTCAATTTCTCCCTATCATCTGGCACTGTCCCTTCTGCATTCAAACATGCCATTGTATCCCTCATTCTTAAAAAAACCTACCCTTGATCTTAACATACTCTCCAACTAACGACCCATCTCTCTCCTCCCTTTTGCTTCCAAACTCCTTGAGCGTATTGTTTACAACCGCCTTTCCATCTTTCTTTCCTCCCACTTCCTCCTTGACTCACTTCAATCTGGCTTCCATTCTCTTCACTCCACTGAAACTGTCCTCACGAAAGTATGCAATGTCCACCTTGCTGCCAAATCCAAGGGTCACTACTCCCTGCTCATTCTCCTCATGCAAATCCTTCACTCTCTTGGTCTACATGGCACTGTCCTCTCTTGGCTGTCCTCATACCTCTGTGATCTTTCCTTCTCTGTCTCTTCTCATGACTCCTCTTCCCCCCACTTCCACTATCAGTAGGAGTTCCCCAAGGTTCTGTTCTTGGACCCCTCCTATTCTTCATATATACGTCCTCTTTAGGTGAACTCATCAACTCTTTTGACCTCCAGAATCATCTCTATGCTGATGATACTGAAATCTACCTTTCCACCCCTGACCTCTCCCTCTCACTCCTCACGCATATCTCCAACTGTCTCTCTGCTATCTCTTCCTGGATGTCCTAGCACTTTCTTAAACTTAACATGGGGTATTCAATATGAAACGTTAACTTCACTGTCGAAGTTAACATTTCATATCGGAGTTTTTACCTGCGTTAAAGTATCGGGCGCACTCCCGCTTATCCCCGTATTCAATATAAAATTAACGAAAGCGGGAAACTCCGAAGTTGGATTTGCGTAAAGTTACGAATTTTTCCTTTAAAAAATTGTAAGACCCCCCTAAAGTTGTAAAAACATGGGGGAACACTATGGGTACCCCCATTTTAGCCTTTAAATGAAAGTCGGGGATTTAAATTGCCGCAGTAGGTGTTTTTTTCCCGACATTGAAGAAGTGTTGCAGAAGAGCACTTAGGTTATTTTTTTAGTTTTTTTAAGTGGTCCCATCAAATTTGTGGTACATGAAAATGGGTACTAGCATATTTTTAAGTCCCTAAAGTAAATTTTTAAAAATTCTGCATATGTGCACCTGCCGCTATAATTCTATTCTTCAAAACACCTGCCGCATACTCGCAGAATAGCCCTGAACCTATTTCCCTATTGTTATAAAAAATTTTCCCAATTTTTTTTTTCACCCCAATTTTTAAATTCATTTTTTGGGGTGTCCCTATGTTTTTTAAACACTTTTTGACACAGTTCTTTTTTAAATGTCATTCCCAGGGGTGCAGGCTATTTTTTTTAAGCCTGCACCCCTAAACCCCAATTCTGCACTTTTTTTCGACATCTATTCAATGGTGAAAAGTTATCCCCGTTTTTTTTTATTACAGACTTTTCAAAACTGCGATAAGTCTTTGAAATTGAATAGGGTGTAAAAGTAAAACCTGCGATAATGACGTCATACCTCCGATATTAACGCAAAAACGATGTTTTCGCTCCCATATTGAATACCCCTGTAAGACTGAGCTTATCATCTTCCCACCCTCTTCCATTTCTTCACTTCCCACAATTTCATTATCTATTGATGGCACAACTATCACCTCTAGCCCCAAAGTGCACTGTCTTGGAGTTATCCTAGACTCCACCTTCTTTAAACCACACATTCAGCAACTATCGCAGTCCTGTCGTTTTCATCTCAAAAATAGTTACAGGATTAGACCCTTCCTCACCCTGGATGCTACTAAAGCCCTCATCCACTCACTGGTCATCTCCAGATTGAACTAGTGTAACTGTGTCCTAGCTGGGCTCCCAGTCTCCCACCTCTCTCCACTACAATCAATCCTCAATGCTGCTGCTTGGCTCATCTTCCTCTCCAGATGTTCTACATCTGCTTCCCCTCTCCTTCAAGCCCCGATCTGTGTTGCTGGGTGACGGGTGCTGTGCTGGGAGAGGGGTGCTGGGTCAGTGGTGGAACTAGCGGCTGTGCTAGGGGGTACCAGACATAATCTTGCCTATGGCATGAAATTGGTTAGGGCCCAGGCAACTATTCCAGTTGAACTTAACCAGGATGTGTGTTTTATTGTTTACAGCCGTATTCACTGTTACACTGGCTTTGTCTAAGACATGAAGCTGAGTTTGAAGTGGAGCAGGGTTAGACAGTTCACCAGCCGATGATTGACACATGTACTGCGGCAATGGTGAAGGTGCTAAAACTGCGGTAATAAGTAGTTACTGGTCTCAGGAGCTAAGAGGAGGACACTGTATTGCTTATTCACAGTGAAGCAAGATGGCGCCATGCATTTGCAGCCAGGGTATCGGCGGCCATCTTGGTAAGAGAATATTAGTGTCCTTTGAGTAGCCATGCGTTGGAGAGTGCGCAGTAGTGCACTCCACTTCTAACAATATCAACAGTGCTAACCAGAGAGAACAATACTTTTTTTTTATTAGATAGATAGATAGATAGATAGATAGATAGATAGATAGATAGATAGAGGTTTAGGATCCCTTTTCCAGAAACTGATACATAAAAAGCTCTAAAAAGTATTAAAACCCATAAAAATATAAAAAATCATCCGTTTGTGTGTTACCTCCTATGTGAGCGATTCAGCGTCTCTGTACACAAACACTTTTAGCAATACGTCCGTTTCACTCCTATAATACACCCATACTAAGTTATATCTGTGTCTAATTTGCCAGCTTCCTATGAATGCTCAACACATTTTTAATACACTACACTACTGAGTCAGTACTGCAACTCTGTACAAACACCATTGGGACGCATGCATGGTACAACTCAGTTGCATGCGCAGACGAAAAACTTGCACATGAAAAAAAAAACTTTGGCCCCCACAGAAAAAACAAATACATTGGGCTCGATTCAAGTCAGGGAGCTCCCAAAGCTACTTAATTTAGCGTGCTGTTTGGTCCGACTAAAGGATACCTTCTCGCACACCCCTGAGGGTGCGAGGAGAAATGCGACAAAAGTGCTGGCCACGAGGCTGTTTTCCAGGTTATCGTGGCGCTAACAGCCTCGCGGCTGGCACTTTAGTAGGGGAATGCCGGCTCTCGCGACTAAACACCCAAGTTAAGTTGTGAGAAACTGGCATTCTCTGACTTAACTGGCAACTTTTGGACCAAACAACGTGCTGAATTGAATAGCTCCGGGAGCTCCCTCCCAGGAAAAAATAAAACACATTACTTCAATGATTGCCCCCATAGGGAAAATAAATAATGCAAACATTGATCCCTGATTCCTCCAAAGCCCTCAGCACCTCATCACTGCCCTCACCCCTTGTCATCTCATCACCATCCTCTGCTTCTCAGCCCCTCATCACCATCCTAAGCCCCTTACCACCATCATCAGCCCCTCACCACCATGCGTAGTCCCTCACCACCATCCAAAGCCCATCATCACCATCCTCAGCCCTCATCACCTCCCCAGCCCGTGTCTCTCAGCCTCACCATTCCCCCAGCACAGTGGCTCCCAAACTATGCACCGTGGCACCCTGGGGTGCCTTGGGATACTTGCAGCGGTGCCTCAGGTTGGTGGTCCAGCACCAAATCAAATTATTTATGGTAAATGTAATGTAAATATGTGGACAAACAGAAGCACAAACCTGTCCCCCACTACATAACTGACCCTAAGGATGACAGGTAAGCACAAGTTACTTCATATTACTACTACTACAATTGTTTTATGAAATTCTCAATAAACTTTTGGCTTATGGGTGCCATTAAAACAAAGCTGATACTCTAGGGTGCCTTGGTTCAAAAAAGTTTGGAAACCACTGCCCCAGCAGCTTTCTAAAATGTGACTTTTCTATACTGACAAGTTCTTTGGAAGTGGGTGGTGATACACATAGAGGAGAGAAAATAGTGTAATAAAGAAAACTGATTATTTATTTTTTGTAAAGTATGACATAAAAAACAGACAAAGGGATTTAAATAAAAAATCTGCTGCAGCATAGACCTTTGCTATAAGGGCTGATCATTTATTCATGATGAAGCATGTGCGACAGACCCACAGAAAAATGCAGTGAACGACTTCTAATTTATTTTATGATTAATCAGAACTGTGCTGACATTCAAGGAAAGTTAATTCAATGCACATCACCCTGGTGTACTACATATAAAAATATTAATTCTTGGTTTAGTTTTACAATTTTTCCTAGGCTTCGACTTTTTTTTTGCCAACATGTAAAAATAAATAAAAAAAATATAGAAAACAAAGTACATCCCTAAATTTAACCACTTGTAATGTTTACAGTTTTTGACAATACGCCTGTTTTCATATGTACAGTATCTTTGCACCTAGTATGGCGTTGGTGCTTATGATGATGACGTTCATCAAACCAAGCTTACGAATCGGTGTCGTGTGCACAGAAAGCGGGAGTATCTGCGATAGATGTGTTTAACCTTCATGCCTCATATCTCCCACTTAAAACAGTTTATTAATAAATAATATATAGTAATAAATATGTAAAGATTGCTCACTCTGTCATTCTGATGCTGACTACAGCTTGTGTTATCTGTACGTACAGATTAATCATTAACATACTAAATGCTGTGCTTATTAAAAGCCAGTTGTTGCGCTCCCTCCTATCTACTAGACATTTAATGATTTATTTAAATGAAGTAAACGCAGAAAACAAAATCCTGCTGTTACAAGAACATTGAGAAGATTATAGGGTTTGAATAACAAGGTATAAATTTATGTACTGATGTGTAAAGTGCAGTATTCCTTAAAAAAAAAAATCAACTATTTTTCAACTAATTCTTTGGAGGCAGATGTTTTGAGACACCGACATGGCACTTTTAGTGTTCTAAAATAAGAATGAAAACATTAGATGTAACAAGGCATGTAACTAATCTTTGAATCAAGTGGTGTCTATTCTTCAATGGCTTCCCTAATTAATGAGAAACTAAAGCCTACAGGTGGTATTAAAATATGGTAAACCAGTGCTTTTCTCTGCTAAATAATATACGTGGAAAATCTAAGGAGTTTATACTAACTAAATATGAACATTTCTGTTTATCTCCAACAGGACTGCCATCGGAAATTGTGGGGCCCGGGAATGACAAAATAGGTAGGGCCCCCCTCCCCCTTACCTTGCTACCGCTAAGTCTCATGAGTAATGACTTATCTTATCGTCTTGAAAAATGCTCCTTCCTTCTGGCTTCTTCTCCTCCAGGTCTGACTGGCGCTGCTCCTCACGCACCATGGCTCCACTGACCTCTTGCTTCCAGCAGCGTGGTGTGACGCCATGAAGTCGCGTGCGCCGACTCCAAAGGGAAAAAAATTATTGAACAAGGGCAGGGGCAAACGCGGTTCTAATACACATATATATATGTGTGTGTGTGTGTGTGTTTATTAAGCAAACACACACATATAATATATACAGTATATAGCAAACATGTATATATTATATATATAATATGCATACATACACAGGTATGCAGTTGGGAAGGCGGCGGACCTAATCCCGACAGCCGGCTTTCCGACTGTCAAATCCCGGCAAGGGTCTAAAGCCAGGCGCCGATCGAAGGGACGCCGGGTGCCGAGCGTGGATAGCCGCGCGGGGGGGAGGGTTAGGTTTAGGGTTCCCGGGGGGGACTTAGGGTTAGGCACCTCCCCGGGAGGTTAGGTTTAGGCTAGGGGAGGGGGGGGTTAGCGTTAGGCAGCCCCCCGGGGGACTTGGGTTTAGGCGGTGGGGGAGGGGGGGTTAGGTTTAGGCACTTAGAGGGGGGATTAGGGTTAGGCACTGGGGGGAAGGATAGGGTTAGGCACCCCTAAGGGAGGGTTAGGGGGTAGAAATAGGTTAGTATATACTTACCTTTGATGATCGGGATTTCTTCCTCTGCCAGGATGCCGCTGTCGGGATTCCAACCGCCAGGCATGGGTCCGGCGGTAAATCATACTGATTCCCATACACATGTATACACACTAAGGGTGCCCACACACATACCTATGTGCTCACGATCCGATTTCTTGTCCAATTTCCTCATGAACTTTCATGGGAGCTCCCTTGCCGTCGTGATCACGATTTTGCCAAAAATCACCCAATCTGTTTAACAAATCGTGAGTTTAAAAAAAAAAAAAAACAGGCTCTTGACTATTGGTGGGAAATTTAATAGTCAAAACAATGGGAGGGGTTATCTAGGGAGTATAAAAAGCAGGCACCCTTTAAACTCTGTGTACATTCTGCTCTGCTACTAGATGAGGCTAGGTGTATTCCTGCCAGTGGCGGGTTGGTCCAGGGGGCAGGGTGCCATGTGCCCCCCGGGCAGTCTGTGTCTCTGTGACACAGACTGCACCGCACATTTAGCGCTGACCGGACGGAGTTCGGTCAGCGCTACACAGTGACTGACAAACACACAGCAGCCGGCTCCGGCAGCTGTGTGTTTGTTTTGAGTGGCAGCCAATGAGAGTCTGTTAGACTCTCACTGACTGCCGCTGAGCCCACTGCAGGAGCTGCTCCATTTTGTGTCTCCTGCAGTGGGTAATGGGAGAGACGTCATGACGTCATATGACGTCTCTCCCATAATGCAGAGCGGACCGGCCCGGGAGCCGGGAGGACAGACAGGGGAGCAGATGGCGGCGGCAGGAGCGGGGATTCAGGTATGTGTTTTTTTTTTATTTGTTACGTTTGTGCGTGTGTACTGTGGGAGGGGGGGGAGTACTACTGGGGGCACTACAAGGGGGAGATCACTACTGGGGGCACTACAAGGGGGGCTACTACTGGGGGCACTACAAAGGGGGGAGACTACTACTGGCGGCACTACAAGGGGGATTACTACTGGGGGCACTACAAGGGGGAGAGTACTACTGGGGGCTCTACAAGGGGGATTACTACTGGGTGCACAACAAGGGGGGCTAGTACTGGGGGCATTACAAGGGGGGATTACTATTGGGGGCATTACAAAGGGGGGGCTACTACTGGGGGCACTACAAGGGGGAGAGAGCACTACTGGGGGTGCTACAAGGGGGGGCTACTACTGGGGGCACTACAAGGGGGAAGACTACTACTGGGGGCACTACAAGGGGGATTACTACTGGGGGCACTACAAGGGGGAGACCACTACTGGGGGCTCTACAAGGGGGATTACTACTGGGCGCACAACAAGGGGGGCTTGTACTGGGGGCATTACAAGGGGGGATTACTATTGGGGGCATTACAAAGGGGGGGACTACTACTGGGGGCACTACAAGGGGGAGAGAGCACTACTGGGGGCACTACAAGGGGGGAGAGCACTACTGGGGGCACTACAAGGGGGGTACTACAAGGGGGAGACTACTACTGGGGGCACTACAAGGGGGGGATCTACTACTAGGGCACTGCATAGGGGGCACCACTACTGGGGGCACTATGTAAGAAGCTTACTACTGGGGGCACAAGGGGCACTGCACAGGGGGGACCACTACTGGGGGCACTGTATAAGGGGCAATGCATAGGAGGATTACTACTGGTGGCCTGTATAAGGGGGTCCTCTCCTGGGGCACAGCATATGTACACCACTACAGGGGGCTGCCTCATATCATTATTTTGCTTTACATTAATTCCATATGGACCCGACTCCTCCCTAGAACACTTGAGGGGGGGCACCTAAGCACGCACGTGCTCCGGGCACCCTGGATACACGCTACTCCTCTGCCAGGGCCACCTGCATGCATTTGCCCCCCCAGGCTAAAAGTTGCCAGCCAGCCCCTGATTCCTGCTGAATCCTGTACATTGCTACTGTGCTCTTTGTATTTGGCTTGCCTTTTACAATGTTTATTCTACCTGCAAGGGTGTGCTACCTACCTGCATTCTATCCTGTTCCTGAATTCTGTGCTGATGGATCCCTATCGGTGTAGAGTGTTGGTTGCTGAAGCTGGGGTCCGGGAGATTAGGAAGAGGGCCCAGCGAAGAAGGACGAGAGCATGCTGGTCTAAAGAGTGGTTGCTACAAAGGGATACCCGCTCTCACATGTCCCTGCTGATGGAGATCAAGGAGAACAACCCGGACGACTATCGGAACTACCTGCGCATGGATGATGCCACCTTCCTGGAATTGCTGCATCTGGTGACCCCCAGGTGGCGGAGGGCAATCCCTGCTGAAGAGAGACTGGTGGCTACCCTGAGGTATCTGGCTACAGGAAGGTCATTTGAAGACCTGAAGTTTGGGACACTCATCTCACCTCAGTCCTTGGGCGTCATTATTCCGGTGACCTGCAAAGCGATCGTTAAAGTGCTGCAGTACCAGTATTGCAAGGTAAGAAGAAAAACACACCACACATTTGTTTCTTGTTTAAAGAAAAAAATAGTTTTTATTTGTTTTTAAATATTGTTTTAAATTTTACTTTTAACTGTGCCAATAAGGCAGAAAACTGTGCTGCATAGCAGCCATCTTGTGTATACAACACTACAACAACATTGGAACAATACAGAGCTACTGTGGCCAAAAAACACTTGTACACTATGGGCCTGTTTCAGACCCACTTGACCATCGCGACCATCTCCCTGGCCGCTCGCTATAGCTGTGGGTGGTCACCCACAGCTATGCAAGTGGCCAGGAGGTCGCTCTAAAAAAACAGTGTCCGGCTCTGTCAGAGCGTCCGGCTCTGAATCAGGCCCTATGTCCTCACAAATTTTTTTTTTTTTTTTTAGTAATAAACAGCAAATAATAGGCTGCATTAACAAAAATGTGCAGTGACCTGTAGGCAAAATAGATTGCAATAACTTTATTACAAAACAGCATTATCACCAAATTTTATGAATCCCAATAGGTAGCCGGCTGTATGTGATAGGGTGGGTCAGATGCCAGTTTGAACAGGCCCATACACACATGGCACAAGTATACATTGTGGCCCCGGCTACCAGCAATGTGTACTTGTGCCATGTGCGTAGTGACCTTGTCCAAATAGCGTCATCACCTCCCTATCCCATGCAGCCAGTACCTATTGGGAGTCATAAAATTTGGTGATAGTAAAAGCAAGAACAAAATAAACAAAAAAAATTAGATATCTGTATAACGGGGCGATTCATCCGCTGCATCCAGCAGAGCATTAAACTAGGGATGTGCAGAAAGTCCAGAAATGATGATGTTTGTCCATGCAAGATGACGTTTTGCCTCTTTCTGAGCTCCGTTTTTTTGGAGGGAAAAATCCGAACTCGGCGTGCAAACTCGAACCTATCCGAGCCTGCACATCCCTACATTAAACAAAGTAGTGCTTGTGCTTGGGGTGCTGGGTGGGGGAGTAATCTCTAACTGGGCTGGGCCTGACATAGATTTTTGGGGCAGGGGAAAATAGCATTGGGTCAGCTATATATGTTGAATTGTGGATGTTTTTGCTCATACACCTACTCAATAGGTCATAATTTAGCCTTAGGAATTTTTTTTTTGTATCTTCATCCATATTCCTCATAGTGCTATTTACATGTGCCGTAAAGTCATCGATTGCATCAGGAGGTTTTTCGTGAGAAATATGTCCTCTCGTTCCATATGGTTCTCCTTTCTCCCTTGTTTTTTTTTTTTTTTTTAGGGGTTGGTGGGAAGAGGATGAGGGTCCTGGTGCAATGGGTGTTGCCAGTTGTGTTGTATTCTCCACATCACTTTCCCCAAGCAGACTGAGGTCCGGTGTGGATCCCAAATCGAGGTCTTGGGTGGGAGTCCCTATAGGAAACAAAGAAAAAAAAATTTAGTCATGTTCTAACCCCTTTTTTACTATTTTTACAGTTTCCTAAAACCGTGGAGGAGTGGAAGAGGATCGCTAAAGAGTTTGAACAACATTTGAATTTCCCTAACTGCGGAGGAGCCATCAATGGGAAACTCATCAACATCAACCCATCTGCCAACACTGGATCATATTACTACAACTACAAAGGATTCTTCAGCATCGTTCTCATGGCAGTGGTGAATGCCAACTACGAATTTCTGTTTGTGGATGTCGGCAAGAATGGCCGTGCTTCAGATGGTGGGTCCTTAAAACAGACCACTTTCTACCACAGACTCACCAGCAAAACGCTTAACTTGCCCTCACTGGACCAGACAAAGCACGGCCTAAATTACGTTTTCGTCGCTGACAAGGCTTTTGCATTACATGAACATGTGATGAAGCCATTTGCACAGAGGGGCCTGACCAGGGAGAAAAGGATATACAACTACAGTCTATCCTGGGCACGGCGCATTGTGGAAAATGCATTTGGAATAATGAGCAACCGCTTCCGCATTTTCCACGCCACCATCAACCTACGTGTGGAGAAGATAGACTGGGTCGTGATGGTGTGCTGTGTGTTGCATAACTTTTTGCAAAGAAAAACTACCCAACGAGGACCAGTCCCAGCTAGACCAGAAGATGTAGGACCTCCGCGGGACATTGCCCAGTTTACATCTGTGTCTGCACCACCAATTCAAACAACATCGACTGCACGTGCCAAAGAAGTGAGGGAGGAGTACATGGCCTATTTCAACGGACCAGGTGCGGTGCCATGGCAGGAGGAATGTCTGTGAACTAACTGACTATATTGGATATATGTGATTAAACAACAAAAACATTAAGGATTTTGGTGTATTAACTGTGTCACTACTTACCAAGACTTCAGCAGACGGTCCAGGCACTTCTGCAGCCTCTTGTTCTCCCTCTTGCTCAGCCATCAACACGATAGATTCCCTTTGTGGCTCTTGATCACTGATGAAGGACATCATATGATAGTACCAGAGTGTGGGCTCATATATATCATCTGTGCCTGCTTCTGATTTTTTGGAGTCATCCACCTTCTTTTTTTCTTATATGTACACTGTCCTGAGGTTTTGAATTTTCTGCCGGACAGTTCTCAGGTCAGCATCGACAATATACCGTTTCGTATACTCCAAGAGCAGCTGTAATGCGGCCAACTTGTGCGACTTGTTGTGGTATTTGCGCAAAGTTATCTTCCACAGACACTCTTTAGAGTGCAGGATTTAGATGAATCTGTTAACGAACTCACGTTCACTATCCATGGACATATCTATGAAGAGGAAAAAAAAACGACATATAAATATTAGTGTATATAGTTTTGTTATATTTTATGTTGTTATGGTTAAATTTTTGAATGTTTTAATATTTTTTTTACAGGTTTTTAAAGGTTTGGTATGGTATTGTAATCGTGTTTTCTTTTACAGGAATGTCATGTGTTTATTTTTAGGTATTTTAATGTTTTTATTTATTTTACAGCATGGGTCTTCAGCCGTTGGCCCTCTAGCTGTTGTGGAACTACAGATCCCAGGATGCCCTGCCACAGTTTCAGCATACTATTTCCAAACCTTGGCAGGGCATGCTGGGATGTGTAGTTCCACAAAAGCTGGAGGGCCGAAGGTTGCAGACCCCTGTTTTACAGGAATGATGTGTGTTTTTAAATGTAATGTATGGTGTTTTTTTGTCTACAGAAAAGACGTTTTTTTTTTGTTTGTTTTTTAAGTTTTATTACTTTAAATGTATTTTTATTTTATCTGTATTGTATTTATTTTTTTTTACATGTTTTGACAAATATTTTATGTTATTTCAATATGAAGAATCTTCCTGTAATTTATTTGTTTATCTTGTTTGAAATTTTTTTTTCAAAAATTTGAATTGTTTTCTAATTAATTATTAGGTGGGCCCATGACATTGGTGGCCAGTTGGTTAGGTGGGGGGCACACATTGGTGGGTAGTGGGAGCTTAATGCATGACCCAGCCACCTCCCGCCTCATTACTGCGGGTGGCGACTGGGTCATGCATTTATTACCTGGGGGGGCACACATTGGTGGGTAGTGGGAGCTTAATGCATGACCCAGCCACCGCCCGCCTCATTACGGCAGGCGGTGGCTGGGTCATGCATTTATTACCTGGGGGGCACACATTGGTGGGCAGTGGGGGGCACACATTGGTGGTCAGTGTGGTTGCATTTATACAGTACAAATACTCAAACTTCAACAAAATAAACTTCAGTGTGCAGGCTCCCGACTTTGCTTCCTTCTCTTTCATACACGATGCTGTACAAGATGGCGGATGGGCGTGTTCAGGCTCCTGTCAGTCAAATTCCAGGCTGTGCGATGAATCGTACGATTCGTCGTTAGTAAAAAAAAACCCACACGATCGGCTGCCATCGTGTTCCAGGTTGGCTAATCTGCCCTACAGCACGGCAGATCAGGGGATGCGAGGTACGACGAGCGGGGATGCGCATCGGCATCGTGCTTGTGAGTATAAACTCACGATTTGGACTTATTTTAACCGTTTCATCATCACGATTAGTCGAAATCGGCCTAAATGGATGAAAAATCGCTATGTGTGTGGGTACACACTAACATACATACACACCCATATATACACCGAATGGCGAGTATCCACTAGACTATTAATATGAGCGATTGAATGAACGATAATGATGTCGTAATCAATCGCTCAACAATCGTTCATAGATCGTGCAGTAAAATGTTGAAAATGACCAGCAATGCACACTCACGCTGGTCATTTGAGACATCTATTATCGATATCGACAGGTTGAGCATGTTCGGGGATGAGGGAGGGTACCTGCACTGAACAACATATCGTTCAGTGTGGGCACATAGGACCTGATTCAGACCCGCTCGCTAAGGCGTTATCGCTCGCCCATCTGCGCATGCGTATAATTCGCAGTGCGCGTGTGCAAGCCATTCATTGCGATGTGATTTTTGGAGCTAGTCAGCCACTATCAGGTCGCTGCTTTGAGTGACAGATAGTGCCGTTTGTGGGTGGTAACAGGGGAAGGTGCTTGTGAATGGGGGAGTGGATGTGCAAACGCAGGTGTGTCTGGCCGCCAAAACGCTGTTTAGAGGGCATGCATAATTAGCAAAGTAGTGTCATTGTACAAGTCACCTGCATGTATTTCAGCCAGCGCTGATCGCTGTGCTTGCTGCAGGCTAAAGCAACCCCAAGGGCTGCGAGCAGCTCCGATGGCTCACGATGGTCCTGATTAATCCTTAATTTCCCAGAGATGACGTGTTTTGCGAGTGGTAAGGGGGCGTCTTCAGACATTTGCGAACGCACTTTGCAGTAGCTCGCTAAAACATAGTGGGCGTTCTTACGTGACGCAGTATGAGCGCTTAATTTAAATATTCGGCCCCTTTTTGCCAGCGAGCGATCGCATTTTGCAAGCGGGTCTGAATGAGCTCCATAATACACTGCACAGGGTGATGAACGATTGTACGATTACAGTGTTGCAATCATACAGTCGTTCCACTATCGTCTAACGGATACGTACCTTAGCACATACATACATATATATATATATATATATATATATATATACACACACACAAACACATACATACACATATATACACACACTAACATACACATATAGGTATATACACTCTAACACAGTGATTTTCAACTCGAGGCACAGTACACAAGATTTTAAAATTGCTGAGGCACACCATCCTTTTTTTTACCAAACATAATATTTAAAAATAAATATCAACATATATTTACTATGTCACATTGCTCCCCACAAAAAAACAGCTATGCAACATTGCTCCCCACAGAAAACACATATGTCACATTGCTCCCCACAGAAAACACATATGCCACATTGCTCCCCACAGAAAACCACTATGCCACATTGCTCCCCACAGAAAAACGCTATGCCACATTGCTCCCCACAGAAAACACATATGCCACATTGCTCCCCACAGAAAACAGATATGCCACATTGCTCCCCACAGAAAACACATATGCCGCATTGCTCCCCACAGAAAACAGTTATGCCACATTGCTCCCCACAGAAAACACCTATGCCACATTGCTCTCCACAGAAAACACCTATGCCACATTGCTCCCCACAGAAAACACATTTGCCACATTGCTCCCCACAGGAAAAAAACCATGGCTGGACCCCACATAAACAAATACAAAAAACACATTGCTCCCCACTAAAAAATAAAACATGGCTGGTCCCCACAGGAAAATATGATGACCATTGCTCAACCTAAAACTCACACACTGCAGAGCTGTCAGCAGCGGGCCAGCATGCGGGCAGGAGTCCAGGCAGACAGCAGACGGGAGGGAGGACTGTGGCCAACGCGGTGTGCATGACCTGTGATGTCATGCCGCCCCGTCTGGGCAGGTCCCGGCCTGGCCGCGTCTGAGTCTCCCAGAGGAGCTCACCGGTAGCCCGGGCCGCTGTACTGTAAAATGTGCCCGGAGGCTCTGACCGCCAGGGCACACTTCACAACTACTGTGCCGCGGCACAGCGGTTGAAAACCGCTGTTCTAACACATACATGCACACTAATACATACAGACACATACTGTACGTACACATGTTAAAACACATACTTATTACTTACACTTTTGGGCAAAAGCAGGTTGCTAATGGGGAAGGGCACCTTGCATCATTAAGCCCCGCCCCCTCCGCAATTACTCGGGTTTGATGCTGTATGGGGGCGGGGCTTGCTACATTGGCTTCGCCCCATTGCAATCAGAGAATTAATTTAGGAGGGTAATCGATCCATGGGGTGGGGGGGTAGTGTGGGCTGTGCATCGGAGGGAGGAGCGGGACCCCTCCTGCTCAGCCAGTGTCCAGGCCCAGGACTCTAGTCCCGGCAGTGCCTCCCTGATGGCAGCCCTTATCTCCAAATATGTACATTCATATGTGTTATGCTGTGCAAATGGTTGGACCTTCTCTACCTTGCATAACTGCAGTTAGGATTTTCTTATGCATGATTAGTTTTCAGTTTTCCAGATTTCAGATTGGTGGCCGCCACTCCATTGCAAACAAATTTGGGGCTAGTAGCTGGTTCCCCTTACATGAGCTGGCACCCGAAGCGTGGGCTCCACCTGCTCCGCCCACTGTACGGCCAAAGTTTTAAGGACCAAATAAAGACAGGAAAGATGTGTATGAATCATATGGAGAACCAAACTAAAGATAAATTCATCAAATTAATAAACTAGATAAATGAATATAAATATACAAATCATAATAAAGCCTGTGAACATGAATGTGCATATAATTCAGCTTTGACACTTCAGGATAGGGAATTCTGGATTGGGAAACACGGGTAAAATCAAAATGATCATACATCATCATTATAGGAATAATATAAAGAATGTGGGAAATAGGGGTGTTTGAGTAGAAGCATATTTGAAGCTTTGAGATTCAAAAGAAAAATTGGTTTTCAGTAGGGACTAAAACAATGTTTCTAAAACATAGTGTTCATGGAAACCTAACAGTTCATGTTTTACAGATCAACTAGCTGGAGCACACGTGTGTTAATTGACTACAGGGGACCATACATCAACAATCAATCGGCCCAATTCTGCATTTTGCCGATGATTGTATAAGAAAATTTGCAAATTCAACATATTGGAAATCTTTGATTTGCTGATCCCGACCCAAAAATGATCAAAATCAGTGAATCAAGGATTTCTAGCAAGTTAGTTTTTTTTGCAGATCATCTGAGAATCTGGGATCGGAGAATTGGCTCAGGGAATTGGGCATTTCGTGTATGGGCTGTATAGTGGAAACAAGCTACAGGTGGTACTAATTATTCCTGAGAATACCCTGAAAACATGCGCTGTTAGGGATCCATGAAAACCAAGGGATTTATATATGAAGTGTCAGATTGCAAAACCCAACACTTCTGTTCGTCTTTATGCCCGATACTTAAAAGGGTAATGCTTTTACTAGACGTGTCTGTCAAATATCGGACTTAAACACAAACAGAAGTGTTAACTGTTACAACCGGACACTTCGTAAATAAACCCCCAAGTTTGAGAAACACAGTTAGAAAAAGGTAATGCATGAAAGAAAGTAAGACAAGGGGAACTAAATTGGTATTTATGACTGAGTGATGATTTATTTATAATGAACCATGAAAAGACAAAACTATGTGTAAAATTATACTTGAGATAAATAATGACATTTGAAACTACAAGTAACAGAAACGGAATCGGTATGATTTACCGCCGGACGCATGTCCAGGCCCAACACCAGCATCCGGCAGCAGTAGAAATGCTGATCGTCCTCAGGTAAGTATTAGCTAACCTAATTCTACCACCTAACCCTAATCCTCCCTTAAGGGTGCCTAACTCTAACCTTCCCCCCCAGTACCTAACCCTAATCCCCCCTCTAAGTGCCTAAACTTAACCCCCCCTCCCAGCTGCCTAAACCTAACCCTAAGTTCCCCCAGGAACCCTAAACCTAACCCCCCCCCCCCCCCGCGGCTATCGGCGCTCGACGCCCGGCGTCCCTTCGATCGGGATGCTGGGCATCGGTCTGCCGGTGTATGTCTAATGGCAGGCATCGGCATATCGACGTCTGTCTTTAGACTCTTGCCGGGATTTGACAGTCGGGAAGCCGGCTGTCGGGATTAGGTCCGCCGGCTTCCCGACTGCATACCACAGAAACAAGGGGTCATCCATGGTGCTGAATTCAAACATCCAGGACAAAGGTGTCTTTAGCCAGAAAATGAATGAAAAGGGAAAGTAAACTACAATATATAGGATGGATTTCTGCAATGTTAACTAGTGAAATAGCATAACAAGAATTGCAATTAATTGAATTTGGAGGTCTGTTAAGTCTGTGTCAAAGCTTAAAGTGAGTAAACAGTTTTTATTGAGAAATATCAGCTATAAAATCTTCACCCTTCCTCCCTCCCTGCATTATACATCAGGCATTCTTTAAATTAGCTGTTGGTGTTCCATGGAAATTTTTGTGGCACTAATCTAATTTTGGGGCATATCTAACACAATTCTGCTCTGCTCTATCATCTTATCTGTACTCTAAAGTTAGATGCCGGCCGGGACTTCACAGCAGATCAGATGACCAGGGCACAGCACAGCGATCAGATGACACCTCACTGTATCACCAATCACTGAATGGAGGTACCATTTTAACAATTTTTTTTGCGACCCTTGAAGATATGGTAATGCAGCAGGAGGCATCGCTCCTCCTGTGCATTATGTATCCGAGATGCATTGTCCAGCCCAGCATCGGATAATCTGCGTAATATCGGCCTCCTGCGGTGACCCATGGGGTCCCTCAGCCGGCCGCCGCAGTTTAGGGGAAGAGGCCAGGAAATCTCCATCAGCTGATGGAGATCCTGGCTTCTTCCCTCCCCTGCAATAGCGGCGACATCGCCACCCCCTCCTCGCCCACAAATGGCAGCAGACTGTCAGACAGTCAGGAGGAGAGTTAGCAGGACTCATTTTGCACACTCTAGCGTGCACTGCTGAATCAGGCCCTGAGTCAGGAAGCAGGTCTAATAGAGAGAAATTGTTCTGGCAATGGGTGCACTGCCAAAGCTAGTTTAAATAGTGTTCCCTTGTACGTGATTGGCTGAGCAGATCAAGTTAGCAGATAGTGGAACCTGGTTGGCAGTTAGACAGCCAGGTGATAGTGGCCAAGATGGTGGCACCCATGCTCTGCCGGTGCAGGAGATGACTCTGGGAGGATGCCAACCACTCTGCTGGTAGACATACATGGAACTCGGAACCCAGCAGGAGGACCTATGGCCATGAGGTGTTAACACCGAATCAGATAACGGGGTCTGAAAATTTCTCCAAAGAGCAGTGAGCATGCTCCTATCATATGGGCTGTCCCCACTTTCATAATTATTCATGAATATTCAGAATTTCCCATACTATGGCTAATTTCATGCTGGCTAGTGAAAAAGTGCTTTAACACACAGTAAATGCAACATATATTCAGTCATATGTTGCCGGCACAAATATCTGTTTTATATGCAGATGTGGCTTATGTGGGAGGTAGAAGTATGATATGGGAGTCAGAAGGTATAGCACTGTAGAAAGTGAGGTAAAAACTTCTATAAGGTATATTTATTAATACTATTTTGTGGAAAATCTATTACCTGCAAAAATGAAGTATCCCTGGACTGTAAGAAGGGGTGACCACAGCAGGTATCAGAGATTTCGTTTGCAAAAACAGTCCCAATAAATTTCTAGGGAGGCTGCTAAAATATTAAATGTACCAAGCAGCGAAAAGCAATGTTTTCTGGAGCCTGGCCCTGATAGCTAATGCTTCTGGAGCTTGGCCCTTATAGCTAATGCTTCTGGAGCTTGACCCTGATAGTTAATGCTCCTGGAGCTTGGCCCTGATAGCTAATGCTTCTGGAGCTTGGCCCTGATAGCTAATGCTTCTGGAGCTTGACCCTGATAGCTAATACTTGTGGAGCTTGGCCCAGATAGTTAATGCTTCTGGAGCTTGACCCTGATAGTTAATGCTTCTGGAGCTTGGCCCTGATAGCTACATTTCCCCAAAATTTTGGGGAGAGGGATCATAAGAATGTGCCATAAACTTGTTTAAAAGTTTGACCCTGCCCAGAAAAACCAGACACGGCTGTGAGGATGGCATTTGTGGTAGATGGAGCAAACCATTCAACATAGTATCATGTATCATCAGTGAAATGATGTAAACAATGAGAGTTGAGTAGTTCAAGCAAAGGAATAGATTCAATGTTGCACAATTAGGAAGGAGGTAAATGCTATAAAACCAGGCAAAGGTTCAATCCTATGAGAAATCACTGGTCTGAAAAGGAATGGTAGCGTGTCTACTGAAGGGTTATATTGATGAAAAGCACAGTCTAGAATATTGTGCTGCAAAAGATTAATGTGCACCACTGTATATATAGTGGACGATAAAATTATTGTATGTGCAGAACAAGACAGGAGTATCTTCTAAACTAGAAGCACAGAAACATGCAGTAATATATTGCTGTACTTGTGTAAGAGCAGTGAAAAAAGCTGTTTTAAGCTTGCTATGGCAGATCGGTTGGGTGGAAGG
This sequence comes from Taudactylus pleione, assembly GCA_031769625.1. Classification (NCBI taxonomy): domain Eukaryota; kingdom Metazoa; phylum Chordata; class Amphibia; order Anura; family Myobatrachidae; genus Taudactylus; species Taudactylus pleione. The sequence goes on from JAUIMM010000614.1 coordinate 7,242,109, forward strand.
ACAGTAAGCAAGACATAATAGCAGACCTGCCGACTTTCTGGCTTCTCCTTCCGGGAGGGAGCAGCCAGATCGGCAGGAGGGGGGGCATGGCCCGGACCGGGGGGAGTGGCTGGGTGTGTGATGGGTACTTGTGGGCGTGATGGGGCGGGGCCACAGGATTGCGTCAGTTTGGCCCCGCCACGTATCTCGTCACCGCCGCCCCCCCCTTCCCCGCTGCAGGGAGATACACTACAATATATACGGACTGCAATATACACTAATGTAGAATTAAGTAACCTTTAATTTTCCAGCTCTATGTTTAGATAATCAGTTATGCAAAATATAAAGTATAGCCCTTGCAAATCTTGAACCTGCTGGGATGTTCAATTGGGTGCGAGAATAGCAAAACCCCGCACCTGCAAGGTTTTTCCTGCAGGTGCGGTTTTTGTGCTATTCAATTAGGTGCATGGTTTATTTTTGGTGCGCGCCGCGAGGTTTTTTCCACCACCACCAGAGCAAGCGTGATTTTTCCTAAAAACGTTAATGTTAGGAAAAATCAGTGGGACTTGATCTGGGACCCCGGCGGAACCCCCCCTTAGGACTAATTAAGCAATTGGAAGTTTCCAATTAGCTTAATTAGTCCATAATTACTTACCTTCCGAAGTGCTGTCTTCTGCATCCAGCGTCGGGAGCTGGCTCTTCTGCAGCAGGGTGAGTATGTCAGTGTGTGGTGTTTGTAAGTGTGATTGAGTGAGTGTGTGTGTGTGTGTGTATGAGTGTGTGTGACCCCCACTGCCTATGTGCCCTCCTAGTATTCGCGTGGCCCCCGGAATGGGAACTGGGAGAACTACATCTCCAAGCAGCCCTTGCCCCTCCCACCAGCCCCTGGAGCCTCCCAGGAGCCCCCGGGACTCCCAGCAGCCGCCTCTCCAGTAAGAAGATAGAGGGGAGGCCATCGGGAGTCACGGAGACCCCCAGGCAGGTAAGTGAAGAATTTTTTTTTTCACGCGGCGCAGGGTTTTCAGAGCTGAAAAGCCTGCGACTACTATTTTTTTAATTGGATACCGCGGGTATCGGAAGCGCGCATACCCGCGGTATTCCTATATTGGGCGCAAGGTTTTTTCCTAGCTAACCTCACGCCCAATTGTATATGCCCCTTAGACTCACCCTTTCTGGAGTTTTTTCTAAGCATGGTACTTCCACCCCAGTCAGTCTCTCTCTTTACAGTTGGTCTTTGAAACGCTGGTCAGAGTGTCCGGTTCTGAATCAGGGCCAAAGTCTATGAAGTTGAGGGTAGGAGCTTTGCATGAAGAAACTTTAGAGTTTTTGGTATTACTATTTCTATGTATGATATCGTTCTTGGTTTACCATGATTAACTCTTCATAACCCTCATATTGATTGGACTTGTTCTCAAATTCTTATTTGGAGTCCCAAATGCAAATTAAATTGTTTGATTCCTGTGGTACGATTGGCTGAAGTGAAAGTAGATGTTCCACCCTCTCTCCCACAGCCTTATCATGAATTTACTGATGTCTTTTCTGAGCAGGCGGCAGATGAACTCCCACTGCATCATCCCTGGGATTGTCCTATTGAACTTATCCCTGGTAAAATGCCACCTAAAGGTCGAGTATACCCTCTCTCTGTTCCTGAGACTCAAGCCATGTTGGAGTATATGCGAGATAACCTACGAAAGGGGTTTATGAGGCCTTCTTCATCTCCTGCTGGAGCGGGCTTCTTTTTTGTAAAGAAAAAAGATAGCGGTCTTTGTCCATGTATCGACTTTAGAGGTCTAAATGAGATTACGGTAAAAAATAAATATCCTTTACCTCTCATTACGGAATTGTTTGATAGAGTTAAGGGTTCTCAACTATTTACTAAATTTGATCTAAAAGGAGCTTATAACTTGATCAGAGTTAAAAAGGGTGATGTGTGGAAAACCGAGTTTAATACGCGAGATGGTCATTATGAGAACCTCGTCATGTTTTTTGGTTTATGTAATGCTCCTGTGGTGTTCCAGGAGTTTGTGAATTAAATTTTCCGAGATATACTTTACCAGTTTGTTATTGTTTATCTTGATGATATTTTGATTTTTTCCAGGAATCTTTCTGATCATCGTACCCATGTAAAAGATGTATTAAATCGTCTTCGAGCTAATAAGCTTTATGGTAAGATCTCCAAGTGTGTTTTTGAAGTTCCAGTTATACCCTTTTTGGGGTATATCATCTACGGTTCTGAGCTTCAGATGGACCCTGAAAAGTTAAAGGCTATTCAAGATTAGGTTTTGCCCACTTTGTTAAAGTCTATTCAGAGATTTTTAGGCTTTGCCAATTATTATAGAAAGTTTATCAAAGCATTTTCAATGATTGTAGCCCCAATTACTGCTATGACAAAAAAGGGGCTAATCCCAAAGTATGGTCCCCAGAGGCATTGAATGCCTTTCAGATTCTTAAAGATGCATTTTCTGCAGCCCCCATTCTAGTTCAACCTGACGTTGAGAAACCATTTATGCTAGAAGTGGATGCTTCCACTTATGGAGTTGGGGCTGTTTTGTCTCAAGTGGCTGCAGATGGGAGAACAGTGTCTTGTGGATTCTTTTCACGAAAGTTTTCTAGTGCTGAGAGTAATTACTCCATCGGGGACCAAGAACTGTTAGATATTAAGTTAGCTTTGGGAGAGTGGAGATATTTATTAGAAGGCACAAAACATCCTGTTACTATTTTTACAGACCATAAAAATTTGTTGTATTTGAAGACTGCCCATCGCCTGAACCCACGACAAGCTCGTTGGGCACTCTTCTTTTCTTGTTTTGATTTTGTAGTTAGGTATCATCCAGGTTCTTTGAATAAAAAGGTAGATGCTCTCTCACGCTCAATGTTGGAAGAGAAAGAACAAAATGAGGATCAAAGGTACCCTTTAATAAACCCTCTGGCCTTTTCTTCAATTTCCATCTCTCCTGATCCTCCTCCTGGGAAGATATTTGTGGCACATGAGTTACGAGGTAAACTTCTTTCCTGGGCTCATAATTCACATTTCTCTGGACATCCAGGGGTTCAAATGTACTCTTTTTTGCAACGTTCATATTGGTGGTCTTCCATTAAAAAAGATGTCCAAGAGTTTATATGTTCTTGTTCTAAGCGTGCACAACATAAGTCCTCCCGGCAGGCTCCAATTGGTCCGCTCCATCCACTACTCATTCCCACCCAACCATGGACCCATCTTTCCATAGATTTTATTACAGATCTTCCTGAGTCTAGGGGGTGTACAGTTATTTGGGTAGTGGTGGATCGTTTTAACAAGATGGCTAATTTTTGTCCTTTGGCTCGAATTCCATCAGCCCCCAAATTAGCACAAACATTTATCAACAAGATATTTAGTCTTCATGGACTTCCTTCTGAGATAGTGTCTGATCGGGGTGTTCAGTTTGTTGCTCGGTTTTGGAGGGCTTTATGTTCATCACTGCAAATTAAATTAGTTTTCTTCTGCATATCATCCTCAGTCAAATGGACAAACTGAAAGAGTGAACCAGGAGTTGGAGACCTTCCTAAGAATGTATATTTCTTCCTCCCAAGACAATTGGATGGATTTTTTGCCTTGGGCTGAGTTTGCTCATAACTTTCATTATTCGTCAGCTACAGGTGTAAGTCCTTTTTTTGCCAATATTGGTCGACATCCTCGAGTGCCTGAGCTTCAGTCAATTCCTACTGTGGACGTCCCAGCAGCTAAAGCTACCCTCCAACATTTTTCTGGAATTTGGACCCAGGTACATAAGTGTCTTAGGAAAGCCTCTCACAATTATAAGACCTTTGCTGATAGAAAACGTTTGGCTGTTCCAAAGTATTCTGTTGGGGATCATCTCTGGTTGTCTACTAGAAATCTTCGACTTAAAGTATCTACCATGAAGTTTGCTCCCCGGTATATTGGTCCTTTTCGTATTATAAAAATTATCAATTCAGTGGCATGTAAGTTACAGTTACCTCCAACTATGCATGTACCTAACTCCTTTCATGTCTCCTTGCTTAGACCTTTGATTCTTAATCGATTTCATGACAGCTTGCCTAAAGTACCTCCCATAACAACTGCTCGAGGAGTGGAGTTTGAGATCTATAAGATTCTGGATTCATGTAAGCATCAAAATTAATTGCAATATCTTGTAGGGTTATGACCCGGAGGAGAGATCTTGTATTAAAGACTCTGATGTCAATGCTCCTAAGTTGATATGTAATTTTCATGCTAAATTCTCTTTAAAACCTGGTGGGTGTTCGGAGACCACCCAAAAAGGGGGGGGGGGTACTGTCAGGGCTGCGACTATTTCAGTACATAAAGATAGACTACTTTAGCCAAAGTTCCATTGTGGTTGTTGGAGGAGCTATCCTGCTTGCTGGCATTCTTCTCATTAAGGGGATAGAGTGTTAAAGTGATCATCTGTTTCCCAGGTATCATCAGGTTGTGGGATTCCTAGATTGCTCATTATTTTAAACCTGATTCCATTTGGGTCATATGTTCTGAACTTCCTATGGATCACAGACCTCTAGTATAAAGCCTGTTACTGTGTCTCAGTGTCTGTGCAGCGTTGCTTTCAGGTCTTTTCTTGGACTCCTGCCAGATCCCCACTGTGCCTGTAGATTGCTGTGGACTTTGTTGTATTCCAGATGAACTTCTCAGTCACCTGCTGCACTACACGGACCAGCATTCCTATTGCCTAAGTATTGCTGATTGCTCCATCACTGCAGTTTCACCATTTTGCTATACTATTTACTTTGCCTGTTGTCTTTCCATTCCTGTGGATATTGAACTCATCCTTGTTACAGTTGTCAACTGCCCCGTTAGAGTATCTTCTCCGCATCACAGGGCTCAACCTCGCTACAATCTTCTCTGCATCACAAGGCTCAACCTCGCTACAATCTTCTCCGCATCACGGGGCTCAACCTCGCTACAATCTTCTATGCATCATGGTGCTCAACCCCACTACAATCTTCTCTGCATCACGGTGCTCAACCCCGCTCCAATCTTCTCCGCATTTTGGGGCTCAATCCCGCTACAATCTTCTCTGCATAATGGGGCTCAACCCCGCTACAATCCTATCTGCATCACAGGGCTCAACCCCGCTCCGAACTCTAGCCACGCCGCAGGGCTCAACCCTGTCCTGGAATCTCATCGTCTTACAGGGCTTAACCTTGCTTCGACTTCACTACTCCACAAGGCTCAAGTTTGCTTCATCTCTCACTGCATCGCAGGGCTCGGTCCTGTCCCGGAACTATATTATTCTGCAGGGCCTGCTCTGCTCCAGATTTCCATTACTACAGGGTTCTACCCTGGCAAAGGTCCTTAATGTCATCCTGAGGTGTTAGCCTCATTCTGGACTCGGGGTTCTCTATCACATTAGTTCTTATATGCCAAAGACTGCTTATATATATTTGGGGATTCTCTCCTATACATATTATTGCATATGTGAACCTCTGTGCTGTTTGAGACTTTATTTGAGACCTTGCTGTATTAACATAATTCTTATGTGAATAATTCTATTTTACTTTTATCCTGTGCTACTGAGTTTCATGGAAAGGTCATTCCTAAGACCACCCCAGTTTATTGTGCCTAGTAGGCCTACCTCCCTCCAGGAGTCTCAAGTATCGGCAGCCGTGACACATACACCTGTCTATATAAGGTCCCACACTTGACAGTGCATGTCGGAACACAAACCAAGCATGAGGTCCAAGTAATTGTCTGTAGACCTCCGAGACAGGATTATCTTGAGGCAAAAATCTGGGGAAGGATACAGAAAAATATATGCTGATGTGAAAATAAATGGAAGAAATTCAGAACTGGACTCTTCCTAGAGTTGGCCGGCCGTCTAAACTGAGCGATCGTGGGAGAAGGGCCGTAGTCAGGGAGGTGACCATGAACCAGTGCTGTCAGTGCTACAGCATTCCTCTGTGGAGAGAGGAGAACCTTCCAGAAGGACAACCATCTCTGCAGCAATCCACCAATCAGGCCTGTAGGGTAGAGCGGCCAGACGGAAGCCACTCCTTAGTAAAAAGCACATGGCAGCCCACCTAGAGTTTGCCAAAATGCACCTAAAGGACTCTCAGACCATGAGAGACAAAGATTGTACTCTTTGGCGTGAATGCCAGGTGTTATGTTTGGAGGAAACCAGGCACCGCTCATCACCAGGCCAATACCATCCCTACAGTGAAGCATGGTGGCGGCAGCATCATAATGTGGGAATGTTTTTCAGCAGCAGGAACTGGGAGACTAGTCAGGATAGAGGGAAAGATGAATGCAGCAATGTACAGAGACATCCTGGATGAAAACCTGCTCCAGAGCGCTCTTGACCTCAGACTGGGGCGACGGTTCATCTTTCAGCAGGACATAGACCCTAAGCACACAGCCAAGACATCAAAGGAGTGGCTTCAGGACAACTCTGTGAATGTTCTTGAGTGGCCCAGCCAGAGCCCAGACTTGAATCCAATTGAACATCTCTGGAGAGATCTGAAAATGGCTGTACACCGACGCTTTCCATCCAACCTGATGGAGCTTGAGAGGTGCTGCAAAGAGGAATGGGTGAAACTGCCCAAAGATAGATGTGCCAAGCTTGTGGCATCTTATTCAAAAAGAGTTGAGGCTGTAATTGCTGCCAAAGGTGCATCAAAGTATTGCGCAAAGGCTGTGAATACTTATGTACATGTGATTTCTTAGGTTTTTTTTTAATTAAATTAGCAAAAATCGCAGAAAAAACTTTTTACATGTTGTCATTATGGGGTATTGTGTGTAGAATTTTGAGGACAAAAATTAATTTATTCCATTTTGGAATAAGGCTGTAACATAACAAAATGTGGAAAAAGTGAAGCATTGTGAATACTTTCAGGATGCACTGTATATCTCCAGTTTCTATATGGACATGAATATGCTTATGGCTATATGTGACTGCTTTCACAACTAACAAATGCCCGCTTGCTAAATGCCACTAACAATACTGCTTGGTGCCTGTGAAATACATTTTCCCAGCTTGCTTCCATAAAGTGCTGCTGTAACACATCTAGACTGTTGGTGCTTTTAACAAATAATACTGACTTACTGCTAGAAAGGACCGATATCCCACAGAACAGCTTCTCTCAGATAAGGATTACACTTATTATCTCAGTGCTCTTCACTAAAACATCATTATTGGTTTAAGACATTCACTATTTAAAGCGTGCATAGAATATGAATATACTATGGCCACAGGATTTGAATATAATATCATTAATACTCCTTTGATGTATATGTGATTGCCGGCATTCTCTCTTTTTATTTTACTGTTTTAATACAATTTTTGGTACTTGTGTACTTTACGGACTAATTACAGAGAGAACCCAATGAATGTTTTAAATGGTACTTGTGCACTTTACATACACAAGTACCGAAAGTTGTCCCCTCGCGGATTGTCCCCACCTAAAGAAGAAAGTTGTCCCCTCGCGGGCTCGCTGCACTTGCCACACTTCGGTCTCGGTGGCTCGCTATGCTCGCCACAAGGTTATATTCCCCCTCTATGCCCACTTGGATGGTAGGGAATGGCACTGGACACTGGCTGCTGACGTCAGGGTCCTCTCCGTGAAGGGGATTTAGGCATTACCATGATTGATAATAATAATGAGTGTAGGACACTTGGGCTCTCTCTGCAATGAGTCAATTACCCAATTTTTAATGTATTGCTATTTGGTTGTTATAAGAAATCTATTTATTGTTTTGTTACACAGATAATGTGTTCTCTTATAATATAACACAATGGGATTACCAAGCAGACTGCACAGACCCAGCCACGGTGATCTGCAGACATTGGTGAGTAACATTTCCTAAGCTCACATTGCCCAGCTAGTATCATGGGACAGGAAACCACATAAGCCAGTGACCCTGAGCAAACAGTCACTTCTCTCACATGCACACACGTGGAAGCACAGTAGCTGTGGGCTACTCTAGCAGCGTGTGCTAGCCACTGGTTACCATTACTCACAGTTCTCCAGGTGGACACAAAGGTAACAAATGAGACAGTGGAACAGCCACTATATGTCCCTGTGGTCACACTCAGGTGGCAAAGTCCCACTGTCAGAGTCACATTACTATATTAGGCTGAATCCTTCATTTTAGACAAGCACTGGTGAAAGGACTGTACTACTGTATGAGGAGTGTGTGGCTATAGTTTTGCGTGTGTGCATGCATGGTAGTTTGTTGGGATGGGGAGTGTGTGGTTTTACAGTGCAGGGAGGAGACTGGATAAATCTCTTGGCTGGTAATACACAAGCATACAGATGTGTCCACATACCTCTATCCTCTGTTTTCTACAAGTATTGTTACACATAACCAGGGGCGGATCCTGGGGGGGGAGATCAGGACGATCGCCCCCGGTACACATTGCCCAGACTCCCTAAAGCACACAAGGTTCAGTCGGGCAGCAGGCTGCTGCCTGTCATCAGCAGTGCGAGCGGCCACGGTCCAGCACCAGCGCTGTATGCATGTGTCAGACTCTCTGCTAAGACTCTAGCAGAGAGAGTCTGTCAGAGGCACATCGCGCTGGTGCTGGGCGGCCGCGGCGGGCCCGCTGAGTTACCTAGTAGTGGAATAGATGAAGTAACATGAAGGCTCTTCTGCGGCTGGCCCCCGTCCTCCTTTGCGCATGCGCAGGGTCAGAGACTCCTGACATGCGCAGTGAAGACAGTGAGGACGCTGAAGATCCGTTCAGTTGGGCGACATCTTGAGCAGCGGAGGCAGGCCTGGCGACAGGGAGGTACAAAGGGTACCTCCGTCCCGGGCCCCAAGGTCCAGAGGGGCCCCAAGGTTCAGGGGCACAAAACTGGGCTGCTGCACATAGTAATTATTTTTAAAGTGACTGCTGCCACCTGTCTGGCGTGCTGAAAGTAGGGGAAAAATATAATCAAGCCCCATCACCCCCGGTTACCACTGCCACTTGGTCCGGTCCCTGCTGCTTATGCTATGAAAGACCTCCTGACGTCATTGCGCTGCACCAGCCTTTCTTTGTTCCCTTCCTGCCACCGCGGCTCAGAAAACCTAAGAGGAGGGGTCGGAGAGCAACAGAGCAGGAACAGCGGCACTGCCCACACGGCACAGTCAACTTCATGATGCCGGCCAGCAGCACCACCACTGTCCCTAAAGACACATGTCCATCACTGGCAGGAAGTCCCACCCACGAAGCAGAGTGACATGGGCAGTGCAGCAGCTGAGCCTGCACCAACAAAGTCAATTTAAGTGACATTAATGACAGCATATTTTTACTTTATTTTTGCATTGGATATTTGTATATGTGAAATTATGGAGTATATTATTCCAAATAAACATGCTGTGTTGCTGCTTGCTGCTGCTATGCTACTTCCTGTACATTTTATATATATATATATATATATATATATATATTAGGGGTGTGCACCGGCCACTTTTCGTGTTTTGTGTTTTGGTTTTGGATCTGGATTGGTTTTGCCAAAACCACCCTTCCGTGTTTTGGGTTCTGGGTTTTGTGTTTTGGATCTGTATTTTTTTTTAAAAAAAGCATAAAAACAGCTAAAATCACAGAATGTGTTGGTTTTTCTGCTCCTATGCTATTATTAACCTCAATAACCTTAATTTCCACTAATTTCCAGTCTATTCTGAACACCTCACACCTCACAATAGTGTTTTTATGTCCAAAAGGTTGCACCGAGGTAGCTGGATGACTATGCTAAGCGACACGAGTGGGCGGCACAAACACGTGACCCATCTAGGAGTGATACTGCAGTGGCAGACAGGGTGGCAGTTTGAAAAACTAGGCCCCAAACTGTACATAATGCTAAGAAAAAAAAGAGGTGCAAGATGGAATTGTCCTTGGGCCCTCCCACCCACCCTTATGTTGTATAAACAGGACATGCACACTTTAACAAAGCAATCATTTCAGCGCCAGGGTCTGCCACACAACTGTGGCTGAAATGATTGGTTCATTTGGGCCCCCACAAAACAAGCTGGCAATTAATCTGTCCCTGCACAAACTGGCTCTACGGAGGCAAGATGTCATCTTCATCCTCCTCATCTACCGATTCCTCACCCTCTTCAGTGTTGTGTACAACCTCATCCTCACAGAGTATTAACTCGTCCCCACTGGAATCCACCACCACAGGTCCCTCTGTACGTTCTGGAGGCTGGTCTCCCTGGAAGAGTTGATAATTCATTTTTATGAACATCATCTTCTCCACATTTTGTGGAAGCAACCTCCTACGCCTTTCGCTGACAAGGTTCCTGGCTGCACTAAACACTCTTTCGGAGTACACACTGGAGGGGGGGCAACTCAGGTAAAATAGAGCCAGTTTGTACAGAGGACTCCAAATTGCCTCTTTTTCCTGCCAGTACAGGTACGGACTGTCTGACATGTCTACTTGGATGCTGTCACCGATGTAATCCTCCACTATTCTGTCAATGGTGACAGTATCATATGTAGTGACAGTAGACATGTCAGAAATTGTTGCCAGGTCCTTCAGTCCGGACCAGATGTCCAAACTTGGTCCTGCCTGCCCTGCATCACCGCCAGCCGGTTGCTTAGGATACCTAAGTTTTTTCCTGGCAGCCCCAGTTGCGGGAGAAAATGAAGAAGGAGCTGTTGACATGTCATGTTCTGCTTCAGCTGACAGTGTTTTCACCAGCAGGTCTTTGCACCTCTGCAGGCTTGTGTCAGCCGGAAAGAGAGACGCCACATAGGCTTTAAACTTAGGATCGAGCACGGTGGCCAAAATGTAGTGGTCTGATTTCAACAGATTGACCACCCTGGAATCCTGGCAAAGCGAATGAAGGGCTTCATCCACAAGTCCCACATGCTGAGCGGAATCGCTCCATCTTAGCTCCTCCTTCACTTTCTCCAGCTGCTTCTGCAAAAGCCTGATGAGGGGAATGACCTGACTCAAGCTGGCAGTGTCTGAACTAACTTCACATGTGGCAAATTCGAAGGGCTGGAGAACCTTGCACAACATGGAAATCATTCTCCACTGCGCTTGAGTCAGGTGCATACCCCCTCCTTTGCCTATGTCATAGGTGGATGTATAGGCTTGAATGGCCTTTTGCTGCTCCTCCATCCTCTGAAGCATATGGAGGGTTGAGTTCCACCACGTCTCAACCTCTTGCTTCAGGTGATGGCGGGGCAGGTTCAAGAGTGTTTGCTGGCGCTCCAGTCTTCAGCACGCAGTCGCTGAATGGCGAAAGTGGCCAGAAATTTTTTGGGCAACCCAAAGCATCTCCTGCATGCCCCTGTCGCTTTTCAGAAAATTCTGCACCACCAAGTTTATTGTGTGAGCAAAACATACGACGTGCTGGAATTTGCCCAGATGTAATGCCCGCACAATATTGGTGGCATTGTCAGATATCACAAATCCCCAGGAGAGTCTAAGTGGGGTAAGCCACTGGGCGATGATTTCCCTCAGTTTCTCTAAGAGGTTGTCGGCGGTGTGCCTCTTACTGAAACCGGTGATACACAGCGTAGCCTGCCTTGGAATTAGCTGGCGCTTCTTAGATGCTGCTACTGGTGACGCTGCTGCTGTTGCTGCGTAAGGTGATACATCTACCCAGTGGGCTGTCACAGTCATATAGTCCTTAGTCTGCCCTGTTCCACTTGTCCACATGTCTGTGGTTAAGTGGACATTGGGTACAATGGCATTTTTCAGGACACTGAGGACACTTTTCTGACGTTTCTGTACAGTCTCGGTATCGCCTGCCTAGTGAAGTGGAATCTAGACGGGATTTGGAACCGGGGACACACTACCTCCATCAATTGTCTAAATCTCACTGCACTTATGTCTAACACCAACATAGCAGTCAAGGCCTCAGTTATACGTTTTGCTTCAGGATGAATGCTGTCTTACTTCATCCTCCTCGCTAAGGACTGTTGGAGGGTCAATTGTTTAGTAAGAGTAGTGGTGTTCCTACTTCCTCTCTGGGATGATGAACGACTCCCAGCAGCAGCAACAGCAGCAGCAGCAGCAGGAGGCGTAGCAATGCAGGATCCTCCGGAGGAATCCCGGATAGGAGAGTCAGTCTTGCCAGTGACATGGCCTGCAGGACTACTTCCGATCCTGACTAAGGAGGAAATTGACGAGGTGGGAGTTGACGGTGTGGTTTGCAGGCACTTGGATACAACAGGACAACGGGATTTAGGTGTCCCTGGACTGCTTACGGTCTTAGCCAAAGTTTTTGAACTTGACAGTAACTTTTTATGAATGCACTGCAGATGCCGTATAAGGGAGGATGTTCCTAGGTGGTTAACGTCCCTACCCCTACTTATTTCACCTTTACATATGGTATATATGGCAAGACAGTTGTTGTCCGGATTTGGATAGAAATATTGCCAGACCAAAGAGGTGGAATGTTTGGTCTTCTGCCCAGGCATGACCGTGATGGGCTTTTTCATCCCACGGACAACGACTGTCTCCCCCTGAGCCTGATTTAAACAAACCACATCACCATCAGAATCCTCCTCGCCAACTTCCTCCTCAGCGCCAGCTACACCAGTATCCTCATCCTGTTGTTCTTCAACAGTGACATCTTCAATTTGCATATCAGCAAGTGGACTGTGGGTGCTCCTAGGGGGCATGCAAATGGTGGAAAGAGCCACCTCTTCCCATCCAGTGCTGGGAAGGTCAGGCATCGCAACCACCACCACACTCGGACTCTCCTTGGGGATTTGTGATATCTTCTTAGAACGCACAGTTCTTCGCTGTGCTTTTGCCAGCTTAACTCTTTTGATTTTTTTAGTGGGAGGAGGGCTTCCATCGTCATGTGAAGCTGAACCACTAGTCGTGAACATAGGGAAAGACCTTAGCCATTCCTGGCCACTCCATGTCGTAAATGGCATATTGGCAAGTTTACGTTTCTCTTCAGATGATTTAAATGTTTTTTTCAAGGTCATTTTCCTGAACTTTGTCATTTGGGATTGTATGTGCCCTCTACTATGACATTGGGCATCGGCCTTGGCAGACGACGTTGATGGCATGTTATCGTCTATGTGATGACTAGTGGCAGCAGCTTCAGCACTAGGAGGAAGTGGTTCTTGATCTTTCCCTGTTTTATTTTTATCAGAGAAAGTTTGGTCCTCCATTTATGTTATATTGATATGTACGTGCGGCTAAGGCGCACACAAACACAGAAAATAATTTTTTATTTTTGTTGGAGACTAGTGCACTTTGTGGGTTACACCACCCTTTAAGAAATGAGCCAGCCGGCCCTTTACTTATGGGACACAGGCGCACGCTTGGCGCTGCTCCTTTGTTGATGCACGTGCAGCCACAGTGCACACAATTCACAAACACAGAAAACATTTTTTTATTTTGTTTGGAGTGCCCTTTGGGGGCTACAGCACCCTTTAGCGGTAAATCCAGCTGGCCCTTTATTTATGGGACACAGGCGCACGCTTGGCACTACTTTGTTGAAGCACGTGCGGCTACTGCGCACACAATTCACAAACACAAAAAAATATATATTTTTATTTTGTTTGGAGTGCCCTTTGGGGGTTACAGCACCCATTAGCGGTCAATCCAGCCGGCCCTTTATTTATGGGTCACAGGCGCACGCTTGGCACTACTTTGTTGATGCACGTGCGGCTACTGCGCACACAATTCACAAACACAAAAAAAATATATATTTTTTAATTTTGTTTGGAGTGCCCTTTGGGGGTTACAGCACCCTTTAGTGGTCAATCCAGCCGGCCCTTTATTTATGGGACACAGGTGCACGCTTGGCACTACTTTGTTGATGCATGTGCGGCTACTGCGCACACAATTCACAAACACAAAAAAAAATATTTTTTTATTTTGTTTGGAGTGCCCTTTGGGGGTTACAGCACCCTTTAGCGGTCTATCCAGCCGGCCCTTTATTTATGGGACACAGGCACACGCTTGGCACTAATTTGTTGATGCACGTGCAGCTACTGCGCACACAATTCACAAACACAAAATAATGTATTTTTTTATTTTGTTTGGAGTGCCCTTTGGGGGTTACGGCACCCTTTAACGGACAAGCCAGCCGGCCTTTTACTTATGGGACACAGGCGCAGGCTTGGCGCTGCTCCTTTGTTGATGCACGTGCAGCCACAGTGCATACAATTCACAAACAGAGAAATTTTTTTTTATTTTGTTTGGAGTGCCCTTTGGGGGTTACAGTACCGTTTAACGGACAAGCCAGCCGGCCTTTTACTTATGGGACACAGGCGCACGCTTGGCGCTGCTCGTTTGTAGATTCACGTGCAGCCACAGTGCATACAATTCACAAACAGAGAAAATGTTTTTTTATTTTGTTTGGAGTGCCCTTTGGGGGTTACAGCACCCTTTAGCGGTCAATCCAGCCGGCCCTTTATTTATGGGACACAGGCGCACACTTGGCACTACTTTGTTGATGCACGTGCGGCTACTGCGCACACAATTCACAAACACAAAAAAATATATATTTTTTTATTTTGTTTCAAGTGCCCTTTAGGGGTTACAGCACCCTTTAATGGACAAGCCAGCCGGCCTTTTACTTATGGGACACAGGCGCACGCTTCGCGCTGCTCCTTTGTTGATGCACGTGCAGCCACAGTGCACACAATTCACAAACACAGAAAACAATTTTTTATTTTGTTTGGAGTGCCTTTTGGGGGTTACAGCACCCTTTAGCGGTCAATCCAGCCGGCCCTTTATTTATGGGACACAGGCGCATGCTTGGCACTACTTTGTTGATGCACGTGCGGCTACTGCGCACACAATTCACAAACACAAAAAAATATATTTATTTATTTTGTTTGGAGTGCCCTTTGGGGGTTACAGCACCCTTTAGCGGTCAATCCAGCCGGCCCTTTATTTATGGGACACAGGCGCATGCTTGGCACTACTTTGTTGATGCACATGCGGCTACTGCGCACACAATTCACAAACACAAAAAAATATATTTTTTTATTTTGTTTGGACTGCCCTTTGGGGGTTACAGCACCCTTTAGCGGTCAATCCAGCCGGCCCTTTATTTATGGGACACAGGCGCACGCTGGGCACTACTTTGTTGATGCACGTGCGGCTACTGCGCACACAATTCACAAACACTAAAAAAAATATTTTTTTATTTTGTTTGGAGTGCCCTTTGGGGGTAACAGCACCCTTTAGCGGTCAATCCAGCCGGCCCTTTATTTATGGGACACAGGCACATGCTTGGCACTACTTTGTTGATGCACGTGCGGCTACTGCGCACACAATTCACAAACACAAAAAAATATATATTTTTATTTTGTTTGGAGTGCCCTTTGGGGGTAACAGCACCCTTTAACGGACAAGCCAGCCGGCTTTTTACTTATGGGACACAGGCGCAGGCTTGGCGCTGCTCCTTTGTTGATGCACGTGCAGCCACAGTGCACACAATTCACAAACACAGAAAAAATATAATTTTTTTTTGCACTTGGGGGTAGCACCCCTGATGGACAGAGCACCCCCTGGACAACACTACAGCACCCTTTTAGGACTGGGACACTGCACAGGACTTTGGAGTGGACACAGCCCCTATGGACAACTGACTGCACAACACAGTCCAGCCAGCCCCTATGGACTTTGAAGTAGTGGACACAGCCCCTATGGACAACAGCAGCACAGCGCAGCACAGCACAGCACAACACTACACTGCACTACACTACTCTGCACTACACAGCCCAGCCAGCCCTAACTCCCACCCTCACTCTTCACTGTCCACAGCTGAGTGAGAAAATGGCACCGACGTGGGTACCTTACATAGGATCCAAAACCCGCGAGACCCGGAAGGCGAGATGATGACGTTTTGCCTCGATTTCAAATCCGAGTCAGGCGGGAAAAGTCGAGCCTGACTCGGATTGGCCTCGGATCGGGGGGGCTCGGGGGGTTCGGATTTCAGAAATCTGAACCCGCTCACCCCTAATATATATATATATATATATATGTGTATATATGTATATATGAGTGTATATATATTGGGGGTGAGCGGGTTCGGATTTCTGAAATCCGAACCCCCCCGAGCCCCCCCGATCCGAGGCCGATCCGAGTCAGGCTCGACTTTTCCCGCCTGACTCGGATCTGAAATCGAGGCAAAACATCATCATCCCACCTTCCGGGTCTCGTGGGTTTTGGATCCTATATAAGGTACCCGCGTCAGCGCCATTTTCTCACTCGGCTGTGGACAGTGAAGAGGGAGGGTGGGAGTTAGGGCTGGCTGGGCTGTGTAGTGTAGTGTAGTGTAGAGCAGTGTAGTGTTGTGCTGTGCTGTGCTGCGCTGTGCTGCTGTTGTCCATAAGGCCTGTGTCCACTACTCCAAAGTCCATAGGGGCTTTCTGTGCTGTGCTGTGCTGCTGTTGTCCATAGGGGCTGTGTCCACTCCTCCAAAGTATATAGGGGCTGGCTGTGTTGTGCTGTGCTGCTGTTGTCCATAGGGGCTGTGTCCACTCCTCCAAAGTCCATAGGGGCTGGCTGTGTTGTGCTGTGCTGCTGTTGTCCATAGGGGCTGTGTACACTCCTCCAAAGTTCATAGGGGCTGGCTGTGTTGTGCTGTGCTACTGTTGTCCATAGGGGCTGTGTCCACTCCAAAGTCCTGTGTAGAGTCCCAGTCCTAAAGGGGTGTTGTAGTGTTGTCCAGGGGGTGCTCTGTCCATCAGGGGTGCTCCCCCCAGGAGCAAAAAAAAAAAAAATATTTTCTATGTTTGTGAATTGTGTGCGCAGTAGCCGCACGTGCATCAACAAAGTAGTGCCAAGCGTGCGCCTGTGTCATAAGTAAAGGGCCGGCTGGCTTGACCATTAAAGGGTGCTGTAACCCCCAAAGTACACTCCAAACAAAACAAAAAAATATTTTCTGTGTTTGTGAATTGTGTGCGCAGTAGCCGCACATGCATCAACAAAGTAGTGCCAAGCGTGTGCCTGTGTCCCATAAATAAAGGGCCGGCTGGATTGACCGCTAAAGGGTGCTGTAACCACCAAAGGGCACTCCAAACAAAATAAAAAATTTTTTCTGTGTTTGTGAATTGTGTGCACTGTGGCTGCACGTGCATCAACGAAGGAGCAGCACCAAGCGTGCGCCTGTGTCCCATAAGTAAAAGGCCGGCTGGATTGTCCATTAGAGGGTGCTGTAACCCCCAAAGGGCACTCCAAACAAAATAAAAAAATATATTTTTTTGTGTTTGTGAATTGTGTGCGCAGTAGCCGCACATGCATCAACAAAGTAGTGCCAAGCGTGCGCCTGTGTCCCATAAATAAAGGGCCGGCTGGATTGACCGCTAAAGGGTGCTGTAACCCCCAAAGGGCACTCCAAACAAAATAAAAAAAAAATTTCTGTGTTTGTGAATTGTGTGCACTGTGGCTGCACGTGCATCAACAAAGGAGCAGCGCCAAGCGTGCGCCTGTGTCCCATAAGTAAAGGGCCGGCTGGCTCATTTCTTAAAGGGTGGTGTAACCCACAAAGTGCACTACTCTCCAGCAAAAATAAAAAAATATTTTCTATGTTTGTGTGCGCCTTAGCCGCACGTATATATCAATATAACATAAATGAAGGACCAAACTTTCTCCGATAAAAATAAAATAGGGAAAGATCAAGAACCACTTCCTCCTAGTGCTGTTGCTGCTGCTGGGAGTTGTTCATCATCCCAGAGAGGAAGTAGGAACACCACTACTTTTACTAAACAACTGACCCTCCAACAGTCCCTAGCAAGGAGGATGAAGTACGACAGCAGTCATCCTGAAGCAAAACATATAACTGAGGCCTTGACTGCTATGTTGGTGTTAGAAGTGCGTCCGGTATCTGCCATTAGTGCAGTGGGATTTAGACAATTGATGGAGGTAGTGTGTTCCCGGTTCCGAATCCCATCTAGATTCCACCTGCATCCTCAAAGCAGCAGCGACAAGCATGCATCTGTCTGTTAAAGGGTGGTGTAACCCTCAAAGTGCGCTCCACAAACAATAAAAAAATTCTTCTTTTTTTTCTGTCTTTGTGAAATGTGTGGACTGTAGCCGCACCTGCATCCTTAAAGCAGCAGCGACAAGCATGCGTCTGTCTGTTAAAGTGTGATGTAACCCTCAAAGTGTGCTCCACAAACAATAAAAAAATTCTTCCTTTTTTTTCTGTCTTTGTGAAATGTGTGGGCTGTAGCTGCACCTGCATCCTTAAAGCAGCAGCGACAAGCGTGCATCTGTCTGTTAAAGGGTGGTGTAACCCTCAAAGTGCACTCCACAAACAATAAAAAAATTCTTCTTTTTTTTTCTGTCTTTGTGAATTGTGTGGGCTGTAGCCGCACCTGCATCCTCAAAGCAGCAGTGACAAGCGTGCGTCTGTCTGTTAAAGGGTGGTGTAACCCTCAAAGTGCTCTCCACAAACAATAAAAAATTTTTTTTGTGAATTGTCTGCACTTTATCTGCACGTGCATCAACAAAGGAGCAGCGCCAAGCGTGCGCCTGTGTCCCATAAGTCTGTTAAAGGGTGGTGTAACCTCCAAAGAGCTCCAAATAATAAAAAACATTTTTTTTTCTGTGTTTGTGACTTGTGTGCGATGTAGCCGCACGTGCATCAACACAGTAGCAGCGCCAAGCGTGCGCCTGTGTCATAAGTCAGGAGCCGGTTTGGATGTCTGGTCCGGACTGAAGGACGTGCCAACAATTTCTGACAAGTCTACTGTCACTGCATATGATACTGTCCTCAAAGCAGCAGCGACAAGCATGCGTCTGTCTGTTAAAAGGTGGTGTTATCCCCAAAGTGCTCTCCAACAAAATAAAATAATCTTTTTTTCTGTGTTTGAAATGTATGCGCAGTAGCCGCACCTGCATACTCAAAGCAGCAGCGACTACCGTGCGTCTGTCTGTTAAAGGGTGGTGTAACCCTCAAAGTGCACTCCACAAACAATAAAAAAATACTTCTTTTTTTTTCTGTCTTTGTGAAATGTGTGGGCTGTAGCCACACCTGCATCCTCAAAGCAGCAGCGACAAGCATGCGTCTATCTGTTAAAGGATTACATCGGTGACAGCATCCAAGTAGGCATGTCAGTCAGTCCGTACCTGTACTGGCAGGAAAAAAAGGCAATTTGGAGGTCCCTGTACAAACTGGCTCTATTTTACCTGAGTTGCCCCCCCTCCAGTGTGTACTCCGAAAGAGTGTTTAGTGCAGCCGGGAACCTTGTCAGCGAAAGGCGTAGGAGGTTGCTTCCACAAAATGTGGAGAAGATGATGTTCATAAAATTAATTATCAACTCTTCCAGGGAGACCAGCCTCCAGAACGTACAGAGGGACCTGTGGTTGTGGATTCCAGCGGGGACGAATTAATACTCTGTGAGGATGAGGATGTACACAACACTGAAGAGGGTGAGGAATCGGTGGATGAGGATGAGGACGACATCTTGCCTCCGTAGAGTCAGTTTGTGCAGGGACAGATTAATTGCCACCTTGTTTTGTGGGGGCCCAAACGAACCAATCATTTCAGCCACAGTCGTGTGGCAGACCCTGGCGCTGAAATTTTTGGTTTGTTAAAGTGTGCATGTCCTGTTTATACAACATAAGGGTGGGTGGGAGGGCCAAAGGACAATTCCATCTTGCACCTCTTTTTTTTCTTTGAATTATGTACTGTTTGGGGCCTAGTCCTGTCCTGCCATCCTGTCTGCCACTGCAGTATCACTCCTAGATGGACCACGTGTTTGTGCCGCCCACTCGTATCTCTTAGCATAGTCATCCAGCTACCTCGGTGCAACCTTTTGGATATAAAAACACTATTGTGAGGTGTGATGTGTTCAGAATAGACTGAAAATGAGTGGAAATTAAGGTTATTGAGGTTAATAATAGCATAGGAGCAGAAAAACACACAAATTCTGTGATTTTAGCTGTTTTTTTGCTTTTTAAAAAAAAAATACAGATCCAAAACACAAAACCCAGAACCCAAAACACGGAAGGGTGGTTTTGGCAAAACCAATCCAGATCCAAAACACAAAGAAAGATCCAGTTCCAAAACCAAAACACAAAACACGAAAAGTGGCCGGTGCACACACCTAATATATATATATATATATATATATATATATATATATATATATATATATATATGTATATATATATATATATATGTATGTGTATATGTTTTTTTTTTAAATTATTATTTATTTATTTTTTCTCCTCTGGTGACATTGTCAAAACTGCACATATCCAGTAGGTGTCACTAGGTCAAGACTTGACCTGGTGACACCTACTAGATTTATGCACAGTTTTTACAATGTCACTAGATTATATATTATATATAATTTGCTGAGTTACTACCTATTGTGAAGGTGTTTTTATCTTATTTTCTGTCCCCTCACCTTCTAACATCTCCCTCTGTTCTTCCCCCTTTCCTACAGTCTCACACTATTTTTCCTCCGATCTTCCTCTGTTCATTTGACCCCCTATCATCCCGACTCGCCTATCACACTCTGTAAGTATGTATGTATATACACACACACATACATGCACATTCCTTTCATGTAAATATTTGTTACAGGATGATATATATATATATATAATATATATATATATAATGTGATCTAGGAAGACTGTAGTAACTGTGCATATAGTACAGTAGGTATCACTGGAACAAGATAAGGAAAACCTGGCCCTCCCCGTTTGGAAAAGAATAGGCGGCATTCTTTTGTCTCCAAAAAACATGTATTGATCACCGATGAATTAAATACATAGTCAACGTTTCAAGGTCCTAAGACCTTTTCGTCAGGATTCAAGAGTGCTGCCTATTCCTTTCCACAGATCGGATATGTTTCCTTTGGAGAAATAAAACTGTATATATTGATGCGTGTATATAATATGATGTGTGCGTCTTGCTCCAGTGACACCTACTGTAATATATGCACAGGATTGTTTGAAGGAGGGAGCCCCTAAACAATGTCTTGCCTAGGGCCCCGTGAGGTCTAAATCCGGCTCTGAGTCCAGGGAGGACTGAGACAGACCAGTCAGACAGAGCTCACTGTGCTACTGTAGCAAGCCATTGAGGGCCAGGAGACCTGAGCCTAGACCTGTGGGAAACAGGAAAGGCTATCAAACTCTGGGACTGAGCTATGGTACCTGCAAGGAAGCAGGCCAGACTGTGAGACTGTGGCAGCCAGCCAACTAAAGACCAGTGTTAACCTGCATGAAGCAGCTGACTTTGGACTTTTATTTACAGACTAGCTGCACTTTAATAGAGAGGGCCCAAGAAGTGAGCTAGTGCCCTAAACAAGGGCTAGGTTGTTTATTATTTTTCTGTTTCCTGATTTCACATGCTGGAAGTAAAGCACCATTTATGATTATTTAAACTGTAATGCTACGTGTGGACTCTAATTCTGCACCTACTCACTGCTCCACTGACCCCAGTCTACCGAGCTAATTAACTCCCAAGTTATCACACTCTCTATGTAGTTTGTGGACTGCACCTGGTGTTAAATATGGGATATAGTCAGGAAGCCGATGGTCGAAATGCCGACCACGGGCTTCCCGACTTTATAATCCTGGCAGGGGTCTAATGATAAGCCTCGAAATTCCAAAGCCTATCATTATCCCTATGTGGGAGCGGACTGCCAAGGGAGTGGGAGGGTTATGTTAGGAGCTCCTGGGGGGACTTAGGGTTAGGCACCCCAAAGGAGAGTTAGGGTTAGGGTTAGGCTAGGGTAAGGGGAGGTTAGGCACCCCCAGGGGGAGGTCAGGGGGAGGTTAGGGTTGGACACCTCCTGGGAGGGAAAGGTTTAGGCTGCGGGGAAGGGGGGGTTAGGTTTAGGCACTTACAGGGGGGTTGGGGTTAGGCACTTGTGGGGGGGTTAGGGTTTGCACCCCTAAGGGAGGGTTAGGGGGTGTAGGGTTAGTAATAGTAAAAATACTCACCTGTTGGGATTTTCTGTTGCTGGTCTTCCGGCGTCGGGATTTGAACATGCGTCAGACGGTATTTCATACCGATCCCTTAAATACAACTAGTTACAAAGCATTAACAGTGTGTTTGCATTCACTGGTGTTTGTGTGAGCAGTCTATGATCAGTTCTCATGGCATGCACACATAGATAAATGCAGTCGCTTGGTCTCTGTCACAGTATAATACCCACCCTCATTAGTATGACACAATCTAAATTAATTGACACGTAGTAATTAATACACAGTAGGACAACATGCCAACAAGTGTTTCACAACAGTAGCTTCCTCAGGGCAAAACTTGTAAAAACATTAATTCCTCTTTGAAAAAAACTTCTAGTTATTGCAAAACGTTTGCGGATCGAAAATGTTTGGCCGTTCCTCTTCTGAAGATTGGAGATAGGGTGTGGCTGTCAACTAAGAACATTCTGTGGCCGGAGGCCGAGCACACTTGATTAAAATGGCTGCCACGGCACTGAAGAGATTAACCCTCATGCCACAGCACCACCTTTAGGCGCAGTGCGCCACGTACTGCGAATGTATAAGTAATGTGTTTGAACATGTCATTCAATGTACTGTGTGCAGTTGTGGAAATGTACTTTTTAAATGTTTAGCCTATGCACTTATAAGGAATGTATAAGTTGTTTTGTTTTAGAAGGCTGTAACATTTAAGTCAATTGGTTATTAAGGGCCTAATTCAGACCCGCTCGCGAGCGTAGGACGCTCGCAAGCGGGTCGATGGTGCCCTAATGCGCATGCGCACGACAGAGGGATCTCCGTCGTGCGCATGCGCGAGACCCGCATAGCGACAGCCAAGCTGTCGCTAATGGTCTCGCACCAAAGGGGGCATGCTGTCGATGGTGACTGACAGCACGCCCCCTTTGGTGGGCGTGCCGGGGGCGTGGCTGCCAGATGGAGGCATTCCCATGGGAACGCCTACCGTCTGGGTCCGGCCCCACTGACACCACTAGTGATGTCAGTGGGAGTGATTTTGGCTCTGATAGAGCCAAAATCACTCCACGGCTTGCGGCAACGAGACCATACCGCAGGGTCTCGTTGCAAGCCTGATGGTCGCGATGGTCTTGACCATCGCGACCATCATCATGGACGCTCGCATAAGCTGTGGGTGGTAACCCACAGCTATGCGAGCGTCCAAGAGGCCGCTCCATTTTTAGGTAGGAGGGCCCTGATTCAGAGCGAGCGCTCTGGTCAGAGCGTAAGGCTGTGAATCAGGCCCTAAGTGCTGTGTCCAGAGACTCACAAAGTCTGTGCTGGTAAAGTGACTGTGTATAGGGGGCACACTGCTCGCTGATGTATGCTGCGCTATACTCTGCTGATTAAAGGGGCTGTGTCCAAACTCACAAGTGGCAATGTGTGCAAAAAAAAAAAAAGTTTAAAAATTAAAAAGTTAAAGTTAAAAGTTTAAAAAGTAAAACAAAAAACCCTTTTTGTGCTGTACACCACAGTGTATACATGCACCTTGACTCCTTGGGCTGTTTCCCACTGTGTATTCAAGTACTGTGACTCCTTGGGCCTTAGCCCTCTGTGTATACATGCACCTTGACTCCTTGGGCCTTAGCCCTCTGTGTGTCCATAACACACAAGTACTGTGACTCAGTAGTGAGTGGCAAAGTTTCATAGATGTGCTTTAAACTGCAGTGTCTGTGCCACCACTTTGTCGCTTAGTAACCAGCCAGCTCACGGCAGCCTTTGGCCAATATAGGTGAAAATAATATGGTGAGCAGTGATGTGGTCTAAATTGACTGTAAATGACTGGAAATGAATGTTATTGGGGTTAATAATACTCTAGGAACAAAAAAAGCCCAAATTATGTGATTTTTTTGTAAATTTTTGTAACAAAATCCAAATCTAAATCCAAATCCAAAACCATTCATGGCGCTTTGGCAAAAAGCAAATCGAAGGCCGGACGATGAGTCTGAGCCACATCCAAATCCAGCAAAAATGGTCTGGCGCACATATCTAGTTTATATGAGTTTTTTTTCTGTGGCACTACAGGTCCCAGCAAGTCCTTCTTCAAGCTTCCACATGATTTTTCAGCCATGGGTATGCAGGCACTTGTAGTGCTAAAAGCGCCTGCATACGCAAGCCGTTTTATTTATTTGGCTGGCTGCATTTGTGTGGAAGAGGTGTGTGTGTCTGTGTAGGCTTTTGTCAGTGTGTGTCTGTGTGTCTGTGTCAGTGTGTGTGTGTCTGGGGAGGTTATGGTGTGCTGAGAGAAGATGCAGGGGGAGATGGTGTGGCTATGAGATGCAGGGGGCAGGAAGTTACACAGGGGGAACGAGTCTGGTTGATCCGCTGTTGTACAATGATGACCTTGTTAATATTCCCACACAAACAGGCATCTTCCGGACGATGTGACCTACATGAATAATGAATGCCGACTGAAGATGCCGTCTTCCCATGGAGGAAATATTTCTTCAGAGGTTCCACATTGTGAGAAACCACCGTATAGCTAAGGTGTATATGGAATGGAAAGAAATGTTCCCAGAGTGACAAGAAATGGGTAGCGTGCCATGTTGGCATGCCCCATTTTTAGTGGCTACACCCATTCCATATGTGACCACACCGATTTTTTGCTGCACGCATAAATATTTTTCTGTATGTATCTATGGTGCTGCGGGGGGGGGCGCAAGCCGTTAATCAACTTCCGCTGGGCCTCAGAGACCCTAGTGATGCCTCTAGCTGGTTTTTTTCCTATGGAAGAGGCACACATCCCCTTGCATTCCATATGTCGTTTACTTCATTTTCTCCTGCACAGAAGAGCATATGTTAGAAAAAAATTGATATTATTTCTATTTCACCTGATCTCTTTCATTTTTTGTGTCCTTTCTGGACTTGACCACTTCCCCAATGACATCATGTACCACCGCCATATCCTGCACATCGCCCTTAGGTTATAACCATAAACTATTATGTAGTGCGAAGATGATCAAATCTCAATTCTATGTACAGGATAGTTCTGGGAGGCGCAAAACAGATTTTGGGTGAAAGAAAGCAGAAGATTGGAAATTAAGTAAATGATGACTTTGATAAGCAGTCTTAATAGTACCAACATATAAATTGCACCATGTTCTGTATTAAGATTATTTGAATATATTCATTACTTAATATTTATATGAGAAAAGAAATACACGGTAGGAATCCCTGTAAAATCTTGACCCGGATTGTGTGCAAACAAAGTATTTCTCATTGGGACCCTTACCACAGCCCAAAGTTATCATATCGCTCCTGAGGTGCCAGTAATCCATATGAGCTTCCTAGAAATATTTTGTCATTCAGAATACAAGGCCTTTAGCGCTTTGTGAGTGTCATGAAATTAACATAACATTTTTGTTTTTATTTTAGTTTCTTCTTTGTTTTGGTCAGATTTTGTTTTTTTGTAAAGAAATTGCAAAACATCACTGGATCCTCTTAATATTTTCCATACAACTCATTTCACCATTGTTGTAAACGAGACAAGTGGGTAACAACAAGTATGGAGTAAGACCATATTCCTGATTCTATAGTAGCAGATATACAGTATTTACTGTAAGAATAGTTTATCACCTCATTTACTTTGCTAGACCTCACAGCCTCGTAACCTTCTAAGAGTCTCCAGTATGAAACAACACAAAGACCACATCAAGCACAATCAATTTTAAAATATATTTATTATGAATTTTTAGCACAAGGAAAACAACACTTTATTTTTACTCTGCATTGTAAAATAAATTAGTGCCCAAGATTAGCCAGAGGCTCTTACAAGCTTGTCCTATAAGAGGATCTAGATGGTGGAAGCCTCATGACTTACAAAGAATCATCCTTCAGCACTCAGGAGAGGAAAAACCCCCTGTGGAGGAAACCTCTGGGGACCCATGGCTCGAAGGACTACCCGTACCTCTGGGCACTAGGAGGCTATGCAGAGTTATATTTCCAAACTTATTTCAAATATGAACATTTGACACTAAAATGCAGTATACATTTCACCACATTAATAAATAATTTTGGCTGACGTCATTAATGTAGCTCCTGTCCACATCTCCTGAGATTACCCAATTTCCATTCCTCACAAAGCTGCGCAATTATCTGAAGAGGATGGTCATCCCCTTTCGAGAAGCACCGAGTTTACCCGAATGGCTACTACATTTCGATAGATGTGCTGTGCTGCTAGAACCTCCAATTATAGAAATAAACAAACTCAAGGTCATATTTTAGGGTAGTCAATCTCCAAATCTGCAGGCACATCCAAGTGAAACGCTCTTGTCTTTGATGAGATACTTACCTCAAGAAGATATCTTTCACTCAGTGGGCTGGGTGCAAGAGATGTATTTGGAGTATGTTAATGACAGCAATGATAATGCTATGTCAGTGTCCTGGGCAGTTAAGAGTGGTAGCAACAGCAAAGAGCTACCATTGTGACATCACAGCATGACATCACTCATGTTCTACATTCCTTAAAGGAGAAGTGCACAAAATAATCTCTACGGATGTGTGATATGTTTATTTTCTCCATCACCTCTGCTTCCCATGATATACCTGCCATTTATTACACATCTGTCCCTTTGCCATCTCCATGTTCACCAAAGTTCTCTTTTACTGCATCCACTCATTCATTCAATCAGTTCCTAGCAGCTCTTTCTCATTTCATTAACCTGCTGCTTCTGTCCAATTTTTATTTTTCAAGACTGCTACTTGGGTAGAAAACAAGCAAGGGATTGATTTAATATAAAAAACACAATTAAAATGAAAATACTGTTGGGATGTTCATATACTGAAATGACATTAATAGCTAGGCCAAGGCTAGTTATTTCTGCAACTCTATAGGTGTGTGCAAAGCCGAGCGATGTTTTCCTGCAGGATGACCAGCATTACATCAGCGTGCAATATTCTGATGGAAACGTGCTGCTAATTGAATCTCCCCAATAGTCTCTGTTCCCAGTATAGAATATAATTGGCAATGATGATGATACAGTGAAGGACCCATTATGTCCATTATACAGTAGACATTCAGGATTGATAAATATTCAGTTTAGCCTAATGTAACTTGATCAGTATGCAATATATCCCTGTTATGCTTGGCCACTATACAGATTAGGCCCACTGTACTAAACATACATCCACTCTGGGGGTCGTTTAGAGTTGGCTGTGGTGGCAAAGTGACTGTGTAAGGAGGCACACTGCTCGCTGATGTATACTGCACTATACTCTGCTGATTAAGTGCTGTGTCCAGAGACTCACAAGGGCTGTGCTGGTAAAGTGACTGTGTATAGGGGGCACACTGTTCGCTGATGTATGCTGCGCTATACCCTGCTGATTAAAGGGGCTGTGTCCAAACTCACAAGTGAGTTTGTGTGCAAAAAAAAAAAAGTTTAAAAATTAAAAAGTTAAAGTTAAAAGTTTAAAAAGTAAAAAAAAAAAACTTTTTTTGTGCTTTACCCCACTGTGTATACATGCACCTTGACTCCTTGGGCTGTATTCCACTGTGTATTCAAGTACTTTGAATCCTTGGGCCTTAGCCCTCTGTGTATACAAGCACCATGACTCCTTGGCCCTTAGCCCTCTGTGAATACAAACATCATGACTCCTTGTGCCGTAGCCCTCTCTGTACCTGTATACAAGCACTGTGACTTAGTGGGCTGTACCCCACTGTGTATACAAGTACTGTGACATCTTGGGCAATAGCCTGCAGTGTCTACAAGTATCGTGACTTCTTGGGCCATAGCTCTCTGTTTATACAAGCACCGTGACTCCTTGGGCCTTAGTCCTCTGTGTAACTGTATAAAAGTGCTGTGACTCCTTGGGCCTTAGCCCTCTGTGTATACAAGCAGCATGACTCCTTGGGCTGTACCCCACTGTCTATACAAATACTGTGACTCCTTGGGCCATAGCCCAGTGTGTATACATGCACCATGACTCCTTGGGCCTTAGCCCTCTGTGTGTCCATAACACACAAGTACTGTGACTCAGTAGTGAGTGGCAATGTTTCATAGATGTGCTTTAAACTGCAGTGTCTGTGCCGCCACTCTGTCGCTTAGTCACCAGCCAGCTCATTGCAGCCTTTAGCCAATAATGGTGAAAATAATATTGTTATCTGTGAGGTGGTCTAAATTGACTGTGAATGACTGGAAATTTATGTTATTGGGGTTAATAATACTCTAGGAACAAAAAAAGCCCAAATTATGTGATTTTAGCTTTTTTGGCAATTTTTGTAACAAAATCTAAATCCAAATCCAAAACCAGTCATGGTTCTTTGGTAAATCCAAATCGAAGGCCAGACAACAAATCAGAGCCAAATCCAAATCCAGCAAAAGTGGTCCGGCGCACATATCTAGATTATATGTGTTTTTTCCTGTGGCACTACAGGTCCCAGCAGGTCCTGGATAATTTCTTCAAGCTTCAACATGATTTCTCAGCCATGGGTATGCAGGCACTTGTAGTGCTAAAAGCTCCTGCATACGCAAGCCGTTTTATTTATTTGGCTGGCTGTATTTGTGTGGAAGAGGTGTGTGTGTCTGTGTAGGCTTTTCTCAGTGTGTGTCAGTGTGTCTGTGTCAGTGTGTGTGTGTCTGGGGAAGTTATGGTTTGCTGAGAGACGATGCAGGGAGAGATGGTCTGGCTAAGAGATGCAGGGGGCAGGAAGTTACACAGGGGGAACGAGTCTGGTTGAACCGCTGTTGTAAGATGATGACCTTGTCAATATTCCCACACAAACAGTCATCTATCGGACGATGTGACCTACATGAATAATGAATGCTGACTGAAGATGCCGTCTTTCCATGGAGGATATATTTCTTCAGAGGTTCCACATTGTGAGAAACCACCGTATAGCTAAGGTGTATATGGAATGGAAAGAAATGTTCCCAGAGTGACAAGAAATGGGTGGCGTGCCATGTTGGCATGCCCCATTTTTAGTGGCAACACCCCTTCTATATGTGACCACACCCATTTTTTGCTGCGCGCCCCTGGCGCGCATAAATGTCTATCTTTGTGTTTCTATGTGCATGCCGGGGGGACAAGCCGTTCTTCAACTTGCTCTGGGCTCCAGAAACCCTAGTGATGCCTCTGGATGGTTTCTTTCCTAGGGAAGAGGCACACATCCCCCTGCAGAATAGGCTTGGACTAGGAGACAGGAGGACCCCTTGCTTTGGGTTTTCTTCTTATCGTGTCAACAGCACAGGATCATAACATTGAGCAATTGCCTGGGACTTGGCAGACTCAATTAGGCATCTTGTAAGTGCATGTGAGCCAAATATGTCATTTTTAATCCATTCATAATGGCTACCTGTTCTGCAGGTGCACCCAACTGCTTCCAAGTCTGCTGGATGATTGCATTAAATAATTCAGTTGGACAGGGTATCCAACCTCTTTAAGAAATGCCTTGAAAAGCATCCTAAATAGTTGCTATTAAAGGGATTGTAACCTTCCATATGTCGTTTGCTTCATTTTCTCCAGCACAGAAGAGTATATATGTTAGAAATCATTTTATATTATTTCTATTTCACCTGATCTCTTTCATTTTTTGTGTCCTTTCTGCACTTGACCACTTCCCCAATGACATCATGTACCACCACCATATCCTGCACATCGCCATTAGGTCATAACCTTAAACTATTATGTAGTGCGAAGGTGATCAAATCTCAACTCTATGTACAGGATAGTTCTGGAACGCGTGAAACAGATTTTGGGTGAAAGAAAGCAGAAGATTGGAAATTAAGTAAATGATGAATTTGATAAGCAGTCTTAGTAGTACCAACATATAAATTGCACCATGTTTTGTATTAAGATTATTTGAATATATTCATTACTTACTATTGATATGAGAAAAGAAATACACGGTAGGAATGCCTGTAAAATCTTGACCCGGATTGTGTGCAAACAAAGTATTTGTCATTGGGACCCTTACCACAGCCCAAAGTTATCATATCGCTCCTGAGGTCCCAGTAATCCATATGAGCTTCCTAGAAATATTTTGTCATTCAGAATAGAAGGCCTTTTGTGCTTTGTGAGTGTCATGAAATTAACATAACATTTTTGTTTTTATTTTAGTTTCTTCTTTGTTTTGGTCAGATTTTGTTTCTTTGTAAAGAAATTGCAAAACATCACTGGATCCTCTTAATATTTTCCATATAACTCATTTCACCATTGTTGTAAACGAGACAAGTGGGTAACAACAAGTACGGAGTAAGACCATATTCCTGATTCTATAGTAGGAGATATACAGTATTTACTGTAAGAATAGTTTATCACCTCATTTACTTTGCTAGACCTCACAGCACCTTAACCTTCTAAGAGTCTCCATTATGAAAAAACAAAGACCACATCAAGCAAAATCAATTTTAAAATATATTTATTATAAATTTTTATCACAAGGAAAACAACACTTTATTTTTACTCTGCATTGTAAAATAAATTAGTGCCCAAGATTAGCCGGAGGATCTTACAAGCTTGTCCTATAAGAGGATCAAGATGGTGGAAGCCTCATGATTTACAAAGAATCATCCTTCAGCACTCAGGAGAGGAAAAATCCCCTGTGGTGGAAACCTCTGGGGACCCATGGCTTGAAGGACTGCCCGTCCCTCTGGGCACTAGGAGGCTATGCAGAGTAATATTTCCAAACTTATTTCAAATATGAACATTTGACTCTAAAATGCAGTATACATTTCACCACATTAATAAATAACATTGGCTGACGTCATTAATGTAGCTCCTGTCCACATCTCCTGAGATTACCCAATTTATATTCCTCACAAAGCTGCGCAATTTTCTGAAGAGGATGGTCATCCCCTTTTGAGAAGCACCGAGTTTACCCAAATGGCTACTACATTTCGATAGATGTGCTGTGCTGCTAGAACCTCCAATTATAGAAATAAACAAGCTCAAGGTCATATTTTAGGGTAGTCAAGCTCCAAGTCTGCAGGCACATCCAAGTGAAACGCCCTTGTCTTTGATTAGATACTAACCTCAAGAGGATATCTTTCCCTCAGTGGGCTGGGTGCAAGAGATGTATTTGGAGTATGTTAATGACAGCAATGATAATGCTATGTCAGTGTCCTGGGCAGTTAAGAGTGGTAGCAACAGCAAAGAGCTACCATTGTGATATCACAGCATGACATCACTCGTGTTCTACATTCCTTAAAGGAGAAGTGCACAAAATAATCTCTACTGATGTGTGATATGTTTATTTTCTCCATCACCTCTGCTTCCCATGATATACCTGCCATTTATTACACATCTGTCCCTTTGCCATCTCCATATTCACCAAAGTTCTCTTTTACTGCATCCACTCATTCAATCAATCAGTTCCTAGCAGCTCTTTCTCATTTCATTAACCGGCTGCTTCTGTCCAATTTTTATTTTTCAAGACTGCTACTTGGGTAGAAAACAAGCAAGGGATTGATTTAATATAAAAAACACAATTCAAATGAAAATACCGTTGGAATGTTCATATACTGAAATGACATTAATAGCTAGGCCAAGGCTAGTTATTTCTGCAACTCTATAGGTGTGTGCAAAGCCGAGCGATGTTTTCCTGCAGGATGACCAGCATTACATCAGCGTGCAATATTCTGATGGAAACGTGCTGCTAATTGAATCTCCCCAATAGTCTCTGTTCCCAGTATAGAAAATAATTGGCAATGATGATGATACAGTGAAGGACCCATTATGTTAATTATACAGTAGACTTTCAGGATTGATAAATATTCACTTTAGCCTAATGTAACTTGATCAGTATGCAATATATCCCTGTTATGCTTGGCCACTATACAGATTAGGCCCTCTGTACTAAATATACATACACTCTGGGGGTCGTTTAGAGTTGGCTGTGCTGGCAAAGTGACTGTGTAAGGGGGCACACTGCACGCTGATGTATGCTGCGCTATTCTCTGCTGATTAAGTGCTGTGTCCAGAGACTCACAAGGGCTGTGCTGGTAAAGTGACTGTGTATAGGGGGCACACTGCTCACTGATGTATGCTGCGCTATACTCTGCCGATTAAAGGGGCTGTGTCCAAACTCACAAGTGAGATTGTGTGCAAAAAAAAAAAGTTTAAAAATTAAAAAGTTAAAGTTAATAGTTTAAAAAGTAAAACAAAAAAAACATTTTGTGTTCTGTACCCCACTGTGTATACATGCTCCTTGACTCCTTGGGCTGTATCACACTGTGTATTCAAGTACTGTGAATCCTTGGGCCTTAGCCCTCTGTGTAAGCAAGCACCATGACTCCTTGGCCCTTAGCCCTCTGTGTATACAAACACCATGACTCCTTGTGCCTTAACCCTCTCTATACCTGTATACAAGCACTGTGACTCAGTGGGCTGTACCCCGCTGTGTATACAAGTACTGTGATGTCTTGGGCTATAGCCTGCAGTGTCTACAAGTATCGTGACTTCTTGGGCCATAGCTCTCTGTTTATACAAGCACCGTGACTCCTTGGGCCTTAGTCCTCTGTGTAACTGTATACAAGTGCTGTGACTCATTGGGCCTTAGCCCTCTGTGTATACAAGCAGCATGACTCCTTGGGCTGTACCCCACTGTCTATACAAATACTGTGACTCCTTGGGTCATAGCCCAGTGTGTATACATGCACCATGACTCCTTGGGCCTTAACCCTCTGTGTGCCCATAACACACAAGTACTGTGACTCAGTAGTGAGTGGCAATGTTTCATAGATGTGCTTTAAACTGCAGTGTCTGTGCCGCCACTCTGTCGCTTAGTCACCAGCCAGCTCATTGCAGCCTTTAGCCAATAATGGTGAAAATAATATTATGATCTGTGAGGTGGTCTAAATTGACTGTGAATGACTGGAAATTTATGTTATTGTGGTTAATAATACTCTAGGAACAAAAAAAGCCCAAATTGTGTGATTTTAGCTTTTTTGGCAATTTTTGTAACAAAATCTAAATCAAAATCCAAAACCAGTCATGGGTCTCTGGTAAATCCAAATCGAAGTCCGGACAACGAATCAGAGCCAAATCCAAATCCAGCAAAAGTGGTCCGGTGCACATATCTAGTTTATATGTGTTTTTTCCTGTGGCACTACAGGTCCCAGCAGGTCCTGGATAAATTCTTCAAGCTTCAACATGATTTCTCAGCCATGGGTATGCAGGCACTTGTAGTGCTAAAAGCTCCTGCATACGCAAGCCGTTTTATTTATTTGGCTGGCTGTATTTGTGTGGAAGAGGTATGTGTGTCTGTGTAGGCTTTTGTCAGTGTGTGTCAGTGTGTGTGTCTGGGGAGGATATGGTTTGCTGAGAGACGATGCAGGGAGAGATGGTCTGGCTAAGAGATGCAGGGGGCAGGAAGTTACACAGGGGGAACGAGTCTGGTTGAACCGCTGTTGTAAGATGATGGCCTTGTCAATATTCCCACACAAACAGTCATCTTCCGGACGATGTGACCTACATGAATAATGAATGCTGACTGAAGATGCCGTCTTTCCATGGAGGATATATTTCTTCAGATTTTCCACATTGTGAGAAACCACCGTATAGCTAAGGTGTATATGGAATGAAAAGAAATGTTCCCAGAGTGACAAGAAATGGGTGGCGTGCCATGTTGGCATGCCCCATTTTTAATGGCAACATCCCTTCTATATGTGACCACACCCATTTTTTGCTGCGCGCCCTTGGCGCGCATAAATGTCTGTCTTTGTGTTTCTATGTGCATGCCGGGGGGACAAGCCGTTCTTCAACTTGCTCTGGGCTCCTGAAACCCTAGTGATGACTCTGGCTGTTTTTTTTCCTAGGGAAGAGGCACACATCCCCCTGCAGAATAGGCTTGGACTAGGAGACAGGAGGACCCCTTGCTTTGGGTTTTCTTCTTATCGTGTCAACAGCACAGGATCATAACATTGAGCAATTGCCTGGGACTTGGCAGACTCAATTAGGCATCTTGTAAGTGCATGTGAGCCAAATATGTCATTTTTAATCCATACATAATGGCTACCTGTTCTGCTGGTGCACCCAACTGCTTCCAAGTTTGCAGGATGATTGCATTAAATAATTCTGTTGGACAGGGTATTCAACCTCTTTAAGAAATGCCTTGAAAAGCATCCTTAATAGTTGCTATTAAAGGGATTGTAACCTTCCATATGTCGTTTGCTTCATTTTCTCCAGCACAGAAGAGTATATATGTTAGAAATCATTTTATATTATTTCTATTTCACCTGATCTCTTTCATTTTTTGTGTCCTTTCTGTACTTGACCACTTCCCCAATGACATCATGTACCACCACCATATCCTGCACATCGCCATTAGGTCATAACCTGAAACTATTATGTAGTGCGAAGGTGATCAAATCTCAACTCTATGTACAGGATAGTTCTGGGAGGCGTGAAACAGATTTTGGGTGAAAGAAAGCAGAAGATTGGAAATTAAGTAAATGATGAATTTGATAAGCAGTCTTAGTAGTACCAACATATAAATTGTACCATGTTCTGTATTAAGATTATTTTAATATATTCATTACTTACTATTGATAAGAGAAAAGAAATACACGGTAGGAATGCCTGTAAAATCTTGACCCGGATTGTGTGCAAACAAAGTATTTGTCATTGGGACCCTTACCACAGCCCAAAGTTATCATATCGCTCCTGAGGTCCCAGTAATCCATATGAGCTTCCTAGAAATATTTTGTCATTCAGAATAGAAGGCCTTTAGTGCTTTGTGAGTGTCATGAAATTAACATAACATTTTTGTTTTTATTTTAGTTTCTTCTTTGTTTTGGTCAGATTTTGTTTCTTTGTAAAGAAATTGCAAAACATCACTGGATCCTCTTAATAATTTCCATACAACTCATTTCACCATTGTTGTAAACGAGACAAGTGGGTAACAACAAGTACGGAGTAAGACCATATTCCTGATTCTATAGTAGCAGATATACAGTATTTACTGTAAGAATAGTTTATCACCTCATTTACTTTGCTAGACCTCACAGCATCTTAACCTTCTAAGAGTCTCCATTATGAAAAAACAAAGACCACATCAAGCAAAATCAATTTTAAAATATATTTATTATAAATTTTTATCACAAGGAAAACAACACTTTATTTTTACTCTGCATTGTAAAATAAATTAGTGCCCAAGATTAGCCGGAGGATCTTACAAGCTTGTCCTATAAGAGGATCAAGATGGTGGAAGCCTCATGACTTACAAAGAATCATCCTTCAGCACTCAGGAGAGGAAAAACCCCCTGTGGAGGAAACCTCTGGGGATCCATTGCTTGAAGGACTGCCCGTCCCTCTGGGCACTAGGAGGCTATGCAGAGTTATATTTCCAAACTTATTTCAAATATGAACATTTGACACTAAAATGCAGTATACATTTCACCACATTAATAAATAACATTGGCTGACGTCATTAATGTAGCTCCTGTTCACATCTCCTGAGATTACCCAATTTACATTCCTCACAAAGCTGCGCAATTTTCTGAAGAGGATGGTCATCCCCTTTTGAGAAGCACCGAGTTTACCAGAATGGCTACTACATTTCGATAGATGTGCTGTGCTGCTAGAACCTCCAATTATAGAAATAAACAAGCTCAAGGTCATATTTTAGGGTAGTCAATCTCCAAGTCTGCAGGCACATCCAAGTGAAACGCCCTTGTCTTTGATTAGATACTTACCTCAAGAGGATATCTTTCCCTCAGTGGGCTGGGTGCAAGAGATGTATTTGGAGTATGTTAATGACAGCAATGATAATGCTATGTCAGTGTCCTGGGCAGTTAAGAGTGGCAGCAACAGCAAAGAGCTACCATTGTGACATCACAGCATGACCTCACTCATGTTCTACATTCCTTAAAGGAGAAGTGCACAAAATAATCTCTACTGATGTGTGATATGTTTATTTTCTCCATCACCTCTGCTTCCCATGATATACCTGCCATTTATTACACATCTGTCCCTTTGCCATCTCCATATTCACCAAGTTCTCTTTTACTGCATCCACTCATTCAATCAATCAATCAGTTCCTAGCAGCTCTTTCTCATTTCATTAACCGGCTGCTTCTGTCCAATTTTTATTTTTCTAGACTGCTACTTGGGTAGAAAACAAGCAAGGGATTGATTTAATATAAAAAACACAATTCAAATGAAAATACTGTTGGAATGTTCATATACTGAAATGACATTAATAGCTAGGCCAAGGCTAGTTATTTCTGCAACTCTATAGGTGTGTGGAAAGCCGAGCGATGTTTTCCTGCAGGATGACCAGCATTACATCAGCGTGCAATATTCTGATGGAAACGTGCTGCTAATTGAATCTCCCCAATAGTCTCTGTTCCCAGTATAGAAAATAATTGGCAATGATGATGATACAGTGAAGGACCCATTATGTTAATTATATAGTAGACTTTCAGGATTGATAAATATTCAGTTTAGCCTAATGTAACTTGATCAGTATGCAATATATCCCTGTTATGCTTGGCCACTATACAGATTAGGCCCACTGTACTAAATATACTTACACTCTGGGGGTCGTTTAGAGTTGGCTGTGCTGGCAAAGTGACTGTGTAAGGGGGCACACTGCACGCTGATGTATGCTGCGCTATACTCTGCTGATTAAGTGCTGTGTCCAGAGACTCACAAGGGCTGTGCTGGTAAAGTGACTGTGTATAGGGGGCACACTGCTCACTGATGTATGCTTCGCTATACTCTGCTGATTAAAGGGGCTGTGTCCAAACTCACAAGTGAGATTGTGTGCAAAAAAAAAAAAGTTTAAAAATTAAAAAGTTAAAGTTAAAAGTTTAAAAAGTAAAACAAAAAAAACTTTTCGTGTTCTGTACCCCACTGTGTATACATGCACCTTGACTCCTTGGGCTGTATCACACTGTGTATTCAAGTACTGTGAATCCTTGGGCCTTAGCCCTCTGTGTATGCAAGCACCATGACTCCTTGGCCCTTAGCCCTCTGTGTATACAAACACCATGACTCCTTGTGCCGTAGCCCTCTCTGTACCTGTATACATGCACTGTGACTCAGTGGGCTGTACCCCGCTGTGTATACAAGTACTGTGACATCTTGGGCTGTAGCCTGCAGTGTCTACAAGTATCGTGACTTCTTGGGCCATAGCTCTCTGTTTATACAAGCACCGTGACTCCTTGGGCCTTAGCCCTCTGTGTAACTGTATACAAGTGCTGTGACTCCTTGGGCCTTAGCCCTCTGTGTTTACAAGCAGCATGACTCCTTGGGCTGTAGCCCACTGTCTATACAAATATGGTGACTCCTTGGGCCATAGCCCACTGTGTATACATGCACCATGACTCCGTGGGCCTTAGCCCTCTGTGTGTCCATAACAAATAAGTACTGTGACTTAGTAGTGAGTGGCAATGTTTCATAGATGTGCTAGAAACTGCAGTGTCTGTGCTGCCACTCTGTCGCTTAGTAACCAGCCAGCTCACTGCAGTCTTTAGCCAATAATGGTGAAAATAATATTGTGATCTGTGAGGTGGTCTAAATTGACTGTGAATGACTGGAAATGTATGTTATTGAGGTTAATAATACACTAGGAACAAAAAAGCCCAAATTATGTGATTTTAGCTTTTTTGGCAATTTTTGTAACAAAATCTAAATCCAAATCCAAAACCAGTCATGGTTCTTTGGTAAATCCAAATCGAAGGCCAGACAACAAATCAGAGCCAAATCCAAATCCAGCAAAAGTGGTCCGGAGCACATATCTAGTTTATATGTGTTTTTTCCTGTGGCACTACAGGTCCCAGCAGGTCCTGGATAATTTCTTCAAGCTTCAACATGATTTCTCAGCCATGGGTATGCAGGCACTTGTAGTGCTAAAAGCTCCTGCATACGCAAGCCATTTATTTATTTGGCTGACTGTATTTGTGTGGAAGAGGTATGTGTTTCTGTGTAGGCTTTTGTCAGTGTGTGTCTGTGTCAGTGTGTGTGTGTCTGGGGAGGTTATGGTTTGCTGAGAGACGATGCAGGGAGAGATGGTCTGGCAAAGAGATGCAGGGGGCAGGAAGTTACACAGGGGTAACGAGTCTGGTTGAACCGCTGTTGTAAGATGATGACCTTGTCAATATTCCCACACAAACAGTCATCTTCCCGACGATGTGACCTACATGAATAATGAATGCTGACTGAAGATGCCGTCTTTCCATGGAGGATATATTTCTTCAGAGGTTCCACATTGTGAGAAACGTATAGCTAAGGTGTATATGGAATGGAAAGAAATGTTCCCAGAGTGACAAGAAATGGGTGGCGTGCCATGTTGGCATGCCCCATTTTTAGTGGCAACACCCCTTCTATATGTGACCACACCCATTTTTTGCTACGCGCCCCTGGCGCGCATAAATGTCTATCTTTGTGTTTCTATGTGCATGCCGGGGGGACAAGCCGTTCTTCAACTTGCTCTGGGCTCCAGAAACCCTAGTGATGCCTCTGGCTGTTTTTTTTCCTAGGGAAGAGGCACACATCCCCCTGCAGAATAGGCTTGGACTAGGAGATAGGAGGACCTCTTGCTTTGGGTTTTCTTCTTATCGTGTCAACAGCACAGGATCATAACATTGAGCAATTGCCTGGGACTTGGCAGACTCAATTAGGCATCTTGTAAGTGCATGTGAGCCAAATATGTCATTTTTAATCCATTCATAATGGCTACCTGTTCTGCAGGTGCACCCAACTGCTTCCAAGTTTGCAGGATGATTGCATTAAATAATTCTGTTGGACAGGGTATTCAACCTCTTTAAGAAATGCATTGAAAAGCATCCTAAATAGTTGCTATTAAAGGGATTGTAACCTTCCATATGTCGTTTGCTTCATTTTCACCAGCACAGAAGAGTATATATGTTAGAAATCATTTTATATTATTTCTATTTCACCTGATCTCTTTCAATTTTTGAGTCCTTTCTGGACTTGACCACTTCCCCAATGACATCATGTACCACCACCATATCCTGCACATCGCCATTAGGTCATAACCTTAAACTATTATGTAGTGCGAAGGTGATCAAATCTCAACTCTATGTACAGGATAGTTCTGGGAGGCGTGAAACAGATTTTGGGTGAAAGAAAGCAGAAGATTGGAAATTAAGTAAATGATGAATTTGATAAGCAGTCTTAGTAGTACCAACATATAAATTGCACCATGTTTTGTATTAAGATTATTTGAATATATTCATTACTTACTATTGATATGAGAAAAGAAATACACGGTAGGAATGCCTGTAAAATCTTGACCCGGATTGTGTGCAAACAAAGTATTTGTCATTGGGACCCTTACCACAGCCCAAAGTTATCATATCGCTCCTGAGGTCCCAGTAATCCATATGAGCTTCCTAGAAATATTTTGTCATTCAGAATAGAAGGCCTTTTGTGCTTTGTGAGTGTCATGAAATTAACATAACATTTTTGTTTTTATTTTAGTTTCTTCTTTGTTTTGGTCAGATTTTGTTTCTTTGTAAAGAAATTGCAAAACATCACTGGATCCTCTTAATATTTTCCATATAACTCATTTCACCATTGTTGTAAACGAGACAAGTGGGTAACAACAAGTACGGAGTAAGACCATATTCCTGATTCTATAGTAGCAGATATACAATATTTACTGTAAGAATAGTTTATCACCTCATTTACTTTGCTAGACCTCACAGCACCTTAACCTTCTAAGAGTCTCCATTATGAAAAAACAAAGACCACATCAAGCAAAATCAATTTTAAAATATATTTATTATAAATTTTTATCACAAGGAAAACAACACTTTATTTTTACTCTGCATTGTAAAATAAATTAGTGCCCAAGATTAGCCGGAGGATCTTACAAGCTTGTCCTATAAGAGGATCAAGATGGTGGAAGCCTCATGACTTACAAAGAATCATCCTTCAGCACTCAGGAGAGGAAAAATCCCCTGTGGTGGAAACCTCTGGGGACCCATGGTTTGAAGGACTGCACGTCCCTCTGGGCACTAGGAGGCTATGCAGAGTAATATTTCCAAACTTATTTCAAATATGAACATTTGACTCTAAAATGCAGTATACATTTCACCACATTAATAAATAACATTGGCTGACGTCATTAATGTAGCTCCTGTCCACATCTCCTGAGATTACCCAATTTATATTCCTCACAAAGCTGCGCAATTTTCTGAAGAGGATGGTCATCCCCTTTTGAGAAGCACCGAGTTTACCCAAATGGCTACTACATTTCGATAGATGTGCTGTGCTGCTAGAACCTCCAATTATAGAAATAAACAAGCTCAAGGTCATATTTTAGGGTAGTCAAGCTCCAAGTCTGCAGGCACATCCAAGTGAAACGCCCTTGTCTTTGATTAGATACTAACCTCAAGAGGATATCTTTCCCACAGTGGGCTGGGTGCAAGAGATGTATTTGGAGTATGTTAATGACAGCAATGATAATGCTATGTCAGTGTCCTGGGCAGTTAAGAGTGGTAGCAACAGCAAAGAGCTACCATTGTGATATCACAGCATGACATCACTCGTGTTCAACATTCCTTAAAGGAGAAGTGCACAAAATAATCTCTACTGATGTGTGATATGTTTATTTTCTCCATCACCTCTGCTTCCCATGATATACCTGCCATTTATTACACATCTGTCCCTTTGCCATCTCCATATTCACCAAAGTTCTCTTTTACTGCATCCACTCATTCAATCAATCAGTTCCTAGCAGCTCTTTCTCATTTCATTAACCGGCTGCTTCTGTCCAATTTTTATTTTTCAAGACTGCTACTTGGGTAGAAAACAAGCAAGGGATTGATTTAATATAAAAAACACAATTCAAATGAAAATACCGTTGGAATGTTCATATACTGAAATGACATTAATAGCTAGGCCAAGGCTAGTTATTTCTGCAACTCTATAGGTGTGTGCAAAGCCGAGCGATGTTTTCCTGCAGGATGACCAGCATTACATCAGCGTGCAATATTCTGATGGAAACGTGCTGCTAATTGAATCTCCCCAATAGTCTCTGTTCCCAGTATAGAATATAATTGGCAATGATGATGATACAGTGAAGGACCCATTATGTCCATTATACAGTAGACTTTCAGGATTGATAAATATTTAGTTTAGCCTAATGTAACTTGATCAGTATGCAATATATCCCTGTTATGCTTGGCCCTATACAGATTAGGCCCACTGTACTAAATATACATACACTCTGGGGGTCGTTTAGAGTTGGCTGTGCTGGCAAAGTGACTGTGTAAGGAGGCACACTGCACGCTGATGTATGCTGCGCTATACTCTGCTGATTAAGTGCTGTGTCCAGAGACTCACAAGGGCTGTGCTGGTAAAGTGACTGTGTATAGGGGGCACACTGCTCGCTGATGTATGCTGCGCTATACCCTAATGATTAAAGGGGCTGTGTCCAAACTCACAAGTGAGTTTGTGTGCAAAAATAAAAAGTTTAAAAATTAAAAATTTAAACTTAAAGTTTAAAAAGTAAAACAAAAAAAACTTTTTTTTGTGCTGTACCCCACTGTGTATACATGCACCTTGACTCCTTGGGCTGTATCCCACTGTGTATTCAAGTACAGTGAATCCTTGGGCCTTAGTCCTCTGTGTATACAAGCACCATGACTCCGTGGCCCTTAGCCCTCTGTGTATACAAGCACCATGACTCCTTGTGCCGTAGCCCTCTCTCTACCTGTATACATGCACTGTGACTCAGTGGGCTGTACCCCGTTGTGTATACAAGTACTGTGACATCTTGGGCTGTAGCATGCAGTGTCTACAAGTATCGTGACTTCTTGGGCCATAGCTCTCTGTTTATACAAGCACCATGACTCCTTGGGCCTTAGCCCTCTGTGTAACTGTATACAAGTGCTGTGACTCCTTGGGCCTTAGCCCTCTGTGTATACAAGCAGCATGACTCCTTGGGCTGTAGCCCACTGTCTATACAAATACTGTGACTCCTTGGGCCATAGCCCACTGTGTATACATGCACCATGACTCCGTGGGCCTTAGCCCTCTGTGTGTCCATAACACATAAGTACTGTGACTTAGTAGTGAGTGGCAATGTTTCATAGATGTGCTATAAACTGCAGTGTCTGTGCTGCCACTCTGTCGCTTAGTAACCAGCCAGCTCACTGCAGTCTTTAGCCAATAATGGTGAAAATAATATTGTGATCTGTGAGGTGGTCTAAATTGACAGTGAATGACTGGAAATTTATGTTATTGGGGTTAATAATACTCTAGGAACAGAAAAGCCCAAATTATGTGATTTTAGCTTTTTTGGCAATTTTTGTAACAAAATCTAAATCCAAATCCAAAACCTGTCATGGTTCTTTGGTAAATCCAAATCGAAGGCCAGACAACAAATCAGAGCCAAATCCAAATCCAGCAAAAGTGGTCCGGCGCACATATCTAGTTTATATGTGTTTTTTCCTGTGGCACTACAGGTCCCAGCAGGTCCTGGATAATTTCTTCAAGCTTCAACATGATTTCTCAGCCATGGGTATGCAGGCACTTGTAGTGCTAAAAGCGCCTGCATACGCAAGCCATTTATATATTTGGCTGACTGTATTTGTGTGGAAGAGGTATGTGTGTCTGTGTAGGCTTTTGTCAGTGTGTGTCTGTGTCAGTGTGTGTGTGTCTGGGGAGGTTATGGTTTGCTGAGAGATGATGCAGGGAGAGATGGTCTGGCTAAGAGATGCAGGGGGCAGGAAGTTACACAGGGGGAACGAGTCTGGTTGAACCGCTGTTGTAAGATGATGACCTTGTCAATATTCCCACACAAACAGTCATCTTCCGGACGATGTGACCTACATGACTAATGAATGCTGACTGAAGATGCCGTCTTTCCATGGAGGATATATTTCTTCAGAGGTTCCACATTGTGAGAAACCACCGTATAGCTAAGGTGTATATGGAATGGAAAGAAATGTTCCCAGAGTGACAAGAAATGGGTGGCGTGCCATGTTGGCATGCCCCATTTTTAGTGGCAACACCCCTTCTATATGTGACCACACCCATTTTTTGCTGCGCGCCCCTGGCGCGCTTAAATGTCTGTCTTTGTGTTTCTATGTGCATGCCGGGGGGACAAGCCGTTCTTCAACTTGCTCTGGGCTCCAGAAACCCTAGTGATGCCTCTGGCT
Source organism: Taudactylus pleione (assembly GCA_031769625.1). Lineage (NCBI taxonomy): Eukaryota > Metazoa > Chordata > Amphibia > Anura > Myobatrachidae > Taudactylus > Taudactylus pleione. The sequence continues at coordinate 7,285,026 of JAUIMM010000614.1, forward strand.
GTTTTTTTTCCTAGGGAAGAGGCACACATCCCCCTGCAGAATAGGCTTGGACTAGGAGACAGGAGGACCCCTTGCTTTGGGTTTTCTTCTTATCGTGTCAACAGCACAGGTTCATAACATTGAGCAATTGCCTGGGACTTGGCAGACTCAATTAGGCATCTTGTAAGTGCATGTGAGCCAAATATGTCATTTTTAATCCATTCATAATGGCTACCTGTTCTGCAGGTGCACCCAACTGCTTCCAAGTTTGCAGGATGATTGCATTAAATAATTCTGTTGGACAGGGTATTCAACCTCTTTAAGAAATGCATTGAAAAGCATCCTAAATAGTTGCTATTAAAGGCATTGTAACCTTCCATATGTCGTTTGCTTCGTTTTCTCCAGCACAGAAGAGTGAATATGTTAGAAATCATTTTATATTATTTCTATTTCACCTGATCTCTTTCAATTTTTGAGTCCTTTCTGGACTTGACCACTTCCCCAATGACATCATGTACCACCACCATATACTGCACATCGCCATTAGGTCATAACCTTAAACTATTATGTAGTGCGAAGGTTATCAAATCTCAACTCTATGTACAGGATAGTTCTGGGAGGCGTGAAACAGATTTTGGGTGAAAGAAAGCAGAAAATTGGAAATTAAGTAAATGATGAATTTGATAAGCAGTCTTAGTAGTATCAACATATAAATTGCACCATGTTCTGTATTAAGATTATTTGAATATATTCATTACTTACTATTGATATGAGAAAAGAAATACACGGTAGGAATGCCTGTAAAATCTTGACCCGGATTGTGTGCAAACAAAGTATTTGTCATTGGGACCCTTACCACAGCCCAAAGTTATCATATCGCTCCTGAGGTCCCAGTAATCCATATGAGCTTCCTAGAAATATTTTGTCATTCAGAATACAAGGCCTTTAGTGCTTTGTGAGTGTCATGAAATTAACATAACATTTTTGTTTTTATTTTAGCTTCATCTTTGTTTTGGTCAGATTTTGTTTCTTTGTAAAGAAATTGCAAAACATCACTGGATCCTCTTAATATTTTCCATACAACTCATTTCACCATTGTTGTAAACGAGACAAGTGGGTAACAACAAGTACGGAGTAAGACCATATTCCTGATTCTATAGTAGCAGATATACAGTATTTACTGTAAGAATAGTTTATCACCTCATTTACTTTGCTAGACCTCACAGCATCTTAACCTTCTAAGAGTCTCCATTATGAAAAAACAAAGACCACATCAAGCAAAATCAATTTTAAAATATATTTATTATAAATTTTTATCACAAGGAAAACAACACTTTATTTTTACTCTGCATTGTAAAATAAATTAGTGCCCAAGATTAGCCGGAGGATCTTACAAGCTTGTCCTATAAGAGGATCAAGATGGTGGAAGCCTCATGACTTACAAAGAATCATCCTTCAGCACTCAGGAGAGGAAAAACCCCCTGTGGTGGAAACCTCTGGGGACCCATGGCTTGAAGGACTGCCCGTCCCTCTGGGCACTAGGAGGCTATGCAGAGTTATATTTCCAAACTTATTTCAAATATGAACATTTGACACTAAAATGCAGTATACATTTCACCACATTAATAAATAACATTGGCTGACGTCATTAATGTAGCTCCTGTCCACATCTCCTGAGATTACCCAATTTACATTCCTCACAAAGCTGCGCAATTTTCTGAAGAGGATGGTCATCCCCTTTTGAGAAGCACCGAGTTTACCCGAATGGCTACTACATTTCGATAGATGTGCTGTGCTGCTAGAACCTCCAATTATAGAAATAAACAAGCTCAAGGTCATATTTTAGGGTAGTCAAGCTCCAAGTCTGCAGGCACATCCAAGTGAAACGCTCTTGTCTTTGATTAGATACTTACCTCAAGAAGATATCTTTCCCTCAGTGGGCTGGGTGCAAGAGATGTATTTGGAGTATGTTAATGACAGCAATGATAATGCTATGTCAGTGTCCTGGGCAGTTAAGAGTGGTAGCAACAGCAAAGAGCTACCATTGTGATATCACAGCATGACATCACTCGTGTTCAACATTCCTTAAAGGAGAAGTGCACAAAATAATCTCTACTGATGTGTGATATGTTTATTTTCTCCATCACCTCTGCTTCCCATGATATACCTGCCATTTATTACACATCTGTCCCTTTGCCATCTCCATATTCACCAAGTTCTCTTTTACTGCATCCACTCATTCAATCAATCAGTTCCTAGCAGCTCTTTCTCATTTCATTAACCGGCTGCTTCTGTCCAATTTTTATTTTTCAAGACTGCTACTTGGGTAGAAAACAAGCAAGGGATTGATTTAATATAAAAAACACAATTAAAATGAAAATACCGTTGGAATGTTCATATACTGAAATGACATTAATAGCTAGGCCAAGGCTAGTTATTTCTGCAACTCTATAGGTGTGTGCAAAGCCGAGCGATGTTTTCCTGCAGGATGACCAGCATTACATCAGCGTGCAATATTCTGATGGAAACGTGCTGCTAAGTGAATCTCCCCAATAGTCTCTGTTCCCAGTATAGAATATAATTGGCAATGATGATGATACAGTGAAGGACCCATTATGTCCATTATACAGTAGACTTTCAGGATTGATAAATATTTAGTTTAGCCTAATGTAACTTGATCAGTATGCAATATATCCCTGTTATGCTTGGCCACTATTCAGATTAGGCCCACTGTACTAAATATACATACACTCTGGGGGTCGTTTAGAGTTGGCTGTGCTGGCAAAGTGACTGTGTAAGGAGGCACACTGCACGCTGATGTATGCTGCGCTATACTCTGCTGATTAAGTGCTGTGTCCAGAGACTCACAAGGGCTGTGCTTGTAAAGTGACTGTGTATAGAGGGCACACTGCTCGCTGATGTATGCTGCGCTATACCCTGATGATTAAAGGGGCTGCGTCCAAACTCACAAGTGAGTTTGTGTGCAAAAAAAAAAGTTTAAAAATTAAAAAGTTAAACTTAAAGTTTAAAAAGTAAAACAAAAAAAACTTTTTTTGTGCTGTACCCCACTGTGTATACATGCACCTTGACTCCTTGGGCTGTATCCCACTGTGTATTCAAGTACAGTGAATCCTTGGGCCTTAGTCCTCTGTGTATACAAGCACCATGACTCCGTGGCCCTTAGCCCTCTGTGTATACAAGCACCATGACTCCTTGTGCCGTAGCCCTCTCTGTACCTGTATACAAGCACTGTGACTCAGTGGGCAGTACCCCGCTGTGTATACAAGTACTGTGACATCTTGGGCTGTAGCCTGCAGTGTCTACAAGTATCGTGACTTCTTGGGCCATAGCTCTCTGTTTATACAAGCACCGTGACTCCTTGGGCCTTAGCCCTCTGTGTAACTGTGTACAAGTGCTGTGACTCCTTGGGCCTTAGCCCTCTGTGTATACAAGCAGCATGACTCCTTGGGCTGTAGCCCACTGTCTATACAAATACTGTGACTCCTTGGGCCATAGCCCACTGTGTATACATGCACCATGACTCATTGGGCCTTAGCCCTCTGTGTGTCCATAACACATAAGTACTGTGACTTAGTAGTGAGTGGCAATGTTTCATAGATGTGCTATAAACTGCAGTGTCTGTGCTGCCACTCTGTCGCTTAGTCACCAGCCAGCTCATTGCAGCCTTTAGCCAATAATGGTGAAAATAATATTGTGATCTGTGAGGTGGTCTAAATTATCTGTGAATGACTGGAAATTTATGTTATTGTGGTTAATAATACTCTAGGAACAAAAAAAGCCCAAATTTTGTGATTTTAGCTTTTTTGGCAATTTTTGTAACAAAATCTAAATCCAAATCCAAAACCAGTCATGGTTCTTTGGTAAATCCAAATCGAAGGCCGTACAACGAATCAGAGCCAAATCCAAATCCAGCAAAAGTGGTCCGGTGCACATATCTAGTTTATATGTGTTTTTTCCTGTGGCACTACAGGTCCCAGCAGGTCCTGGATAATTTCTTCAAGCTTCAACATGATTTCTCAGCCATGGGTATGCAGGCACTTGTAGTGCTAAAAGCTCCTGCATACGCAAGCCGTTTTATTTATTTGGCTGGCTGTATTTGTGTGGAAGAGGTGTGTGTGTCTGTGTAGGCTTTTGTCAGTGTGTGTCAGTGTGTCTGTGTCAGTGTGTGTGTGTCTGGGGAGGTTATGGTTTGCTGAGAGATGATGCAGGGAGAGATGGTCTGGCAAAGAGATGCAGGGGGCAGGAAGTTACACAGGGGGAACGAGTCTGGTTGAACCGCTGTTGTAAGATGATGACCTTGTCAATATTCCCACACAAACAGTCATCTTCCGGACGATGTGACCTACATGAATAATGAATGCTGACTGAAGATGCCGTCTTTCCATGGAGGATATATTTCTTCAGAGGTTCCACATTGTGAGAAACCACCGTATAGCTAAGGTGTATATGGAATGGAAATAAATCTTCCCAGAGTGACAAGAAATGGGTGGCATGCCATTATGGCATGCCCCATTTTTAGTGGCAACACCCCTTCTATATGTGACCACACCCATTTTTTGCTACGCGCCCCTGGCGCGCATAAATGTCTATCTTTGTGTTTCTATGTGCGTGCCGGGGGACAAGCCGTTCTTCAACTTGCTCTGGGCTCCAGAAACCATAGTGATGACTCTGGCTGGATTTTTTCCTAGGGAAGAGGCACACATCCCCCTGCAGAATAGGCTTGGACTAGGAGATAGGAGGACCCCTTGCATTGGGTTTTCTTCTTATCGTGTCAACAGCACAGGATCATAACATTGAGCAATTGCCTGGGACTTGGCAGACTCAATTAGGCATCTTGTAAGTGCATGTGAGCCAAATATGTCATTTTTAATCCATTCATAATGGCTACCTGTTCTGCAGGTGCACCCAACTGCTTCCAAGTTTGCAGGATGATTGCATTAAATAATTCTGTTGGACAGGGTATTCAACCTCTTTAAGAAATGCCTTGAAAAGCATCCTAAATAGTTGCTATTAAAGGGATTGTAACCTTCCATATGTCGTTTGCTTCGTTTTCTCCAGCACAGAAGAGTGAATCTGTTAGAAATCATTTTATATTATTTCTATTTCACCTGATCTCTTTCAATTTTTGAGTCCTTTCTGGACTTGACCACTTCCCCAATGACATCATGTACCACCACCATATACTGCACATCGCCATTAGGTCATAACCTTAAACTATTATGTAGTGCGAAGGTGATCAAATCTCAACTCTATGTACAGGATAGTTCTGGGAGGCGTGAAACAGATTTTGGGTGAAAGACAGCAGAAGATTGGAAATTAAGTAAATGATGAATTTGATAAGCAGTCTTAGTAGTACCAACATATAAATTGCACCATGTTCTGTATTAATATTATTTGAATATATTCATTACTTACTATTGATATGAGAAAAGAAATACACGGTAGGAATCCCTGTAAAATCTTGACCTGGATTGTGTGCAAACAAAGTATTTGTCATTGGGTCCCTTACCACAGCCCAAAGTTATCATATCGCTCCTGAGGTGCCAGTAATCCATATGAGCTTCCTAGAAATATTTTGTCATTCAGAATACAAGGCCTTTAGTTCTTTGTGAGTGTCATGAAATTAACATAACATTTTGGTTTTTATTTTAGTTTCTTCTTTGTTTTGGTCAGATTTTGTTTCTTTGTAAAGAAATTGCAAAACATCACTGGATCCTCTTAATATTTTCCATACAACTCATTTCACCATTGTTGTAAACGAGACAAGTGGGTAACAACAAGTACGGAGTAAGACCATATTCCTGATTCTATAGTAGCAGATATACAGAATTTACTGTAAGAATAGTTTATCACCTCATTTACTTTGCTAGACCACACAGCATCTTAACCTTCTAAGAGTCTCCATTATGAAAAAACAAAGACCACATCAAGCAAAATCAATTTTAAAATATATTTATTATAAATTTTTATCACAAGGAAAACAACACTTTACTTTTACTCTGCATTGTAAAATAAATTAGTGCCCAAGATTAGCCGGTGGATCTTACAAGCTTGTCCTATAAGAGGATCAAGATGGTGGAAGCCTCATGACTTACAAAGAATCATCCTTCAGCACTCAGGAGAGGAAAAACCCCCTGTGGTGGAAACCTCTGGGGACCCATGGCTTGAAGGACTGCCCGTCCCTCTGGGCACTAGGAGGCTATGCAGAGTTATATTTCCAAACTTATTTAAAATATGAACATTTGACACTAAAATGCAGTATACGTTTCACCACATTAATAAATAACATTGGCTGACGTCATTAATGTAGCTCCTGTCCACATCTCCTGAGATTACCCAATTTACATTCCTCACAAAGCTGCGCAATTTTCTGAAGAGGATTGTCATCCCCTTTTGAGAAGCACCGAGTTTACCCGAATGGCTACTACATTTCGATAGATGTGCTGTGCTGCTAGAACCTCCAATTATAGAAATAAACAAGCTCAAGGTCATATTTTAGGGTAGTCAATCTCCAAGTCTGCAGGCACATCCAAGTGAAACGCTCTTGTCTTTGATTAGATACTTACCTCAAGAAGATATCTTTCCCTCAGTGGGCTGGGTGCAAGAGATGTATTTGGAGTATGTTAATGACAGCAATGATAATGCTATGTCAGTGTCCTGGGCAGTTAAGAGTGGTAGCAACAGCAAAGAGCTACCATTGTGATATCACAGCATGACATCACTCGTGTTCAACATTCCTTAAAGGAGAAGTGCACAAAATAATCTCTACTGATGTGTGATATGTTTATTTTCTCCATCACCTCTGCTTCCCATGATATACCTGCCATTTATTACACATCTGTCCCTTTGCCATCTCCATATTCACCAAGTTCTCTTTTACTGCATCCACTCATTCAATCAATCAGTTCCTAGCAGCTCTTTCTCATTTCATTAACCGGCTGCTTCTGTCCAATTTTTATTATTCAAGACTGCTACTTGGGTAGAAAAGAAGCAAGGGATTGATTTAATATAAAAAACACAATTAAAATGAAAATACCGTTGGAATGTTCATATACTGAAATGACATTAATAGCTAGGCCAAGGCTAGTTATTTCTGCAACTCTATAGGTGTGTGCAAAGCCGAGCGATGTTTTCCTGCAGGATGACCAGCATTACATCAGCGTGCAATATTCTGATGGAAACGTGCTGCTAATTGAATCTCCCCAATAGTCTCTGTTCCCAGTATAGAATATAATTGGCAATGATGATGATACAGTGAAGGACCCATTATGTCCATTATACAGTAGACTTTCAGGATTGATAAATATTTAGTTTAGCCTAATGTAACTTGATCAGTATGCAATATATCCCTGTTATGCTTGGCCACTATTCAGATTAGGCCCACTGTACTAAATATACATACACTCTGGGGGTCGTTTAGAGTTGGCTGTGCTGGCAAAGTGACTGTGTAAGGAGGCACACTGCACGCTGATGTATGCTGCGCTATACTCTGCTGATTAAGTGCTGTGTCCAGAGACTCACAAGGGCTGTGCTGGTAAAGTGACTGTGTATAGGGGGCACACTGCTCGCTGATGTATGCTGCGCTATACCCTGATGATTAAAGGGGCTGTGTCCAAACTCACAAGTGAGTTTGTGTGCAAAAAAAAAGTTTAAAAATTAAAAACTTAAACTTAAAGTTTAAAAAGTAAAACAAAAAAAACTTTTTTTGTGCTGTACCCCACTGTGTATACATGCACCTTGACTCCTTGGGCTGTATCCCACTGTGTATTCAAGTACAGTGAATCCTTGGGCCTTAGTCCTCTGTGTATACAAGCACCATGACTCCGTGGCCCTTAGCCCTCTGTGTATACAAGCACCATGACTCCTTGTGCCGTAGCCCTCTCTGTACCTGTATACAAGCACTGTGACTCAGTGGGCTGTACCCCGCTGTGTATACAAGTACTGTGACATCTTGGGCTGTAGCCTGCAGTGTCTACAAGTATCGTGACTTCTTGGGCCATAGCTCTCTGTTTATACAAGCACCGTGACTCCTTGGGCCTTAGCCCTCTGTGTAACTGTATACAAGTGCTGTGACTCCTTGGCCTTAGCCCTCTGTGTATACAAGCAGCATGACTCCTTGGGCTGTAGCCCACTGTCTATACAAATACTGTGACTCCTTGGGTCATAGCCCACTGTGTATACATGCATCATGACTCCGTGGGCCTTAGCCCTCTGTGTGTCCATAACACATAATTACTGTGACTTAGTAGTGAGTGGCAATGTTTCATAGATGTGCTATAAACTGCAGTGTCTGTGCTGCCACTCTGTCGCTTAGTAACCAGCCAGCTCACTGCAGTCTTTAGCCAATAATGGTGAAAATAATATTGTGATCTGTGAGGTGGTCTAAATTGACTGTGAATGACTGGAAATTTATGTTATTGGGGTTAATAATACACTAGGAACAAAAAAGCCCAAATTATGTGATTTTAGCTTTATTGGCAATTTTTGTAACAAAATCTAAATCCAAATCCAAAACCAGTCATGGTTCTTTGGTAAATCCAAATCGAAGGCCAGACAACAAATCAGAGCCAAATCCAAATCCAGCAAAAGTGGTCCGGCGCACATATCTAGTTTATATGTGTTTTTTCCTGTGGCACTACAGGTCCCAGCAGGTCCTGGATAATTTCTTCAAGCTTCAACATGATTTCTCAGCCATGGGTATGCAGGCACTTGTAGTGCTAAAAGCGCCTGCATACGCAAGCCATTTATTGATTTGGCTGACTGTATTTGTGTGGAAGAGGTATGTGTGTCTGTGTAGGCTTTTGTCAGTGTGTGTCTGTGTCAGTGTGTATGTGTCTGGGGAGGTTATGGTTTGCTGAGAGACGATGCAGGGAGAGATGGTCTGGCTAAGAGATGCAGGGGGCAGGAAGTTACACAGGGGGAACGAGTCTGGTTGAACCGCTGTTGTAAGATGATGACCTTTGTCAATATTCCCACACAAACAGTCATCTTCCGGACGATGTGACCTACATGAATAATGAATGCTGTCTGAAGATGCCGTCTTTCCATGGAGGATATATTTCTTCAGAGGTTCCACATTGTGAGAAACCACCGTATAGCTAAGGTGTATATGGAATGGAAAGAAATGTTCCCAGAGTGACAAGAAATGGGTGGCGTGCCATGTTGGCATGCCCCATTTTTAGTGGCAACACCCCTTCTATATGTGACCTCACCCATTTTTTGCTGCGCGCCCCTGGCGCGCATAAATGTCTATCTTTGTGTTTCTATGTGCATGTCGGGGGGACAAGCCGTTCTTCAACTTGCTCTGGGCTCCAGAAACCCTAGTGATGCCTCTGGCTGTTTTTTTTCCTAGGGAAGAGGCACACATCGCCCTGTAGAATAGGCTTGGTCTAGGAGACAGGAGGACCCCTTGCTTTGGGTTTTCTTCTTATCGTGTCAACAGCACAGGATCATAACATTGAGCAATTGCCTGGGACTTGGCAGACTCAATTAGGCATCTTATAAGTGCATGTGAGCCAAATATGTCATTTTTAATCCATTCATATTGGCTACCTGTTCTGCAGGTGAACCCAACTGCTTCCAAGTTTGCAGGATGATTGCATTAAATAATTCTGTTGGACAGGGTATTCAACCTCTTTAAGAAATGCCTTGAAAAGCATCCTAAATAGTTGCTATTAAAGGGATTGTAACCTTCCATATGTCGTTTGCTTCATTTTCTCCAGCACAGAAGAGTATATATGTTAGAAATCATTTTATATTATTTCTATTTCACCTGATCTCTTTCAATTTTTGAGTCCTTTCTGGACTTGACCACTTCCCCAATTACATCATGTACCACCACCATATCCTGCACATCGCCATTAGGTCATAACCTTAAACTATTATGTAGTGCGAAGGTGATCAAATCTCAACTCTATGTATAGGATAGTTCTGGGAGGCGTGAAACAGATTTTGGGTGAAAGAAAGCAGAAGATTGGAAATTAAGTAAATGATGAATTTGATAAGCAGTCTTAGTAGTACCAACATATAAATTGCACCATGTTCTGTATTAAGATTATTTGAATATATTCATTACTTACTATTGATATGAGAAAAGAAATACACGGTAGGAATGCCTGTAAAATCTTGACCCGGATTGTGTGCAAACAAAGTATTTGTCATTGGGACCCTTACCACAGCCCAAAGTTATCATATCGCTCCTGAGGTCCCAGTAATCCATATGAGCTTCCTAGAAATATTTTGTCATTCAGAATACAAGGCCTTTAGTGCTTTGTGAGTGTCATGAAATTAACATAACATTTTTGTTTTTATTTTAGTTTCTTCTTTGTTTTGGTCAGATTTTGTTTCTTTGTAAAGAAATTGCAAAACATCACTGGATCCTCTTAATATTTTCCATACAACTCATTTCACCATTGTTGTAAACGAGACAAGTGGGTAACAACAAGTACGGAGTAAGACCATATTCCTGATTCTATAGTAGCAGATATACAGTATTTACTGTAAGAATAGTTTATCACCTCATTTACTTTGCTAGACCTCACAGCATCTTAACCTTCTAAGAGTCTCCATTATGAAAAAACAAAGACCACATCAAGCAAAATCAATTTTAAAATATATTTATTATAAATTTTTATCACAAGGAAAACAACACTTTATTTTTACTCTGCATTGTAAAATAAATTAGTGCCCAAGATTAGCCGGAGGATCTTACAAGCTTGTCCTATAAGAGGATCAAGATGGTGGAAGCCTCATGACTTACAAAGAATCATCCTTCAGCACTCAGGAGAGGAAAAACCCCCTGTGGAGGAAACCTCTGGGGACCCATGGCTTGAAGGACTGCCCGTCCCTCTGGGCACTAGGAGGCTATGCAGAGTTATATTTCCAAACTTATTTCAAATATGAACATTTGACACTAAAATGCAGTATACATTTCACCACATTAATAAATAACATTGGCTGACGTCATTAATGTAGCTCCTGTCCACATCTCCTGAGATTACCCAATTTACATTCCTCACAAAGCTGCGCAATTTTCTGAAGAGGATTGTCATCCCCTTTTGAGAAGCACCGAGTTTACCCGAATGGCTACTACATTTCGATAGATGTGCTGTGCTGCTAGAACCTCCAATTATAGAAATAAACAAGCTCAAGGTCATATTTTAGGGTAGTCAATCTCCAAGTCTGCAGGCACATCCAAGTGAAACGCTCTTGTCTTTGATTAGATACTTACCTCAAGAAGATATCTTTCCCTCAGTGGGCTGGGTGCAAGAGATGTATTTGGAGTATGTTAATGACAGCAATGATAATGCTATGTCAGTGTCCTGGGCAGTTAAGAGTGGTAGCAACAGCAAAGAGCTACCATTGTGATATCACAGCATGACATCACTCGTGTTCAACATTCCTTAAAGGAGAAGTGCACAAAATAATCTCTACTGATGTGTGATATGTTTATTTTCTCCATCACCTCTGCTTCCCATGATATACCTGCCATTTATTACACATCTGTCCCTTTGCCATCTCCATATTCACCAAGTTCTCTTTTACTGCATCCACTCATTCAATCAATCAGTTCCTAGCAGCTCTTTCTCATTTCATTAACCGGCTGCTTCTGTCCAATTTTTATTTTTCAAGACTGCTACTTGGGTAGAAAACAAGCAAGGGATTGATTTAATATAAAAAACACAATTAAAATGAAAATACCGTTGGAATGTTCATATACTGAAATGACATTAATAGCTAGGCCAAGGCTAGTTATTTCTGCAACTCTATAGGTGTGTGCAAAGCCGAGCGATGTTTTCCTGCAGGATGACCAGCATTACATCAGCGTGCAATATTCTGATGGAAACGTGCTGCTAATTGAATCTCCCCAATAGTCTCTGTTCCCAGTATAGAATATAATTGGCAATGATGATGATACAGTGAAGGACCCATTATGTCCATTATACAGTAGACTTTCAGGATTGATAAATATTTAGTTTAGCCTAATGTAACTTGATCAGTATGCAATATATCCCTGTTATGCTTGGCCACTATTCAGATTAGGCCCACTGTACTAAATATACATACACTCTGGGGGTCGTTTAGAGTTGGCTGTGCTGGCAAAGTGACTGTGTAAGGAGGCACACTACACGCTGATGTATGCTGCGCTATACTCTGCTGATTAAGTGCTGTGTCCAGAGACTCACAAGGGCTGTGCTGGTAAAGTGACTGTGTATAGGGGGCACACTGCTCGCTGATGTATGCTGCGCTATACCCTGATGATTAAAGGGGCTGTGTCCAAACTCACAAGTGAGTTTGTGTGCAAAAAAAAAAGTTTAAAAATTAAAAAGTTAAACTTAAAGTTTAAAAAGTAAAACAAAAAAAACTTTTTTTGTGCTGTACCCCACTGTGTATACATGCACCTTGACTCCTTGGGCTGTATCCCACTGTGTATTCAAGTACAGTGAATCCTTGGGCCTTAGTCCTCTGTGTATACAAGCACCATGACTCCGTGGCCCTTAGCCCTCTGTGTATACAAGCACCATGACTCCTTGTGCCGTAGCCCTCGCTGTACCTGTATACAAGCACTGTGACTCAGTGGGCTGTACCCCGCTGTGTATACAAGTACTGTGACATCTTGGGCTGTAGCCTGCAGTGTCTACAAGTATCGTGACTTCTTGGGCCATAGCTCTCTGTTTATACAAGCATCGTGACTCCTTGGGCCTTAGCCCTCTGTGTAACTGTATACAAGTGCTGTGACTCCTTGGCCTTAGCCCTCTGTGTATACAAGCAGCATGACTCCTTGGGCTGTAGCCCACTGTCTATACAAATACTGTGACTCCTTGGGTCATAGCCCACTGTGTATACATGCATCATGACTCCGTGGGCCTTAGCCCTCTGTGTGTCCATAACACATAATTACTGTGACTTAGTAGTGAGTGGCAATGTTTCATAGATGTGCTATAAACTGCAGTGTCTGTGCTGCCACTCTGTCACTTAGTAACCAGCCAGCTCACTGCAGTCTTTAGCCAATAATGGTGAAAATAATATTGTGATCTGTGAGGTGGTCTAAATTGACTGTGAATGACTGGAAATTTATGTTATTGGGGTTAATAATACACTAGGAACAAAAAAGCCCAAATTATGTGATTTTAGCTTTATTGGCAATTTTTGTAACAAAATCTAAATCCAAATCCAAAAGCAGTCATGGTTCTTTGGTAAATCCAAATCGAAGGCCAGACAACAAATCAGAGCCAAATCCGAATCCAGCAAAAGTGGTCCGGCGCACATATCTAGTTTATATGTGTTTTTTCCTGTGGCACTACAGGTCCCAGCAGGTCCTGGATAATTTCTTCAAGCTTCAACATGATTTCTCAGCCATGGGTATGCAGGCACTTGTAGTGCTAAAAGCGCCTGCATACGCAAGCCATTTATTGATTTGGCTGACTGTATTTGTGTGGAAGAGGTATGTGTGTCTGTGTAGGCTTTTGTCAGTGTGTGTCTGTGTCAGTGTGTATGTGTCTGGGGAGGTTATGGTTTGCTGAGAGACGATGCAGGGAGAGATGGTCTGGCTAAGAGATGCAGGGGGCAGGAAGTTACACAGGGGGAACGAGTCTGGTTGAACCGCTGTTGTAAGATGATGACCTTGTCAATATTCCCACACAAACAGTCATCTTCCGGACGATGTGACCTACATGAATAATGAATGCTGTCTGAAGATGCCGTCTTTCCATGGAGGATATATTTCTTCAGAGGTTCCACATTGTGAGAAACCACCGTATAGCTAAGGTGTATATGGAATGGAAAGAAATGTTCCCAGAGTGACAAGAAATGGGTGGCGTGCCATGTTGGCATGCCCCATTTTTAGTGGCAACACCCCTTCTATATGTGACCTCACCCATTTTTTGCTGCGCGCCCCTGGCGCGCATAAATGTCTATCTTTGTGTTTCTATGTGCATGTTGGGGGGACAAGCCGTTCTTCAACTTGCTCTGGGCTCCAGAAACCCTAGTGATGCCTCTGGCTGTTTTTTTTCCTAGGGAAGAGGCACACATCGCCCTGTAGAATAGGCTTGGTCTAGGAGACAGGAGGACCCCTTGCTTTGGGTTTTCTTCTTATCGTGTCAACAGCACAGGATCATAACATTGAGCAATTGCCTGGGACTTGGCAGACTCAATTAGGCATCTTATAAGTGCATGTGAGCCAAATATGTCATTTTTAATCCATTCATATTGGCTACCTGTTCTGCAGGTGAACCCAACTGCTTCCAAGTTTGCAGGATGATTGCATTAAATAATTCTGTTGGACAGGGTATTCAACCTCTTTAAGAAATGCCTTGAAAAGCATCCTAAATAGTTGCTATTAAAGGGATTGTAACCTTCCATATGTCGTTTGCTTCATTTTCTCCAGCACAGAAGAGTATATATGTTAGAAATCATTTTATATTATTTCTATTTCACCTGATCTCTTTCAATTTTTTAGTCCTTTCTGGACTTGACCACTTCCCCAATTACATCATGTACCACCACCATATCCTGCACATCGCCATTAGGTCATAACCTTAAACTATTATGTAGTGCGAAGGTGATCAAATCTCAACTCTATGTATAGGATAGTTCTGGGAGGCGTGAAACAGATTTTGGGTGAAAGAAAGCAGAAGATTGGAAATTAAGTAAATGATGAATTTGATAAGCAGTCTTAGTAGTACCAACATATAAATTGCACCATGTTCTGTATTAAGATTATTTGAATATATTCATTACTTACTATTGATATGAGAAAAGAAATACACGGTAGGAATGCCTGTAAAATCTTGACCCGGATTGTGTGCAAACAAAGTATTTGTCATTGGGACCCTTACCACAGCCCAAAGTTATCATATCGCTCCTGAGGTCCCAGTAATCCATATGAGCTTCCTAGAAATATTTTGTCATTCAGAATACAAGGCCTTTAGTGCTTTGTGAGTGTCATGAAATTAACATAACATTTTTGTTTTTATTTTAGTTTCTTCTTTGTTTTGGTCAGATTTTGTTTCTTTGTAAAGAAATTGCAAAACATCACTGGATCCTCTTAATATTTTCCATACAACTCATTTCACCATTGTTGTAAACGAGACAAGTGGGTAACAACAAGTACGGAGTAAGACCATATTCCTGATTCTATAGTAGCAGATATACAGTATTTACTGTAAGAATAGTTTATCACCTCATTTACTTTGCTAGACCTCACAGCATCTTAACCTTCTAAGAGTCTCCATTATGAAAAAACAAAGACCACATCAAGCAAAATCAATTTTAAAATATATTTATTATAAATTTTTATCACAAGGAAAACAACACTTTATTTTTACTCTGCATTGTAAAATAAATTAGTGCCCAAGATTAGCCGGAGGATCTTACAAGCTTGTCCTATAAGAGGATCAAGATGGTGGAAGCCTCATGACTTACAAAGAATCATCCTTCAGCACTCAGGAGAGGAAAAACCCCCTGTGGAGGAAACCTCTGGGGACCCATGGCTTGAAGGACTGCCCGTCCCTCTGGGCACTAGGAGGCTATGCAGAGTTATATTTCCAAACTTATTTCAAATATGAACATTTGACACTAAAATGCAGTATACATTTCACCACATTAATAAATAACATTGGCTGACGTCATTAATGTAGCTCCTGTCCACATCTCCTGAGATTACCCAATTTACATTCCTCACAAAGCTGCGCAATTTTCTGAAGAGGATTGTCATCCCCTTTTGAGAAGCACCGAGTTTACCCGAATGGCTACTACATTTCGATAGATGTGCTGTGCTGCTAGAACCTCCAATTATAGATATAAACAAGCTCAAGGTCATATTTTAGGGTAGTCAATCTCCAAGTCTGCAGGCACATCCAAGTGAAACGCTCTTGTCTTTGATTAGATACTTACCTCAAGAAGATATCTTTCCCTCAGTGGGCTGGGTGCAAGAGATGTATTTGGAGTATGTTAATGACAGCAATGATAATGCTATGTCAGTGTCCTGGGCAGTTAAGAGTGGTAGCAACAGCAAAGAGCTACCATTGTGATATCACAGCATGACATCACTCGTGTTCAACATTCCTTAAAGGAGAAGTGCACAAAATAATCTCTACTGATGTGTGATATGTTTATTTTCTCCATCACCTCTGCTTCCCATGATATACCTGCCATTTATTACACATCTGTCCCTTTGCCATCTCCATATTCACCAAGTTCTCTTTTACTGCATCCACTCATTCAATCAATCAGTTCCTAGCAGCTCTTTCTCATTTCATTAACCGGCTGCTTCTGTCCAATTTTTATTTTTCAAGACTGCTACTTGGGTAGAAAACAAGCAAGGGATTGATTTAATATAAAAAACACAATTAAAATGAAAATACAGTTGGAATGTTCATATACTGAAATGACATTAATAGCTAGGCCAAGGCTAGTTATTTCTGCAACTCTATAGGTGTGTGCAAAGCCGAGCGATGTTTTCCTGCAGGATGACCAGCATTACATCAGCGTGCAATATTCTGATGGAAACGTGCTGCTAATTGAATCTCCCCAATAGTCTCTGTTCCCAGTATAGAATATAATTGGCAATGATGATGATACAGTGAAGGACCCATTATGTCCATTATACAGTAGACTTTCAGGATTGATAAATATTTAGTTTAGCCTAATGTAACTTGATCAGTATGCAATATATCCCTGTTATGCTTGGCCACTATTCAGATTAGGCCCACTGTACTAAATATACATACACTCTGGGGGTCGTTTAGAGTTGGCTGTGCTGGCAAAGTGACTGTGTAAGGAGGCACACTGCACGCTGATGTATGCTGCGCTATACTCTGCTGATTAAGTGCTGTGTCCAGAGACTCACAAGGGCTGTGCTGGTAAAGTGACTGTGTATAGGGGGCACACTGCTCGCTGATGTATGCTGCGCTATACCCTGATGATTAAAGGGGCTGTGTCCAAACTCACAAGTGAGTTTGTGTGCAAAAAAAAAAGTTTAAAAATTAAAAAGTTAAACTTAAAGTTTAAAAAGTAAAACAAAAAAAACTTTTTTTGTGCTGTACCCCACTGTGTATACATGCACCTTGACTCCTTGGGCTGTATCCCACTGTGTATTCAAGTACAGTGAATCCTTGGGCCTTAGTCCTCTGTGTATACAAGCACCATGACTCCGTGGCCCTTAGCCCTCTGTGTATACAAGCACCATGACTCCTTGTGCCGTAGCCCTCTCTGTACCTGTATACAAGCACTGTGACTCAGTGGGCTGTACCCCGCTGTGTATACAAGTACTGTGACATCTTGGGCTGTAGCCTGCAGTGTCTACAAGTATCGTGACTTCTTGGGCCATAGCTCTCTGTTTATACAAGCACCGTGACTCCTTGGGCCTTAGCCCTCTGTGTAACTGTATACAAGTGCTGTGACTCCTTGGCCTTAGCCCTCTGTGTATACAAGCAGCATGACTCCTTGGGCTGTAGCCCACTGTCTATACAAATACTGTGACTCCTTGGGTCATAGCCCACTGTGTATACATGCATCATGACTCCGTGGGCCTTAGCCCTCTGTGTGTCCATAACACATAATTACTGTGACTTAGTAGTGAGTGGCAATGTTTCATAGATGTGCTATAAACTGCAGTGTCTGTGCTGCCACTCTGTCGCTTAGTAACCAGCCAGCTCACTGCAGTCTTTAGCCAATAATGGTGAAAATAATATTGTGATCTGTGAGGTGGTCTAAATTGACTGTGAATGACTGGAAATTTATGTTATTGGGGTTAATAATACACTAGGAACAAAAAAGCCCAAATTATGTGATTTTAGCTTTATTGGCAATTTTTGTAACAAAATCTAAATCCAAATCCAAAACCAGTCATGGTTCTTTGGTAAATCCAAATCGAAGGCCAGACAACAAATCAGAGCCAAATCCGAATCCAGCAAAAGTGGTCCGGCGCACATATCTAGTTTATATGTGTTTTTTCCTGTGGCACTACAGGTCCCAGCAGGTCCTGGATAATTTCTTCAAGCTTCAACATGATTTCTCAGCCATGGGTATGCAGGCACTTGTAGTGCTAAAAGCGCCTGCATACGCAAGCCATTTATTGATATGGCTGACTGTATTTGTGTGGAAGAGGTATGTGTGTCTGTGTAGGCTTTTGTCAGTGTGTGTCTGTGTCAGTGTGTATGTGTCTGGGGAGGTTATGGTTTGCTGAGAGACGATGCAGGGAGAGATGGTCTGGCTAAGAGATGCAGGGGGCAGGAAGTTACACAGGGGGAACGAGTCTGGTTGAACCGCTGTTGTAAGATGATGACCTTGTCAATATTCCCACACAAACAGTCATCTTCTGGACGATGTGACCTACATGAATAATGAATGCTGTCTGAAGATGCCGTCTTTCCATGGAGGATATATTTCTTCAGAGGTTCCACATTGTGAGAAACCACCGTATAGCTAAGGTGTATATGGAATGGAAAGAAATGTTCCCAGAGTGACAAGAAATGGGTGGCGTGCCATGTTGGCATGCCCCATTTTTAGTGGCAACACCCCTTCTATATGTGACCTCACCCATTTTTTGCTGCGCGCCCCTGGCGCGCATAAATGTCTATCTTTGTGTTTCTATGTGCATGTCGGGGGGACAAGCCGTTCTTCAACTTGCTCTGGGCTCCAGAAACCCTAGTGATGCCTCTGGCTGTTTTTTTTCCTAGGGAAGAGGCACACATCGCCCTGTAGAATAGGCTTGGTCTAGGAGACAGGAGGACCCCTTGCTTTGGGTTTTCTTCTTATCGTGTCAACAGCACAGGATCATAACATTGAGCAATTGCCTGGGACTTGGCAGACTCAATTAGGCATCTTATAAGTGCATGTGAGCCAAATATGTCATTTTTAATCCATTCATATTGGCTACCTGTTCTGCAGGTGAACCCAACTGCTTCCAAGTTTGCAGGATGATTGCATTAAATAATTCTGTTGGACAGGGTATTCAACCTCTTTAAGAAATGCCTTGAAAAGCATCCTAAATAGTTGCTATTAAAGGGATTGTAACCTTCCATATGTCGTTTGCTTCATTTTCTCCAGCACAGAAGAGTATATATGTTAGAAATCATTTTATATTATTTCTATTTCACCTGATCTCTTTCAATTTTTGAGTCCTTTCTGGACTTGACCACTTCCCCAATTACATCATGTACCACCACCATATCCTGCACATCGCCATTAGGTCATAACCTTAAACTATTATGTAGTGCGAAGGTGATCAAATCTCAACTCTATGTATAGGATAGTTCTGGGAGGCGTGAAACAGATTTTGGGTGAAAGAAAGCAGAAGATTGGAAATTAAGTAAATGATGAATTTGATAAGCAGTCTTAGTAGTACCAACATATAAATTGCACCATGTTCTGTATTAAGATTATTTGAATATATTCATTACTTACTATTGATATGAGAAAAGAAATACACGGTAGGAATGCCTGTAAAATCTTGACCCGGATTGTGTGCAAACAAAGTATTTGTCATTGGGACCCTTACCACAGCCCAAAGTTATCATATCGCTCCTGAGGTCCCAGTAATCCATATGAGCTTCCTAGAAATATTTTGTCATTCAGAATACAAGGCCTTTAGTGCTTTGTGAGTGTCATGAAATTAACATAACATTTTTGCTTTTATTTTAGTTTCTTCTTTGTTTTGGTCAGATTTTGTTTCTTTGTAAAGAAATTGCAAAACATCACTGGATCCTCTTAATATTTTCCATACAACTCATTTCACCATTGTTGTAAACGAGACAAGTGGGTAACAACAAGTACGGAGTAAGACCATATTCCTGATTCTATAGTAGCAGATATACAGTATTTACTGTAAGAATAGTTTATCACCTCATTTACTTTGCTAGACCTCACAGCATCTTAACCTTCTAAGAGTCTCCATTATGAAAAAACAAAGACCACATCAAGCAAAATCAATTTTAAAATATATTTATTATAAATTTTTATCACAAGGAAAACAACACTTTATTTTTACTCTGCATTGTAAAATAAATTAGTGCCCAAGATTAGCCGGAGGATCTTACAAGCTTGTCCTATAAGAGGATCAAGATGGTGGAAGCCTCATGACTTACAAAGAATCATCCTTCAGCACTCAGGAGAGGAAAAACCCCCTGTGGAGGAAACCTCTGGGGACCCATGGCTTGAAGGACTGCCCGTCCCTCTGGGCACTAGGAGGCTATGCAGAGTTATATTTCCAAACTTATTTCAAATATGAACATTTGACACTAAAATGCAGTATACATTTCACCACATTAATAAATAACATTGGCTGACGTCATTAATGTAGCTCCTGTCCACATCTCCTGAGTTTACCCAATTTACATTCATCACAAAGCTGCGCAATTTTCTGAAGAGGATGGTCATCCCCTTTTGAGAAGCACCGAGTTTACCCGAATGGCTACTACATTTCGATAGATGTGCTGTGCTGCTAGAACCTCCAATTATAGAAATAAACAAGCTCAAGGTCATATTTTAGGGTAGTCAAGCTCCAAGTCTGCAGGCACATCCAAGTGAAACGCCCTTGTCTTTGATTAGATACTTACCTCAAGAAGATATCTTTCCCTCAGTGGGCTGGGTGCAAGAGATGTATTTGGAGTATGTTAATGACAGCAATGATAATGCTATGTCAGTGTCCTGGGCAGTTAAGAGTGGTAGCAACAGCAAAGAGCTACCATTGTGACATCACAGCATGACCTCACTCATGTTCTACATTCCTTAAAGGAGAAGTGCACAAAATAATCTCTACTGATCTGTGATATGTTTATTTTCTCCATCACCTCTGCTTCCCATGATATACCTGCCATTTATTACACATCTGTCCCTTTGCCATATCCATATTCACCAATGTTCTCTTTTACTGCATCCACTCATTCAATCAATCAGTTCCTAGCAGCTCTTTCTCATTTCATTAACCTGCTGCTTCTGTCCAATTTTTATTTTTCAAGACTGCTACTTGGGTAGAAAACAAGCAAGGGATAGATTTAATATAAAAAACACAATTCAAATGAAAATACTGTTGGGATGTTCATATACTGAAATGACATTAATAGCTAGCCCAAGGCTAGTTATTTCTGCAACTCCATAGGTGTGTGCAAAGCCGAGCGATGTTTTCCTGCAGGATGACCAGCATTACATCAGCGTGCAATATTCTGATGGAAACGTGCTGCTAATTGAATCTCCCCAATAGTCTCTGTTCCCAGTATAGAATATAATTGGCAATGATGATGATACAGTGAAGGACCCATTATGTCCATTATACAGTAGACTTTCAGGATTGATAAATATTTAGTTTAGCCTAATGTAACTTGATCAGTATGCAATATATCCCTGTTATGCTTGGCCACTATTCAGATTAGGCCCACTGTACTAAATATACATACACTCTGGGGGTCGTTTAGAGTTGGCTGTGCTGGCAAAGTGACTGTGTAAGGAGGCACACTGCACGCTGATGTATGCTGCGCTATACTCTGCTGAATAAGTGCTGTGTCCAGAGACTCACAAGGGCTGTGCTGGTAAAGTGACTGTGTATAGGGGGCACACTGCTCGCTGATGTATGCTGCGCTATACCCTGATGATTAAAGGGGCTGTGTCCAAACTCACAAGTGAGTTTGTGTGCAAAAAAAAAAGTCTAAAAATTAAAAAGTTAAACTTAAAGTTTAAAAAGTAAAACAAAAAAAACTTTTTTTGTGCTGTACCCCACTGTGTATACATGCACCTTGACTCCTTGGGCTGTATCCCACTGTGTATTCAAGTACAGTGAATCCTTGGGCCTTAGTCCTCTGTGTATACAAGCACCATGACTCCGTGGCCCTTAGCCCTCTGTGTATACAAGCACCATGACTCCTTGTGCCGTAGCCCTCTCTGTACCTGTATACAAGCACTGTGACTCAGTGGGCTGTACCCCGCTGTGTATACAAGTACTGTGACATCTTGGGCTGTAGCCTGCAGTGTCTACAAGTATCGTGACTTCTTGGGCCATAGCTCTCTGTTTATACAAGCACCGTGACTCCTTGGGCCTTAGCCCTCTGTGTAACTGTATACAAGTGCTGTGACTCCTTGGCCTTAGCCCTCTGTGTATACAAGCAGCATGACTCCTTGGGCTGTAGCCCACTGTCTATACAAATACTGTGACTCCTTGGGTCATAGCCCACTGTGTATACATGCATCATGACTCCGTGGGCCTTAGCCCTCTGTGTGTCCATAACACATAATTACTGTGACTTAGTAGTGAGTGGCAATGTTTCATAGATGCGCTATAAACTGCAGTGTCTGTGCTGCCACTCTGTCGCTTAGTAACCAGCCAGCTCACTGCAGTCTTTAGCCAATAATGGTGAAAATAATATTGTGATCTGTGAGGTGGTCTAAATTGACTGTGAATGACTGGAAATTTATGTTATTGGGGTTAATAATACACTAGGAACAAAAAAGCCCAAATTATGTGATTTTAGCTTTATTGGCAATTTTTGTAACAAAATCTAAATCCAAATCCAAAACCAGTCATGGTTCTTTGGTAAATCCAAATCGAAGGCCAGACAACAAATCAGAGCCAAATCCAAATCCAGCAAAAGTGGTCCGGCGCACATATCTAGTTTATATGTGTTTTTTCCTGTGGCACTACAGGTCCCAGCAGGTCCTGGATAATTTCTTCAAGCTTCAACATGATTTCTCAGCCATGGGTATGCAGGCACTTGTAGTGCTAAAAGCGCCTGCATACGCAAGCCATTTATTGATTTGGCTGACTGTATTTGTGTGGAAGAGGTATGTGTGTCTGTGTAGGCTTTTGTCAGTGTGTGTCTGTGTCAGTGTGTATGTGTCTGGGGAGGTTATGGTTTGCTGAGAGACGATGCAGGGAGAGATGGTCTGGCTAAGAGATGCAGGGGGCAGGAAGTTACACAGGGGGAACGAGTCTGGTTGAACCGCTGTTGTAAGATGATGACCTTGTCAATATTCCCACACAAACAGTCATCTTCCGGACGATGTGACCTACATGAATAATGAATGCTGTCTGAAGATGCCGTCTTTCCATGGAGGATATATTTCTTCAGAGGTTCCACATTGTGAGAAACCACCGTATAGCTAAGGTGTATATGGAATGGAAAGAAATGTTCCCAGAGTGACAAGAAATGGGTGGCGTGCCATGTTGGCATGCCCCATTTTTAGTGGCAACACCCCTTCTATATGTGACCTCACCCATTTTTTGCTGCGCGCCCCTGGCGCGCATAAATGTCTATCTTTGTGTTTCTATGTGCATGTCGGGGGGACAAGCCGTTCTTCAACTTGCTCTGGGCTCCAGAAACCCTAGTGATGCCTCTGGCTGTTTTTTTTCCTAGGGAAGAGGCACACATCGCCCTGTAGAATAGGCTTGGTCTAGGAGACAGGAGGACCCCTTGCTTTGGGTTTTCTTCTTATCGTGTCAACAGCACAGGATCATAACATTGAGCAATTGCCTGGGACTTGGCAGACTCAATTAGGCATCTTATAAGTGCATGTGAGCCAAATATGTCATTTTTAATCCATTCATATTGGCTACCTGTTCTGCAGGTGAACCCAACTGCTTCCAAGTTTGCAGGATGATTGCATTAAATAATTCTGTTGGACAGGGTATTCAACCTCTTTAAGAAATGCCTTGAAAAGCATCCTAAATAGTTGCTATTAAAGGGATTGTAACCTTCCATATGTCGTTTGCTTCATTTTCTCCAGCACAGAAGAGTATATATGTTAGAAATCATTTTATATTATTTCTATTTCACCTGATCTCTTTCAATTTTTGAGTCCTTTCTGGACTTGACCACTTCCCCAATTACATCATGTACCACCACCATATCCTGCACATCGCCATTAGGTCATAACCTTAAACTATTATGTAGTGCGAAGGTGATCAAATCTCAACTCTATGTATAGGATAGTTCTGGGAGGCGTGAAACAGATTTTGGGTGAAAGAAAGCAGAAGATTGGAAATTAAGTAAATGATGAATTTGATAAGCAGTCTTAGTAGTACCAACATATAAATTGCACCATGTTCTGTATTAAGATTATTTGAATATATTCATTACTTACTATTGATATGAGAAAAGAAATACACGGTAGGAATGCCTGTAAAATCTTGACCCGGATTGTGTGCAAACAAAGTATTTGTCATTGGGACCCTTACCACAGCCCAAAGTTATCATATCGCTCCTGAGGTCCCAGTAATCCATATGAGCTTCCTAGAAATATTTTGTCATTCAGAATACAAGGCCTTTAGTGCTTTGTGAGTGTCATGAAATTAACATAACATTTTTGCTTTTATTTTAGTTTCTTCTTTGTTTTGGTCAGATTTTGTTTCTTTGTAAAGAAATTGCAAAACATCACTGGATCCTCTTAATATTTTCCATACAACTCATTTCACCATTGTTGTAAACGAGACAAGTGGGTAACAACAAGTACGGAGTAAGACCATATTCCTGATTCTATAGTAGCAGATATACAGTATTTACTGTAAGAATAGTTTATCACCTCATTTACTTTGCTAGACCTCACAGCATCTTAACCTTCTAAGAGTCTCCATTATGAAAAAACAAAGACCACATCAAGCAAAATCAATTTTAAAATATATTTATTATAAATTTTTATCACAAGGAAAACAACACTTTATTTTTACTCTGCATTGTAAAATAAATTAGTGCCCAAGATTAGCCGGAGGATCTTACAAGCTTGTCCTATAAGAGGATCAAGATGGTGGAAGCCTCATGACTTACAAAGAATCATCCTTCAGCACAGGAGAGGAAAAACCCCCTGTGGAGGAAACCTCTGGGGACCCATGGCTTGAAGGACTGCCCGTCCCTCTGGGCACTAGGAGGCTATGCAGAGTTATATTTCCAAACTTATTTCAAATATGAACATTTGACACTAAAATGCAGTATACATTTCACCACATTAATAAATAACATTGGCTGACGTCATTAATGTAGCTCCTGTCCACATCTCCTGAGTTTACCCAATTTACATTCATCACAAAGCTGCGCAATTTTCTGAAGAGGATGGTCATCCCCTTTTGAGAAGCACCGAGTTTACCCGAATGGCTACTACATTTCGATAGATGTGCTGTGCTGCTAGAACCTCCAATTATAGAAATAAACAAGCTCAAGGTCATATTTTAGGGTAGTCAAGCTCCAAGTCTGCAGGCACATCCAAGTGAAACGCCCTTGTCTTTGATTAGATACTTACCTCAAGAAGATATCTTTCCCTCAGTGGGCTGGGTGCAAGAGATGTATTTGGAGTATGTTAATGACAGCAATGATAATGCTATGTCAGTGTCCTGGGCAGTTAAGAGTGGTAGCAACAGCAAAGAGCTACCATTGTGACATCACAGCATGACCTCACTCATGTTCTACATTCCTTAAAGGAGAAGTGCACAAAATAATCTCTACTGATCTGTGATATGTTTATTTTCTCCATCACCTCTGCTTCCCATGATATACCTGCCATTTATTACACATCTGTCCCTTTGCCATATCCATATTCACCAATGTTCTCTTTTACTGCATCCACTCATTCAATCAATCAGTTCCTAGCAGCTCTTTCTCATTTCATTAACCTGCTGCTTCTGTCCAATTTTTATTTTTCAAGACTGCTACTTGGGTAGAAAACAAGCAAGGGATAGATTTAATATAAAAAACACAATTCAAATGAAAATACTGTTGGGATGTTCATATACTGAAATGACATTAATAGCTAGCCCAAGGCTAGTTATTTCTGCAACTCCATAGGTGTGTGCAAAGCCGAGCGATGTTTTCCTGCAGGATGACCAGCATTACATCAGCGTGCAATATTCTGATGGAAACGTGCTGCTAATTGAATCTCCCCAATAGTCTCTGTTCCCAGTATAGAATATAATTGGCAATGATGATGATACAGTGAAGGACCCATTATGTCCATTATACAGTAGACTTTCAGGATTGATAAATATTTAGTTTAGCCTAATGTAACTTGATCAGTATGCAATATATCCCTGTTATGCTTGGCCACTATTCAGATTAGGCCCACTGTACTAAATATACATACACTCTGGGGGTCGTTTAGAGTTGGCTGTGCTGGCAAAGTGACTGTGTAAGGAGGCACACTGCACGCTGATGTATGCTGCGCTATACTCTGCTGAATAAGTGCTGTGTCCAGAGACTCACAAGGGCTGTGCTGGTAAAGTGACTGTGTATAGGGGGCACACTGCTCGCTGATGTATGCTGCGCTATACCCTGATGATTAAAGGGGCTGTGTCCAAACTCACAAGTGAGTTTGTGTGCAAAAAAAAAAGTCTAAAAATTTAAAAGTTAAACTTAAAGTTTAAAAAGTAAAACAAAAAAAACTTTTTTTGTGCTGTACCCCACTGTGTATACATGCACCTTGACTCCTTGGGCTGTATCCCACTGTGTATTCAAGTACAGTGAATCCTTGGGCCTTAGTCCTCTGTGTATACAAGCACCATGACTCCGTGGCCCTTAGCCCTCTGTGTATACAAGCACCATGACTCCTTGTGCCGTAGCCCTCTCTGTACCTGTATACAAGCACTGTGACTCAGTGGGCTGTACCCCGCTGTGTATACAAGTACTGTGACATCTTGGGCTGTAGCCTGCAGTGTCTACAAGTATCGTGACTTCTTGGGCCATAGCTCTCTGTTTATACAAGCACCGTGACTCCTTGGGCCTTAGCCCTCTGTGTAACTGTATACAAGTGCTGTGACTCCTTGGCCTTAGCCCTCTGTGTATACAAGCAGCATGACTCCTTGGGCTGTAGCCCACTGTCTATACAAATACTGTGACTCCTTGGGTCATAGCCCACTGTGTATACATGCATCATGACTCCGTGGGCCTTAGCCCTCTGTGTGTCCATAACACATAATTACTGTGACTTAGTAGTGAGTGGCAATGTTTCATAGATGTGCTATAAACTGCAGTGTCTGTGCTGCCACTCTGTCGCTTAGTAACCAGCCAGCTCACTGCAGTCTTTAGCCAATAATGGTGAAAATAATATTGTGATCTGTGAGGTGGTCTAAATTGACTGTGAATGACTGGAAATTTATGTTATTGGGGTTAATAATACACTAGGAACAAAAAAGCCCAAATTATGTGATTTTAGCTTTATTGGCAATTTTTGTAACAAAATCTAAATCCAAATCCAAAACCAGTCATGGTTCTTTGGTAAATCCAAATCGAAGGCCAGACAACAAATCAGAGCCAAATCCAAATCCAGCAAAAGTGGTCCGGCGCACATATCTAGTTTATATGTGTTTTTTCCTGTGGCACTACAGGTCCCAGCAGGTCCTGGATAATTTCTTCAAGCTTCAACATGATTTCTCAGCCATGGGTATGCAGGCACTTGTAGTGCTAAAAGCGCCTGCATACGCAAGCCATTTATTGATTTGGCTGACTGTATTTGTGTGGAAGAGGTATGTGTGTCTGTGTAGGCTTTTGTCAGTGTGTGTCTGTGTCAGTGTGTATGTGTCTGGGGAGGTTATGGTTTGCTGAGAGACGATGCAGGGAGAGATGGTCTGGCTAAGAGATGCAGGGGGCAGGAAGTTACACAGGGGGAACGAGTCTGGTTGAACCGCTGTTGTAAGATGATGACCTTGTCAATATTCCCACACAAACAGTCATCTTCCGGACGATGTGACCTACATGAATAATGAATGCTGTCTGAAGATGCCGTCTTTCCATGGAGGATATATTTCTTCAGAGGTTCCACATTGTGAGAAACCACCGTATAGCTAAGGTGTATATGGAATGGAAAGAAATGTTCCCAGAGTGACAAGAAATGGGTGGCGTGCCATGTTGGCATGCCCCATTTTTAGTGGCAACACCCCTTCTATATGTGACCTCACCCATTTTTTGCTGCGCGCCCCTGGCGCGCATAAATGTCTATCTTTGTGTTTCTATGTGCATGTCGGGGGGACAAGCCGTTCTTCAACTTGCTCTGGGCTCCAGAAACCCTAGTGATGCCTCTGGCTGTTTTTTTTCCTAGGGAAGAGGCACACATCGCCCTGTAGAATAGGCTTGGTCTAGGAGACAGGAGGACCCCTTGCTTTGGGTTTTCTTCTTATCGTGTCAACAGCACAGGATCATAACATTGAGCAATTGCCTGGGACTTGGCAGACTCAATTAGGCATCTTATAAGTGCATGTGAGCCAAATATGTCATTTTTAATCCATTCATATTGGCTACCTGTTCTGCAGGTGAACCCAACTGCTTCCAAGTTTGCAGGATGATTGCATTAAATAATTCTGTTGGACAGGGTATTCAACCTCTTTAAGAAATGCCTTGAAAAGCATCCTAAATAGTTGCTATTAAAGGGATTGTAACCTTCCATATGTCGTTTGCTTCATTTTCTCCAGCACAGAAGAGTATATATGTTAGAAATCATTTTATATTATTTCTATTTCACCTGATCTCTTTCAATTTTTGAGTCCTTTCTGGACTTGACCACTTCCCCAATTACATCATGTACCACCACCATATCCTGCACATCGCCATTAGGTCATAACCTTAAACTATTATGTAGTGCGAAGGTGATCAAATCTCAACTCTATGTATAGGATAGTTCTGGGAGGCGTGAAACAGATTTTGGGTGAAAGAAAGCAGAAGATTGGAAATTAAGTAAATGATGAATTTGATAAGCAGTCTTAGTAGTACCAACATATAAATTGCACCATGTTCTGTATTAAGATTATTTGAATATATTCATTACTTACTATTGATATGAGAAAAGAAATACACGGTAGGAATGCCTGTAAAATCTTGACCCGGATTGTGTGCAAACAAAGTATTTGTCATTGGGACCCTTACCACAGCCCAAAGTTATCATATCGCTCCTGAGGTCCCAGTAATCCATATGAGCTTCCTAGAAATATTTTGTCATTCAGAATACAAGGCCTTTAGTGCTTTGTGAGTGTCATGAAATTAACATAACATTTTTGTTTTTATTTTAGTTTCTTCTTTGTTTTGGTCAGATTTTGTTTCTTTGTAAAGAAATTGCAAAACATCACTGGATCCTCTTAATATTTTCCATACAACTCATTTCACCATTGTTGTAAACGAGACAAGTGGGTAACAACAAGTACGGAGTAAGACCATATTCCTGATTCTATAGTAGCAGATATACAGTATTTACTGTAAGAATAGTTTATCACCTCATTTACTTTGCTAGACCTCACAGCATCTTAACCTTCTAAGAGTCTCCATTATGAAAAAACAAAGACCACATCAAGCAAAATCAATTTTAAAATATATTTATTATAAATTTTTATCACAAGGAAAACAACACTTTATTTTTACTCTGCATTGTAAAATAAATTAGTGCCCAAGATTAGCCGGAGGATCTTACAAGCTTGTCCTATAAGAGGATCAAGATGGTGGAAGCCTCATGACTTACAAAGAATCATCCTTCAGCACTCAGGAGAGGAAAAACCCCCTGTGGAGGAAACCTCTGGGGACCCATGGCTTGAAGGACTGCCCGTCCCTCTGGGCACTAGGAGGCTATGCAGAGTTATATTTCCAAACTTATTTCAAATATGAACATTTGACACTAAAATGCAGTATACATTTCACCACATTAATAAATAACATTGGCTGACGTCATTAATGTAGCTCCTGTCCACATCTCCTGAGATTACCCAATTTACATTCCTCACAAAGCTGCGCAATTTTCTGAAGAGGATTGTCATCCCCTTTTGAGAAGCACCGAGTTTACCCGAATGGCTACTACATTTCGATAGATGTGCTGTGCTGCTAGAACCTCCAATTATAGAAATAAACAAGCTCAAGGTCATATTTTAGGGTAGTCAATCTCCAAGTCTGCAGGCACATCCAAGTGAAACGCTCTTGTCTTTGATTAGATACTTACCTCAAGAAGATATCTTTCCCTCAGTGGGCTGGGTGCAAGAGATGTATTTGGAGTATGTTAATGACAGCAATGATAATGCTATGTCAGTGTCCTGGGCAGTTAAGAGTGGTAGCAACAGCAAAGAGCTACCATTGTGATATCACAGCATGACATCACTCGTGTTCAACATTCCTTAAAGGAGAAGTGCACAAAATAATCTCTACTGATGTGTGATATGTTTATTTTCTCCATCACCTCTGCTTCCCATGATATACCTGCCATTTATTACACATCTGTCCCTTTGCCATCTCCATATTCACCAAGTTCTCTTTTACTGCATCCACTCATTCAATCAATCAGTTCCTAGCAGCTCTTTCTCATTTCATTAACCGGCTGCTTCTGTCCAATTTTTATTTTTCAAGACTGCTACTTGGGTAGAAAACAAGCAAGGGATTGATTTAATATAAAAAACACAATTAAAATGAAAATACCGTTGGAATGTTCATATACTGAAATGACATTAATAGCTAGGCCAAGGCTAGTTATTTCTGCAACTCTATAGGTGTGTGCAAAGCCGAGCGATGTTTTCCTGCAGGATGACCAGCATTACATCAGCGTGCAATATTCTGATGGAAACGTGCTGCTAATTGAATCTCCCCAATAGTCTCTGTTCCCAGTATAGAATATAATTGGCAATGATGATGATACAGTGAAGGACCCATTATGTCCATTATACAGTAGACTTTCAGGATTGATAAATATTTAGTTTAGCCTAATGTAACTTGATCAGTATGCAATATATCCCTGTTATGCTTGGCCACTATTCAGATTAGGCCCACTGTACTAAATATACATACACTCTGGGGGTCGTTTAGAGTTGGCTGTGCTGGCAAAGTGACTGTGTAAGGAGGCACACTGCACGCTGATGTATGCTGCGCTATACTCTGCTGATTAAGTGCTGTGTCCAGAGACTCACAAGGGCTGTGCTGGTAAAGTGACTGTGTATAGGGGGCACACTGCTCGCTGATGTATGCTGCGCTATACCCTGATGATTAAAGGGGCTGTGTCCAAACTCACAAGTGAGTTTGTGTGCAAAAAAAAAAGTTTAAAAATTAAAAAGTTAAACTTAAAGTTTAAAAAGTAAAACAAAAAAAACTTTTTTTGTGCTGTACCCCACTGTGTATACATGCACCTTGACTCCTTGGGCTGTATCCCACTGTGTATTCAAGTACAGTGAATCCTTGGGCCTTAGTCCTCTGTGTATACAAGCACCATGACTCCGTGGCCCTTAGCCCTCTGTGTATACAAGCACCATGACTCCTTGTGCCGTAGCCCTCTCTGTACCTGTATACAAGCACTGTGACTCAGTGGGCTGTACCCCGCTGTGTATACAAGTACTGTGACATCTTGGGCTGTAGCCTGCAGTGTCTACAAGTATCGTGACTTCTTGGGCCATAGCTCTCTGTTTATACAAGCACCGTGACTCCTTGGGCCTTAGCCCTCTGTGTAACTGTATACAAGTGCTGTGACTCCTTGGCCTTAGCCCTCTGTGTATACAAGCAGCATGACTCCTTGGGCTGTAGCCCACTGTCTATACAAATACTGTGACTCCTTGGGTCATAGCCCACTGTGTATACATGCATCATGACTCCGTGGGCCTTAGCCCTCTGTGTGTCCATAACACATAATTACTGTGACTTAGTAGTGAGTGGCAATGTTTCATAGATGTGCTATAAACTGCAGTGTCTGTGCTGCCACTCTGTCGCTTAGTAACCAGCCAGCTCACTGCAGTCTTTAGCCAATAATGGTGAAAATAATATTGTGATCTGTGAGGTGGTCTAAATTGACTGTGAATGACTGGAAATTTATGTTATTGGGGTTAATAATACACTAGGAACAAAAAAGCCCAAATTATGTGATTTTAGCTTTATTGGCAATTTTTGTAACAAAATCTAAATCCAAATCCAAAACCAGTCATGGTTCTTTGGTAAATCCAAATCGAAGGCCAGACAACAAATCAGAGCCAAATCCGAATCCAGCAAAAGTGGTCCGGCGCACATATCTAGTTTATATGTGTTTTTTCCTGTGGCACTACAGGTCCCAGCAGGTCCTGGATAATTTCTTCAAGCTTCAACATGATTTCTCAGCCATGGGTATGCAGGCACTTGTAGTGCTAAAAGCGCCTGCATACGCAAGCCATTTATTGATTTGGCTGACTGTATTTGTGTGGAAGAGGTATGTGTGTCTGTGTAGGCTTTTGTCAGTGTGTGTCTGTGTCAGTGTGTATGTGTCTGGGGAGGTTATGGTTTGCTGAGAGACGATGCAGGGAGAGATGGTCTGGCTAAGAGATGCAGGGGGCAGGAAGTTACACAGGGGGAACGAGTCTGGTTGAACCGCTGTTGTAAGATGATGACCTTGTCAATATTCCCACACAAACAGTCATCTTCCGGACGATGTGACCTACATGAATAATGAATGCTGTCTGAAGATGCCGTCTTTCCATGGAGGATATATTTCTTCAGAGGTTCCACATTGTGAGAAACCACCGTATAGCTAAGGTGTATATGGAATGGAAAGAAATGTTCCCAGAGTGACAAGAAATGGGTGGCGTGCCATGTTGGCATGCCCCATTTTTAGTGGCAACACCCCTTCTATATGTGACCTCACCCATTTTTTGCTGCGCGCCCCTGGCGCGCATAAATGTCTATCTTTGTGTTTCTATGTGCATGTCGGGGGGACAAGCCGTTCTTCAACTTGCTCTGGGCTCCAGAAACCCTAGTGATGCCTCTGGCTGTTTTTTTTCCTAGGGAAGAGGCACACATCGCCCTGTAGAATAGGCTTGGTCTAGGAGACAGGAGGACCCCTTGCTTTGGGTTTTCTTCTTATCGTGTCAACAGCACAGGATCATAACATTGAGCAATTGCCTGGGACTTGGCAGACTCAATTAGGCATCTTATAAGTGCATGTGAGCCAAATATGTCATTTTTAATCCATTCATATTGGCTACCTGTTCTGCAGGTGAACCCAACTGCTTCCAAGTTTGCAGGATGATTGCATTAAATAATTCTGTTGGACAGGGTATTCAACCTCTTTAAGAAATGCCTTGAAAAGCATCCTAAATAGTTGCTATTAAAGGGATTGTAACCTTCCATATGTCGTTTGCTTCATTTTCTCCAGCACAGAAGAGTATATATGTTAGAAATCATTTTATATTATTTCTATTTCACCTGATCTCTTTCAATTTTTGAGTCCTTTCTGGACTTGACCACTTCCCCAATTACATCATGTACCACCACCATATCCTGCACATCGCCATTAGGTCATAACCTTAAACTATTATGTAGTGCGAAGGTGATCAAATCTCAACTCTATGTATAGGATAGTTCTGGGAGGCGTGAAACAGATTTTGGGTAAAAGAAAGCAGAAGATTGGAAATTAAGTAAATGATGAATTTGATAAGCAGTCTTAGTAGTACCAACATATAAATTGCACCATGTTCTGTATTAAGATTATTTGAATATATTCATTACTTACTATTGATATGAGAAAAGAAATACACGGTAGGAATGCCTGTAAAATCTTGACCCGGATTGTGTGCAAACAAAGTATTTGTCATTGGGACCCTTACCACAGCCCAAAGTTATCATATCGCTCCTGAGGTCCCAGTAATCCATATGAGCTTCCTAGAAATATTTTGTCATTCAGAATACAAGGCCTTTAGTGCTTTGTGAGTGTCATGAAATTAACATAACATTTTTGCTTTTATTTTAGTTTCTTCTTTGTTTTGGTCAGATTTTGTTTCTTTGTAAAGAAATTGCAAAACATCACTGGATCCTCTTAAT
Source organism: Taudactylus pleione (assembly GCA_031769625.1). Classification (NCBI taxonomy): domain Eukaryota; kingdom Metazoa; phylum Chordata; class Amphibia; order Anura; family Myobatrachidae; genus Taudactylus; species Taudactylus pleione. The sequence goes on from JAUIMM010000614.1 coordinate 7,318,733, forward strand.
ATTTTCCATACAACTCATTTCACCATTGTTGTAAACGAGACAAGTGGGTAACAACAAGTACGGAGTAAGACCATATTCCTGATTCTATAGTAGCAGATATACAGTATTTACTGTAAGAATAGTTTATCACCTCATTTACTTTGCTAGACCTCACAGCATCTTAACCTTCTAAGAGTCTCCATTATGAAAAAACAAAGACCACATCAAGCAAAATCAATTTTAAAATATATTTATTATAAATTTTTATCACAAGGAAAACAACACTTTATTTTTACTCTGCATTGTAAAATAAATTAGTGCCCAAGATTAGCCGGAGGATCTTACAAGCTTGTCCTATAAGAGGATCAAGATGGTGGAAGCCTCATGACTTACAAAGAATCATCCTTCAGCACTCAGGAGAGGAAAAACCCCCTGTGGAGGAAACCTCTGGGGACCCATGGCTTGAAGGACTGCCCGTCCCTCTGGGCACTAGGAGGCTATGCAGAGTTATATTTCCAAACTTATTTCAAATATGAACATTTGACACTAAAATGCAGTATACATTTCACCACATTAATAAATAACATTGGCTGACGTCATTAATGTAGCTCCTGTCCACATCTCCTGAGTTTACCCAATTTACATTCATCACAAAGCTGCGCAATTTTCTGAAGAGGATGGTCATCCCCTTTTGAGAAGCACCGAGTTTACCCGAATGGCTACTACATTTCGATAGATGTGCTGTGCTGCTAGAACCTCCAATTATAGAAATAAACAAGCTCAAGGTCATATTTTAGGGTAGTCAAGCTCCAAGTCTGCAGGCACATCCAAGTGAAACGCCCTTGTCTTTGATTAGATACTTACCTCAAGAAGATATCTTTCCCTCAGTGGGCTGGGTGCAAGAGATGTATTTGGAGTATGTTAATGACAGCAATGATAATGCTATGTCAGTGTCCTGGGCAGTTAAGAGTGGTAGCAACAGCAAAGAGCTACCATTGTGACATCACAGCATGACCTCACTCATGTTCTACATTCCTTAAAGGAGAAGTGCACAAAATAATCTCTACTGATCTGTGATATGTTTATTTTCTCCATCACCTCTGCTTCCCATGATATACCTGCCATTTATTACACATCTGTCCCTTTGCCATATCCATATTCACCAATGTTCTCTTTTACTGCATCCACTCATTCAATCAATCAGTTCCTAGCAGCTCTTTCTCATTTCATTAACCTGCTGCTTCTGTCCAATTTTTATTTTTCAAGACTGCTACTTGGGTAGAAAACAAGCAAGGGATAGATTTAATATAAAAAACACAATTCAAATGAAAATACTGTTGGGATGTTCATATACTGAAATGACATTAATAGCTAGCCCAAGGCTAGTTATTTCTGCAACTCCATAGGTGTGTGCAAAGCCGAGCGATGTTTTCCTGCAGGATGACCAGCATTACATCAGCGTGCAATATTCTGATGGAAACGTGCTGCTAATTGAATCTCCCCAATAGTCTCTGTTCCCAGTATAGAATATAATTGGCAATGATGATGATACAGTGAAGGACCCATTATGTCCATTATACAGTAGACTTTCAGGATTGATAAATATTTAGTTTAGCCTAATGTAACTTGATCAGTATGCAATATATCCCTGTTATGCTTGGCCACTATTCAGATTAGGCCCACTGTACTAAATATACATACACTCTGGGGGTCGTTTAGAGTTGGCTGTGCTGGCAAAGTGACTGTGTAAGGAGGCACACTGCACGCTGATGTATGCTGCGCTATACTCTGCTGAATAAGTGCTGTGTCCAGAGACTCACAAGGGCTGTGCTGGTAAAGTGACTGTGTATAGGGGGCACACTGCTCGCTGATGTATGCTGCGCTATACCCTGATGATTAAAGGGGCTGTGTCCAAACTCACAAGTGAGTTTGTGTGCAAAAAAAAAAGTCTAAAAATTAAAAAGTTAAACTTAAAGTTTAAAAAGTAAAACAAAAAAAACTTTTTTTGTGCTGTACCCCACTGTGTATACATGCACCTTGACTCCTTGGGCTGTATCCCACTGTGTATTCAAGTACAGTGAATCCTTGGGCCTTAGTCCTCTGTGTATACAAGCACCATGACTCCGTGGCCCTTAGCCCTCTGTGTATACAAGCACCATGACTCCTTGTGCCGTAGCCCTCTCTGTACCTGTATACAAGCACTGTGACTCAGTGGGCTGTACCCCGCTGTGTATACAAGTACTGTGACATCTTGGGCTGTAGCCTGCAGTGTCTACAAGTATCGTGACTTCTTGGGCCATAGCTCTCTGTTTATACAAGCACCGTGACTCCTTGGGCCTTAGCCCTCTGTGTAACTGTATACAAGTGCTGTGACTCCTTGGCCTTAGCCCTCTGTGTATACAAGCAGCATGACTCCTTGGGCTGTAGCCCACTGTCTATACAAATACTGTGACTCCTTGGGTCATAGCCCACTGTGTATACATGCATCATGACTCCGTGGGCCTTAGCCCTCTGTGTGTCCATAACACATAATTACTGTGACTTAGTAGTGAGTGGCAATGTTTCATAGATGTGCTATAAACTGCAGTGTCTGTGCTGCCACTCTGTCGCTTAGTAACCAGCCAGCTCACTGCAGTCTTTAGCCAATAATGGTGAAAATAATATTGTGATCTGTGAGGTGGTCTAAATTGACTGTGAATGACTGGAAATTTATGTTATTGGGGTTAATAATACACTAGGAACAAAAAAGCCCAAATTATGTGATTTTAGCTTTATTGGCAATTTTTGTAACAAAATCTAAATCCAAATCCAAAACCAGTCATGGTTCTTTGGTAAATCCAAATCGAAGGCCAGACAACAAATCAGAGCCAAATCCAAATCCAGCAAAAGTGGTCCGGCGCACATATCTAGTTTATATGTGTTTTTTCCTGTGGCACTACAGGTCCCAGCAGGTCCTGGATAATTTCTTCAAGCTTCAACATGATTTCTCAGCCATGGGTATGCAGGCACTTGTAGTGCTAAAAGCGCCTGCATACGCAAGCCATTTATTGATTTGGCTGACTGTATTTGTGTGGAAGAGGTATGTGTGTCTGTGTAGGCTTTTGTCAGTGTGTGTCTGTGTCAGTGTGTATGTGTCTGGGGAGGTTATGGTTTGCTGAGAGACGATGCAGGGAGAGATGGTCTGGCTAAGAGATGCAGGGGGCAGGAAGTTACACAGGGGGAACGAGTCTGGTTGAACCGCTGTTGTAAGATGATGACCTTGTCAATATTCCCACACAAACAGTCATCTTCCGGACGATGTGACCTACATGAATAATGAATGCTGTCTGAAGATGCCGTCTTTCCATGGAGGATATATTTCTTCAGAGGTTCCACATTGTGAGAAACCACCGTATAGCTAAGGTGTATATGGAATGGAAAGAAATGTTCCCAGAGTGACAAGAAATGGGTGGCGTGCCATGTTGGCATGCCCCATTTTTAGTGGCAACACCCCTTCTATATGTGACCTCACCCATTTTTTGCTGCGCGCCCCTGGCGCGCATAAATGTCTATCTTTGTGTTTCTATGTGCATGTCGGGGGGACAAGCCGTTCTTCAACTTGCTCTGGGCTCCAGAAACCCTAGTGATGCCTCTGGCTGTTTTTTTTCCTAGGGAAGAGGCACACATCGCCCTGTAGAATAGGCTTGGTCTAGGAGACAGGAGGACCCCTTGCTTTGGGTTTTCTTCTTATCGTGTCAACAGCACAGGATCATAACATTGAGCAATTGCCTGGGACTTGGCAGACTCAATTAGGCATCTTATAAGTGCATGTGAGCCAAATATGTCATTTTTAATCCATTCATATTGGCTACCTGTTCTGCAGGTGAACCCAACTGCTTCCAAGTTTGCAGGATGATTGCATTAAATAATTCTGTTGGACAGGGTATTCAACCTCTTTAAGAAATGCCTTGAAAAGCATCCTAAATAGTTGCTATTAAAGGGATTGTAACCTTCCATATGTCGTTTGCTTCATTTTCTCCAGCACAGAAGAGTATATATGTTAGAAATCATTTTATATTATTTCTATTTCACCTGATCTCTTTCAATTTTTGAGTCCTTTCTGGACTTGACCACTTCCCCAATTACATCATGTACCACCACCATATCCTGCACATCGCCATTAGGTCATAACCTTAAACTATTATGTAGTGCGAAGGTGATCAAATCTCAACTCTATGTATAGGATAGTTCTGGGAGGCGTGAAACAGATTTTGGGTGAAAGAAAGCAGAAGATTGGAAATTAAGTAAATGATGAATTTGATAAGCAGTCTTAGTAGTACCAACATATAAATTGCACCATGTTCTGTATTAAGATTATTTGAATATATTCATTACTTACTATTGATATGAGAAAAGAAATACACGGTAGGAATGCCTGTAAAATCTTGACCCGGATTGTGTGCAAACAAAGTATTTGTCATTGGGACCCTTACCACAGCCCAAAGTTATCATATCGCTCCTGAGGTCCCAGTAATCCATATGAGCTTCCTAGAAATATTTTGTCATTCAGAATACAAGGCCTTTAGTGCTTTGTGAGTGTCATGAAATTAACATAACATTTTTGCTTTTATTTTAGTTTCTTCTTTGTTTTGGTCAGATTTTGTTTCTTTGTAAAGAAATTGCAAAACATCACTGGATCCTCTTAATATTTTCCATACAACTCATTTCACCATTGTTGTAAACGAGACAAGTGGGTAACAACAAGTACGGAGTAAGACCATATTCCTGATTCTATAGTAGCAGATATACAGTATTTACTGTAAGAATAGTTTATCACCTCATTTACTTTGCTAGACCTCACAGCATCTTAACCTTCTAAGAGTCTCCATTATGAAAAAACAAAGACCACATCAAGCAAAATCAATTTTAAAATATATTTATTATAAATTTTTATCACAAGGAAAACAACACTTTATTTTTACTCTGCATTGTAAAATAAATTAGTGCCCAAGATTAGCCGGAGGATCTTACAAGCTTGTCCTATAAGAGGATCAAGATGGTGGAAGCCTCATGACTTACAAAGAATCATCCTTCAGCACAGGAGAGGAAAAACCCCCTGTGGAGGAAACCTCTGGGGACCCATGGCTTGAAGGACTGCCCGTCCCTCTGGGCACTAGGAGGCTATGCAGAGTTATATTTCCAAACTTATTTCAAATATGAACATTTGACACTAAAATGCAGTATACATTTCACCACATTAATAAATAACATTGGCTGACGTCATTAATGTAGCTCCTGTCCACATCTCCTGAGTTTACCCAATTTACATTCATCACAAAGCTGCGCAATTTTCTGAAGAGGATTGTCATCCCCTTTTGAGAAGCACCGAGTTTACCCGAATGGCTACTACATTTCGATAGATGTGCTGTGCTGCTAGAACCTCCAATTATAGAAATAAACAAGCTCAAGGTCATATTTTAGGGTAGTCAAGCTCCAAGTCTGCAGGCACATCCAAGTGAAACGCCCTTGTCTTTGATTAGATACTTACCTCAAGAAGATATCTTTCCGTCAGTGGGCTGGGTGCAAGAGATGTATTTGGAGTATGTTAATGACAGCAATGATAATGCTATGTCAGTGTCCTGGGCAGTTAAGAGTGGTAGCAACAGCAAAGAGCTACCATTGTGACATCACAGCATGACCTCACTCATGTTCTACATTCCTTAAAGGAGAAGTGCACAAAATAATCTCTACTGATCTGTGATATGTTTATTTTCTCCATCACCTCTGCTTCCCATGATATACCTGCCATTTATTACACATCTGTCCCTTTGCCATATCCATATTCACCAATGTTCTCTTTTACTGCATCCACTCATTCAATCAATCAGTTCCTAGCAGCTCTTTCTCATTTCATTAACCTGCTGCTTCTGTCCAATTTTTATTTTTCAAGACTGCTACTTGGGTAGAAAACAAGCAAGGGATAGATTTAATATAAAAAACACAATTCAAATGAAAATACTGTTGGGATGTTCATATACTGAAATGACATTAATAGCTAGCCCAAGGCTAGTTATTTCTGCAACTCCATAGGTGTGTGCAAAGCCGAGCGATGTTTTCCTGCAGGATGACCAGCATTACATCAGCGTGCAATATTCTGATGGAAACGTGCTGCTAATTGAATCTCCCCAATAGTCTCTGTTCCCAGTATAGAATATAATTGGCAATGATGATGATACAGTGAAGGACCCATTATGTCCATTATACAGTAGACTTTCAGGATTGATAAATATTTAGTTTAGCCTAATGTAACTTGATCAGTATGCAATATATCCCTGTTATGCTTGGCCACTATTCAGATTAGGCCCACTGTACTAAATATACATACACTCTGGGGGTCGTTTAGAGTTGGCTGTGCTGGCAAAGTGACTGTGTAAGGAGGCACACTGCACGCTGATGTATGCTGCGCTATACTCTGCTGAATAAGTGCTGTGTCCAGAGACTCACAAGGGCTGTGCTGGTAAAGTGACTGTGTATAGGGGGCACACTGCTCGCTGATGTATGCTGCGCTATACCCTGATGATTAAAGGGGCTGTGTCCAAACTCACAAGTGAGTTTGTGTGCAAAAAAAAAAGTCTAAAAATTAAAAAGTTAAACTTAAAGTTTAAAAAGTAAAACAAAAAAAACTTTTTTTGTGCTGTACCCCACTGTGTATACATGCACCTTGACTCCTTGGGCTGTATCCCACTGTGTATTCAAGTACAGTGAATCCTTGGGCCTTAGTCCTCTGTGTATACAAGCACCATGACTCCGTGGCCCTTAGCCCTCTGTGTATACAAGCACCATGACTCCTTGTGCCGTAGCCCTCTCTGTACCTGTATACAAGCACTGTGACTCAGTGGGCTGTACCCCGCTGTGTATACAAGTACTGTGACATCTTGGGCTGTAGCCTGCAGTGTCTACAAGTATCGTGACTTCTTGGGCCATAGCTCTCTGTTTATACAAGCACCGTGACTCCTTGGGCCTTAGCCCTCTGTGTAACTGTATACAAGTGCTGTGACTCCTTGGCCTTAGCCCTCTGTGTATACAAGCAGCATGACTCCTTGGGCTGTAGCCCACTGTCTATACAAATACTGTGACTCCTTGGGTCATAGCCCACTGTGTATACATGCATCATGACTCCGTGGGCCTTAGCCCTCTGTGTGTCCATAACACATAATTACTGTGACTTAGTAGTGAGTGGCAATGTTTCATAGATGTGCTATAAACTGCAGTGTCTGTGCTGCCACTCTGTCGCTTAGTAACCAGCCAGCTCACTGCAGTCTTTAGCCAATAATGGTGAAAATAATATTGTGATCTGTGAGGTGGTCTAAATTGACTGTGAATGACTGGAAATTTATGTTATTGGGGTTAATAATACACTAGGAACAAAAAAGCCCAAATTATGTGATTTTAGCTTTATTGGCAATTTTTGTAACAAAATCTAAATCCAAATCCAAAACCAGTCATGGTTCTTTGGTAAATCCAAATCGAAGGCCAGACAACAAATCAGAGCCAAATCCAAATCCAGCAAAAGTGGTCCGGCGCACATATCTAGTTTATATGTGTTTTTTCCTGTGGCACTACAGGTCCCAGCAGGTCCTGGATAATTTCTTCAAGCTTCAACATGATTTCTCAGCCATGGGTATGCAGGCACTTGTAGTGCTAAAAGCGCCTGCATACGCAAGCCATTTATTGATTTGGCTGACTGTATTTGTGTGGAAGAGGTATGTGTGTCTGTGTAGGCTTTTGTCAGTGTGTGTCTGTGTCAGTGTGTATGTGTCTGGGGAGGTTATGGTTTGCTGAGAGACGATGCAGGGAGAGATGGTCTGGCTAAGAGATGCAGGGGGCAGGAAGTTACACAGGGGGAACGAGTCTGGTTGAACCGCTGTTGTAAGATGATGACCTTGTCAATATTCCCACACAAACAGTCATCTTCCGGACGATGTGACCTACATGAATAATGAATGCTGTCTGAAGATGCCGTCTTTCCATGGAGGATATATTTCTTCAGAGGTTCCACATTGTGAGAAACCACCGTATAGCTAAGGTGTATATGGAATGGAAAGAAATGTTCCCAGAGTGACAAGAAATGGGTGGCGTGCCATGTTGGCATGCCCCATTTTTAGTGGCAACACCCCTTCTATATGTGACCTCACCCATTTTTTGCTGCGCGCCCCTGGCGCGCATAAATGTCTATCTTTGTGTTTCTATGTGCATGTCGGGGGGACAAGCCGTTCTTCAACTTGCTCTGGGCTCCAGAAACCCTAGTGATGCCTCTGGCTGTTTTTTTTCCTAGGGAAGAGGCACACATCGCCCTGTAGAATAGGCTTGGTCTAGGAGACAGGAGGACCCCTTGCTTTGGGTTTTCTTCTTATCGTGTCAACAGCACAGGATCATAACATTGAGCAATTGCCTGGGACTTGGCAGACTCAATTAGGCATCTTATAAGTGCATGTGAGCCAAATATGTCATTTTTAATCCATTCATATTGGCTACCTGTTCTGCAGGTGAACCCAACTGCTTCCAAGTTTGCAGGATGATTGCATTAAATAATTCTGTTGGACAGGGTATTCAACCTCTTTAAGAAATGCCTTGAAAAGCATCCTAAATAGTTGCTATTAAAGGGATTGTAACCTTCCATATGTCGTTTGCTTCATTTTCTCCAGCACAGAAGAGTATATATGTTAGAAATCATTTTATATTATTTCTATTTCACCTGATCTCTTTCAATTTTTGAGTCCTTTCTGGACTTGACCACTTCCCCAATTACATCATGTACCACCACCATATCCTGCACATCGCCATTAGGTCATAACCTTAAACTATTATGTAGTGCGAAGGTGATCAAATCTCAACTCTATGTATAGGATAGTTCTGGGAGGCGTGAAACAGATTTTGGGTGAAAGAAAGCAGAAGATTGGAAATTAAGTAAATGATGAATTTGATAAGCAGTCTTAGTAGTACCAACATATAAATTGCACCATGTTCTGTATTAAGATTATTTGAATATATTCATTACTTACTATTGATATGAGAAAAGAAATACACGGTAGGAATGCCTGTAAAATCTTGACCCGGATTGTGTGCAAACAAAGTATTTGTCATTGGGACCCTTACCACAGCCCAAAGTTATCATATCGCTCCTGAGGTCCCAGTAATCCATATGAGCTTCCTAGAAATATTTTGTCATTCAGAATACAAGGCCTTTAGTGCTTTGTGAGTGTCATGAAATTAACATAACATTTTTGTTTTTATTTTAGTTTCTTCTTTGTTTTGGTCAGATTTTGTTTCTTTGTAAAGAAATTGCAAAACATCACTGGATCCTCTTAATATTTTCCATACAACTCATTTCACCATTGTTGTAAACGAGACAAGTGGGTAACAACAAGTACGGAGTAAGACCATATTCCTGATTCTATAGTAGCAGATATACAGTATTTACTGTAAGAATAGTTTATCACCTCATTTACTTTGCTAGACCTCACAGCATCTTAACCTTCTAAGAGTCTCCATTATGAAAAAACAAAGACCACATCAAGCAAAATCAATTTTAAAATATATTTATTATAAATTTTTATCACAAGGAAAACAACACTTTATTTTTACTCTGCATTGTAAAATAAATTAGTGCCCAAGATTAGCCGGAGGATCTTACAAGCTTGTCCTATAAGAGGATCAAGATGGTGGAAGCCTCATGACTTACAAAGAATCATCCTTCAGCACTCAGGAGAGGAAAAACCCCCTGTGGAGGAAACCTCTGGGGACCCATGGCTTGAAGGACTGCCCGTCCCTCTGGGCACTAGGAGGCTATGCAGAGTTATATTTCCAAACTTATTTCAAATATGAACATTTGACACTAAAATGCAGTATACATTTCACCACATTAATAAATAACATTGGCTGACGTCATTAATGTAGCTCCTGTCCACATCTCCTGAGATTACCCAATTTACATTCCTCACAAAGCTGCGCAATTTTCTGAAGAGGATTGTCATCCCCTTTTGAGAAGCACCGAGTTTACCCGAATGGCTACTACATTTCGATAGATGTGCTGTGCTGCTAGAACCTCCAATTATAGAAATAAACAAGCTCAAGGTCATATTTTAGGGTAGTCAATCTCCAAGTCTGCAGGCACATCCAAGTGAAACGCTCTTGTCTTTGATTAGATACTTACCTCAAGAAGATATCTTTCCCTCAGTGGGCTGGGTGCAAGAGATGTATTTGGAGTATGTTAATGACAGCAATGATAATGCTATGTCAGTGTCCTGGGCAGTTAAGAGTGGTAGCAACAGCAAAGAGCTACCATTGTGATATCACAGCATGACATCACTCGTGTTCAACATTCCTTAAAGGAGAAGTGCACAAAATAATCTCTACTGATGTGTGATATGTTTATTTTCTCCATCACCTCTGCTTCCCATGATATACCTGCCATTTATTACACATCTGTCCCTTTGCCATCTCCATATTCACCAAGTTCTCTTTTACTGCATCCACTCATTCAATCAATCAGTTCCTAGCAGCTCTTTCTCATTTCATTAACCGGCTGCTTCTGTCCAATTTTTATTTTTCAAGACTGCTACTTGGGTAGAAAACAAGCAAGGGATTGATTTAATATAAAAAACACAATTAAAATGAAAATACCGTTGGAATGTTCATATACTGAAATGACATTAATAGCTAGGCCAAGGCTAGTTATTTCTGCAACTCTATAGGTGTGTGCAAAGCCGAGCGATGTTTTCCTGCAGGATGACCAGCATTACATCAGCGTGCAATATTCTGATGGAAACGTGCTGCTAATTGAATCTCCCCAATAGTCTCTGTTCCCAGTATAGAATATAATTGGCAATGATGATGATACAGTGAAGGACCCATTATGTCCATTATACAGTAGACTTTCAGGATTGATAAATATTTAGTTTAGCCTAATGTAACTTGATCAGTATGCAATATATCCCTGTTATGCTTGGCCACTATTCAGATTAGGCCCACTGTACTAAATATACATACACTCTGGGGGTCGTTTAGAGTTGGCTGTGCTGGCAAAGTGACTGTGTAAGGAGGCACACTGCACGCTGATGTATGCTGCGCTATACTCTGCTGATTAAGTGCTGTGTCCAGAGACTCACAAGGGCTGTGCTGGTAAAGTGACTGTGTATAGGGGGCACACTGCTCGCTGATGTATGCTGCGCTATACCCTGATGATTAAAGGGGCTGTGTCCAAACTCACAAGTGAGTTTGTGTGCAAAAAAAAAAGTTTAAAAATTAAAAAGTTAAACTTAAAGTTTAAAAAGTAAAACAAAAAAAACTTTTTTTGTGCTGTACCCCACTGTGTATACATGCACCTTGACTCCTTGGGCTGTATCCCACTGTGTATTCAAGTACAGTGAATCCTTGGGCCTTAGTCCTCTGTGTATACAAGCACCATGACTCCGTGGCCCTTAGCCCTCTGTGTATACAAGCACCATGACTCCTTGTGCCGTAGCCCTCTCTGTACCTGTATACAAGCACTGTGACTCAGTGGGCTGTACCCCGCTGTGTATACAAGTACTGTGACATCTTGGGCTGTAGCCTGCAGTGTCTACAAGTATCGTGACTTCTTGGGCCATAGCTCTCTGTTTATACAAGCACCGTGACTCCTTGGGCCTTAGCCCTCTGTGTAACTGTATACAAGTGCTGTGACTCCTTGGCCTTAGCCCTCTGTGTATACAAGCAGCATGACTCCTTGGGCTGTAGCCCACTGTCTATACAAATACTGTGACTCCTTGGGTCATAGCCCACTGTGTATACATGCATCATGACTCCGTGGGCCTTAGCCCTCTGTGTGTCCATAACACATAATTACTGTGACTTAGTAGTGAGTGGCAATGTTTCATAGATGTGCTATAAACTGCAGTGTCTGTGCTGCCACTCTGTCGCTTAGTAACCAGCCAGCTCACTGCAGTCTTTAGCCAATAATGGTGAAAATAATATTGTGATCTGTGAGGTGGTCTAAATTGACTGTGAATGACTGGAAATTTATGTTATTGGGGTTAATAATACACTAGGAACAAAAAAGCCCAAATTATGTGATTTTAGCTTTATTGGCAATTTTTGTAACAAAATCTAAATCCAAATCCAAAACCAGTCATGGTTCTTTGGTAAATCCAAATCGAAGGCCAGACAACAAATCAGAGCCAAATCCGAATCCAGCAAAAGTGGTCCGGCGCACATATCTAGTTTATATGTGTTTTTTCCTGTGGCACTACAGGTCCCAGCAGGTCCTGGATAATTTCTTCAAGCTTCAACATGATTTCTCAGCCATGGGTATGCAGGCACTTGTAGTGCTAAAAGCGCCTGCATACGCAAGCCATTTATTGATTTGGCTGACTGTATTTGTGTGGAAGAGGTATGTGTGTCTGTGTAGGCTTTTGTCAGTGTGTGTCTGTGTCAGTGTGTATGTGTCTGGGGAGGTTATGGTTTGCTGAGAGACGATGCAGGGAGAGATGGTCTGGCTAAGAGATGCAGGGGGCAGGAAGTTACACAGGGGGAACGAGTCTGGTTGAACCGCTGTTGTAAGATGATGACCTTGTCAATATTCCCACACAAACAGTCATCTTCCGGACGATGTGACCTACATGAATAATGAATGCTGTCTGAAGATGCCGTCTTTCCATGGAGGATATATTTCTTCAGAGGTTCCACATTGTGAGAAACCACCGTATAGCTAAGGTGTATATGGAATGGAAAGAAATGTTCCCAGAGTGACAAGAAATGGGTGGCGTGCCATGTTGGCATGCCCCATTTTTAGTGGCAACACCCCTTCTATATGTGACCTCACCCATTTTTTGCTGCGCGCCCCTGGCGCGCATAAATGTCTATCTTTGTGTTTCTATGTGCATGTCGGGGGGACAAGCCGTTCTTCAACTTGCTCTGGGCTCCAGAAACCCTAGTGATGCCTCTGGCTGTTTTTTTTCCTAGGGAAGAGGCACACATCGCCCTGTAGAATAGGCTTGGTCTAGGAGACAGGAGGACCCCTTGCTTTGGGTTTTCTTCTTATCGTGTCAACAGCACAGGATCATAACATTGAGCAATTGCCTGGGACTTGGCAGACTCAATTAGGCATCTTATAAGTGCATGTGAGCCAAATATGTCATTTTTAATCCATTCATATTGGCTACCTGTTCTGCAGGTGAACCCAACTGCTTCCAAGTTTGCAGGATGATTGCATTAAATAATTCTGTTGGACAGGGTATTCAACCTCTTTAAGAAATGCCTTGAAAAGCATCCTAAATAGTTGCTATTAAAGGGATTGTAACCTTCCATATGTCGTTTGCTTCATTTTCTCCAGCACAGAAGAGTATATATGTTAGAAATCATTTTATATTATTTCTATTTCACCTGATCTCTTTCAATTTTTTAGTCCTTTCTGGACTTGACCACTTCCCCAATTACATCATGTACCACCACCATATCCTGCACATCGCCATTAGGTCATAACCTTAAACTATTATGTAGTGCGAAGGTGATCAAATCTCAACTCTATGTATAGGATAGTTCTGGGAGGCGTGAAACAGATTTTGGGTGAAAGAAAGCAGAAGATTGGAAATTAAGTAAATGATGAATTTGATAAGCAGTCTTAGTAGTACCAACATATAAATTGCACCATGTTCTGTATTAAGATTATTTGAATATATTCATTACTTACTATTGATATGAGAAAAGAAATACACGGTAGGAATGCCTGTAAAATCTTGACCCGGATTGTGTGCAAACAAAGTATTTGTCATTGGGACCCTTACCACAGCCCAAAGTTATCATATCGCTCCTGAGGTCCCAGTAATCCATATGAGCTTCCTAGAAATATTTTGTCATTCAGAATACAAGGCCTTTAGTGCTTTGTGAGTGTCATGAAATTAACATAACATTTTTGCTTTTATTTTAGTTTCTTCTTTGTTTTGGTCAGATTTTGTTTCTTTGTAAAGAAATTGCAAAACATCACTGGATCCTCTTAATATTTTCCATACAACTCATTTCACCATTGTTGTAAACGAGACAAGTGGGTAACAACAAGTACGGAGTAAGACCATATTCCTGATTCTATAGTAGCAGATATACAGTATTTACTGTAAGAATAGTTTATCACCTCATTTACTTTGCTAGACCTCACAGCATCTTAACCTTCTAAGAGTCTCCATTATGAAAAAACAAAGACCACATCAAGCAAAATCAATTTTAAAATATATTTATTATAAATTTTTATCACAAGGAAAACAACACTTTATTTTTACTCTGCATTGTAAAATAAATTAGTGCCCAAGATTAGCCGGAGGATCTTACAAGCTTGTCCTATAAGAGGATCAAGATGGTGGAAGCCTCATGACTTACAAAGAATCATCCTTCAGCACTCAGGAGAGGAAAAACCCCCTGTGGAGGAAACCTCTGGGGACCCATGGCTTGAAGGACTGCCCGTCCCTCTGGGCACTAGGAGGCTATGCAGAGTTATATTTCCAAACTTATTTCAAATATGAACATTTGACACTAAAATGCAGTATACATTTCACCACATTAATAAATAACATTGGCTGACGTCATTAATGTAGCTCCTGTCCACATCTCCTGAGTTTACCCAATTTACATTCATCACAAAGCTGCGCAATTTTCTGAAGAGGATGGTCATCCCCTTTTGAGAAGCACCGAGTTTACCCGAATGGCTACTACATTTCGATAGATGTGCTGTGCTGCTAGAACCTCCAATTATAGAAATAAACAAGCTCAAGGTCATATTTTAGGGTAGTCAAGCTCCAAGTCTGCAGGCACATCCAAGTGAAACGCCCTTGTCTTTGATTAGATACTTACCTCAAGAAGATATCTTTCCGTCAGTGGGCTGGGTGCAAGAGATGTATTTGGAGTATGTTAATGACAGCAATGATAATGCTATGTCAGTGTCCTGGGCAGTTAAGAGTGGTAGCAACAGCAAAGAGCTACCATTGTGACATCACAGCATGACCTCACTCATGTTCTACATTCCTTAAAGGAGAAGTGCACAAAATAATCTCTACTGATCTGTGATATGTTTATTTTCTCCATCACCTCTGCTTCCCATGATATACCTGCCATTTATTACACATCTGTCCCTTTGCCATATCCATATTCACCAATGTTCTCTTTTACTGCATCCACTCATTCAATCAATCAGTTCCTAGCAGCTCTTTCTCATTTCATTAACCTGCTGCTTCTGTCCAATTTTTATTTTTCAAGACTGCTACTTGGGTAGAAAACAAGCAAGGGATAGATTTAATATAAAAAACACAATTCAAATGAAAATACTGTTGGGATGTTCATATACTGAAATGACATTAATAGCTAGCCCAAGGCTAGTTATTTCTGCAACTCCATAGGTGTGTGCAAAGCCGAGCGATGTTTTCCTGCAGGATGACCAGCATTACATCAGCGTGCAATATTCTGATGGAAACGTGCTGCTAATTGAATCTCCCCAATAGTCTCTGTTCCCAGTATAGAATATAATTGGCAATGATGATGATACAGTGAAGGACCCATTATGTCCATTATACAGTAGACTTTCAGGATTGATAAATATTTAGTTTAGCCTAATGTAACTTGATCAGTATGCAATATATCCCTGTTATGCTTGGCCACTATTCAGATTAGGCCCACTGTACTAAATATACATACACTCTGGGGGTCGTTTAGAGTTGGCTGTGCTGGCAAAGTGACTGTGTAAGGAGGCACACTGCACGCTGATGTATGCTGCGCTATACTCTGCTGAATAAGTGCTGTGTCCAGAGACTCACAAGGGCTGTGCTGGTAAAGTGACTGTGTATAGGGGGCACACTGCTCGCTGATGTATGCTGCGCTATACCCTGATGATTAAAGGGGCTGTGTCCAAACTCACAAGTGAGTTTGTGTGCAAAAAAAAAAGTCTAAAAATTAAAAAGTTAAACTTAAAGTTTAAAAAGTAAAACAAAAAAAACTTTTTTTGTGCTGTACCCCACTGTGTATACATGCACCTTGACTCCTTGGGCTGTATCCCACTGTGTATTCAAGTACAGTGAATCCTTGGGCCTTAGTCCTCTGTGTATACAAGCACCATGACTCCGTGGCCCTTAGCCCTCTGTGTATACAAGCACCATGACTCCTTGTGCCGTAGCCCTCTCTGTACCTGTATACAAGCACTGTGACTCAGTGGGCTGTACCCCGCTGTGTATACAAGTACTGTGATGTCTTGGGCTATAGCCTGCAGTGTCTACAAGTATCGTGACTTCTTGGGCCATAGCTCTCTGTTTATAAAAGCACCGTGACTCCTTGGGCCTTAGCCCTCTGTGTAACTGTATACAAGTGCTGTGACTCCTTGGGCCTTAGCCCTTTGTGTATACAAGCAGCATGACTCCTTGGGCTGTACCCCACTGTCTATACAAATACTGTGACTCCTTGGGCCATAGCCCACTGTGTATACATGCATCATGACTCCGTGGGCCTTAGCCCTCTGTGTGTCCATAACACATAAGTACTGTGACTTAGTAGTGAGTGGCAATGTTTCATAGATGTGCTATAAACTGCAGTGTCTGTGCTGCCACTCTGTCGCTTAGTAACCAGCCAGCTCACTGCAGTCTTTAGCCAATAATGGTGAAAATAATATTGTGATCTGTGAGGTGGTCTAAATTGACTGTGAATGACTGGAAATTTATGTTATTGGGGTTAATAATACACTAGGATCAAAAAAAGCCCAAATTATGTGATTTTAGCTTTTTTGGCAATTTTTGTAACAAAATCTAAATCCAAATCCAAAACCAGTCATGGTTCTTTGGTAAATCCAAATCGAAGGCCGGACAACGAATCAGAGCCAAATCCAAATTCAGCAAAAGTGGTCCGGTGCACATATCTGGTTTATATGTGTTTTTTCCTGTGGCACTACAGGTCCCAGCAGGTCCTGGATAATTTCTTCAAGGTTCAACATGATTTCTCAGCCATGGGTATGCAGGCACTTGTAGTGCTAAAAGCTCCTGCATACGCAAGCCGTTTTATTTATTTGGCTGGCTGTATTTGTGTGGAAGAGGTATGTGTGTCTGTGTAGGCTTTTGTCAGTGTGTGTCTGTGTCAGTGTGTATGTGTCTGGGGAGGTTATGGTTTGCTGAGAGACGATGCAGGGAGAGATGGTCTGGCTAAGAGATGCAGGGGGCAGGAAGTTACACAGGGGGAACGAGTCTGGTTGAACCGCTGTTGTAAGATGATGACCTTGTCAATATTCCCACACAAACAGTCATCTTCCGGACGATGTGACCTACATGAATAATGAATGCTGACTGAAGATGCCGTCTTTCCATGGAGGATATATTTATTCAGAGGTTCCACATTGTGAGAAACCACCGTATAGCTAAGGTGTATATGGAATGGAAAGAAATGTTCCCAGAGTGACAAGAAATGGGTGGCGTGCCATGTTGGCATGCCCCATTTTTAGTGGCAACACCCCTTCTATATGTGACCTCACCCATTTTCTGCTGCGCGCCCCTGGTGCGCATAAATGTCTATCTTTGTGTTTCTAAGTGCATGTCGGGGGGACAAGCCGTTCTTCAACTTGCTCTGGGCTCCAGAAACCCTAGTGATGCCTCTGGCTGTTTTTTTTCCTAGGGAAGAGGCACACATCGCCCTGTAGAATAGGCTTGGTCTAGGAGACAGGAGGACCCCTTGCTTTGGGTTTTCTTCTTATCGTGTCAACAGCACAGGATCATAACATTGAGCTATTGCCTGGGACTTGGCAAACTCAATTAGGCATCTTGTAAGTGCAAGTGAGCCAAATATGTCATTTTTAATCCATTCATAATGGCTACCTGTTCTGCAGGTGAACCCAACTGCTTCCAAGTTTGCAGGATGATTGCATTAAATAATTCTGTTGGACAGGGTATTCAACCTCTTTAAGAAATGCCTTGAAAAGCATCCTAAATAGTTGCTATTAAAGGGATTGTAACCTTCCATATGTCGTTTGCTTCATTTTCTCCAGCACAGAAGAGTATGTATGTTAGAAATCATTTTATATTATTTCTATTTCACCTGATCTCTTTCAATTTTTGAGTCCTTTCTCGACTTGACCACTTCCCCAATGACATCATGTACCACCACCATATCCTGCACATCGCCATTAGGTCATAATCTTAAACTATTATGTAGTGCGAAGGTGATCAAATCTCAACTCTATGTACAGGATAGTTCTGGGAGGCGTGAAACAGATTTTGGGTGAAAGAAAGCAGAAGATTGGAAATTAAGTAAATGATGAATTTGATAAGCAGTCTTAGTAGTACCAACATATAAATTGCACCATGTTCTGTATTAAGATTGTTTGAATATATTCATTACTTACTATTGATATGAGAAAAGAAATACACGGTAGGAATGCCTGTAAAATCTTGACCCGGATTGTGTGCAAACAAAGTATTTGTCATTGGGACCCTTACCACAGCCCAAAGTTATCATATCGCTCCTGAGGTCCCAGTAATCCATATGAGCTTCCTAGAAATATTTTGTCATTCAGAATACAAGGCCTTTAGTGCTTTGTGAGTGTCATGAAATTAACATAACATTTTTGTTTTTATTTTAGTTTCTTCTTTGTTTTGGTCAGATTTTGTTTCTTTGTAAAGAAATTGCAAAACATCACTGGATCCTCTTAATATTTTCCATACAACTCATTTCACCATTGTTGTAAACGAGACAAGTGGGTAACAACAAGTACGGAGTAAGACCATATTCCTGATTCTATAGTAGCAGATATACAGTATTTACTGTAAGAATAGTTTATCACCTCATTTACTTTGCTAGACCTCACAGCATCTTAACCTTCTAAGAGTCTCCATTATGAAAAAACAAAGACCACATCAAGCAAAATCAATTTTCAAATATATTTATTATAAATTTTTATCACAAGGAAAACAACACTTTATTTTTACTCTGTATTGTAAAATAAATTAGTGCCCAAGATTAGCCGGAGGATCTTACAAGCTTGTCCTATAAGAGGATCAAGATGGTGGAAGCCTCATGACTTACAAAGAATCATCCTTCAGCACTCAGGAGAGGAAAAACCCCCTGTGGAGGAAACCTCTGGGGACCCATGGCTTGAAGGACTGCCCGTCCCTCTGGGCACTAGGAGGCTATGCAGAGTTATATTTCCAAACTTATTTCAAATATGAACATTTGACACTAAAATGCAGTATACATTTCACCACATTAATAAATAACATTGGCTGACGTCATTAATGTAGCTCCTGACCACATCTCCTGAGTTTACCCAATTTACATTCATCACAAAGCTGCGCAATTTTCTAAAGAGGATGGTCATCCCCTTTTGAGAAGCACCGAGTTTACCCGAATGGCTACTACATTTCGATAGATGTGGTGTGCTGCTAGAACCTCCAATTATAGAAATAAACAAGCTCAAGGTCATATTTTAGGGTAGTCAAGCTCCAAGTCTGCAGGCACATCCAAGTGAAACGCCCTTGTCTTTGATTAGATACTTACCTCAAGAGGATATCTTTCCCTCAGTGGGCTGGGTGCAAGAGATGTATTTGGATTATGTTAATGACAGCAATGATAATGCTATGTCAGTGTCCTGGGCAGTTAAGAGTGGTAGCAACAGCAAAGAGCTACCATTGTGACATCACAGCATGACCTCACTCATGTTCTACATTCCTTAAAGGTGAAGTGCACAAAATAATCTCTACTGATCTGTGATATGTTTATTTTCTCCATCACCTCTGCTTCCCATGATATACCTGCCATTTATTACACATCTGTCCCTTTGCCATATCCATATTCACCAAAGTTCTCTTTTACTGCATCCACTCATTCAATCAATCAGTTCCTAGCAGCTCTTTCTCATTTCATTAACCTGCTGCTTCTGTCCAATTTTTATTTTTCAAGACTGCTACTTGGGTAGAAAACAAGCAAGGGATTGATTTCATATAAAAAACACAATTCAAATGAAAATACTGTTGGGATGTTCATATACTGAAATGACATTAATAGCTAGGCCAAGGCTAGTTATTTCTGCAACTCTATAGGTGTGTGCAAAGCCGAGCGATGTTTTCCTGCAGGATGTCCAGCATTACATCAGCGTGCAATATTCTGATGGAAACGTGCTGCTAATTGAATCTCCCCAATAGTCTCTGTTCCCAGTATAGAATATAATTGGCAATGATGATGATACAGTGAAGGACCCATTATGTCCATTATACAGTAGACTTTCAGGATTGATAAATATTTAGTTTAGCCTAATGTAACTTGATCAGTATGCAATATATCCCTGTTATGCTTGGCCACTATTCAGATTAGGCCCACTGTACTAAATATACATACACTCTGGGGGTCGTTTAGAGTTGGCTGTGCTGGCAAAGTGACTGTGTAAGGAGGCACACTGCACGCTGATGTATGCTGCGCTATACTTTGCTGATTAAGTGCTGTGTCCAGAGACTCACAAGGGCTGTGCTGGTAAAGTGACTGTGTATAGGGGGCACACTGCTCGCTGATGTATGCTGCGCTATACCCTGATGATTAAAGGGGCTGTCTCCAAACTCACAAGTGAGTTTGTGTGCAAAAAAAAAAGTTTAAAAATTAAAAAGTTAAACTTAAAGTTTAAAAAGTAAAACAAAAAAAACTTTTTTTGTGCTGTACCCCACTGTGTATACATGCACCTTGACTCCTTGGGCTGTATCCCACTGTGTATTCAAGTACAGTGAAACCTTGGGCCTTAGTCCTCTGTGTATACAAGCACCATGACTCCGTGGCCCTTAGCCCTCTGTGTATACAAGCACCATGACTCCTTGTGCCGTAGCCCTCTCTGTACCTGTATACAAGCACTGTGACTCAGTGGGCTGTACCCCGCTGTGTATACAAGTACTGTGACATCTTGGGCTGTAGCCTGCAGTGTCTACAAGTATCGTGACTTCTTGGGCCATAGCTCTCTGTTTATACAAGCACCGTGACTCCTTGGGACTTAGCCCTCTGTGTAACTGTATTCAAGTGCTGTGAATCCTTGGGCCTTAGGCCTCTGTGTATACAAGCAGCATGATTCCTTGGGCTGTACCCCACTTTCTATACAAATACTGTGACTCCTTGGGCCATAGCCCACTGTGTATACATGCACCATGACTCCGTGGGCCTTAGCCCTCTGTGTGTCCATAACATATAAGTACTGTGACTTAGTTGTGAGTGGCAATGTTTCATAGATGTGCTTTAAACTGCAGTGTCTGTGCTGCCACTCTGTCGCTTAGTAACCAGCCAGCTCACTGCAGCCTTTAGCCAATAATGGTGAAAATAATATTGTGATCTGTGAGGTGGTCTAAATTGACTGTGAATGACTGGAAATTTATGTTATTGGGGTTAATAATACACTAGGAACAAAAAAGCCCAAATTATGTGATTTTAGCTTTTTTGGCAATTTTTGTAACAAAATCTAAATCCAAATCCAAAACCAGTCATGGTTCTTTGGTAAATCCAAATCGAAGGCCAGACAACAAATCAGAGCCAAATCCAAATCCAGCAAAAGTGGTCCGGCGCACATATCTAGTTTATATGTGTTTTTTCCTGTGGCACTACAGGTCCCAGCAGGTCCTGGATAATTTCTTCAAGCTTCAACATGATTTCTCAGCCATGGGTATGCAGGCACTTGTAGTGCTAAAAGCGCCTGCATACGCAAGCCATTTATTTATTTGGCTGACTGTATTTGTGTGGAAGAGGTATGTGTGTCCGTGTAGGCTTTTGTCAGTGTGTGTCTGTGTCAGTGTGTGTGTGTCTGGGGAGGTTATGGTTTGCTGAGAGACGATGCAGGGAGAGATGGTCTGGCTAAGAGATGCAGGGGGCAGGAAGTTACACAGGGGGAAAGAGTCTGGTTGAACCGCTGTTGTAAGATGATGACCTTGTCAATATTCCCACACAAACAGTCATCTTCCGGACGATGTGACCTACATGAATAATGAATGCTGACTGAAGATGCCATCTTTCCATGGAGAATATATTTCTTCAGAGGTTCCACATTGTGAGAAACCACCGTATAGCTAAGGTGTATATGGAATGGAAAGAAATGTTCCCAGAGTGACAAGAAATGGGTGGCGTGCCATGTTGGCATGCCCCATTTTTAGTTGCAACACCCCATCTATATGTGGCCACACCCATTTTTTGCTGCGCGCCCATGGCGCGCATAAATGTCCATCTTTGTTTTTCTATGTGCGTGCCGGGGGGACAAGCCGTTCTTCAACTTGCTCTGGGCTCCAGAAACCCTAGTGATGCCTCTTGCTGGTTTTTTTCCTAGGGAAGAGGCACACATCCCCCTGCAGAATAGGCTTGGACTAGGAGACAGGAGGACCCCTTGCTTTGGGTTTTCTTCTTATCGTGTCAACAGCACAGGATCATAACATTGAGTAATTGCCTGGGACTTGGCAGACTCAATTAGGCATCTTGTAAGTGCATGTGAGCCAAATATGTCATTTTTAATCCATTCATAATGGCTACCTGTTCTGCAGGTGCACCCAACTGCTTCCAAGTTTGCAGGATGATTGCATTAAATAATTCAGTTGGACAGGGTATTCAACCTCTTTAAGAAATGCCTTGAAAAGCATCCTAAATAGTTGCTATTAAAGGGATTGTAACCTTCCATATGTCGTTTGCTTCATTTTCTCCAGCACAGAAGAGTATATATGTTAGAAATCATTTTATATTATTTCTATTTCACCTGATCTCTTTCATTTTTTGTGTCCTTTCTGGACTTGACCACTTCCCCAATGACATCATGTACCACCACCATATCCTGCACATCGCCATTAGGTCATAACCTTAAACTATTATGTAGTGCGAAGGTGATCAAATCTCAACTCTATGTACAGGATAGTTCTGGGAGGCGTGAAACAGATTTTGGGTGAAAGAAAGCAGAAGATTGGAAATTAAGTAAATGATGAATTTGATAAGCAGTCTTAGTAGTACCAACATATAAATTGCACCATGTTCTGTATTAAGATTATTTGAATATATTCATTACTTACTATTGATATGAGAAAAGAAATACACGGTAGGAATCCCTGTAAAATCTTGACCCGGATTGTGTGCAAACAAAGTATTTGTCATTGGGACCCTTACCACAGCCCAAAGTTTTCATATCGCTCCTAAGGTCCCAGTAATCCATATGAGCTTCCTAGAAATATTTTGACATTCAGAATACAAGGCCTTTAGTGCTTTGTGAGTGTCATGAAATTAACATAACATTTTTGTTTTTATTTTAGTTTCTTCTTTGTTTTGGTCAGATTTTGTTTCTTTGTAAAGAAATTGCAAAACATCACTGGATCCTCTTAATATTTTCCATACAACTCATTTCACCATTGTTGTAAACGAGACAAATGGGTAACAACAAGTACGGAGTAAGACCATATTCCTGATTCTATAGTAGCAGATATACAATATTTACTGTAAGAATAGTTTATCACCTCATTTACTTTGCTAGACCTCACAGCATCTTAACCTTCTAAGAGTCTCCATTATGAAAAAACAAAGACCACATCAAGCAAAATCAATTTTAAAATATATTTATTATAAATTTTTATCACAAGGAAAACAACACTTTATTTTTACTCTGCATTGTAAAATAAATTAGTGCCCAAGATTAGCCGGAGGATCTTACAAGCTTGTCCTATAAGAGGATCAAGATGGTGGAAGCCTCATGACTTACAAAGAATCATCCTTCAGCACTCAGGAGAGGAAAAACCCCCTGTGGAGGAAACCTCTGGGGACCCATGGCTTGAAGGACTGCCCGTCCCTCTGGGCACTAGGAGGCTATGCAGAGTTATATTTCCAAACTTATTTCAAATATGAACATTTGACACTAAAATGCAGTATACATTTCACCACATTAATAAATAACTTTGGCTGACGTCATTAATGTAGCTCCTGTCCACATCTCCTGAGATTACCCAATTTACATTCCTCACAAAGCTGCGCAGTTTTCTGAAGAGGATGGTCATCCCCTTTTGAGAAGCACCGAGTTTACCCGAACGGCTACTACATTTCGAACGTTGTGCTGTGCTGCTAGAACCTCCAATTATAGAAATAAACAAGCTCAAGGTCATATTTTAGGGTAGTCAAGCTCCAAGTCTGCAGGCACATCCAAGTGAAACGCCCTTGTCTTTGATTAGATACTTACCTCAAGAAGATATCTTTCCCTCAGTGGGCTGGGTGCAAGAGATGTATTTGGAGTATGCTAATGACAGCAATGATAATGCTATGTCAGTGTCCTGGGCAGTTAAGAGTGGTAGCAACAGCAAAGAGCTACCATTGTGACATCACAGCATGACCTCACTCATGTTCTACATTCCTTAAAGGAGAAGTGCACAAAATAATCTCTACTGATGTGTGATATGTTTATTTTCTCCATCACCTCTGCTTCCCATGATATACCTGCCATTTATTACACATCTGTCCCTTTGCCATCTCCATATTCACCAAAGTTCTCTTTTACTGCATCCACTCATTCAATCAATCAGTTCCTAGCAGCTCTTTCTCATTTCATTAACCGGCTGCTTCTGTCCAATTTTTATATTTCAAGACTGCTACTTGGGTAGAAAACAAGCAAGGGATTGATTTAATATAAAAAACACAATTAAAATGAAAATACTGTTGGAATGTTCATATACTGAAATGACATTAATAGCTAGGCCAAGGCTAGTTATTTCTGCAACTCTATATGGGGTGTGCAAAGCCGAGCGATGTTTTCCTGCAGGATGACCAGCATTACATCAGCGTGCAATATTCTGATGGAAACGTGCTGCTAATTGAATCTCCCCAATAGTCTCTGTTCCCAGTATAGAATATAATTGGCAATGATGATGATACAGTGAAGGACCCATTATGTCCATTATACAGTAGACTTTCAGGATTGATAAATATTCAGTTTAGCCTAATGTAACTTGATCAGTATGCAAAATATCCCTGTTATGCTTGGCCACTATACAGATTAGGCCCACTGTACTAAATATACATACACTCTGGGGGTCGTTTAGAGTTGGCTGTGCTGGCAAAGTGACTGTGTAAGGAGGCACACTGCACGCTGATGTATGCTGCGCTATACTCTACTGATTAAGTGCTGTGTCCAGAGACTCACAAGGGCTGTGCTGGTAAAGTGACTGTGTATAGGGGGCACACTGCTCGCTGATGTATGCTGCGCTATACCCTGATGATTAAAGGGGCTGTGTCCAAACTCACAAGTGAGTTTGTGTGCAAAAAAAAGTTTAAAAATTAAAAAGTTAAACTTAAAAGTTTAAAAAGTAAAACAAAAAAAACTTTTTTTGTGCTGTACCCCACTGTGTATACATGCACCTTGACTCCTTGGGCTGTATCCCACTGTGTATTCAAGTACAGTGAATCCTTGGGCCTTAGTACTCTGTGTATACAAGCACCATGACTCCGTGGCCCTTAGCTCTCTGTGTATACAAGCACCATGACTCCTTGTGCCGTAGCCCTCTCTGTACCTGTATTCAAGCACTGTGACTCAGTGGGCTGTACCCCGCTGTGTATACAAGTACTGTGACATCTTGGGCTGTAGCCTGCAGTGTCTACAAGTATCGTGACTTCTTGGGCCATAGCTCTCTGTTTATACAAGCACCATGACTCCTTGGGCCTTAGCCCTCTGTGTAACTGTATACAAGTGCTGTGAATCCTTGGGCCTTAGCCCTCTGTGTATACTAGCAGCATGACTCCTTGGGCTGTACCCCACTGTCTATACAAATACTGTGACTCCTTGGGCCATAGCCCACTGTGTATACATGCACCATGACTCCGTGGACCTTAGCCCTCTGTGTGTCCATAACATATAAGTACTGTGACTTAGTAGTGAGTGGCAATGTTTCATAGATGTGCTTTAAACTGCAGTGTCTGTGCTGCCACTCTGTCGCTTAGTAACCAGCCAGCTCACTGCAGCCTTTAGCCAATAATGGTGAAAATAATATTGTGATCTGTGAGGTGGTCTAAATTGACTGTGAATGACTGGAAATTTATGTTATTGGGGTTAGTAATACACTAGGAACAAAAAAGCCCAAATTATGTGATTTTAGCTTTTTTGGCAATTTTTGTAACAAAATCTAAATCCAAATCCAAAACCAGTCATGGTTCTTTGGTAAATCCAAATCGAAGGCCAGACAACAAATCAGAGCCAAATCCAAATCCAGCAAAAGTGGTCCGGCGCACATATCTAGTTTATATGTGTTTTTTCCTGTGGCACTACAGGTCCCAGCAGGTCCTGGATAATTTCTTCAAGCTTCAACATGATTTCTCAGCCATGGGTATGCAGGCACTTGTAGTGCTAAAAAAACCTGCATACGCAAGCCATTTATTGATTTGGCTGACTGTATTTGTGTGGAAGAGGTATGTGTGTCTGTGTAGGCTTTTGTCAGTGTGTGTCTGTGTCAGTGTGTGTGTGTCTGGGGAGGTTATGGTTTGCTGAGAGACGATGCAGGGAGAGATGGTCTGGCTAAGAGATGCAGGGGGCAGGAAGTTACACAGGGGGAACGAGTCTGGTTGAACCGCTGTTGTAAGATGATGACCTTGTCAATATTCCCACACAAACAGTCATCTTCCGGACGATGTGACCTACATGAATAATGAATGCTGACTGAAGATGCCATCTTTCCATGGAGGATATATTTCTTCAGAGGTTCCACATTGTGAGAAACCACCGTATAGCTAAGGTGTATATGGAATGGAAAGAAATGTTCCCAGAGTGACAAGAAATGGGTGGCGTGCCATGTTGGCATGCCCCATTTTTAGTTGCAACACCCCATCTATATGTGGCCACACCCATTTTTTGCTGCGCGCCCATGGCGCGCATAAATGTCCATCTTTGTTTTTCTATGTGCGTGCCGGGGGGACAAGCCGTTCTTCAACTTGCTCTGGGCTCCAGAAACCCTAGTGATGACTCTGGCTGGTTTTTTTCCTAGGGAAGAGGCACACATCCCCCGGCAGAATAGGCTTGGACTAGGAGACAGGAGGACCCCTTGCTTTGGGTTTTCTTCTTATCGTGTCAACAGCACAGGATCATAACATTGAGCAATTGCCTGGGACTTGGCAGACTCAATTAGGCATCTTGTAAGTGCATGTGAGCCAAATGTGTCATTTTTAATCCATTCATAATGGCTACCTGTTCTGCAGGTGCACCCAACTGCTTCCAAGTTTGCAGGATGATTGCATTAAATAATTCTGTTAGACAGGGTATTCAACCTCTTTAAGAAATGCCTTGAAAAGCATCCTAAATAGTTGCTATTAAAGGGATTGTAACCTTCCATATGTCGTTTGCTTCATTTTCTCCAGCACAGAAGAGTATATATGTTAGAAATCATTTTATATTATTTCTATTTCACCTGATCTCTTTCATTTTTTGTGTCCTTTCTGGACTTGACCACTTCCCCAATGACATCATGTACCACCACCATATCCTGCACATCGCCATTAGGTCATAACCTTAAACTATTATGTAGTGCGAAGGTGATCAAATCTCAACTCTATGTACAGGATAGTTCTGGGAGGCGTGAAACAGATTTTGGGTGAAAGAAAGCAGAAGATTGGAAATTAAGTAAATGATGAATTTGATAAGCAGTCTTAGTAGTACCAACATATAAATTGCACCATGTTCTGTATTAAGATTATTTGAATATATTCATTACTTACTATTGATATGAGAAAAGAAATACACGGTAGGAATGCCTGTAAAATCTTGACCCGGATTGTGTGCAAACAAAGTATTTGTCATTGGGACCCTTACCACAGCCCAAAGTTTTCATATCGCTCCTGAGGTCCCAGTAATCCATATGAGCTTCCTAGAAATATTTTGACATTCAGAATACAAGGCCTTTAGTGCTTTGTGAGTGTCATGAAATTAAGTTAACATTTTTGTTTTTATTTTAGTTTCTTCTTTGTTTTGGTCAGATTTTGTTTCTTTGTAAAGAAATTGCAAAACATCACTGGATCCTCTTAATATTTTCCATACAACTCATTTCACCATTGTTGTAAACGAGACAAATGGGTAACAACAAGTACGGAGTAAGACCATATTCCTGATTCTATAGTAGCAGATATTCAGTATTTACTGTAAGAATAGTTTATCACCTCATTTACTTTGCTAGACCTCACAGCATCTTAACCTTCTAAGAGTCTCCATTATGAAAAAACAAAGACCACATCAAGCAAAATCAATTTTAAAATATATTTATTATAAATTTTTATCACAAGGAAAACAACACTTTATTTTTACTCTGCATTGTAAAATAAATTAGTGCCCAAGATTAGCCGGAGGATCTTACAAGCTTGTCCTATAAGAGGATCAAGATGGTGGAAGCCTCATGACTTACAAAGAATCATCCTTCAGCACTCAGGAGAGGAAAAACCCCCTGTGGAGGAAACCTCTGGGGACCCATGGCTTGAAGGACTGCCCGTCCCTCTGGGCACTAGGAGGCTATGCAGAGTTATATTTCCAAACTTATTTCAAAAATGAACATTTGACACTAAAATGCAGTATACATTTCACCACATTAATAAATAACATTGGCTGACGTCATTAATGTTGCTCCTGTCCACATCTCCTGAGATTACCCAATTTACATTCCTCACAAAGCTGCGCAATTTTCTGAAGACGATGGTCATCCCCTTTTGAGAAGCACCGAGTTTACCCGAATGTTTGAAAGATGTGCTGTGCTGCTAGAACCTCCAATTATAGAAATAAACAAGCTCAAGGTCATATTTTAGGGTAGTCAAGCTCCAAGTCTGCAGGCACATCCAAGTGAAACGCCCTTGTCTTTGATTAGATACTTACCTCAAGAAGATATCTTTCCCTCAGTGGGCTGGGTGCAAGAGATGTATTTGGAGTATGTTAATGACAGCAATGATAATGCTATGTCAGTGTCCTGGGCAGTTAAGAGTGGTAGCAACAGCAAAGAGCTACCATTGTGACATCACAGCATGACCTCACTCATGTTCTACATTCCTTAAAGGAGAAGTGCACAAAATAATCTCTACTGATGTGTGATATGTTTATTTTCTCCATCACCTCTGCTTCCCATGATATACCTGCCATTTATTACACATCTGTCCCTTTGCCATCTCCATATTCACCAAAGTTCTCTTTTACTGCATCCACTCATTCAATCAATCAGTTCCTAGCAGCTCTTTCTCATTTTATTAACCAGCTGCTTCTGTCCAATTTTTATATTTCAAGACTGCTACTTGGGTAGAAAACAAGCAAGGGATTGATTTAATATAAAAAACACAATTAAAATGAAAATACTGTTGGAATGTTCATATACTGAAATGACATTAATAGCTAGGCCAAGGCTAGTTATTTCTGCAACTCTATAGGTGTGTGCAAAGCCGAGCGATGTTTACCTGCAGGATGACCAGCATTACATCAGCGTGCAATATTCTGATGGAAACGTGCTGCTAATTGAATTTCCCCAATAGTCACTGTTCCCAGTATAGAATATAATTGGCAATGATGATGATACAGTGAAGGACCCATTATGTCCATTATACAGTAGACTTTCAGGATTGATAAATATTCAGTTTAGCCTAATGTAACTTGATCAGTATGCAATATATCCCTGTTATGCTTGGCCACTACAGATTAGGCCCAAAGTACTAAATATACATACACTCTGGGGGTCGTTTATAGTTGGCTGTGCTGGTGAAGTGACTGTGTAAGGAGGCACACTGCACGCTGATGTATGCTGCGCTATACTCTGCTGATTAAGTGCTGTGTCCAGAGACTCACAAGGGCTGTGCTGGGGAACGAGTCTGGTTGAACCGCTGTTGTAAGATGATGACCTTGTCAATATTCCCACACAAACAGTCATCTTCCGGACGATGTGACCTACATGAATAATGAATGCTGTCTGAAGATGCCATCTATCCATGGAGGATATATTTTTTCAGAGGTTCCACATTGTGAGAAACCACCGTATAGCTAAGGTGTATATGGAATGGAAAGAAATGTTCCCAGAGTGACAAGAAATGGGTGGCGTGCCATGTTGGCATGCCCCATTTTTTAGTGGCAACACCCCTTCTATATGTGGCCACACCCATTTTTTGCTGGGCGCCCCTGGCGCGCATAAATGTCTATCTTTGTGTTTCTCTGTGCGTGCCGGGGGGACAAGCCGTTCTTCAACTTGCTCTGGGCTCCAGAAACCCTAGTGATGCCTCTGGCTGGTTTTTTTCCTAGGGAAGAGGCACACATCCCCCTGCAGAATAGGCTTGGACTAGGAGACAGGAGGACCCCTTGCTTTGGGTTTTCTTCTTATCGTGTCAACAGCACAGGATCCTAACATTGAGCAATTGCCTGGGACTTGGCAGACTCAATTAGGCATCTTGTAAGTGCATGTGAGCCAAATATGTCATTTTTAATCCATTCATAATGGCTACCTGTTCTGCAGGTGCACCCAACTGCTTCCAAGTTTGCAGGATGATTGCATTAAATAATTCAGTTGGACAGGGTATTCAACCTCTTTAAGAAATGCCTTGAAAAGCATCCTAAATAGTTGCTATTAAAGGGATTGTAACCTTCCATATGTCGTTTGCTTCATTTTCTCCAGCACAGAAGAGTATATATGTTAGAAATCATTTTATATTATTTCTATTTCACCTGATCTCTTTCATTTTTTGTGTCCTTTCTGGACTTGACCACTTCCCCAATGACATCATGTACCACCACCATATCCTGCACATCGCCATTAGGTCATAACCTTAAACTATTATGTAGTGCGAAGGTGATCAAATCTCAACTCTATGTACAGGATAGTTCTGGGAGGCGTGAAACAGATTTTGGGTGAAAGAAAGCAGAAGATTGGAAATTAAGTAAATGATGAATTTGATAAGCAGTCTTAGTAGTACCAACATATAAATTGCACCATGTTCTGTATTAAGATTATTTGAATATATTCATTACTTACTATTGATATGAGAAAAGAAATACACGGTAGGAATCCCTGTAAAATCTTGACCCGGATTGTGTGCAAACAAAGTATTTGTCATTGGGACCCTTACCACAGCCCAAAGTTTTCATATCGCTCCTAAGGTCCCAGTAATCCATATGAGCTTCCTAGAAATATTTTGACATTCAGAATACAAGGCCTTTAGTGCTTTGTGAGTGTCATGAAATTAACATAACATTTTTGTTTTTATTTTAGTTTCTTCTTTGTTTTGGTCAGATTTTGTTTCTTTGTAAAGAAATTGCAAAACATCACTGGATCCTCTTAATATTTTTCATACAACTCATTTCACCATTGTTGTTGTAAACGAGACAAATGGGTAACAACAAGTACGGAGTAAGACCATATTCCTGATTCTATAGTAGCAGATATACAATATTTACTGTAAGAATAGTTTATCACCTCATTTACTTTGCTAGACCTCACAGCATCTTAACCTTCTAAGAGTCTCCATTATGAAAAAACAAAGACCACATCAAGCAAAATCAATTTTAAAATATATTTATTATAAATTTTTATCACAAGGAAAACAACACTTTATTTTTACTCTGCATTTTAAAATAAATTAGTGCCCAAGATTAGCCGGAGGATCTTACAAGCTTGTCCTATAAGAGGATCAAGATGGTGGAAGCCTCATGACTTACAAAGAATCAACCTTCAGCACTCAGGAGAGGAAAAACCCCCTGTGGAGGAAACCTCTGGGGACCCATGGCTTGAAGGACTGCCCGTCCCTCTGGGCACTAGGAGGCTATGCAGAGTTATATTTCCAAACTTATTTCAAATATGAACATTTGACACTAAAATGCAGTATACATTTCACCACATTAATAAATAACTTTGGCTGACGTCATTAATATAGCTCCTGTCCACATCTCCTGAGATTACCCAATTTACATTCCTCACAAAGCTGCGCAGTTTTCTGAAGAGGATGGTCATCCCCTTTTGAGAAGCACCGAGTTTACCCGAACGGCTACTACATTTCGAACGTTGTGCTGTGCTGCTAGAACCTCCAATTATAGAAATAAACAAGCTCAAGGTCATATTTTAGGGTAGCCAAGCTCCATGTCTGCAGGCACATCCAAGTGAAACGCCCTTGTCTTTGATTAGATACTTACCTCAAGAAGATATCTTTCCCTCAGTGGGCTGGGTGCAAGAGATGTATTTGGAGTATGCTAATGACAGCAATGATAATGCTATGTCAGAGTCCTGGGCAGTTAAGAGTGGTAGCAACAGCAAAGAGCTACCATTGTGACATCACAGCATGACCTCACTCATGTTCTACATTCCTTAAAGGAGAAGTGCACAAAATAATCTCTACTGATGTGTGATATGTTTATTTTCTCCATCACCTCTGCTTCCCATGATATACCTGCCATTTATTACACATCTGTCCCTTTGCCATCTCCATATTCACCAAAGTTCTCTTTTACTGCATCCACTCATTCAATCAATCAGTTCCTAGCAGCTCTTTCTCATTTCATTAACCGGCTGCTTCTGTCCAATTTTTATATTTCAAGACTGCTACTTGGGTAGAAAACAAGCAAGGGATTGATTTAATATAAAAAACACAATTAAAATGAAAATACTGTTGGAATGTTCATATACTGAAATGACATTAATAGCTAGGCCAAGGCTAGTTATTTCTGCAACTCTATATGGGGTGTGCAAAGCCGAGTGATGTTTTCCTGCAGGATGACCAGCATTACATCAGCGTGCAATATTCTGATGGAAACGTGCTGCTAATTGAATCTCCCCAATAGTCTCTGTTCCCAGTATAGAATATAATTGGCAATGATGATGATACAGTGAAGGACCCATTATGTCCATTATACAGTAGACTTTCAGGATTGATAAATATTCAGTTTAGCCTAATGTAACTTGATCAGTATGCAATATATCCCTGTTATGCTTGGCCACTATACAGATTAGGCCCACTGTACTAAATATACATACACTCTGGGGGTCGTTTAGAGTTGGCTGTGCTGGCAAAGTGACTGTGTAAGGAGGCACACTGCACGCTGATGTATGCTGCGCTATACTCTACTGATTAAGTGCTGTGTCCAGAGACTCACAAGGGCTGTGCTGGTAAAGTGACTGTGTATAGGGGGCACACTGCTCGCTGATGTATGCTGCGCTATACCCTGATGATTAAAGGGGCTGTGTCCAAACTCACAAGTGAGTTTGTGTGCAAAAAAAAGTTTAAAAATTAAAAAGTTAAACTTAAAAGTTTAAAAAGTAAAACAAAAAAAACTTTTTTTGTGCTGTACCCCACTGTGTATACATGCACCTTGACTCCTTGGGCTGTATCCCACTGTGTATTCAAGTACAGTGAATCCTTGGGCCTTAGTACTCTGTGTATACAAGCACCATGACTCTGTGGCCCTTAGCTCTCTGTGTATACAAGCACCATGACTCCTTGTGCCGTAGCCCTCTCTGTACCTGTATTCAAGCACTGTGACTCAGTGGGCTGTACCCCGCTGTGTATACAAGTACTGTGACATCTTGGGCTGTAGCCTGCAGTGTCTACAAGTATCGTGACTTCTTGGGCCATAGCTCTCTGTTTATACAAGCACCATGACTCCTTGGGCCTTAGCCCTCTGTGTAACTGTATACAAGTGCTGTGAATCCTTGGGCCTTAGCCCTCTGTGTATACAAGCAGCATGACTCCTTGGGCTGTACCCCACTGTCTATACAAATACTGTGACTCCTTGGGCCATAGCCCACTGTGTATACATGCACCATGACTCTGTGGGCCTTAGCCCTCTGTGTGTCCATAACATATAAGTACTGTGACTTAGTAGTGAGTGGCAATGTTTCATAGATGTGCTTTAAACTGCAGTGTCTGTGCTGCCACTCTGTCGCTTAGTAACCAGCCAGCTCACTGCAGCCTTTAGCCAATAATGGTGAAAATAATATTGTGATCTGTGAGGTGGTCTAAATTGACTGTGAATGACTGGAAATTTATGTTATTGGGGTTAGTAATACACTAGGAACAAAAAAGCCCAAATTATGTGATTTTAGCTTTTTTGGCAATTTTTGTAACAAAATCTAAATCCAAATCCAAAACCAGTCATGGTTCTTTGGTAAATCCAAATCGAAGGCCAGACAACAAATCAGAGCCAAATCCAAATCCAGCAAAAGTGGTCCGGCGCACATATCTAGTTTATATGTGTTTTTTCCTGTGGCACTACAGGTCCCAGCAGGTCCTGGATAATTTCTTCAAGCTTCAACATGATTTCTCAGCCATGGGTATGCAGGCACTTGTAGTGCTAAAAGCGCCTGCATACGCAAACCATTTATTTATTTGGCTGACTGTATTTGTGTGGAAGAGGTATGTGTGTCTGTGTAGGCTTTTGTCAGTGTGTGTCTGTGTCAGTGTGTGTGTGTCTGGGGAGGTTATGGTTTGCTGAGAGACGATGCAGGGAGAGATGGTCTGGCTAAGAGATGCAGGGGGCAGGAAGTTACACAGGGGGAAAGAGTCTGGTTGAACCGCTGTTGTAAGATGATGACCTTGTCAATATTCCCACACAAACAGTCATCTTCCGGACGATGTGACCTACATGAATAATGAATGCTGACTGAAGATGCCATCTTTCCATGGAGGATATATTTCTTCAGAGGTTCCACATTGTGAGAAACCACCGTATAGCTAAGGTGTATATGGAATGGAAAGAAATGTTCCCAGAGTGACAAGAAATGGGTGGCGTGCCATGTTGGCATGCCCCATATTTAGTTGCAACACCCCATCTATATGTGGCCACACCCATTTTTTGCTGCGCGCCTATGGCGCGCATAAATGTCTATCTTTGTTTTTCTATGTGCGTGCCGGGGGGACAAGCCGTTCTTCAACTTGCTCTGGGCTCCAGAAACCCTAGTGATGTCTCTGGCTGGTTTTTTTCCTAGGGAAGAGGCACACATCCCCCTGCAGAATAGGCTTGGACTAGGAGACAGGAGGACCCTTTTGGGTTTTCTTCTTATCGTGTCAACAGCACAGGATCATAACATTGAGTAATTGCCTGGGACTTGGCAGACTCAATTAGGCATCTTGTAAGTGCATGTGAGCCAAATATGTCATTTTTAATCCATTCATAATGGCTACCTGTTCTGCAGGTGCACCCAACTGCTTCCAAGTTTGCAGGATGATTGCATTAAATAATTCAGTTGGACAGGGTATTCAATCTCTTTAAGAAATGCCTTGAAAAGCATCCTAAATAGTTGCTATTAAAGGGATTGTAACCTTCCATATGTCGTTTGCTTCATTTTCTCCAGCACAGAAGAGTATATATGTTAGAAATCATTTTATATTATTTCTATTTCACCTGATCTCTTTCATTTTTTGTGTCCTTTCTGGACTTGACCACTTCCCCAATGACATCATGTACCACCACCATATCCTGCACATCGCCATTAGGTCATAACCTTAAACTATTATGTAGTGCGAAGGTGATCAAATCTCAACTCTATGTACAGGATAGTTCTGGGAGGCGTGAAACAGATTTTGGGTGAAAGAAAGCAGAAGATTGGAAATTAAGTAAATGATGAATTTGATAAGCAGTCTTAGTAGTACCAACATATAAATTGCACCATGTTCTGTATTAAGATTATTTGAATATATTCATTACTTACTATTGATATGAGAAAAGAAATACACGGTAGGAATCCCTGTAAAATCTTGACCCGGATTGTGTGCAAACAAAGTATTTGTCATTGGGACCCTTACCACAGCCCAAAGTTTTCATATCGCT
The DNA here is from genome assembly GCA_031769625.1 of Taudactylus pleione. NCBI lineage: Eukaryota > Metazoa > Chordata > Amphibia > Anura > Myobatrachidae > Taudactylus > Taudactylus pleione. Next base: position 7,354,470 of record JAUIMM010000614.1, read on the forward strand.
CCTGAGGTCCCAGTAATCCATATGAGCTTCCTAGAAATATTTTGACATTCAGAATACAAGGCCTTTAGTGCTTTGTGAGTGTCATGAAATTAAGATAACATTTTTGTTTTTATTTTAGTTTCTTCTTTGTTTTGGTCAGATTTTGTTTCTTTGTAAAGAAATTGCAAAACATCACTGGATCCTCTTAATATTTTCCATACAACTCATTTCACCATTGTTGTAAACGAGACAAATGGGTAACAACAAGTACGGAGTAAGACCATATTCCTGATTCTATAGTAGCAGATATACAGTATTTACTGTAAGAATAGTTTATCACCTCATTTACTTTGCTAGACCTCACAGCATCTTAACCTTCTAAGAGTCTCCATTATGAAAAAACAAAGACCACATCAAGCAAAATCAATTTTAAAATATATTTATTATAAATTTTTATCACAAGGAAAACAACACTTTATTTTTACTCTGCATTGTAAAATAAATTAGTGCCCAAGATTAGCCGGAGGATCTTACAAGCTTGTCCTATAAGAGGATCAAGATGGTGGAAGCCTCATGACTTACAAAGAATCATCCTTCAGCACTCAGGAGAGGAAAAACCCCCTGTGGAGGAAACCTCTGGGGACCCATGGCTTGAAGGACTGCCCGTCCCTCTGGGCACTAGGAGGCTATGCAGAGTTATATTTCCAAACTTATTTCAAATATGAACATTTGACACTAAAATGCAGTATACATTTCACCACATTAATAAATAACTTTGGCTGACGTCATTAATGTAGCTCCTGTCCACATCTCCTGAGATTACCCAATTTACATTCCTCACAAAGCTGCGCAGTTTTCTGAAGAGGATGGTCATCCCCTTTTGAGAAGCACCGAGTTTACCCGAACGGCTACTACATTTCGATAGATGTGCTGTGCTGCTAGAACCTCCAATTATAGAAATAAACAAGCTCAAGGTCATATTTTAGGGTAGTCAAGCTCCAAGTCTGCAGGCACATCCAAGTGAAACGCCCTTGTCTTTGATTAGATACTTACCTCAAGAAGATATCTTTCCCTCAGTGGGCTGGGTGCAAGAGATGTACTTGGAGTATGTTAATGACAGCAATGATAATGCTATGTCAGTGTCCTGGGCAGTTAAGAGTGGTAGCAACAGCAAAGAGCTACCATTGTGACATCACAGCATGACCTCACTCATGTTCTACATTCCTTAAAGGAGAAGTGCACAAAATAATCTCTACTGATGTGTGATATGTTTATTTTCTCCATCACCTCTGCTTCCCATGATATACCTGCCATTTATTACACATCTGTCCCTTTGCCATCTCCATATTCACCAAAGTTCTCTTTTACTGCATCCACTCATTCAATCAATCAGTTCCTAGCAGCTCTTTCTCATTTCATTAACCGGCTGCTTCTGTCCAATTTTTATATTTCAAGACTGCTACTTGGGTAGAAAACAAGCAAGGGATTGATTTAATATAAAAAACACAATTAAAATGAAAATACTGTTGGAATGTTCATATACTGAAATGACATTAATAGCTAGGCCAAGGCTAGTTATTTCTGCAACTCTATATGGGGTGTGCAAAGCCGAGCGATATTTTCCTGCAGGATGACCAGCATTACATCAGCGTGCAATATTCTGATGGAAACGTGCTGCTAATTGAATCTCCCCAATAGTCTCTGTTCCCAGTATAGAATATAATTGGCAATGATGATGATACAGTGAAGGACCCATTATGTCCACTATACAGTAGACTTTCAGGATTGATAAATATTCAGTTTAGCCTAATGTAACTTGATCAGTATGCAATATATCCCTGTTATGCTTGGCCACTATACAGATTAGGCCCACTGTACTAAATATACATACACTCTGGGGGTCGTTTAGAGTTGGCTGTGCTGGCAAAGTGACTGTGTAAGGAGGCACACTGCACGCTGATGTATGCTGCGCTATACTCTACTGATTAAGTGCTGTGTCCAGAGACTCACAAGGGCTGTGCTGGTAAAGTGACTGTGTATAGGGGGCACACTGCTCGCTGATGTATGCTGCGCTATACCCTGATGATTAAAGGGGCTGTGTCCAAACTCACAAGTGAGTTTGTGTGCAAAAAAAAAGTTTAAAAATTAAAAAGTTAAACTTAAAAGTTTAAAAAGTAAAACAAAAAAAACTTTTTTTGTGCTGTACCCCACTGTGTATACATGCACCTTGACTCCTTGGGCTGTATCCCACTGTGTATTCAAGTACAGTGAATCCTTGGGCCTTAGTACTCTGTGTATACAAGCACCATGACTCCGTGGCCCTTAGCTCTCTGTGTATACAAGCACCATGACTCCTTGTGCCGTAGCCCTCTCTGTACCTGTATTCAAGCACTGTGACTCAGTGGGCTGTACCCCGCTGTGTATACAAGTACTGTGACATCTTGGGCTGTAGCCTGCAGTGTCTACAAGTATCGTGACTTCTTGGGCCATAGCTCTCTGTTTATACAAGCACCGTGACTCCTTGGGACTTAGCCCTCTGTGTAACTGTATACAAGTGCTGTGAATCCTTGGGCCTTAGCCCTCTGTGTATACAAGCAGCATGACTCCTTGGGCTGTACCCCACTGTCTATACAAATACTGTGACTCCTTGGGCCATAGCCCACTGTGTATACATGCACCATGACTCCGTGGGCCTTAGCCCTCTGTGTGTCCATAACATATAAGTACTGTGACTTAGTAGTGAGTGGCAATGTTTCATAGATGTGCTTTAAACTGCAGTGTCTGTGCTGCCACTCTGTCGCTTAGTAACCAGCCAGCTCACTGCAGCCTTTAGCCAATAATGGTGAAAATAATATTGTGATCTGTGAGGTGGTCTAAATTGACTGTGAATGACTGGAAATTTATGTTATTGGGGTTAGTAATACACTAGGAACAAAAAAGCCCAAATTATGTGATTTTAGCTTTTTTGGCAATTTTTGTAACAAAATCTAAATCCAAATCCAAAACCAGTCATGGTTCTTTGGTAAATCCAAATCGAAGGCCAGACAACAAATCAGAGCCAAATCCAAATGCAGAAAAGTGGTCCGGCGCACATATCTAGTTTATATGTGTTTTGTCCTGTGGCACTACAGGTCCCAGCAGGTCCTGGATAATTTCTTCTAGCTTCAACATGATTTCTCAGCCATGGGTATGCAGGCACTTGTTGTGCTAAAAGCGCCTGCATACGCAAGCCATTTATTTATTTGGCTGACTGTATTTGTGTGGAAGAGGTATGTGTGTCTGTGTAGGCTTTTGTCAGTGTGTGTCTGTGTCAGTGTGTGTGTGTCTGGGGAGGTTATGGTTTGCTGAGAGACGATGCAGGGAGAGATGGTCTGGCTAAGAGATGCAGGGGGCAGGAAGTTACACAGGGGGAACGAGTCTTGTTGAACCGCTGTTGTAAGATGATGACCTTGTCAATATTCCCACACAAACAGTCATCTTCCGGACGATGTGACCTACATGAATAATGAATGCTGACTGAAGATGCCATCTTTCCATGGAGGATATATTTCTTCAGAGGTTCCACATTGTGAGACACCACCGTAAAGCTAAGGTGAATATGGAAGGGAAAGAAATGTTCCCAGAGTGACAAGAAATGGGTGGCGTGCCATGTTGGCATGCCCCATTTTTAGTGGCAACACCCCTTCTATATGTGGCCACACCCATTTTTTGCTGCGCGCCCCTGGCGACCATAAATGTCTATCTTTGTGTTTCTATGTGTGTGCCTGGGGGACAAGCCGTTCTTCAACTTGCTCTGGGCTCCAGAAACCCTAGTGATGCCTCTGGCTGGTTTTTTTTCCTAGGGAAGAGGCACACATCCCCCTGCAGAATAGGCTTGGACTAGGAGACAGGAGGACCCCTTGCTTTGGGTTTTCTTCTTATCGTGTCAACAGCACAGGATCCTAACATTGAGCAATTGCCTGGGACTTGGCAGACTCAATTAGGCATCTTGTAAGTGCATGTGAGCCAAATATGTCATTTTTAATCCATTCATAATGGCTACCTGTTCTGCAGGTGCACCCAACTGCTTCCAAGTTTGCAGGATGATTGCATTAAATAATTCAGTTGGACAGGGTATTCAACCTCTTTAAGAAATGCCTTGAAAAGCATCCTAAATAGTTGCTATTAAAGGGATTGTAACCTTCCATATGTCGTTTGCTTCATTTTCTCCAGCACAGAAGAGTATATATGTTAGAAATCATTTTATATTATTTCTATTTCACCTGATCTCTTTCATTTTTTGTGTCCTTTCTGGACTTGACCACTTCCCCAATGACATCATGTACCACCACCATATCCTGCACATCGCCATTAGGTCATAACCTTAAACTATTATGTAGTGCGAAGGTGATCAAATCTCAACTCTATGTACAGGATAGTTCTGGGAGGCGTGAAACAGATTTTGGGTGAAAGAAAGCAGAAGATTGGAAATTAAGTAAATGATGAATTTGATAAGCTGTCTTAGTAGTACCAACATATAAATTGCACCATGTTCTGTATTAAGATTATTTGAATATATTCATTACTTACAATTGATATGAGAAAAGAAATACACAGTAGGAATCTCTGTAAAATCTTGTCCCGGATTGTGTGCAAACAAAGTATTTGTCATTGGGACCCTTACCACAGCCCAAAGTTTTCATATCGCTCCTGAGGTCCCAGTAATCCATATGAGCTTCCTAGAAAAATTTTGTCATTCAGAATACAAGGCCTTTAGTGCTTTGTGAGTGTCATGAAATTAAGATAACATTTTTGTTTTTATTTTAGTTTCTTCTTTGTTTTGGTCAGATTTTGTTTCTTTGTAAAGAAATTGCAAAACATCACTGGATCCTCTTAATATTTTCCATACAACTCATTTCACCATTGTTGTAAACGAGACAAGTGGGTAACAACAAGTACGGAGTAAGACCATATTCCTGATTCTATAGTAGCAGATATTCAGTATTTACTGTAAGAATAGTTTATCACCTCATTTACTTTGCTAGACCTCACAGCATCTTAACCTTCTAAGAGTCTCCATTATGAAAAAACAAAGACCACATCAAGCAAAATCAATTTTAAAATATATTTATTATAAATTTTTATCACAAGGAAAACAACACTTTATTTTTACTCTGCATTGTAAAATAAATTAGTGCCCAAGATTAGCCGGAGGATCTTACAAGCTTGTCCTATAAGAGGATCAAGATGATGGAAGCCTCATGACTTACAAAGAATCATCCTTCAGCACTCAGGAGAGGAAAAACCCCCTGTGGAGGAAACCTCTTGGGACCCATGGCTTGAAGGACTGCCCGTCCCTCTGGGCACTAGGAGGCTATGCAGAGTTATATTTCCAAACTTAATCCAAATATGAACATTTGACACTAAAATGCAGTATACATTTCACCACATTAATAAATAACATTGGCTGACGTCATTAATGTTGCTCCTGTCCACATCTCCTGAGATTACCCAATTTACATTCCTCACAAAGCTGCGCAATTTTCTGAAGAGGATGGTCATCCCCTTTTGAGAAGCACCGAGTTTACCCGAATGTTTGAAAGATGTGCTGTGCTGCTAGAACCTCCAATTATAGAAATAAACAAGCTCAAGGTCATATTTTAGGGTAGTCAAGCTCCAAGTCTGCAGGCACATCCAAGTGAAATGCCCTTGTCTTTGATTAGATACTTACCTCAAGAAGATATCTTTCCCTCAGTGGGCTGGGTGCAAGAGATGTATTTGGAGTATGTTAATGACAGCAATGATAATGCTATGTCAGTGTCCTGGGCAGTTAAGAGTGGTAGCAACAGCAAAGAGCTACCATTGTGACATCACAGCATGACCTCACTCATGTTCTACATTCCTTAAAGGAGAAGTGCACAAAATAATCTCTACTGATGTGTGATATGTTTATTTTCTCCATCACCTCTGCTTCCCATGATATACCTGCCATTTATTACACATCTGTCCCTTTGCCATCTCCATATTCACCAAAGTTCTCTTTTACTGCATCCACTCATTCAATCAATCAGTTCCTAGCAGCTCTTTTTCATTTTATTAACCGGCTGCTTCTGTCCAATTTTTATATTTCAAGACTGCTACTTGGGTAGAAAACAAGCAAGGGATTGATTTAATATAAATAACACAATTAAAATGAAAATACTGTTGGAATGTTCATATACTGAAATGACATTAATAGCTAGGCCAAGGCTAGTTATTTCTGCAACTCTATAGGTGTGTGCAAAGCCGAGCGATGTTTTCCTGCAGGATGACCAGCATTACATCAGCGTGCAATATTCTGATGGAAACGTGCTGCTAATTGAATCTCCCCAATAGTCACTGTTCCCAGTATAGAATATAATTGGCAATGATGATGATACAGTGAAGGACCCATTATGTCCATTATACAGTAGACTTTCAGGATTGATAAATATTCAGTTTAGCCTAATGTAACTTGATCAGTACGCAATATATCCCTGTTATGCTTGGCCACTACAGATTAGGCCCAAAGTACTAAATATACATACACTCTGGGGGTCGTTTAGAGTTGGCTGTGCTGGTGAAGTGACTGTGTAAGGAGGCACACTGCACGCTGATGTATGCTGCGCTATACTCTGCTGATTAAGTGCTGTGTCCAGAGACTCACAAGGGCTGTGCTGGGGAACGAGTCTGGTTGAACCGCTGTTGTAAGATGATGACCTTGTCAATATTCCCACACAAACAGTCATCTTCCGGACGATGTGACCTACATGAATAATGAATGCTGTCTGAAGATGCCATCTTTCCATGGAGGATATATTTCTTCAGAGGTTCCACATTGTGAGAAACCACCGTATAGCTAAGGTGTATATGGAATGGAAAGAAATGTTCCCAGAGTGACAAGAAATGGGTGGCGTGCCATGTTGGCATGCCCCATTTTTTAGTGGCAACACCCCTTCTATATGTGGCCACACCCATTTTTTGCTGGGCGCCCCTGGCGCGCATAAATGTCTATCTTTGTGTTTCTATGTGCGTGCCGGGGGGACAAGCCGTTCTTCAACTTGCTCTGGGCTCCAGAAACCCTAGTGATGCCTCTGGCTGGTTTTTTTCCTAGGGAAGAGGCACACATCCCCCTGCAGAATAGGCTTGGACTAGGAGACAGGAGGACCCCTTGCTTTGGGTTTTCTTCTTATCGTGTCAACAGCACAGGATCCTAACATTGAGCAATTGCCTGGGACTTGGCAGACTCAATTAGGCATCTTGTAAGTGCATGTGAGCCAAATATGTCATTTTTAATCCATTCATAATGGCTACCTGTTCTGCAGGTGCACCCAACTGCTTCCAAGTTTGCAGGATGATTGCATTAAATAATTCAGTTGGACAGGGTATTCAACCTCTTTAAGAAATGCCTTGAAAAGCATCCTAAATAGTTGCTATTAAAGGGATTGTAACCTTCCATATGTCGTTTGCTTCATTTTCTCCAGCACAGAAGAGTATATATGTTAGAAATCATTTTATATTATTTCTATTTCACCTGATCTCTTTCATTTTTTGTGTCCTTTCTGGACTTGACCACTTCCCCAATGACATCATGTACCACCACCATATCCTGCACATCGCCATTAGGTCATAACCTTAAACTATTATGTAGTGCGAAGGTGATCAAATCTCAACTCTATGTACAGGATAGTTCTGGGAGGCGTGAAACAGATTTTGGGTGAAAGAAAGCAGAAGATTGGAAATTAAGTAAATGATGAATTTGATAAGCAGTCTTAGTAGTACCAACATATAAATTGCACCATGTTCTGTATTAAGATTATTTGAATATATTCATTACTTACTATTGATATGAGAAAAGAAATACACGGTAGGAATCCCTGTAAAATCTTGACCCGGATTGTGTGCAAACAAAGTATTTGTCATTGGGACCCTTACCACAGCCCAAAGTTTTCATATCGCTCCTAAGGTCCCAGTAATCCATATGAGCTTCCTAGAAATATTTTGACATTCAGAATACAAGGCCTTTAGTGCTTTGTGAGTGTCATGAAATTAACATAACATTTTTGTTTTTATTTTAGTTTCTTCTTTGTTTTGGTCAGATTTTGTTTCTTTGTAAAGAAATTGCAAAACATCACTGGATCCTCTTAATATTTTTCATACAACTCATTTCACCATTGTTGTAAACGAGACAAATGGGTAACAACAAGTACGGAGTAAGACCATATTCCTGATTCTATAGTAGCAGATATACAATATTTACTGTAAGAATAGTTTATCACCTCATTTACTTTGCTAGACCTCACAGCATCTTAACCTTCTAAGAGTCTCCATTATGAAAAAACAAAGACCACATCAAGCAAAATCAATTTTAAAATATATTTATTATAAATTTTTATCACAAGGAAAACAACACTTTATTTTTACTCTGCATTTTAAAATAAATTAGTGCCCAAGATTAGCCGGAGGATCTTACAAGCTTGTCCTATAAGAGGATCAAGATGGTGGAAGCCTCATGACTTACAAAGAATCAACCTTCAGCACTCAGGAGAGGAAAAACCCCCTGTGGAGGAAACCTCTGGGGACCCATGGCTTGAAGGACTGCCCGTCCCTCTGGGCACTAGGAGGCTATGCAGAGTTATATTTCCAAACTTATTTCAAATATGAACATTTGACACTAAAATGCAGTATACATTTCACCACATTAATAAATAACTTTGGCTGACGTAATTAATATAGCTCCTGTCCACATCTCCTGAGATTACCCAATTTACATTCCTCACAAAGCTGCGCAGTTTTCTGAAGAGGATGGTCATCCCCTTTTGAGAAGCACCGAGTTTACCCGAACGGCTACTACATTTCGAACGTTGTGCTGTGCTGCTAGAACCTCCAATTATAGAAATAAACAAGCTCAAGGTCATATTTTAGGGTAGCCAAGCTCCATGTCTGCAGGCACATCCAAGTGAAACGCCCTTGTCTTTGATTAGATACTTACCTCAAGAAGATATCTTTCCCTCAGTGGGCTGGGTGCAAGAGATGTATTTGGAGTATGCTAATGACAGCAATGATAATGCTATGTCAGTGTCCTGGGCAGTTAAGAGTGGTAGCAACAGCAAAGAGCTACCATTGTGACATCACAGCATGACCTCACTCATGTTCTACATTCCTTAAAGGAGAAGTGCACAAAATAATCTCTACTGATGTGTGATATGTTTATTTTCTCCATCACCTCTGCTTCCCATGATATACCTGCCATTTATTACACATCTGTCCCTTTGCCATCTCCATATTCACCAAAGTTCTCTTTTACTGCATCCACTCATTCAATCAATCAGTTCCTAGCAGCTCTTTCTCATTTCATTAACCGGCTGCTTCTGTCCAATTTTTATATTTCAAGACTGCTACTTGGGTAGAAAACAAGCAAGGGATTGATTTAATATAAAAAACACAATTAAAATGAAAATACTGTTGGAATGTTCATATACTGAAATGACATTAATAGCTAGGCCAAGGCTAGTTATTTCTGCAACTCTATATGGGGTGTGCAAAGCCGAGTGATGTTTTCCTGCAGGATGACCAGCATTACATCAGCGTGCAATATTCTGATGGAAACGTGCTGCTAATTGAATCTCCCCAATAGTCTCTGTTCCCAGTATAGAATATAATTGGCAATGATGATGATACAGTGAAGGACCCATTATGTCCATTATACAGTAGACTTTCAGGATTGATAAATATTCAGTTTAGCCTAATGTAACTTGATCAGTATGCAATATATCCCTGTTATGCTTGGCCACTATACAGATTAGGCCCACTGTACTAAATATACATACACTCTGGGGGTCGTTTAGAGTTGGCTGTGCTGGCAAAGTGACTGTGTAAGGAGGCACACTGCACGCTGATGTATGCTGCGCTATACTCTACTGATTAAGTGCTGTGTCCAGAGACTCACAAGGGCTGTGCTGGTAAAGTGACTGTGTATAGGGGGCACACTGCTCGCTGATGTATGCTGCGCTATACCCTGATGATTAAAGGGGCTGTGTCCAAACTCACAAGTGAGTTTGTGTGCAAAAAAAAGTCTAAAAATTAAAAAGTTAAACTTAAAAGTTTAAAAAGTAAAACAAAAAATACTTTTTTTGTGCTGTACCCCACTGTGTATACATGCACCTTGACTCCTTGGGCTGTATCCCACTGTGTATTCAAGTACAGTGAATCCTTGGGCCTTAGTACTCTGTGTATACAAGCACCATGACTCCGTGGCCCTTAGCTCTCTGTGTATACAAGCACCATGACTCCTTGTGCCGTAGCCCTCTCTGTACCTGTATTCAAGCACTGTGACTCAGTGGGCTGTACCCCGCTGTGTATACAAGTACTGTGACATCTTGGGCTGTAGCCTGCAGTGTCTACAAGTATCGTGACTTCTTGGGCCATAGCTCTCTGTTTATACAAGCACCATGACTCCTTGGGCCTTAGCCCTCTGTGTAACTGTATACAAGTGCTGTGAATCCTTGGGCCTTAGCCCTCTGTGTATACAAGCAGCATGACTCCTTGGGCTGTACCCCACTGTCTATACAAATACTGTGACTCCTTGGGCCATAGCCCACTGTGTATACATGCACCATGACTCTGTGGGCCTTAGCCCTCTGTGTGTCCATAACATATAAGTACTGTGACTTAGTAGTGAGTGGCAATGTTTCATAGATGTGCTTTAAACTGCAGTGTCTGTGCTGCCACTCTGTCGCTTAGTAACCAGCCAGCTCACTGCAGCCTTTAGCCAATAATGGTGAAAATAATATTGTGATCTGTGAGGTGGTCTAAATTGACTGTGAATGACTGGAAATTTATGTTATTGGGGTTAGTAATACACTAGGAACAAAAAAGCCCAAATTATGTGATTTTAGCTTTTTTGGCAATTTTTGTAACAAAATCTAAATCCAAATCCAAAACCAGTCATGGTTCTTTGGTAAATCCAAATCGAAGGCCAGACAACAAATCAGAGCCAAATCCAAATCCAGCAAAAGTGGTCCGGCGCACATATCTAGTTTATATGTGTTTTTTCCTGTGGCACTACAGGTCCCAGCAGGTCCTGGATAATTTCTTCAAGCTTCAACATGATTTCTCAGCCATGGGTATGCAGGCACTTGTAGTGCTAAAAGCGCCTGCATACGCAAACCATTTATTTATTTGGCTGACTGTATTTGTGTGGAAGAGGTATGTGTGTCTGTGTAGGCTTTTGTCAGTGTGTGTCTGTGTCAGTGTGTGTGTGTCTGGGGAGGTTATGGTTTGCTGAGAGACGATGCAGGGAGAGATGGTCTGGCTAAGAGATGCAGGGGGCAGGAAGTTACACAGGGGGAAAGAGTCTGGTTGAACCGCTGTTGTAAGATGATGACCTTGTCAATATTCCCACACAAACAGTCATCTTCCGGACGATGTGACCTACATGAATAATGAATGCTGACTGAAGATGCCATCTTTCCATGGAGGATATATTTCTTCAGAGGTTCCACATTGTGAGAAACCACCGTATAGCTAAGGTGTATATGGAATGGAAAGAAATGTTCCCAGAGTGACAAGAAATGGGTGGCGTGCCATGTTGGCATGCCCCATTTTTAGTTGCAACACCCCATCTATATGTGGCCACACCCATTTTTTGCTGCGCGCCCATGGCGCGCATAAATGTCTATCTTTGTTTTTCTATGTGCGTGCCGGGGGGACAAGCCGTTCTTCAACTTGCTCTGGGCTCCAGAAACCCTAGTGATGCCTCTGGCTGGTTTTTTTCCTAGGGAAGAGGCACACATCCCCCTGCAGAATAGGCTTGGACTAGGAGACAGGAGGACCCCTTGCTTTGGGTTTTCTTCTTATCGTGTCAACAGCACAGGATCATAACATTGAGTAATTGCCTGGGACTTGGCAGACTCAATTAGGCATCTTGTAAGTGCATGTGAGCCAAATATGTCATTTTTAATCCATTCATAATGGCTACCTGTTCTGCAGGTGCACCCAACTGCTTCCAAGTTTGCAGGATGATTGCATTAAATAATTCAGTTGGACAGGGTATTCAATCTCTTTAAGAAATGCCTTGAAAAGCATCCTAAATAGTTGCTATTAAAGGGATTGTAACCTTCCATATGTCGTTTGCTTCATTTTCTCCAGCACAGAAGAGTATATATGTTAGAAATCATTTTATATTATTTCTATTTCACCTGATCTCTTTCATTTTTTGTGTCCTTTCTGGACTTGACCACTTCCCCAATGACATCATGTACCACCACCATATCCTGCACATCGCCATTAGGTCATAACCTTAAACTATTATGTAGTGCGAAGGTGATCAAATCTCAACTCTATGTACAGGATAGTTCTGGGAGGCGTGAAACAGATTTTGGGTGAAAGAAAGCAGAAGATTGGAAATTAAGTAAATGATGAATTTGATAAGCAGTCTTAGTAGTACCAACATATAAATTGCACCATGTTCTGTATTAAGATTATTTGAATATATTCATTACTTACTATTGATATGAGAAAAGAAATACACGGTAGGAATCCCTGTAAAATCTTGACCCGGATTGTGTGCAAACAAAGTATTTGTCATTGGGACCCTTACCACAGCCCAAAGTTTTCATATCGCTCCTGAGGTCCCAGTAATCCATATGAGCTTCCTAGAAATATTTTGACATTCAGAATACAAGGCCTTTAGTGCTTTGTGAGTGTCATGAAATTAAGATAACATTTTTGTTTTTATTTTAGTTTCTTCTTTGTTTTGGTCAGATTTTGTTTCTTTGTAAAGAAATTGCAAAACATCACTGGATCCTCTTAATATTTTCCATACAACTCATTTCACCATTGTTGTAAACGAGACAAATGGGTAACAACAAGTACGGAGTAAGACCATATTCCTGATTCTATAGTAGCAGATATACAGTATTTACTGTAAGAATAGTTTATCACCTCATTTACTTTGCTAGACCTCACAGCATCTTAACCTTCTAAGAGTCTCCATTATGAAAAAACAAAGACCACATCAAGCAAAATCAATTTTAAAATATATTTATTATAAATTTTTATCACAAGGAAAACAACACTTTATTTTTACTCTGCATTGTAAAATAAATTAGTGCCCAAGATTAGCCGGAGGATCTTACAAGCTTGTCCTATAAGAGGATCAAGATGGTGGAAGCCTCATGACTTACAAAGAATCATCCTTCAGCACTCAGGAGAGGAAAAACCCCCTGTGGAGGAAACCTCTGGGGACCCATGGCTTGAAGGACTGCCCGTCCCTCTGGGCACTAGGAGGCTATGCAGAGTTATATTTCCAAACTTATTTCAAATATGAACATTTGACACTAAAATGCAGTATACATTTCACCACATTAATAAATAACTTTGGCTGACGTCATTAATGTAGCTCCTGTCCACATCTCCTGAGATTACCCAATTTACATTCCTCACAAAGCTGCGCAGTTTTCTGAAGAGGATGGTCATCCCCTTTTGAGAAGCACCGAGTTTACCCGAACGGCTACTACATTTCGATAGATGTGCTGTGCTGCTAGAACCTCCAATTATAGAAATAAACAAGCTCAAGGTCATATTTTAGGGTAGTCAAGCTCCAAGTCTGCAGGCACATCCAAGTGAAACGCCCTTGTCTTTGATTAGATACATACCTCAAGAAGATATCTTTCACTCAGTGGGCTGGGTGCAAGAGATGTATTTGGAGTATGTTAATGACAGCAATGATAATGCTATGTCAGTGTCCTGGGCAGTTAAGAGTGGTAGCAACAGCAAAGAGCTACCATTGTGACATCACAGCATGACCTCACTCATGTTCTACATTCCTTAAAGGAGAAGTGCACAAAATAATCTCTACTGATGTGTGATATGTTTATTTTCTCCATCACCTCTGCTTCCCATGATATACCTGCCATTTATTACACATCTGTCCCTTTGCCATCTCCATATTCACCAAAGTTCTCTTTTACTGCATCCACTCATTCAATCAATCAGTTCCTAGCAGCTCTTTCTCATTTCATTAACCGGCTGCTTCTGTCCAATTTTTATATTTCAAGACTGCTACTTGGGTAGAAAACAAGCAAGGGATTGATTTAATATAAAAAACACAATTAAAATGAAAATACTGTTGGAATGTTCATATACTGAAATGACATTAATAGCTAGGCCAAGGCTAGTTATTTCTGCAACTCTATATGGGGTGTGCAAAGCCGAGCGATATTTTCCTGCAGGATGACCAGCATTACATCAGCGTGCAATATTCTGATGGAAACGTGCTGCTAATTGAATCTCCCCAATAGTCTCTGTTCCCAGTATAGAATATAATTGGCAATGATGATGATACAGTGAAGGACCCATTATGTCCACTATACAGTAGACTTTCAGGATTGATAAATATTCAGTTTAGCCTAATGTAACTTGATCAGTATGCAATATATCCCTGTTATGCTTGGCCACTATACAGATTAGGCCCACTGTACTAAATATACATACACTCTGGGGGTCGTTTAGAGTTGGCTGTGCTGGCAAAGTGACTGTGTAAGGAGGCACACTGCACGCTGATGTATGCTGCGCTATACTCTACTGATTAAGTGCTGTGTCCAGAGACTCACAAGGGCTGTGCTGGTAAAGTGACTGTGTATAGGGGGCACACTGCTCGCTGATGTATGCTGCGCTATACCCTGATGATTAAAGGGGCTGTGTCCAAACTCACAAGTGAGTTTGTGTGCAAAAAAAAAGTTTAAAAATTAAAAAGTTAAACTTAAAAGTTTAAAAAGTAAAACAAAAAAAACTTTTTTTGTGCTGTACCCCACTGTGTATACATGCACCTTGACTCCTTGGGCTGTATCCCACTGTGTATTCAAGTACAGTGAATCCTTGGGCCTTAGTACTCTGTGTATACAAGCACCATGACTCCGTGGCCCTTAGCTCTCTGTGTATACAAGCACCATGACTCCTTGTGCCGTAGCCCTCTCTGTACCTGTATTCAAGCACTGTGACTCAGTGGGCTGTACCCCGCTGTGTATACAAGTACTGTGACATCTTGGGCTGTAGCCTGCAGTGTCTACAAGTATCGTGACTTCTTGGGCCATAGCTCTCTGTTTATACAAGCACCGTGACTCCTTGGGACTTAGCCCTCTGTGTAACTGTATACAAGTGCTGTGAATCCTTGGGCCTTAGCCCTCTGTGTATACAAGCAGCATGACTCCTTGGGCTGTACCCCACTGTCTATACAAATACTGTGACTCCTTGGGCCATAGCCCACTGTGTATACATGCACCATGACTCCGTGGGCCTTAGCCCTCTGTGTGTCCATAACATATAAGTACTGTGACTTAGTAGTGAGTGGCAATGTTTCATAGATGTGCTTTAAACTGCAGTGTCTGTGCTGCCACTCTGTCGCTTAGTAACCAGCCAGCTCACTGCAGCCTTTAGCCAATAATGGTGAAAATAATATTGTGATCTGTGAGGTGGTCTAAATTGACTGTGAATGACTGGAAATTTATGTTATTGGGGTTAGTAATACACTAGGAACAAAAAAGCCCAAATTATGTGATTTTAGCTTTTTTGGCAATTTTTGTAACAAAATCTAAATCCAAATCCAAAACCAGTCATGGTTCTTTGGTAAATCCAAATCGAAGGCCAGACAACAAATCAGAGCCAAATCCAAATGCAGAAAAGTGGTCCGGCGCACATATCTAGTTTATATGTGTTTTGTCCTGTGGCACTACAGGTCCCAGCAGGTCCTGGATAATTTCTTCTAGCTTCAACATGATTTCTCAGCCATGGGTATGCAGGCACTTGTTGTGCTAAAAGCGCCTGCATACGCAAGCCATTTATTTATTTGGCTGACTGTATTTGTGTGGAAGAGGTATGTGTGTCTGTGTAGGCTTTTGTCAGTGTGTGTCTGTGTCAGTGTGTGTGTGTCTGGGGAGGTTATGGTTTGCTGAGAGACGATGCAGGGAGAGATGGTCTGGCTAAGAGATGCAGGGGGCAGGAAGTTACACAGGGGGAACGAGTCTTGTTGAACCGCTGTTGTAAGATGATGACCTTGTCAATATTCCCACACAAACAGTCATCTTCCGGACGATGTGACCTACATGAATAATGAATGCTGACTGAAGATGCCATCTTTCCATGGAGGATATATTTCTTCAGAGGTTCCACATTGTGAGACACCACCGTAAAGCTAAGGTGAATATGGAAGGGAAAGAAATGTTCCCAGAGTGACAAGAAATGGGTGGCGTGCCATGTTGGCATGCCCCATTTTTAGTGGCAACACCCCTTCTATATGTGGCCACACCCATTTTTTGCTGCGCGCCCCTGGCGACCATAAATGTCTATCTTTGTGTTTCTATGTGTGTGCCTGGGGGACAAGCCGTTCTTCAACTTGCTCTGGGCTCCAGAAACCCTAGTGATGCCTCTGGCTGGTTTTTTTTCCTATGGAAGAGGCACACATCCCCCTGCAGAATAGGCTTGGACTAGGAGACAGGAGGACCCCTTGCTTTGGGTTTTCTTCTTATCGTGTCAACAGCACAGGATCCTAACATTGAGCAATTGCCTGGGACTTGGCAGACTCAATTAGGCATCTTGTAAGTGCATGTGAGCCAAATATGTCATTTTTAATCCATTCATAATGGCTACCTGTTCTGCAGGTGCACCCAACTGCTTCCAAGTTTGCAGGATGATTGCATTAAATAATTCAGTTGGACAGGGTATTCAACCTCTTTAAGAAATGCCTTGAAAAGCATCCTAAATAGTTGCTATTAAAGGGATTGTAACCTTCCATATGTCGTTTGCTTCATTTTCTCCAGCACAGAAGAGTATATATGTTAGAAATCATTTTATATTATTTCTATTTCACCTGATCTCTTTCATTTTTTGTGTCCTTTCTGGACTTGACCACTTCCCCAATGACATCATGTACCACCACCATATCCTGCACATCGCCATTAGGTCATAACCTTAAACTATTATGTAGTGCGAAGGTGATCAAATCTCAACTCTATGTACAGGATAGTTCTGGGAGGCGTGAAACAGATTTTGGGTGAAAGAAAGCAGAAGATTGGAAATTAAGTAAATGATGAATTTGATAAGCTGTCTTAGTAGTACCAACATATAAATTGCACCATGTTCTGTATTAAGATTATTTGAATATATTCATTACTTACAATTGATATGAGAAAAGAAATACACAGTAGGAATCTCTGTAAAATCTTGTCCCGGATTGTGTGCAAACAAAGTATTTGTCATTGGGACCCTTACCACAGCCCAAAGTTTTCATATCGCTCCTGAGGTCCCAGTAATCCATATGAGCTTCCTAGAAAAATTTTGTCATTCAGAATACAAGGCCTTTAGTGCTTTGTGAGTGTCATGAAATTAACATAACATTTTTGTTTTTATTTTAGTTTCTTCTTTGTTTTGGTCAGATTTTGTTTCTTTGTAAAGAAATTGCAAAACATCACTGGATCCTCTTAATATTTTCCATACAACTCATTTCACCATTGTTGTAAACGAGACAAGTGGGTAACAACAAGTACGGAGTAAGACCATATTCCTGATTCTATAGTAGCAGATATTCAGTATTTACTGTAAGAATAGTTTATCACCTCATTTACTTTGCTAGACCTCACAGCATCTTAACCTTCTAAGAGTCTCCATTATGAAAAAACAAAGACCACATCAAGCAAAATCAATTTTAAAATATATTTATTATAAATTTTTATCACAAGGAAAACAACACTTTATTTTTACTCTGCATTGTAAAATAAATTAGTGCCCAAGATTAGCCGGAGGATCTTACAAGCTTGTCCTATAAGAGGATCAAGATGATGGAAGCCTCATGACTTACAAAGAATCATCCTTCAGCACTCAGGAGAGGAAAAACCCCCTGTGGAGGAAACCTCTTGGGACCCATGGCTTGAAGGACTGCCCGTCCCTCTGGGCACTAGGAGGCTATGCAGAGTTATATTTCCAAACTTAATTCAAATATGAACATTTGACACTAAAATGCAGTATACATTTCACCACATTAATAAATAACATTGGCTGACGTCATTAATGTTGCTCCTGTCCACATCTCCTGAGATTACCCAATTTACATTCCTCACAAAGCTGCGCAATTTTCTGAAGAGGATGGTCATCCCCTTTTGAGAAGCACCGAGTTTACCCGAATGTTTGAAAGATGTGCTGTGCTGCTAGAACCTCCAATTATAGAAATAAACAAGCTCAAGGTCATATTTTAGGGTAGTCAAGCTCCAAGTCTGCAGGCACATCCAAGTGAAATGCCCTTGTCTTTGATTAGATACTTACCTCAAGAAGATATCTTTCCCTCAGTGGGCTGGGTGCAAGAGATGTATTTGGAGTATGTTAATGACAGCAATGATAATGCTATGTCAGTGTCCTGGGCAGTTAAGAGTGGTAGCAACAGCAAAGAGCTACCATTGTGACATCACAGCATGACCTCACTCATGTTCTACATTCCTTAAAGGAGAAGTGCACAAAATAATCTCTACTGATGTGTGATATGTTTATTTTCTCCATCACCTCTGCTTCCCATGATATACCTGCCATTTATTACACATCTGTCCCTTTGCCATCTCCATATTCACCAAAGTTCTCTTTTACTGCATCCACTCATTCAATCAATCAGTTCCTAGCAGCTCTTTTTCATTTTATTAACCGGCTGCTTCTGTCCAATTTTTATATTTCAAGACTGCTACTTGGGTAGAAAACAAGCAAGGGATTGATTTAATATAAATAACACAATTAAAATGAAAATACTGTTGGAATGTTCATATACTGAAATGACATTAATAGCTAGGCCAAGGCTAGTTATTTCTGCAACTCTATAGGTGTGTGCAAAGCCGAGCGATGTTTTCCTGCAGGATGACCAGCATTACATCAGCGTGCAATATTCTGATGGAAACGTGCTGCTAATTGAATCTCCCCAATAGTCACTGTTCCCAGTATAGAATATAATTGGCAATGATGATGATACAGTGAAGGACCCATTATGTCCATTATACAGTAGACTTTCAGGATTGATAAATATTCAGTTTAGCCTAATGTAACTTGATCAGTACGCAATATATCCCTGTTATGCTTGGCCACTACAGATTAGGCCCAAAGTACTAAATATACATACACTCTGGGGGTCGTTTAGAGTTGGCTGTGCTGGTGAAGTGACTGTGTAAGGAGGCACACTGCACGCTGATGTATGCTGCGCTATACTCTGCTGATTAAGTGCTGTGTCCAGAGACTCACAAGGGCTGTGCTGGGGAACGAGTCTGGTTGAACCGCTGTTGTAAGATGATGACCTTGTCAATATTCCCACACAAACAGTCATCTTCCGGACGATGTGACCTACATGAATAATGAATGCTGTCTGAAGATGCCATCTTTCCATGGAGGATATATTTCTTCAGAGGTTCCACATTGTGAGAAACCACCGTATAGCTAAGGTGTATATGGAATGGAAAGAAATGTTCCCAGAGTGACAAGAAATGGGTGGCGTGCCATGTTGGCATGCCCCATTTTTTAGTGGCAACACCCCTTCTATATGTGGCCACACCCATTTTTTGCTGGGCACCCCTGGCGCGCATAAATGTCTATCTTTGTGTTTCTATGTGCGTGCCGGGGGGACAAGCCGTTCTTCAACTTGCTCTGGGCTCCAGAAACCCTAGTGATGCCTCTGGCTGGTTTTTTTCCTAGGGAAGAGGCACACATCCCCCTGCTGAATAGGCTTGGACTAGGAAACAGGAGGACCCCTTGCTTTGGGTTTTCTTCTTATCGTGTCAACAGCACAGGATCCTAACATTGAGCAATTGCCTGGGACTTGGCAGACTCAATTAGGCATCTTGTAAGTGCATGTGAGCCAAATATGTCATTTTTAATCCATTCATAATGGCTACCTGTTCTGCAGGTGCACCCAACTGCTTCCAAGTTTGCTGGATGATTGCATTAAATAATTCAGTTGGACAGGGTATTCAGCCTCTTTAAGAAATGCCTTGAAAAGCATCCTAAATAGTTGCTATTAAAGGGATTGTAACCTTCCATATGTCATTTGCTACATTTTCTCCAGCACAGAAGAGTATATATGTTAGAAATAATTTTATATTATTTCTATTTCACCTGTTCTCTTTCATTTTTTGTGTCCTTTCTGGACTTGACCACTTCCCCAATGACATCATGTACTGCCACCATATCCTGCACATCGCCATTAGGTCATAACCTTAAACTATTATGTAGTGCGAAGGTGATCAAATCTCAACTCTATGTACAGGATAGTTCTGGGAGGCGTGAAACAGATTTTGGGTGAAAGAAAGCAGAAGATTGGAAATTAAGTAAATGATGAATTTGATAAGCAGTCTTAGTAGTACCAACATATAAATTGCACCATGTTCTGTATTAAGATTATTTGAATATATTCATTACTTACTATTGATATGAGAAAAGAAATACACGGTAGGAATCCCTGTAAAATCTTGACCCGGATTGTGTGCAAAAAAGTATTTGTCATTGGGACCCTTACCACAGCCCAAAGTTATCGTATCGCTCCTGAGGTCCCAGTAATCCATATGAGCATCCTAGAAATATTTTGTCATTCAGAATACAAGGCCTTTAGTGCTTTGTGAGTGTCATGAAATTAACATAACATTTTTGTTTTTATTTTAGTTTCTTCTTTGTTTTGGTCAGATTTTGTTTCTTTGTAAAGAAATTGCAAAACATCACTGGATCCTCTTAATATTTTTCATACAACTCATTTCACCATTGTTGTAAACGAGACAAGTGGGTAACAACAAGTACGGAGTAAGACCATATTCCTGATTCTATAGTAGCAGATATACAGTATTTACTGTAAGAATAGTTTATCACCTCATTTACTTTGCTAGACCTCACAGCATCTTAACCTTCTAAGAGTCTCCATTATGAAAAAACAAAGACCACATCAAGCAAAATCAATTTTAAAATTTATTTATTATAAATTTTTATCACAAGGAAAACAACACTTTATTTTTACTCTGCATTGTAAAATAAATTAGTGCCCAAGATTAACCGGATGATCTTACAAGCTTGTCCTATAAGAGGATCAAGATGGTAGAAGCCTCATGACTTACAAAGAATCATCCTTCAGCACTCAGGAGAGGAAAAACCCCCTGTGGAGGAAACCTCTGGGGACCCATGGCTTGAAGGACTGTCCGTCCCTCTGGGCACTAGGAGGCTATGCAGAGTTATATTTCCAAACTTATTTCAAATATGAACATTTGACACTAAAATGCAGTATACATTTCACCACATTAATAAATAACATTGGCTGACGTCATTAATGTTGCTCCTGTCCACATCTCCTGAGATTACCCAATTTACATTCCTCACAAAGCTTCGCAATTTTCTGAAGAGGATGGTCATCCCCTTTTGAGAAGCACCGAGTTTACCCGAATGTTCGAAAGATGTGCTGTGCTGCTAGAACCTCCAATTATAGAAATAAACAAGCTCAAGGTCATATTTTAGGATAGTCAAGCTCCAAGTCTGCAGGCACATCCAAGTGAAACGCCCTTGTCTTTGATTAGATACTTACCTCAAGAAGATATCTTTCCCTCAGTGGGCTGGGTGCAAGAGATGTATTTGGAGTATGTTAATGACAGCAATGATAATGCTATGTCAGTGTCCTGGGCAGTTAAGAGTGGTAGCAACAGCAAAGAGCTACCATTGTGACATCACAGCATGACCTCACTCATGTTCTACATTCCTTAAAGGAGAAGTGCACAAAATAATCTCTACTGATGTGTGATATGTTTATTTTCTCCATCACCTCTGCTTCCCATGATATACCTGCCATTTATTACACATCTGTCCCTTTGCCATCTCCATATTCACCAAAGTTCTCTTTTACTGCATCCACTCATTCAATCAATCAGTTCCTAGCAGCTCTTTCTCATTTCATTAACCGGCTGCTTCTGTCCAATTTTTATTTTTCAAGACTGCTACTTGGGTAGAAAACAAGCAATGGATTGATTTAATATAAAAAACACAATTAAAATGAAAATACTGTTGGAATGTTCATATACTGAAATGACATTAATAGCTAGGCCAAGGCTAGTTATTTCTGCAACTCTATATGGGGTGTGCAAAGCCGAGCGATGTTTTCCTGCAGGATAACCAGCATTACATCAGCGTGCAATATTCTGATGGAAACGTGCTGCTAATTGAATCTCCCCAATAGTCACTGTTCCCAGTATAGAATATAATTGGCAATGATGATGATACAGTGAAGGACCCATTATGTCCATTATACAGTAGACTTTCAGGATTGATAAATATTCAGTTTAGCCTAATGTAACTTGATCAGTACGCAATATATCCCTGTTATGCTTGGCCACTACAGATTAGGCCCAAAGTACTAAATATACATACACTCTGGGGGTCGTTTAGAGTTGGCTGTGCTGGTGAAGTGACTGTGTAAGGAGGCACACTGCACGCTGATGTATGCTGCGCTATACTCTGCTGATTAAGTGCTGTGTCCAGAGACTCACAAGGGCTGTGCTGGGGAACGAGTCTGGTTGAACCGCTGTTGTAAGATGATGACCTTGTCAATATTCCCACACAAACAGTCATCTTCCGGACGATGTGACCTACATGAATAATGAATGCTGTCTGAAGATGCCATCTTTCCATGGAGGATATATTTCTTCAGAGGTTCCACATTGTGAGAAACCACCGTATAGCTAAGGTGTATATGGAATGGAAAGAAATGTTCCCAGAGTGACAAGAAATGGGTGGCGTGCCATGTTGGCATGCCCCATTTTTTAGTGGCAACACCCCTTCTATATGTGGCCACACCCATTTTTTGCTGGGCACCCCTGGCGCGCATAAATGTCTATCTTTGTGTTTCTATGTGCGTGCCGGGGGGACAAGCCGTTCTTCAACTTGCTCTGGGCTCCAGAAACCCTAGTGATGCCTCTGGCTGGTTTTTTTCCTAGGGAAGAGGCACACATCCCCCTGCTGAATAGGCTTGGACTAGGAAACAGGAGGACCCCTTGCTTTGGGTTTTCTTCTTATCGTGTCAACAGCACAGGATCCTAACATTGAGCAATTGCCTGGGACTTGGCAGACTCAATTAGGCATCTTGTAAGTGCATGTGAGCCAAATATGTCATTTTTAATCCATTCATAATGGCTACCTGTTCTGCAGGTGCACCCAACTGCTTCCAAGTTTGCTGGATGATTGCATTAAATAATTCAGTTGGACAGGGTATTCAGCCTCTTTAAGAAATGCCTTGAAAAGCATCCTAAATAGTTGCTATTAAAGGGATTGTAACCTTCCATATGTCATTTGCTACATTTTCTCCAGCACAGAAGAGTATATATGTTAGAAATAATTTTATATTATTTCTATTTCACCTGTTCTCTTTCATTTTTTGTGTCCTTTCTGGACTTGACCACTTCCCCAATGACATCATGTACTGCCACCATATCCTGCACATCGCCATTAGGTCATAACCTTAAACTATTATGTAGTGCGAAGGTGATCAAATCTCAACTCTATGTACAGGATAGTTCTGGGAGGCGTGAAACAGATTTTGGGTGAAAGAAAGCAGAAGATTGGAAATTAAGTAAATGATGAATTTGATAAGCAGTCTTAGTAGTACCAACATATAAATTGCACCATGTTTTGTATTAAGATTATTTGAATATATTCATTACTTACTATTGATATGAGAAAAGAAATACACGGTAGGAATCCCTGTAAAATCTTGACCCGGATTGTGTGCAAAAAAGTATTTGTCATTGGGACCCTTACCACAGCCCAAAGTTATCGTATCGCTCCTGAGGTCCCAGTAATCCATATGAGCATCCTAGAAATATTTTGTCATTCAGAATACAAGGCCTTTAGTGCTTTGTGAGTGTCATGAAATTAACATAACATTTTTGTTTTTATTTTAGTTTCTTCTTTGTTTTGGTCAGATTTTGTTTCTTTGTAAAGAAATTGCAAAACATCACTGGATCCTCTTAATATTTTTCATACAACTCATTTCACCATTGTTGTAAACGAGACAAGTGGGTAACAACAAGTACGGAGTAAGACCATATTCCTGATTCTATAGTAGCAGATATACAGTATTTACTGTAAGAATAGTTTATCACCTCATTTACTTTGCTAGACCTCACAGCATCTTAACCTTCTAAGAGTCTCCATTATGAAAAAACAAAGACCACATCAAGCAAAATCAATTTTAAAATTTATTTATTATAAATTTTTATCACAAGGAAAACAACACTTTATTTTTACTCTGCATTGTAAAATAAATTAGTGCCCAAGATTAACCGGAGGATCTTACAAGCTTGTCCTATAAGAGGATCAAGATGGTAGAAGCCTCATGACTTACAAAGAATCATCCTTCAGCACTCAGGAGAGGAAAAACCCCCTGTGGAGGAAACCTCTGGGGACCCATGGCTTGAAGGACTGTCCGTCCCTCTGGGCACTAGGAGGCTATGCAGAGTTATATTTCCAAACTTATTTCAAATATGAACATTTGACACTAAAATGCAGTATACATTTCACCACATTAATAAATAACATTGGCTGACGTCATTAATGTTGCTCCTGTCCACATCTCCTGAGATTACCCAATTTACATTCCTCACAAAGCTTCGCAATTTTCTGAAGAGGATGGTCATCCCCTTTTGAGAAGCACCGAGTTTACCCGAATGTTCGAAAGATGTGCTGTGCTGCTAGAACCTCCAATTATAGAAATAAACAAGCTCAAGGTCATATTTTAGGATAGTCAAGCTCCAAGTCTGCAGGCACATCCAAGTGAAACGCCCTTGTCTTTGATTAGATACTTACCTCAAGAAGATATCTTTCCCTCAGTGGGCTGGGTGCAAGAGATGTATTTGGAGTATGTTAATGACAGCAATGATAATGCTATGTCAGTGTCCTGGGCAGTTAAGAGTGGTAGCAACAGCAAAGAGCTACCATTGTGACATCACAGCATGACCTCACTCATGTTCTACATTCCTTAAAGGAGAAGTGCACAAAATAATCTCTACTGATGTGTGATATGTTTATTTTCTCCATCACCTCTGCTTCCCATGATATACCTGCCATTTATTACACATCTGTCCCTTTGCCATCTCCATATTCACCAAAGTTCTCTTTTACTGCATCCACTCATTCAATCAATCAGTTCCTAGCAGCTCTTTCTCATTTCATTAACCGGCTGCTTCTGTCCAATTTTTATTTTTCAAGACTGCTACTTGGGTAGAAAACAAGCAATGGATTGATTTAATATAAAAAACACAATTAAAATGAAAATACTGTTGGAATGTTCATATACTGAAATGACATTAATAGCTAGGCCAAGGCTAGTTATTTCTGCAACTCTATATGGGGTGTGCAAAGCCGAGCGATGTTTTCCTGCAGGATAACCAGCATTACATCAGCGTGCAATATTCTGATGGAAACGTGCTGCTAATTGAATCTCCCCAATAGTCTCTGTTCCCAGTATAGAATATAATTGGCAATGATGATGATACAGTGAAGGACCCATTATGTCCATTATACAGTAGACTTTCAGGATTGATAAATATTCAGTTTAGCCTAACGTAACTTGATCAGTATGGAATATATCCCTGTTATGCTTATCCACTATACCGATTAGGCCCACTGTACTAAATATACATACACTCTGGGGGTCGTTTAGAGTTGGCTGTGCTGGCAAAGTGACTGTGTAAGGAGGCACACTGCACGCTGATGTATGCTGCGCTATACTCTGCTGATTAAGTGCTGTGTCCAGAGACTCACAAGGGCAGTGCTGGTAAAGTGACTGTGTATAGGGGGCACACTGCTCGCTGATGTATGCTGCGCTATACCCTGATGATTAAAGGGGCTGTGTCCAAACTCAGAAGTGAGTTTGTGTGCAAAAAAAAAGTTTAAAAATTAAAAAGTTAAACTTAAAAGTTTAAAAAGTAAAACAAAAAAAACTTTTTTTGTGCTGTACCCCACTGTGTATACAAGCACCTTGACTCCTTGGGCTGTATCCCACTGTGCATTCAAGTACAGTGAATCCTTGGGCCTTAGTCCTCTGTGTATACAAGCACCATGACTCCGTAGCCCTTAGCTCTCTGTGTATACAAGCACCATGACTCCTTGTGCCGTAGCCCTCTCTGTACCTGTTTTCAAGCACTGTGACTCAGTGGGCTGTACCCCGCTGTGTATACAAGTACTGTGACATCTTGGGCTGTAGCCTGCAGTGTCTACAAGTATCGTGACTTCTTGGGCCATAGCTCTCTGTTTATACAAGCACCGTGACTCCTTGGGCCTTAGCCCTCTGTGTAACTGTATACAAGTGCTGTGAATCCTTGGGCCTTAGCCCTCTGTGTATACAAGCAGCATGATTCTTTGGGCTGTACCCCACTGTCTATACAAATACTGTGACTCCTTGGGCCATAGCCCACTGTGTATACATGCACCATGACTCCGTGGGCCTTAGCCCTCTGTGTGTCCATAACATATAAGTACTGTGACTTAGTAGTGAGTGGCAATGTTTCATAGATGTGCTTTAAACTGCAGTGTCTGTGCTGCCACTCTGTCGCTTAGTAACCAGCCAGCTCACTGCAGCCTTTAGCCAATAATGGTGAAAATAATATTGTGATCTGTGAGGTGGTCTAAATTGACTGTAAATGACTGGAAATTTATGTTTTTGGGGTTAATAATACACTAGATACAAACAAGCCCAAATTATGTGATTTTAGCTTTTTTGGCAATTTTTGTAACAAAATCTAAATCCAAATCCAAAACCAGTCATGGTTCTTTGGTAAATCCAAATCGAAGGCCAGACAACAAATCAGAGCCAAATCCAAATCCAGCAAAAGTGGTCCGGCGCACATATCTAGTTTATATGTGATTTTTCCTGTGGCACTACAGGTCCCAGCAGGTCCTCGATAATTTCTTCAAGCTTCAACATGATTTCTCAGCCATGGGTATGCAGGCACTGGTAGTGCTAAAAGCGCCTGCATACGCAAGCCATTTATTTATTTGGCTGACTGTATTTGTGTGGAAGAGGTATGTGTGTCTGTGTAGGCTTTTGTCAGTGTGTGTCTGTGTCAGTGTGTGTGTGTCTGGGGAGGTTATGGTTTGCTGAGAGATGATGCAGGGAGAGATGGTCTGGCTAAGAGATGCAGGGGGCAGGAAGTTACACAGGGGGAACGAGTCTGGTTGAACCGCTGTTGTAAGATGATGACCTTGTCAATATTCCCACACAAACAGTCATCTTCCGGACGATGTGACCTACATGAATAATGAATGCTGACTGAAGATGCCGTCTTTCCATGGAGGATATATTTCTTCAGAGGTTCCACATTGTGAGAAACCACCGTATAGCTAAGGTGTATATGGAATGGAAAGAAATGTTACCAGAGTGACAAGAAATGGGTGGCGTGCCATGTTGGCATGCCCCATTTTTAGTTGCAACACCCCTTCTATATGTGGCCACACCCATTTTTTGCTGCGCGCCCCTGGCGCTCATAAATGTCTCTCTTTGTGTTTCTATGTGCGTGCCGGGGGGACAAGCCATTCTTCAACTTGCTCTGGGCTCCAGAAACCCTAGTGATGCCTCTGGCTGGTTTTTTTCCTAGGGAAGAGGCACACATCCCCCTGCAGAATAGGCTTGGAATAGGAGACAGGAGGACCCCTTGCTTTGGGTTTTCTTCTTATCGTGTCAACAGCACAGGATCATAACATTGAGCAATTGCCAGGGACTTGGCAGACTCAATTAGGCATCTTGTAAGTGCATGTGAGCCAAATATGTCATTTTTAATCCATTCATAATGGCTACCTGTTCTGCAGGTGCACCCAACTGCTTCCAAGTTTGCAGGATGATTGCATTAAATAATTCAGTTGGACAGGGTATTCAACCTCTTTAAGAAATGCCTTGAAAAGCATCCTAAATATTTGTTATTAAAGGGATTGTAACCATCCATATGCTGTTTGCTTCATTTTCTCCAGCACAGAAGAGTATATATGTTAGAAATCATTTTATATTATTTCTATTTCACCTGATCTCTTTCATTTTTTGTGTCCTTTCTGGACTTGACCACTTCCCCAATGACATCATGTACCACCACCATATCCTGCACATCGCCATTAGGTCATAATCTTAAACTATTATGTAGTGCGAAGGTGATCAAATCTCAACTCTATGTACAGGATAGTTCTGGGAGGCGTGAAACAGATTTTGGGTGAAAGAAAGCAGAAGATTGGAAATTAAGTAAATGATGAATTTGATAAGCAGTCTTAGTAGTACCAACATATAAATTGCACCATGTTCTGTATTAAGATTATTTGAATATATTCATTACTTACTATTGATATGAGAAAAGAAATACACGGTAGGAATCCCTGTAAAATCTTGACCCGGATTGTGTGCAAACAAAGTATTTGTCATTGGGACCCTTACCACAACCCAAAGTTTTCATATCGCTCCTGAGGTCCCAGTAATCCATATGAGCTTCCTAGAAATATTTTGTCATTCAGAATACAAGGCCTTTAGTGCTTTGTGAGTGTCATGAAATTAACATAACATTTTTGTTTTTATTTTAGTTTCTTCTTTGTTTTGGTCAGATTTTGTTTCTTTGTAAAGAAATTGCAAAACATCCCTGGATCCTCTTAATATTTTCCATACAACTCATTTCACCATTGTTGTAAACGAGACAAGTGGGTAACAACAAGTACGGAGTAAGACCATATTCCTGATTCTATAGTAGCAGATATACAGTATTTACTGTAAGAATAGTTTATCACCTCATTTACTTTGCTAGACCTCACAGCATCTTAACCTTCTAAGAGTCTCCATTATGAAAAAACAAAGACCACATCAAGCAAAATCAATTTTAAAATATATTTATTATAAATCTTTATCACAAGGAAAACAACACTTTATTTTTACTCTGCATTGTAAAATAAATTAGTGCCCAAGATTAGCCGGAGGATCTTACAAGCTTGTCCTATAAGAGGATCAAGATGGTGGAAGCCTCTTGACTTACAAAGAATCATCCTTCAGCACTCAGGAGAGGAAAAACCCCCTGTGGAGGAAACCTCTGGGGACACATGGCTTGAAGGACTGCCCGTCCCTCTGGGCACTAGGAGGCTATGCAGAGTTATATTTCCAAACTTATTTCAAATATGAACATTTGACACTAAAATGCAGTATACATTTCACCACATTAATAAATAACTTTGGCTGACGTCATTAATGTAGCTCCTGTCCACATCTCCTGAGATTACCCAATTTACATTCCTCACAAAGCTGCGCAATTTTCTGAAGAGGATGGTCATCCCCTTTTGAGAAGCACCGAGTTTACCCGAACGGCTACTACATTTCGATAGATGTGCTGTGCTGCTAGAACCTCCAATTATAGAAATAAACAAGCTCAAGGTCATATTTTAGGGTAGTCAAGCTCCAAGTCTGCAGGCACATCCAAGTGAAACGCCCTTGTCTTTGATTAGATACTTACCTCAAGAGGATATCTTTCCCTCAGTGGGCTGGGTGCAAGAGATGTATTTGGAGTATGTTAATGACAGCAATGATAATGCTATGTCAGTGTCCTGGGCAGTTAAGAGTGGTAGCAACAGCAAAGAGCTACCTTTGTGACATCACAGCATGACCTCACTCATGTTCTACATTCCTTAAAGGAGAAGTGCACAAAATAATCTCTACTGATGTGTGATATGTTTATTTTCTCCATCACCTCTGCTTCCCATGATATACCTGCCATTTATTACACATCTGTCCCTTTGCCATCTCCATATTCACCAAAGTTCTCTTTTACTGCATCCACTCATTCAATCAATCAGTTCCTAGCAGCTCTTTCTCATTTCATTAACCTGCTGCTTCTGTCCAATTTTTATATTTCAAGACTGCTACTTGGGTAGAAAACAAGCAAGGGATTGATTTAATATAAAAAACACAATTAAAATGAAAATACTGTTGGAATGTTCATATACTGAAATGACATTAATAGCTAGGCCAAGGCTAGTTATTTCTGCAACTCTATAAGGGGTGTGCAAAGCCGAGCGATGTTTTCCTGCAGGATGACCAGCATTACATCAGCGTGCAATATTCTGATGGAAACGTGCTGCTAATTGAATCTCCCCAATAGTCTCTGTTCCCAGTATAGAATATAATTGGCAATGATGATAATACAGTGAGGGACCCATTATGTCCATTATACAGTAGACTTTCAGGATTGATAAATATTCAGTTTAGCCTAATGTAACTTGATCAGTATGCAGTATATCCCTGTTATGCTTGGCCACTATACAGATTAGGCCCACTGTACTAAATATACATACACTCTGGGGGTCGTTTAGAGTTGGCTGTGCTGGCAAAGTGACTGTGTAAGGAGGCACACTGCACGCTGATGTATGGTGCGCTATACTCTGCTGATTAAGTGCTGTGTCCAGAGACTCACAAGGGCTGTGCTGGTAAAGTGACTGTGTAAAGGGGGCACACTGCTCGCTGATGTATGCTGCGCTATACCCTGATGATTAAAGGGGCTGTGTCCAAACTCACAAGTGAGTTTGTGTGGAAAAAAAAAGTTTAAAAATTAAAAAGTTAAACTTAAAAGTTTAAAAAGTAAAACAAAAAAAACTTTTTTTGTGCTGTACTCCACTGTGTATACATGCACCTTGACTCCTTGGGCTGTATCCCACTGTGTATTCAAGTACAGTGAATCCTTGGGCCTTAGTCCTCTGTGTATACAAGCACCATGACTCCGTGGCCCTTAGCTCTCTGTGTATACAAGCACCATGACTCCTTGTGCCGTAGCCCGCTCTGTACCTGTATTCAAGCACTGTGACTCAGTGGGCTGTACCCCACTGTGTATACAAGTACTGTGACATCTTGGGCTGTAGCCCGCAGTGTCTACAAGTATTGTGACTTCTTGGGCCATAGCTCTCTGTTTATACAAGCACCGTGACTCCTTGGGCCTTAGCCCTCTGTGTAACTGTATACAAGTGCTGTGAATCCTTGGGCCTTAGCCCTCTGTGTATACAAGCAGCATGACTCCTTGGGCTGTACCCCACTGTCTATACAAATACTGTGACTCCTTGGGCCATAGCCCACTGTGTATACATGCACCTTGACTCCGTGGGCCTTAGCCCTCTGTGTGTCCATAACATATAAGTACTGTGACTTAGTAGTGAGTGGCAATGTTTCATAGATGTGCTTTAAACTGCAGTGTCTGTGCTGCCACTCTGTCGCTTAGTAACCAGCCAGCTCACTGCAGCCTTTTGCCAATAATGGTGAAAATAATATTGTGATCTGTGAGGTGGTCTAAATTGACTGTGAATGACTGGAAATTTATGTTATTGGGGTTCATAATACACTAGGAACAAAAAAGCCCAAATTATGTGATTTTAGCTTTTTTGGCAATTTTTGTAACAAAATCTAAATCCAAATCCAAAACCAGTCATGGTTCTTTGGTAAATCCAAATCGAAGGCCAGACAACAAATCAGAGCCAAATCCAAATCCAGAAAAGTGGTCCGGCGCACATATCTAGTTTATATGTGTTTTGTCCTGTGGCACTACAGGTCCCAGCAGGTCCTGGATAATTTCTTCAAGCTTCAACATGATTTCTCAGCCATGGGTATGCAGGCACTGGTAGTGCTAAAAGCACCTGCATACGCAAGCCATTTATTTATTTAGCTGACTGTATTTGTGTGGAAGAGGTATGTGTGTCTGTGTAGGCTTTTGTCAGTGTGTGTCTGTGTCAGTGTGTGTGTGTCTGGGGAGGTTATGGTTTGCTGAGAGACGATGCAGGGAGAGATGGTCTGGCTAAGAGATGCAGGGGGCAGGAAGTTACACAGGGGGAACGAGTCTGGTTGAACCGCTGTTGTAAGATGATGACCTTGTCAATATTCCCACACAAACAGTCATCTTCCGGACGATGTGACCTACATGAATAACGAATGCTGACTGAAGATGCCGTCTTTCCATGGAGGATATATTTCTTCAGAGGTTCCACATTGTGAGAAACCACCGTATAGCTAAGGTGTATATGGAATGGAAAGAAATGTTCCCAGAGTGACAAGAAATGGGTGGCATGCCATGTTGGCATGCCCCATTTTTAGTTGCAACACCCCATCTATATGTGGCCACACCCATTTTTTGCTGCGCGCCCATGGCGCGCCTAAATGTCTATCTTTGTTTTTCTATGTGCGTGCCGGGGGGACAAGCCGTTCTTCAACTTGCTCTGGGCTCCAGAAACCCTAGTGATGCCTCTGGCTGGTTTTTTTCCTAGGGAAGAGGCACACATCCCCCTGCAGAATAGGCTTGGACTAGGAGACAGGAGGACCCCTTGCTTTGGGTTTTCTTCTTATCGTGTCAACAGCACAGGATCATAACATTGAGCAATTGCCTGGGACTTGGCAGACTCAATTAGGCATCTTGTAAGTGCATGTGAGCCAAATATGTCATTTTTAATCCATTCATAATGGCTACCTGTTCTGCAGGTGCACCCAACTGCTTCCAAGTTTGCAGGATGATTGCATTAAATAATTCAGTTGGACAGGGTATTCAACCTCTTTAAGAAATGCCTTGAAAAGCATCCTTAATAGTTGCTATTAAAGGGATTGTAACCTTCCATATGTCATTTGCTTCATTTTCTCCAGCACAGAAGAGTATATATGTTAGAAATCATTTTATATTATTTCTATTTCACCTGATCTCTTTCATTTTTTGTGTCCTTTCTGGACTTGACCACTTCCCCAATGACATCATGTACCACCACCATATCCTGCACATCGCCATTAGGTCATAACCTTAAACTATTATGTAGTGCGAAGGTGATCAAATCTCAACTCTATGTACAGGATAGTTCTGGGAGGCGTGAAACAGATTTTGGGTGAAAGAAAGCAGAAGATTGGAAATTAAGTAAATGATGAATTTGATAAGCAGTCTTAGTAGTACCAACATATAAATTGCACCATGTTCTGTATTAAGATTATTTGAATATATTCATTACTTACTATTGATATGAGAAAAGAAATACACGGTAGGAATCCCTGTAAAATCTTGACCCGGATTGTGTGCAAACAAAGTATTTGTCATTGTGACCCTTACCACAGCCCAAAGTTTTCATATCGCTCCTGAGGTCCCAGTAATCCATATGAGCTTCCTAGAAATATTTTGTCATTCAGAATACAAGGCCTTTAGTGCTTTGTGAGTGTCATGAAATTAACATAACATTTTTGTTTTTATTTTAGTTTCTTCTTTGTTTTGGTCAGATTTTGTTTCTTTGTAAAGAAATTGCAAAACATCCCTGGATCCTCTTAATATTTTCCATACAACTCATTTCACCATTGTTGTAAACGAGACAAGTGGGTAACAACAAGTACGGAGTAAGACCATATTCCTGATTCTATAGTAGCAGATATACAGTATTTACTGTAAGAATAGTTTATCACCTCATTTACTTTGCTAGACCTCACAGCATCTTAACCTTCTAAGAGTCTCCATTATGAAAAAACAAAGACCACATCAAGCAAAATCAATTTTAAAATATATTTATTATAAATCTTTATCACAAGGAAAACAACACTTTATTTTTACTCTGCATTGTAAAATAAATTAGTGCCCAAGATTAGCCGGAGGATCTTACAAGCTTGTCCTATAAGAGGATCAAGATGGTGGAAGCCTCTTGACTTACAAAGAATCATCCTTCAGCACTCAGGAGAGGAAAAACCCCCTGTGGAGGAAACCTCTGGGGACACATGGCTTGAAGGACTGCCCGTCCCTCTGGGCACTAGGAGGCTATGCAGAGTTATATTTCCAAACTTATTTCAAATATGAACATTTGACACTAAAATGCAGTATACATTTCACCACATTAATAAATAACTTTGGCTGACGTCATTAATGTAGCTCCTGTCCACATCTCCTGAGATTACCCAATTTACATTCCTCACAAAGCTGCGCAATTTCTGAAGAGGATGGTCATCCCCTTTTGAGAAGCACCGAGTTTACCCGAACGGCTACTACATTTCGATAGATGTGCTGTGCTGCTAGAACCTCCAATTATAGAAATAAACAAGCTCAAGGTCATATTTTAGGGTAGTCAAGCTCCAAGTCTGCAGGCACATCCAAGTGAAACGCCCTTGTCTTTGATTAGATACTTACCTCAAGAGGATATCTTTCCCTCAGTGGGCTGGGTGCAAGAGATGTATTTGGAGTATGTTAATGACAGCAATGATAATGCTATGTCAGTGTCCTGGGCAGTTAAGAGTGGTAGCAACAGCAAAGAGCTACCTTTGTGACATCACAGCATGACCTCACTCATGTTCTACATTCCTTAAAGGAGAAGTGCACAAAATAATCTCTACTGATGTGTGATATGTTTATTTTCTCCATCACCTCTGCTTCCCATGATATACCTGCCATTTATTACACATCTGTCCCTTTGCCATCTCCATATTCACCAAAGTTCTCTTTTACTGCATCCACTCATTCAATCAATCAGTTCCTAGCAGCTCTTTCTCATTTCATTAACCTGCTGCTTCTGTCCAATTTTTATATTTCAAGACTGCTACTTGGGTAGAAAACAAGCAAGGGATTGATTTAATATAAAAAACACAATTAAAATGAAAATACTGTTGGAATGTTCATATACTGAAATGACATTAATAGCTAGGCCAAGGCTAGTTATTTCTGCAACTCTATAAGGGATGTGCAAAGCCGAGCGATGTTTTCCTGCAGGATGACCAGCATTACATCAGCGTGCAATATTCTGATGGAAACGTGCTGCTAATTGAATCTCCCCAATAGTCTCTGTTCCCAGTATAGAATATAATTGGCAATGATGATAATACAGTGAGGGACCCATTATGTCCATTATACAGTAGACTTTCAGGATTGATAAATATTCAGTTTAGCCTAATGTAACTTGATCAGTATGCAGTATATCCCTGTTATGCTTGGCCACTATACAGATTAGGCCCACTGTACTAAATATACATACACTCTGGGGGTCGTTTAGAGTTGGCTGTGCTGGCAAAGTGACTGTGTAAGGAGGCACACTGCACGCTGATGTATGGTGCGCTATACTC
Organism: Taudactylus pleione; assembly: GCA_031769625.1. Lineage (NCBI taxonomy): Eukaryota > Metazoa > Chordata > Amphibia > Anura > Myobatrachidae > Taudactylus > Taudactylus pleione. The sequence goes on from JAUIMM010000614.1 coordinate 7,389,556, forward strand.
TGCTGATTAAGTGCTGTGTCCAGAGACTCACAAGGGCTGTGCTGGTAAAGTGACTGTGTAAAGGGGGCACACTGCTCGCTGATGTATGCTGCGCTATACCCTGATGATTAAAGGGGCTGTGTCCAAACTCACAAGTGAGTTTGTGTGGAAAAAAAAAGTTTAAAAATTAAAAAGTTAAACTTAAAAGTTTAAAAAGTAAAACAAAAAAAACTTTTTTTGTGCTGTACTCCACTGTGTATACATGCACCTTGACTCCTTGGGCTGTATCCCACTGTGTATTCAAGTACAGTGAATCCTTGGGCCTTAGTCCTCTGTGTATACAAGCACCATGACTCCGTGGCCCTTAGCTCTCTGTGTATACAAGCACCATGACTCCTTGTGCCGTAGCCCGCTCTGTACCTGTATTCAAGCACTGTGACTCAGTGGGCTGTACCCCACTGTGTATACAAGTACTGTGACATCTTGGGCTGTAGCCCGCAGTGTCTACAAGTATTGTGACTTCTTGGGCCATAGCTCTCTGTTTATACAAGCACCGTGACTCCTTGGGCCTTAGCCCTCTGTGTAACTGTATACAAGTGCTGTGAATCCTTGGGCCTTAGCCCTCTGTGTATACAAGCAGCATGACTCCTTGGGCTGTACCCCACTGTCTATACAAATACTGTGACTCCTTGGGCCATAGCCCACTGTGTATACATGCACCTTGACTCCGTGGGCCTTAGCCCTCTGTGTGTCCATAACATATAAGTACTGTGACTTAGTAGTGAGTGGCAATGTTTCATAGATGTGCTTTAAACTGCAGTGTCTGTGCTGCCACTCTGTCGCTTAGTAACCAGCCAGCTCACTGCAGCCTTTTGCCAATAATGGTGAAAATAATATTGTGATCTGTGAGGTGGTCTAAATTGACTGTGAATGACTGGAAATTTATGTTATTGGGGTTAATAATACACTAGGAACAAAAAAGCCCAAATTATGTGATTTTAGCTTTTTTGGCAATTTTTGTAACAAAATCTAAATCCAAATCCAAAACCAGTCATGGTTCTTTGGTAAATCCAAATCGAAGGCCAGACAACAAATCAGAGCCAAATCCAAATCCAGAAAAGTGGTCCGGCGCACATATCTAGTTTATATGTGTTTTGTCCTGTGGCACTACAGGTCCCAGCAGGTCCTGGATAATTTCTTCAAGCTTCAACATGATTTCTCAGCCATGGGTATGCAGGCACTGGTAGTGCTAAAAGCACCTGCATACGCAAGCCATTTATTTATTTAGCTGACTGTATTTGTGTGGAAGAGGTATGTGTGTCTGTGTAGGCTTTTGTCAGTGTGTGTCTGTGTCAGTGTGTGTGTGTCTGGGGAGGTTATGGTTTGCTGAGAGACGATGCAGGGAGAGATGGTCTGGCTAAGAGATGCAGGGGGCAGGAAGTTACACAGGGGGAATGAGTCTGGTTGAACCGCTGTTGTAAGATGATGACCTTGTCAATATTCCCACACAAACAGTCATCTTCCGGACGATGTGACCTACATGAATAACGAATGCTGACTGAAGATGCCGTCTTTCCATGGAGGATATATTTCTTCAGAGGTTCCACATTGTGAGAAACCACCGTATAGCTAAGGTGTATATGGAATGGAAAGAAATGTTCCCAGAGTGACAAGAAATGGGTGGCATGCCATGTTGGCATGCCCCATTTTTAGTTGCAACACCCCATCTATATGTGGCCACACCCATTTTTTGCTGCGCGCCCATGGCGCGCCTAAATGTCTATCTTTGTTTTTCTATGTGCGTGCCGGGGGGACAAGCCGTTCTTCAACTTGCTCTGGGCTCCAGAAACCCTAGTGATGCCTCTGGCTGGTTTTTTTCCTAGGGAAGAGGCACACATCCCCCTGCAGAATAGGCTTGGACTAGGAGACAGGAGGACCCCTTGCTTTGGGTTTTCTTCTTATCGTGTCAACAGCACAGGATCATAACATTGAGCAATTGCCTGGGACTTGGCAGACTCAATTAGGCATCTTGTAAGTGCATGTGAGCCAAATATGTCATTTTTAATCCATTCATAATGGCTACCTGTTCTGCAGGTGCACCCAACTGCTTCCAAGTTTGCAGGATGATTGCATTAAATAATTCAGTTGGACAGGGTATTCAACCTCTTTAAGAAATGCCTTGAAAAGCATCCTTAATAGTTGCTATTAAAGGGATTGTAACCTTCCATATGTCATTTGCTTCATTTTCTCCAGCACAGAAGAGTATATATGTTAGAAATCATTTTATATTATTTCTATTTCACCTGATCTCTTTCATTTTTTGTGTCCTTTCTGGACTTGACCACTTCCCCAATGACATCATGTACCACCACCATATCCTGCACATCGCCATTAGGTCATAACCTTAAACTATTATGTAGTGCGAAGGTGATCAAATCTCAACTCTATGTACAGGATAGTTCTGGGAGGCGTGAAACAGATTTTGGGTGAAAGAAAGCAGAAGATTGGAAATTAAGTAAATGATGAATTTGATAAGCAGTCTTAGTAGTACCAACATATAAATTGCACCATGTTCTGTATTAAGATTATTTGAATATATTCATTACTTACTATTGATATGAGAAAAGAAATACACGGTAGGAATCCCTGTAAAATCTTGACCCGGATTGTGTGCAAACAAAGTATTTGTCATTGGGACCCTTACCACAGCCCAAAGTTTTCATATCGCTCCTGAGGTCCCAGTAATCCATATGAGCTTCCTAGAAATATTTTGTCATTCAGAATACAAGGCCTTTAGTGCTTTGTGAGTGTCATAAAATTAACATAACATTTTTGTTTTTATTTTAGTTTCTTCTTTGTTTTGGTCAGATTTTGTTTCTTTGTAAAGAAATTGCAAAACATCCCTGGATCCTCTTAATATTTTCCATACAACTCATTTCACCATTGTTGTAAACGAGACAAGTGGGTAACAACAAGTACGGAGTAAGACCATATTCCTGATTCTATAGTAGCAGATATACAGTATTTACTGTAAGAATAGTTTATCACCTCATTTACTTTGCTAGACCTCACAGCATCTTAACCTTCTAAGAGTCTCCATTATGAAAAAACAAAGACCACATCAAGCAAAATCAATTTTAAAATATATTTATTATAAATCTTTATCACAAGGAAAACAACACTTTATTTTTACTCTGCATTGTAAAATAAATTAGTGCCCAAGATTAGCCGGAGGATCTTACAAGCTTGTCCTATAAGAGGATCAAGATGGTGGAAGCCTCTTGACTTACAAAGAATCATCCTTCAGCACTCAGGAGAGGAAAAACCCCCTGTGGAGGAAACCTCTGGGGACACATGGCTTGAAGGACTGCCCGTCCCTCTGGGCACTAGGAGGCTATGCAGAGTTATATTTCCAAACTTATTTCAAATATGAACATTTGACACTAAAATGCAGTATACATTTCACCACATTAATAAATAACTTTGGCTGACGTCATTAATGTAGCTCCTGTCCACATCTCCTGAGATTACCCAATTTACATTCCTCACAAAGCTGCGCAATTTTCTGAAGAGGATGGTCATCCCCTTTTGAGAAGCACCGAGTTTACCCGAACGGCTACTACATTTCGATAGATGTGCTGTGCTGCTAGAACCTCCAATTATAGAAATAAACAAGCTCAAGGTCATATTTTAGGGTAGTCAAGCTCCAAGTCTGCAGGCACATCCAAGTGAAACGCCCTTGTCTTTGATTAGATACTTACCTCAAGAGGATATCTTTCCCTCAGTGGGCTGGGTGCAAGAGATGTATTTGGAGTATGTTAATGACAGCAATGATAATGCTATGTCAGTGTCCTGGGCAGTTAAGAGTGGTAGCAACAGCAAAGAGCTACCTTTGTGACATCACAGCATGACCTCACTCATGTTCTACATTCCTTAAAGGAGAAGTGCACAAAATAATCTCTACTGATGTGTGATATGTTTATTTTCTCCATCACCTCTGCTTCCCATGATATACCTGCCATTTATTACACATCTGTCCCTTTGCCATCTCCATATTCACCAAAGTTCTCTTTTACTGCATCCACTCATTCAATCAATCAGTTCCTAGCAGCTCTTTCTCATTTCATTAACCTGCTGCTTCTGTCCAATTTTTATATTTCAAGACTGCTACTTGGGTAGAAAACAAGCAAGGGATTGATTTAATATAAAAAACACAATTAAAATGAAAATACTGTTGGAATGTTCATATACTGAAATGACATTAATAGCTAGGCCAAGGCTAGTTATTTCTGCAACTCTATAAGGGGTGTGCAAAGCCGAGCGATGTTTTCCTGCAGGATGACCAGCATTACATCAGCGTGCAATATTCTGATGGAAACGTGCTGCTAATTGAATCTCCCCAATAGTCTCTGTTCCCAGTATAGAATATAATTGGCAATGATGATAATACAGTGAGGGACCCATTATGTCCATTATACAGTAGACTTTCAGGATTGATAAATATTCAGTTTAGCCTAATGTAACTTGATCAGTATGCAGTATATCCCTGTTATGCTTGGCCACTATACAGATTAGGCCCACTGTACTAAATATACATACACTCTGGGGGTCGTTTAGAGTTGGCTGTGCTGGCAAAGTGACTGTGTAAGGAGGCACACTGCACGCTGATGTATGGTGCGCTATACTCTGCTGATTAAGTGCTGTGTCCAGAGACTCACAAGGGCTGTGCTGGTAAAGTGACTGTGTAAAGGGGGCACACTGCTCGCTGATGTATGCTGCGCTATACCCTGATGATTAAAGGGGCTGTGTCCAAACTCACAAGTGAGTTTGTGTGGAAAAAAAAAGTTTAAAAATTAAAAAGTTAAACTTAAAAGTTTAAAAAGTAAAACAAAAAAAACTTTTTTTGTGCTGTACTCCACTGTGTATACATGCACCTTGACTCCTTGGGCTGTATCCCACTGTGTATTCAAGTACAGTGAATCCTTGGGCCTTAGTCCTCTGTGTATACAAGCACCATGACTCCGTGGCCCTTAGCTCTCTGTGTATACAAGCACCATGACTCCTTGTGCCGTAGCCCGCTCTGTACCTGTATTCAAGCACTGTGACTCAGTGGGCTGTACCCCACTGTGTATACAAGTACTGTGACATCTTGGGCTGTAGCCCGCAGTGTCTACAAGTATTGTGACTTCTTGGGCCATAGCTCTCTGTTTATACAAGCACCGTGACTCCTTGGGCCTTAGCCCTCTGTGTAACTGTATACAAGTGCTGTGAATCCTTGGGCCTTAGCCCTCTGTGTATACAAGCAGCATGACTCCTTGGGCTGTACCCCACTGTCTATACAAATACTGTGACTCCTTGGGCCATAGCCCACTGTGTATACATGCACCTTGACTCCGTGGGCCTTAGCCCTCTGTGTGTCCATAACATATAAGTACTGTGATTTAGTAGTGAGTGGCAATGTTTCATAGATGTGCTTTAAACTGCAGTGTCTGTGCTGCCACTCTGTCGCTTAGTAACCAGCCAGCTCACTGCAGCCTTTTGCCAATAATGGTGAAAATAATATTGTGATCTGTGAGGTGGTCTAAATTGACTGTGAATGACTGGAAATTTATGTTATTGGGGTTAATAATACACTAGGAACAAAAAAGCCCAAATTATGTGATTTTAGCTTTTTTGGCAATTTTTGTAACAAAATCTAAATCCAAATCCAAAACCAGTCATGGTTCTTTGGTAAATCCAAATCGAAGGCCAGACAACAAATCAGAGCCAAATCCAAATCCAGAAAAGTGGTCCGGCGCACATATCTAGTTTATATGTGTTTTGTCCTGTGGCACTACAGGTCCCAGCAGGTCCTGGATAATTTCTTCAAGCTTCAACATGATTTCTCAGCCATGGGTATGCAGGCACTGGTAGTGCTAAAAGCACCTGCATACGCAAGCCATTTATTTATTTAGCTGACTGTATTTGTGTGGAAGAGGTATGTGTGTCTGTGTAGGCTTTTGTCAGTGTGTGTCTGTGTCAGTGTGTGTGTGTCTGGGGAGGTTATGGTTTGCTGAGAGACGATGCAGGGAGAGATGGTCTGGCTAAGAGATGCAGGGGGCAGGAAGTTACACAGGGGGAACGAGTCTGGTTGAACCGCTGTTGTAAGATGATGACCTTGTCAATATTCCCACACAAACAGTCATCTTCCGGACGATGTGACCTACATGAATAATGAATGCTGACTGAAGATGCCGTCTTTCCATGGAGGATATATTTCTTCAGAGGTTCCACATTGTGAGAAACCACCGTATAGCTAAGGTGTATATGGAATGGAAAGAAATGTTCCCAGAGTGACAAGAAATGGGTGGCATGCCATGTTGGCATGCCCCATTTTTAGTTGCAACACCCCATCTATATGTGGCCACACCCATTTTTTGCTGCGCGCCCATGGCGCGCCTAAATGTCTATCTTTGTTTTTCTATGTGCGTGCCGGGGGGACAAGCCTTTCTTCAACTTGCTCTGGGCTCCAGAAACCCTAGTGATGCCTCTGGCTGGTTTTTTTCCTAGGGAAGAGGCACACATCCCCCTGCAGAATAGGCTTGGACTAGGAGACAGGAGGACCCCTTGCTTTGGGTTTTCTTCTTATCGTGTCAACAGCACAGGATCATAACATTGAGCAATTGCCTGGGACTTGGCAGACTCAATTAGGCATCTTGTAAGTGCATGTGAGCCAAATATGTCATTTTTAATCCATTCATAATGGCTACCTGTTCTGCAGGTGCACCCAACTGCTTCCAAGTTTGCAGGATGATTGCATTAAATAATTCAGTTGGACAGGGTATTCAACCTCTTTAAGAAATGCCTTGAAAAGCATCCTTAATAGTTGCTATTAAAGGGATTGTAACCTTCCATATGTCATTTGCTTCATTTTCTCCAGCACAGAAGAGTATATATGTTAGAAATCATTTTATATTATTTCTATTTCACCTGATCTCTTTCATTTTTTGTGTCCTTTCTGGACTTGACCACTTCCCCAATGACATCATGTACCACCACCATATCCTGCACATCGCCATTAGGTCATAACCTTAAACTATTATGTAGTGCGAAGGTGATCAAATCTCAACTCTATGTACAGGATAGTTCTGGGAGGCGTGAAACAGATTTTGGGTGAAAGAAAGCAGAAGATTGGAAATTAAGTAAATGATGAATTTGATAAGCAGTCTTAGTAGTACCAACATATAAATTGCACCATGTTCTGTATTAAGATTATTTGAATATATTCATTACTTACTATTGATATGAGAAAAGAAATACACGGTAGGAATCCCTGTAAAATCTTGACCCGGATTGTGTGCAAACAAAGTATTTGTCATTGGGACCCTTACCACAGCCCAAAGTTTTCATATCGCTCCTGAGGTCCCAGTAATCCATATGAGCTTCCTAGAAATATTTTGTCATTCAGAATACAAGGCCTTTAGTGCTTTGTGAGTGTCATGAAATTAACATAACATTTTTGTTTTTATTTTAGTTTCTTCTTTGTTTTGGTCAGATTTTGTTTCTTTGTAAAGAAATTGCAAAACATCCCTGGATCCTCTTAATATTTTCCATACAACTCATTTCACCATTGTTGTAAACGAGACAAGTGGGTAACAACAAGTACGGAGTAAGACCATATTCCTGATTCTATAGTAGCAGATATACAGTATTTACTGTAAGAATAGTTTATCACCTCATTTACTTTGCTAGACCTCACAGCATCTTAACCTTCTAAGAGTCTCCATTATGAAAAAACAAAGACCACATCAAGCAAAATCAATTTTAAAATATATTTATTATAAATTTTTATCACAAGGAAAACAACACTTTATTTTTACTCTGCATTGTAAAATAAATTAGTGCCCAAGATTAGCCGGAGGATCTTACAAGCTTGTCCTATAAGAGGATCAAGATGGTGGAAGCCTCATGACTTACAAAGAATCATCCTTCAGCACTCAGGAGAGGAAAAACCCCCTGTGGAGGAAACCTCTGGGGACCCATGGCTTGAAGGACTGCCCGTCCCTCTGGGCACTAGGAGGCTATGCAGAGTTATATTTCCAAACTTATTTCAAATATGAACATTTGACACTAAAATGCAGTATACATTTCACCACATTAATAAATAACTTTGGCTGACGTCATTAATGTAGCTCCTGTCCACATCTCCTGAGATTACCCAATTTACTTTCCTCACAAAGCTGCGCAATTTTCTGAAGAGGATGGTCATCCCCTTTTGAGAAGCACCGAGTTTACCCGAACGGCTACTACATTTCGATAGATGTGCTGTGCTGCTAGAACCTCCAATTATAGAAATAAACAAGCTCAAGGTCATATTTTAGGGTAGTCAAGCTCCAAGTCTGCAGGCACATCCAAGTGAAACGCCCTTGTCTTTGATTAGATACTTACCTCAAGAGGATATCTTTCCCTCAGTGGGCTGGGTGCAAGAGATGTATTTGGAGTATGTTAATGACAGCAATGATAATGCTATGTCAGTGTCCTGGGCAGTTAAGAGTGGTAGCAACAGCAAAGAGCTACCATTGTGACATCACAGCATGACCTCACTCATGTTCTACATTCCTTAAAGGAGAAGTGCACAAAATAATCTCTACTGATGTGTGATATGTTTATTTTCTCCATCACCTCTGCTTCCCATGATATACCTGCCATTTATTACACATCTGTCCCTTTGCCATCTCCATATTCACCAAAGTTCTCTTTTACTGCATCCACTCATTCAATCAATCAGTTCCTAGCAGCTCTTTCTCGTTTCATTAACCGGCTGCTTCTGTCCAATTTTTATATTTCAAGACTGCTACTTGGGTAGAAAACAAGCAAGGGATTGATTTAATATAAAAAACACAATTAAAATGAAAATACTGTTGGAATGTTCATATACTGAAATGACATTAATAGCTAGGCCAAGGCTAGTTATTTCTGCAACTCTATAAGGGGTGTGCAAAGCCGAGCGATGTTTTCCTGCAGGATGACCAGCATTACATCAGCGTGCAATATTCTGATGGAAACGTGCTGCTAATTGAATCTCCCCAATAGTCTCAGTTCCCTGTATAGAATATAATTGGCAATGATGATGATACAGTGAGGGTCCCATTATGTCCATTATACAGTAGACTTTCAGGATTGATAAATATTCAGTTTAGCCTAATGTAACTTGATCAGTATGCAATATATCCCTGTTATGCTTGGCCACTATACAGATTAGGCCCACTGTACTAAATATACATATACTCTGGGGGTCGTTTAGAGTTGGTTGTGCTGGCAAAGTGACTGTGTAAGGAGGCAGACTGCACGCTGATGTATGGTGCGCTATACTCTGCTGATTAAGTGCTGTGTCCAGAGACTCACAAGGGCTGTGCTGGTAAAGTGACTGTGTATAGGGGGCACACTGCTCGCTGATGTATGCTGCGCTATACCCTGATGATTAAAGGGGCTGTGTCCAAACTCACAAGTGAGTTTGTGTGGAAAAAAAAAGTTTAAAAATTTAAAAGTTAAACTTAAAAGTTTAAAAAGTAAAACAAAAAAAACTTTTTTTGTGCTGTACCCCACTGTGTATACATGCACCTTGACTCCTTGGGCTGTATCCCACTGTGTATTCAAGTACAGTGAATCCTTGGGCCTTAGTCCTCTGTGTATACAAGCACCATGACTCCGTGGCCCTTAGCTCTCTGTGTATACAAGCACCATGACTCCTTGTGCCGTAGCCCTCTCTGTACCTGTATTCAAGCACTGTGACTCAGTGGGCTGTACCCCACTATGTATACAAGTACTGTGACATCTTGGGCTGTAGCCTGCAGTGTCTACAAGTATCGTGACGTTTTGGGCCATAGCTCTCTGTTTATACAAGCAGCGTGACTCCTTGGGCCTTAGCCCTCTGTGTAACTGTATACAAGTGCTGTGAATCCTTGGGCCTTAGCCCTCTGTGTATACAAGCAGCATGACTCCTTGGGCTGTACCCCACTGTCTATACAAATACTGTGACTCCTTGGGCCATAGCCCACTGTGTATACATGCACCATGACTCTGTGGGCCTTAGCCCTCTGTGTGTCCATAACATATAAGTACTGTGACTTAGTAGTGAGTGGCAATGTTTCATAGATGTGCTTTAAACTGCAGTGTCTGTGCTGCCACTCTGTCGCTTAGTAACCAGCCAGCTCACTGCAGCCTTTTGCCAATAATGGTGAAAATAATATTGTGATCTGTGAGGTAGTCTAACTTGACTGTGAATGACTGGAAATTTCTGTTATTGGGGTTAATAATACACTAGGAACAAAAAAGCCCAAATTATGTGAGTTTAGCTTTTTTGGCAATTTTTGTAACAAAATCTAAATCCAAATCCAAAACCAGTCCTGGTTCTTTGGTAAATCCAAATCGAAGGCTAGACAACAAATCAGAGCCAAATCCAAATCCAGAAAAGTGGTCCGGCGCACATATCTAGTTTATATGTGTTTTGTCCTGTGGCACTACAGGTCCCAGCAGGTCCTGGATAATTTCTTCAAGCTTCAACATGATTTCTCAGCCATGGGTATGCAGGCACTGGTAGTGCTAAAAGCGCCTGCATACGCAAGCCATTTATTTATTTGGCTGACTGTATTTGTGTGGAAGAGGTATGTGTGTCTGTGTAGGCTTTTGTCAGTGTGTGTCTGTGTCAGTGTGTGTGTGTGGGGGGAGGTTATGGTTTGCTGAGAGACGATGCAGGGAGAGATGGTCTGGCTAAGAGATGCAGGGGGCAGGAAGTTACACAGGGGGAACGAGTCTGGTTGAACCGCTGTTGTAAGATGATGACCTTGTCAATATTCCCACACAAACAGTCATCTTCCGGACGATGTGACCTACATGAATAATGAATGCTGACTGAAGATGCCATCTTTCCATGGAGGATATATTTCTTCAGAGGTTCCACATTGTGAGAAACAACCGTATAGCTAAGGTGTATATGGAATGGAAAGAAATGTTCCCAGAGTGACAAGAAATGGGTGGCGTGCCATGTTAGCATGCCCCATTTTTAGTTGCAACACCCCTTCTATATGTGGCCACACCCATTTTTTGCTGCGCGCCCCTGACGAGCATAAATGTCTATCTTTGTGTTTCTATGTGCGTGCCGGGGGGACAAGCCGTTCCTCAACTTGCTCTGGGCTCCAGAAACCCTAGTGATCTATCTGGCTGGTTTTTTACCTAGGGAAGAGGCACACATCCCCCTGCAGAATAGGCTTGGACTAGGAGACAGGAGGACCCCTTGCTTTGGGTTTTCTTCTTATCGTGTCAACAGCACAGGATCATAACATTGAGCAATTGCCTGGGACTTGGCAGACTCAATTAGGCATCTTGTAAGTGCATGTGAGCCAAATATGTCATTTTTAATCCATTCATAATGGCTACCTGTTCTGCAGGTGCACCCAACTGCTTCCAAGTTTGCAGGATGATTGCATTAAATAATTCAGTTGGACAGGGTATTCAACCTCTTTAAGAAATGCCTTGAAAAGCATCCTAAATAGTTACTATTAAAGGGATTGTAACCTTCCATATGTCGTTTGCTTCATTTTCTCCAGCACAGAAGAGTATATATGTTAGAAATCATTTTATATTATTTCTATTTCACCTGATCTCTTTCATTTTTTGTGTCCTTTCTGGACTTGACCACTTCCCCAATGACATCATGTACCACCACCATATCCTGCACATCGCCATTAGGTCATAACCTTAAACTATTATGTAGTGCGAAGGTGATCAAATCTCAACTCTATGTAAAGGATAGTTCTGGGAGGCGTGAAACAGATTTTGGGTGAAAGAAAGCAGAAGATTGGAAATTAAGTAAATGATGAATTTGATAAGCAGTCTTAGTAGTACCAACATATAAATTGCACCATGTTCTGTATTAAGATTATTTGAATATATTCATTACTTACTATTGATATGAGAAAAGAAATACACGGTAGGAATCCCTGTAAAATCTTGACCCGGATTGTGTGCAAACAAAGTATTTGTCATTGGGACCCTTACCACAGCCCAAAGTTTTCATATCGCTCCTGAGGTCCCAGTAATCCATATGAGCTTCCTAGAAATATTTTGTCATTCAGAATACAAGGCCTTTAGTGCTTTGTGAGTGTCATGAAATTAACATAACATTTTTGTTTTTATTTTAGTTTCTTCTTTGTTTTGGTCAGATTTTGTTTCTTTGTAAAGAAATTGCAAAACATCCCTGGATCCTCTTAATATTTTCCATACAACTCATTTCACCATTGTTGTAAACGAGACAAGTGGGTAACAACAAGTACGGAGTAAGACCATATTCCTGATTCTATAGTAGCAGATATACAGTATTTACTGTAAGAATAGTTTATCACCTCATTTACTTTGCTAGACCTCACAGCATCTTAACCTTCTAAGAGTCTCCATTATGAAAAAACAAAGACCACATCAAGCAAAATCAATTTTAAAATATATTTATTATAAATTTTTATCACAAGGAAAACAACACTTTATTTTTACTCTGCATTGTAAAATAAATTAGTGCCCAAGATTAGCCGGAGGATCTTACAAGCTTGTCCTATAAGAGGATCAAGATGGTGAAAGCCTCATGACTTACAAAGAATCATCCTTCTGCACTCAGAAGAGGAAAAACCCCCTGTGGAGGAAACCTCTGGGGACCCATGACTTGAAGGACTGCCCGTCCCTCTGGGCACTAGGAGGCTATGCAGAGTTATATTTCCAAACTTATTTCAAATATGAACATTTGACACTAAAATGCAGTATACATTTCATCACATTAATAAATAACTTTGGCTGACGTCATTAAAGTAGATCCTGTCCACATCTCTTGAGATTACCCAATTTACATAACTCACAAAGCAGCGCAATTTTCTGAAGAGGATGGTCATCCCCTTTTGAGAAGCACCGAGTTTACCCGAATGGCTACTACATTTCGATAGATGTGCTGTGCTGCTAGAACCTCCAATTATAGAAATAAACAAGCTCAAGGTCATATTTTAGGGTAGTCAAGCTCCAAGTCTGCAGGCACATCCAAGTGAAACGCCCTTGTCTTTGATTAGATACTTACCTCAAGAGGATATCTTTCCCTCAGTGGGCTGGGTGCAAGAGATGTATTTGGAGTATGTTAATGACAGCAATGATAATGCTATGTCAGTGTCCTGGGCAGTTAAGAGTGGTAGCAACAGCAAAGAGCTACCATTGTGACATCACAGCATGACCTCACTCATGTTCTACATTCCTTAAAGGAGAAGTGCACAAAATAATCTCTACTGATGTGTGATATATTTTTTTTTCTCCATCACCTCTGCTTCCCATGATATACCTGCCATTTATTACACATCTGTCCCTTTGCCATCTCCATATTCACCAAAGTTCTCTTTTACTGCATCCACTCATTCAATCAATCAGTTCCTAGCAGCTCTTTCTCATTTCATTAACCGGCTGCTTCTGTCCAATTTTTATATTTCAAGACTGCTACTTGGGTAGAAAACAAGCAAGGGATTGATTTAATATAAAAAACACAATTAAAATAAAAATACTGTTGGAATGTTCATATACTGAAATGACATTAATAGCTAGGCCAAGGCTAGTTATTTCTGCAACTCTATATGGGGTGTGCAAAGCCGAGCGATGTTTTCCTGCTGGATGACCAGCATTACATCAGCGTGCAATATTCTGATGGAAATGTGCTGCTAATTGAATCTCCCCAATAGTCTCTGTTCCCAGTATAGAATATAATTGGCAATGATGATGATACAGTGAGGGTCCATTTATGTCCATTATACAGTAGACTTTTAGGATTGATAAATATTCAGTTTAGCCTAATGTAACTTGATCAGTATGCAATATATCCCTGTTATGCTTGGCCACTATACAGATTAGGCCCACTGTACTAAATATACATACACTCTGGGGGTCGTTTAGAGTTGGCTGTGCTGGCAAAGTGACTGTGTAAGGAGGCACACTGCACGCTGATGTATGGTGCGCTATACTCTGCTGATTAAGTGCTGTGTCCAGAGACTCACAAGGGCTGTGCTGGTAAAGTGACTGTGTATAGGGGGCACACTGCTCGCTGATGTATGCTGCGCTATACCCTGATGATTAAAGGGGCTGTGTCCAAACTCACAAGTGAGTTTGTGTGGAAAAAAAAAGTTTAAAAATTAAAAAGCTATACTTAAAAGTTTAAAAAGTAAAACAAAAAAAACTTTTTTTGTGCTGTACCCCATTGTGTATACATGCACCTTGACTCCTTGGGCTGTATCCCACTGTGTATTCAAGTACAGTGAATCCTTGGGCCTTAGTCCTCTGTGTATACAAGCACCATGACTCCTTGGCCCTTAGCCCTCTGTGTATACAAGCACCATGACTCCTTGTGCCGTAGCCCTCTCTGTACCTGTATACAAGCACTGTGACTCAGTGGGCGGTACCTCGCTGTGTATACAAGTACTGTGACATCTTGGGCTGTAGCCTGCAATGTCTACAAATATCGTGACTTCTTGGGCCATAGCTCTCTGTTTATACAAGCACCGTGACTCATTGGGCCTTAGCCCTCTGTGTAACTGTATACAAGTGCTGTGACTCCTTGGGCCTTAGCCCTCTGTGTATACAAGCAGCATGACTCCTTGGGCTGTATCCCACTGTCTATACAAATACTGTGACTCCTTGGGCCATAGCCCACTGTGTATACATGCACCATGACTCCGTGGGCCTTAGCCCTCTGTGTGTCCATAACACATAAGTACTGTGACTTAGTAGTGAGTGGCAATGTTTCATAGATGTGCTTTAAACTGCAGTGTCTGTGCTGCCACTCTGTCGCTTAGTAACCAGCCAGTTCACTGCAGCCTTTAGCCAATAATGGTGAAAATAATATTGTGATCTGTGAGGTGGTCTAAATTGACTGTGAATGACTGGAAATTTATGTTATTGGGGTTAATAATACACTAGGAACAAAAAAGCCCAAATTATGTGATTTTAGCTTTTTTGGCAATTTTTGTAACAAATTCTAAATCCAAATCCAAAACCAGTCATGGTTCTTTGGTAAATCCAAATCGAAGGCCAGACAACAAATCAGAGCCAAATCCAAATTCAGCAAAAGTGGTCCGGCGCACATATCTAGTTTATATGTGTTTTTTCCTGTGGCACTACAGGTCCCAGCAGGTCCTGGATAATTTCTTCAAGCTTCAACATGATTTCTCAGCCATGGGTATGCAGGCACTTGTAGTGCTAAAAGCGCCTGCATACGCAAGCCATTTATTTATTTGGCTGACTGTATTTGTGTGGAAGAGGTAAGTGTGTCTGTGTAGGTTTTTGTCAGTGTGTGTCTGTGTCAGTGTGTGTGTGTCTGGGGAGGTTATGGTTTGCTGAGAGATGATGCAGGGAGAGATGGTCTGGCTAAGAGATGCAGGGGGCAGGAAGTTACACAGGGGGAACGAGTCTGGTTGAACCGCTGTTGTAAGATGATGACCTTGTCAATATTCCCACACAAACTGTCATCTTCCGGACGATGTGACCTACATGAATAATGAATGCTGACTGAAGATGCCATCTTTCCATGGAGGATATATTTCTTCAGAGGTTCCACATTGTGAGAAACCACCGTATAGCTAAGGTGTATATGGAATGGAAAGAAATGTTCCCAGAGTGACAAGAAATGGGTGGCGTGCGATGTTGGCACGCCCCATTTTTAGTGGTAACACCCCTTCTATATGTGACCACACCCATTTTTTGCTGCGTGCCCCTGACGCGCATAAATGTCTACCTTTGTGTTTCTATGTGCGTGACGGGAGGACAAGCCGTTCTTCAACTTGCTCTTGGCTCCAGAAACCCTAGTGATGCCTCTGGCTGGTTTTTTTTCCTAGGGAAGAGGCACACATCCCTCTGCAGAATAGGCTTGGACTTGGAGACAGGAGGACCCCTTGCTTTGGGTTTTCTTCTTATCGTGTCAACAGCACAGGATCATAACATTGAGCAATTGCCTGGGACTTGGCAGACTCAATTAGGCATCTTGTAAGTGCATCTGAGCCAAATATGTTATTTTTAATCCATTCATAATGGCTACCTGTTCTGCAGGTGCACCCAACTGCTTCCAAGTATGCAGGATGATTGCATTAAATAATTCAGTTGGATAGGGTATTCAACCTCTTTAAGAAATGCCTTGAAAAGCATCCTAAATCGTTGCTATTAAAGGGATTGTAACCTTCCATATGTCGTTTGCTTCATTTTCTCCAGCACAGAAGAGTATATGTGTTAGAAATCATTTTATATTATTTCTATTTCACCTGATCTCTTTCATTTTTTGTGTCCTTTCTGGACTTGACCACTTCCCCAATGACATCATGTACCACCGCCATATCCTGCACATCGCCATTAGGTCATAACCTTAAATTATTATGTAGTGCGAAGGTGATCAAATCTCAACTCTATGTACAGGATAGTTCTGGGAGGCGTGAAACAGATTTTGGGTGAAAGAAAGCAGAAGATTGGAAATTAAGTAAATGATGAATTTGATAAGCAGTCTTAGTAGTACCAACATATAAATTGCACGATGTTCTGTATTAAGATTATTTGAATGTATTCATTACTTACTATTGATATGAGAAAAGAAATACACGGTAGGAATCCCTGTAAAATCTTGACCCGGATTGTGTGCAAACAAAGTATTTGTCATTGGGACCCTTACCACAGCCCAAAGTTATCATATCGCTCCTGAGGTCCCAGTAATCCATATGAGCTTCCTAGATACATTTTGTCATTCAGAATACAAGGAGTTTAGTGCTTTGTGAGTGTCATGAAATTAACATAACATTTTTGTTTTTATTTTAGTTTCTTCTTTGTTTTGGTCAGATTTTGTTTCTTTGTAAAGAAATTGCAAAACATCACTGGATCCTCTTAATATTTTCCATACAACTCATTTCACCATTGTTGTAAACGAGACAAGTGGGTAACAACAAGTACGGAGTAAGACCATATTCCTGATTCTATAGTAGCAGATATACAGTATTTACTGTAAGAATAGTTTATCACCTCATTTACTTTGCTAGACCTCACAGCATCTTAACCTTCTAAGAGTCTCCATTATGAAAAAATAAAGACCACATCAAGCAAAATCAATTTTAAAATATATTTATTATAAATTTTAATCACAAGGAAAACAACACTTTATTTTTACTCTGCATTGTAAAATAAATTAGTGCCCAAGATTAGCCGGAGGATCTTACAAGCTTGTCCTATAAGAGGATCAAAATGGTGGAAGCCTCATGACTTACAAAGAATCATCCTTCAGCACTCAGGAGAGGAAAAACCCCCTGTGGAGGAAACCTCTGTGGACCCATGGCTTGAAGGACTGCCTGTCCCTCTGGGCACTAGGAGGCTATGCAGAGTTATATTTCCAAACTTATTTCAAATATGAACATTTGACACTAAAATGCAGTATACATTTCACCACATTAATAAATAACATTGGCTGATGTCATTAATGTTGCTCCTGTCCACATCTCCTGAGATTACCCAATTTACATTCCTCACAAAGCTGCGCAATTTTCTGAAGAGGATGGTCATCCCCTTTTGAGAAGCACCGAGTTTACCCGAATGGCTACTACATTTCGATAGATGTGCTGTGCTGCTAGAACCTCCAATTATAGAAATAAACAAGCTCAAGGTCATATTTGAGGGTAGTCAAGCTCCAAGTCTGCAGGCACATCCAAGTGAAACGCCCTTGTCTTTGATTAGATACTTACCTCAAGAGGATATCTTTCCCTCAGTGGGCTGGGTGCAAGAGATGTATTTGGAGTATGTTAATGACAGCAATGATAATGCTATGTCAGTGTCCTGGGCAGTTAAGAGTGGTAGCAACAGCAAAGAGCTACCATTGTGACATCACAGCATGACATCACTCGTGTTCTACATTCCTTAATGGAGAAGTGCACAAAATAATCTCTACTGATGTGTGACAAGTTTATTTTCTCCATCACCTCTGCTTCCCATGATATACCTGCCATTTATTACACATCTGTCCCTTTGCCATCTCCATATTCACCAAAGTTCTCTTTTACTGCATCCACTCATTCAATCAATCAGTTCCTAGCAGCTCTTTCTCATTTCATTAACCTGCTGCTTCTGTCCAATTTTTATATTTCAAGACTGCTACTTGGGTAGAAAACAAGCAAGGGATTGATTTAATATAAAAAACACAATTAAAATAAAAATACTGTTGGAATGTTCATATACTGAAATGACATTAATAGCTAGGCCAAGGCTAGTTATTTCTGCAACTCTATATGGGGTGTGCAAAGCCGAGCGATGTTTTCCTGCTGGATGACCAGCATTACATCAGCGTGCAATATTCTGATGGAAATGTGCTGCTAATTGAATCTCCCCAATAGTCTCTGTTCCCAGTATAGAATATAATTGGCAATGATGATGATACAGTGAGGGACCATTTATGTCCATTATACAGTAGACTTTTAGGATTGATAAATATTCAGTTTAGCCTAATGTAACTTGATCAGTATGCAATATATCCCTGTTATGCTTGGCCACTATACAGATTAGGCCCACTGTACTAAATATACATACACTCTGGGGGTCGTTTAGAGTTGGCTGTGCTGGCAAAGTGACTGTGTAAGGAGGCACACTGCACGCTGATGTATGGTGCGCTATACTCTGCTGATTAAGTGCTGTGTCCAGAGACTCACAAGGGCTGTGCTGGTAAAGTGACTGTGTATAGGGGGCACACTGCTCGCTGATGTATGCTGCGCTATACCCTGATGATTAAAGGGGCTGTGTCCAAACTCACAAGTGAGTTTGTGTGGAAAAAAAAAGTTTAAAAATTAAAAAGTTAAACTTAAAAGTTTAAAAAGTAAAACAAAAAAAACTTTTTTTGTGCTGTACCCCACTGTGTATACATGCACCTTGACTCCTTGGGCTGTATCCCACTGTGTATTCAAGTACAGTGAATCCTTGGGCCTTAGTCCTCTGTGTATACAAGCACCATGACTCCTTGGCCCTTAGCCCTCTGTGTATACAAGCACCATGACTCCTTGTGCCGTAGCCCTCTCTGTACCTGTATACAAGCACTGTGACTCAGTGGGCGGTACCTCGCTGTGTATACAAGTACTGTGACATCTTGGGCTGTAGCCTGCAATGTCTACAAATATCGTGACTTCTTGGGCCATAGCTCTCTGTTTATACAAGCACCGTGACTCATTGGGCCTTAGCCCTCTGTGTAACTGTATACAAGTGCTGTGACTCCTTGGGCCTTAGCCCTCTGTGTATACAAGCAGCATGACTCCTTGGGCTGTATCCCACTGTCTATACAAATACTGTGACTCCTTGGGCCATAGCCCACTGTGTATACATGCACCATGACTCCGTCGGCCTTAGCCCTCTGTGTGTCCATAACACATAAGTACTGTGACTTAGTAGTGAGTGGCAATGTTTCATAGATGTGCTTTAAACTGCAGTGTCTGTGCTGCCACTCTGTCACTTAGTAACCAGCCAGTTCACTGCAGCCTTTAGCCAATAATGGTGAAAATAATATTGTGATCTGTGAGGTGGCCTAAATTGACTGTGAATGACTGGAAATTTATGTTATTGGGGTTAATAATACACTAGGAACAAAAAAGCCCAAATTATGTGATTTTAGCTTTTTTGGCAATTTTTCTAACAAATTCTAAATCCAAATCCAAAACCAGTCATGGTTCTTTGGTAAATCCAAATCGAAGGCCAGACAACAAATCAGAGCCAAATCCAAATTCAGCAAAAGTGGTCCGGCGCACATATCTGGTTTATATGTGTTTTTTCCTGTGGCACTACAGGTCCCAGCAGGTCCTGGATAATTTCTTCAAGCTTCAACATGATTTCTCAGCCATGGGTATGCAGGCACTTGTAGTGCTAAAAGCGCCTGCATACGCAAGCCATTTATTTATTTGGCTGACTGTATTTGTGTGGAAGAGGTAAGTGTGTCTGTGTAGGTTTTTGTCAGTGTGTGTCTGTGTCAGTGTGTGTGTGTCTGGGGAGGTTATGGTTTGCTGAGAGATGATGCAGGGAGAGATGGTCTGGCTAAGAGATGCAGGGGGCAGGAAGTTACACAGGGGGAACGAATCTGGTTGAACCGCTGTTGTAAGATGATGACCTTGTCAATATTCCCACACAAACTGTCATCTTCCGGACGATGTGACCTACATGAAAAATGAATGCTGACTGAAGATGCCATCTTTCCATGGAGGATATATTTCTTCAGAGGTTCCACATTGTGAGAAACCACCGTATAGCTAAGGTGTATATGGAATGGAAAGAAATGTTCCCAGAGTGACAAGAAATGGGTGGCGTGCGATGTTGGCACGCCCCATTTTTAGTGGCAACACCCCTTCTATATGTGACCACACCCATTTTTTGCTGCGTGCCCCTGGCGCGCATAAATGTCTACCTTTGTGTTTCTATGTGCGTGACGGGGGGACAAGCCGTTCTTCAACTTGCTCTTGGCTCCAGAAACCCTAGTGATGCCTCTGGCTGGTTTTTTTTCCTAGGGAAGAGGCACACATCCCTCTGCAGAATAGGCTTGGACTTGGAGACAGGAGGACCCCTTGCTTTGGGTTTTCTTCTTATCGTGTCAACAGCACAGGATCATAACATTGAGCAATTGCCTGGGACTTGGCAGACTCAATTAGGCATCTTGTAAGTGCATCTGAGCCAAATATGTTATTTTTAATCCATTCATAATGGCTACCTGTTCTGCAGGTGCACCCAACTGCTTCCAAGTATGCAGGATGATTGCATTAAATAATTCAGTTGGATAGGGTATTCAACCTCTTTAAGAAATGCCTTGAAAAGCATCCTACATCGTTGCTATTAAAGGGATTGTAACCTTCCATATGTCGTTTGCTTCATTTTCTCCAGCACAGAAGAGTATATGTGTTAGAAATCATTTTATATTATTTCTATTTCACCTGATCTCTTTCATTTTTTGTGTCCTTTCTGGACTTGACCACTTCCCCAATGACATCATGTACCACCGCCATATCCTGCACATCGCCATTAGGTCATAACCTTAAATTATTATGTAGTGCGAAGGTGATCAAATCTCAACTCTATGTACAGGATAGTTCTGGGAGGCGTGAAACAGATTTTGGGTGAAAGAAAGCAGAAGATTGGAAATTAAGTAAATGATGAATTTGATAAGCAGTCTTAGTAGTACCAACATATAAATTGCACCATGTTCTGTATTAAGATTATTTGAATGTATTCATTACTTACTATTGATATGAGAAAAGAAATACACGGTAGGAATCCCTGTAAAATCTTGACCCGGATTGTGTGCAAACAAAGTATTTGTCATTGGGACCCTTACCACAGCCCAAAGTTATCATATCGCTCCTGAGGTCCCAGTAATCCATATGAGCTTCCTAGATACATTTTGTCATTCAGAATACAAGGAGTTTAGTGCTTTGTGAGTGTCATGAAATTAACATAACATTTTTGTTTTTATTTTAGTTTCTTCTTTGTTTTGGTCAGATTTTGTTTCTTTGTAAAGAAATTGCAAAACATCACTGGATCCTCTTAATATTTTCCATACAACTCATTTCACCATTGTTGTAAACGAGACAAGTGGGTAACAACAAGTACGGAGTAAGACCATATTCCTGATTCTATAGTAGCAGATATACAGTATTTACTGTAAGAATAGTTTATCACCTCACTTACTTTGCTAGACCTCACAGCATCTTAACCTTCTAAGAGTCTCCATTATGAAAAAATAAAGACCACATCAAGCAAAATCAATTTTAAAATATATTTATTATAAATTTTAATCACAAGGAAAACAACACTTTATTTTTACTCTGCATTGTAAAATAAATTAGTGCCCAAGATTAGCCGGAGGATCTTACAAGCTTGTCCTATAAGAGGATCAAAATGGTGGAAGCCTCATGACTTACAAAGAATCATCCTTCAGCACTCAGGAGAGGAAAAACCCCCTGTGGAGGAAACCTCTGTGGACCCATGGCTTGAAGGACTGCCTGTCCCTCTGGGCACTAGGAGGCTATGCAGAGTTATATTTCCAAACTTATTTCAAATATGAACATTTGACACTAAAATGCAGTATACATTTCACCACATTAATAAATAACATTGGCTGACGTCATTAATGTTGCTCCTGTCCACATCTCCTGAGATTACCCAATTTACATTCCTCACAAAGCTGCGCAATTTTCTGAAGAGGATGGTCATCCCCTTTTGAGAAGCACCGAGTTTACCCGAATGGCTACTACATTTCGATAGATGTGCTGTGCTGCTAGAACCTCCAATTATAGAAATAAACAAGCTCAAGGTCATATTTGAGGGTAGTCAAGCTCCAAGTCTGCAGGCACATCCAAGTGAAACGCCCTTGTCTTTGATTAGATACTTACCTCAAGAGGATATCTTTCCCTCAGTGGGCTGGGTGCAAGAGATGTATTTGGAGTATGTTAATGACAGCAATGATAATGCTATGTCAGTGTCCTGGGCAGGTAAGAGTGGTAGCAACAGCAAAGAGCTACCATTGTGACATCACAGCATGACATCACTCGTGTTCTACATTCCTTAATGGAGAAGTGCACAAAATAATCTCTACTGATGTGTGACAAGTTTATTTTCTCCATCACCTCTGCTTCCCATGATATACCTGCCATTTATTACACATCTGTCCCTTTGCCATCTCCATATTCACCAAAGTTCTCTTTTACTGCATCCACTCATTCAATCAATCAGTTCCTAGCAGCTCTTTCTCATTTCATTAACCTGCTGCTTCTGTCCAATTTTTATATTTCAAGACTGCTACTTGGGTAGAAAACAAGCAAGGGATTGATTTAATATAAAAAACACAATTAAAATAAAAATACTGTTGGAATGTTCATATACTGAAATGACATTAATAGCTAGGCCAAGGCTAGTTATTTCTGCAACTCTATATGGGGTGTGCAAAGCCGAGCGATGTTTTCCTGCTGGATGACCAGCATTACATCAGCGTGCAATATTCTGATGGAAATGTGCTGCTAATTGAATCTCCCCAATAGTCTCTGTTCCCAGTATAGAATATAATTGGCAATGATGATGATACAGTGAGGGACCATTTATGTCCATTATACAGTAGACTTTTAGGATTGATAAATATTCAGTTTAGCCTAATGTAACTTGATCAGTATGCAATATATCCCTGTTATGCTTGGCCACTATACAGATTAGGCCCACTGTACTAAATATACATACACTCTGGGGGTCGTTTAGAGTTGGCTGTGCTGGCAAAGTGACTGTGTAAGGAGGCACACTGCACGCTGATGTATGGTGCGCTATACTCTGCTGATTAAGTGCTGTGTCCAGAGACTCACAAGGGCTGTGCTGGTAAAGTGACTGTGTATAGGGGGCACACTGCTCGCTGATGTATGCTGCGCTATACCCTGATGATTAAAGGGGCTGTGTCCAAACTCACAAGTGAGTTTGTGTGGAAAAAAAAAGTTTAAAAATTAAAAAGTTAAACTTAAAAGTTTAAAAAGTAAAACAAAAAAAACTTTTTTTGTGCTGTACCCCACTGTGTATACATGCACCTTGACTCCTTGGGCTGTATCCCACTGTGTATTCAAGTACAGTGAATCCTTGGGCCTTAGTCCTCTGTGTATACAAGCACCATGACTCCTTGGCCCTTAGCCCTCTGTGTATACAAGCACCATGACTCCTTGTGCCGTAGCCCTCTCTGTACCTGTATACAAGCACTGTGACTCAGTGGGCGGTACCTCGCTGTGTATACAAGTACTGTGACATCTTGGGCTGTAGCCTGCAATGTCTACAAATATCGTGACTTCTTGGGCCATAGCTCTCTGTTTATACAAGCACCGTGACTCATTGGGCCTTAGCCCTCTGTGTAACTGTATACAAGTGCTGTGACTCCTTGGGCCTTAGCCCTCTGTGTATACAAGCAGCATGACTCCTTGGGCTGTATCCCACTGTCTATACAAATACTGTGACTCCTTGGGCCATAGCCCACTGTGTATACATGCACCATGACTCCGTGGGCCTTAGCCCTCTGTGTGTCCATAACACATAAGTACTGTGACTCAGTAGAGAGTGGCAATGTTTCATAGATGTGCTTTAAACTGCAGTGTCTGTGCTGCCACTCTGTCGCTTAGTAACCAGCCAGTTCACTGCAGCCTTTAGCCAATAATGGTGAAAATAATATTGTGATCTGTGAGGTGGCCTAAATTGACTGTGAATGACTGGAAATTTATGTTATTGGGGTTAATAATACACTAGGAACAAAAAAGCCCAAATTATGTGATTTTAGCTTTTTTGGCAATTTTTCTAACAAATTCTAA
Source organism: Taudactylus pleione (assembly GCA_031769625.1). Lineage (NCBI taxonomy): Eukaryota > Metazoa > Chordata > Amphibia > Anura > Myobatrachidae > Taudactylus > Taudactylus pleione. Next base: position 7,413,903 of record JAUIMM010000614.1, read on the forward strand.
ATCCAAATCCAAAACCAGTCATGGTTCTTTGGTAAATCCAAATCGAAGGCCAGACAACAAATCAGAGCCAAATCCAAATTCAGCAAAAGTGGTCCGGCGCACATATCTAGTTTATATGTGTTTTTTCCTGTGGCACTACAGGTCCCAGCAGGTCCTGGATAATTTCTTCAAGCTTCAACATGATTTCTCAGCCATGGGTATGCAGGCACTTGTAGTGCTAAAAGCGCCTGCATACGCAAGCCATTTATTTATTTGGCTGACTGTATTTGTGTGGAAGAGGTAAGTGTGTCTGTGTAGGTTTTTGTCAGTGTGTGTCTGTGTCAGTGTGTGTGTGTCTGGGGAGGTTATGGTTTGCTGAGAGATGATGCAGGGAGAGATGGTCTGGCTAAGAGATGCAGGGGGCAGGAAGTTACACAGGGGGAACGAATCTGGTTGAACCGCTGTTGTAAGATGATGACCTTGTCAATATTCCCACACAAACTGTCATCTTCCGGACGATGTGACCTACATGAAAAATGAATGCTGACTGAAGATGCCATCTTTCCATGGAGGATATATTTCTTCAGAGGTTCCACATTGTGAGAAACCACCGTATAGCTAAGGTGTATATGGAATGGAAAGAAATGTTCCCAGAGTGACAAGAAATGGGTGGCGTGCGATGTTGGCACGCCCCATTTTTAGTGGCAACACCCCTTCTATATGTGACCACACCCATTTTTTGCTGCGTGCCCCTGGCGCGCATAAATGTCTACCTTTGTGTTTCTATGTGCGTGCCGGGGGGACAAGCCGTTCTTCAACTTGCTCTTGGCTCCAGAAACCCTAGTGATGCCTCTGGCTGGTTTTTTTTCCTATTGAAGAGGCACACATCCCTCTGCAGAATAGGCTTGGACTTGGAGACAGGAGGACCCCTTGCTTTGGGTTTTCTTCTTATCGTGTCAACAGCACAGGATCATAACATTGAGCAATTGCCTGGGACTTGGCAGACTCAATTAGGCATCTTGTAAGTGCATCTGAGCCAAATATGTTATTTTTAATCCATTCATAATGGCTACCTGTTCTGCAGGTGCACCCAACTGCTTCCAAGTATGCAGGATGATTGCATTAAATAATTCAGTTGGATAGGGTATTCAACCTCTTTAAGAAATGCCTTGAAAAGCATCCTAAATCGTTGCTATTAAAGGGATTGTAACCTTCCATATGTCGTTTGCTTCATTTTCTCCAGCACAGAAGAGTATATGTGTTAGAAATCATTTTATATTATTTCTATTTCACCTGATCTCTTTCATTTTTTGTGTCCTTTCTGGACTTGACCACTTCCCCAATGACATCATGTACCACCGCCATATCCTGCACATCGCCATTAGGTCATAACCTTAAATTATTATGTAGTGCGAAGGTGATCAAATCTCAACTCTATGTACAGGATAGTTCTGGGAGGCGTGAAACAGATTTTGGGTGAAAGAAAGCAGAAGATTGGAAATTAAGTAAATGATGAATTTGATAAGCAGTCTTAGTAGTACCAACATATAAATTGCACCATGTTCTGTATTAAGATTATTTGAATGTATTCATTACTTACTATTGATATGAGAAAAGAAATACACGGTAGGAATCCCTGTAAAATCTTGACCCGGATTGTGTGCAAACAAAGTATTTGTCATTGGGACCCTTACCACAGCCCAAAGTTATCATATCGCTCCTGAGGTCCCAGTAATCCATATGAGCTTCCTAGATACATTTTGTCATTCAGAATACAAGGAGTTTAGTGCTTTGTGAGTGTCATGAAATTAACATAACATTTTTGTTTTTATTTTAGTTTCTTCTTTGTTTTGGTCAGATTTTGTTTCTTTGTAAAGAAATTGCAAAACATCACTGGATCCTCTTAATATTTTCCATACAACTCATTTCACCATTGTTGGAAACGAGACAAGTGGGTAACAACAAGTACGGAGTAAGACCATATTCCTGATTCTATAGTAGCAGATATACAGTATTTACTGTAAGAATAGTTTATCACCTCATTTACTTTGCTAGACCTCACAGCATCTTAACCTTCTAAGAGTCTCCATTATGAAAAAATAAAGACCACATCAAGCAAAATCAATTTTAAAATATATTTATTATAAATTTTAATCACAAGGAAAACAACACTTTATTTTTACTCTGCATTGTAAAATAAATTAGTGCCCAAGATTAGCCGGAGGATCTTACAAGCTTGTCCTATAAGAGGATCAAAATGGTGGAAGCCTCATGACTTACAAAGAATCATCCTTCAGCACTCAGGAGAGGAAAAAACCCCTGTGGAGGAAACCTCTGTGGACCCATGGCTTGAAGGACTGCCCGTCCCTCTGGGCACTAGGAGGCTATGCAGAGTTATATTTCCAAACTTATTTCAAATATGAACATTTGACACTAAAATGCAGTGTACATTTCACCACATTAATAAATAACATTGGCTGACGTCATTAATGTTGCTCCTGTCCACATCTCCTGAGATTACCCAATTTACATTCCTCACAAAGCTGCGCAATTTTCTGAAGAGGATGGTCATCCCCTTTTGAGAAGCACCAAGTTTACCCGAATGGCTACTACATTTCGATAGATGTGCTGTGCTGCTAGAACCTCCAATTATAGAAATAAACAAGCTCAAGGTCATATTTGAGGGTAGTCAAGCTCCAAGTCTGCAGGCACATCCAAGTGAAACGCCCTTGTCTTTGATTAGATACTTACCTCAAGAGGATATCTTTCCCTCAGTGGGCTGGGTGCAAGAGATGTATTTGGAGTATGTTAATGACAGCAATGATAATGCTATGTCAGTGTCCTGGGCAGTTAAGAGTGGTAGCAACAGCAAAGAGCTACCATTGTGACTTCACAGCATGACATCACTCGTGTTCTACATTCCTTAATGGAGAAGTGCACAAAATAATCTCTACTGATGTGTGACAAGTTTATTTTCTCCATCACCTCTGCTTCCCATGATATACCTGCCATTTATTACACATCTGTCCCTTTGCCATCTCCATATTCACCAAAGTTCTCTTTTACTGCATCCACTCATTCAATCAATCAGTTCCTAGCTGCTCTTTCTCATTTCATTAACCTGCTGCTTCTGTCCAATTTTTATTTTTCAAGACTGCTACTTGGGTAGAAAACAAGCAAGGGATTGATTTAATATAAAAAACACAATTAAAATGAAAATACTGTTGGAATGTTCATATACTGAAATGATATTAAAAGCTAGGCCAAGGATAGTTATTTCTGCAACTCTATAGGTGTGTGCAAAGCCGAGCGATGTTTTCCTGTAGGATGACCAGCATTACATCAGCGTGCAATATTCTGATGGAAACGTGCTGCTAATTGAATCTCCCCAATAGTCTCTGTTCCCAGTATAGAATATAATTGGCAATGAAGATGATACAGCGAAGGACCCATTATGTCCATTATACAGTAGACTTTCAGGATTGATAAATATTCAGTTTAGCCTAATGTAACTTGATCAGTATGCAATATATCCATGTTATGCTTGGCCACTATACAGATTAGGCCCACTGTACTAAATATACATACACTCTGGGGGTCGTTTAGAGTTGGCTGTGCTGGCAAAGTGACTGTGTAAGGGGGCACACTGCACGCTGATATATGCTGCGCTATACTCTGATGATTAAGTGCTGTGTGCAGAGACTCACATGGGCTGTGCTGGTAAATTGACTGTGTATAGGGGGCACACTGCTCGCTGATGTATGCTGCGCTATACTCTGCTGATTAAAGGGGCTGTGTCCAAACTCAAAAGTGAGTTTGTGTGCAAAAAAAAAAGTTTAAAAATTAAAAAGTTAAACTTAAAAGTTTAAAAAGTAAAACAAAAAAAAACCTTTTTTGTGCTGTACCCTATTGTGTATACATGCACCTTGACTACTTGGGCTGTATCCCACTGTGTATTCAAGTACTGTGAATCCTTGGGCTTTAGCCCTCTGTGTATACAAGCACCATGACTCCTTGGCCCTTTGCCCTCTGTGTATACAAGCACCATGACTCCTTGTGCCGTAGCCCTCTCTGTACCTGTATACAAGCACTGTGACTCAGTGGGCTGTACCCCACTGCGTATACAAGTACTGTGATATCTTGGGCTGTAGCCTGCAGTGTATACAAGTATCGTGACTTCTTGGGCCATAGCACTCTGTATATACAAGCACCGTGACTCCTTGGGCCTTAGCCCTCTGTGTAACTGTATACAAGTGCTGTGACTCCTTGGGCCTTAGCCCACTGTGTATACAAGCAGCGTGTCTCCTTGGGCTGTACCCCACTGTCTATACAAATACTGTGACTCCTTGGGCCATAGCCCAGTGTGTATACATGCACCATGACTCCTTGGACCTTAGCCCTCTGTGTGTCCATAACACACAAGTACTGTGACTCAGTAGTGAGTGGCAATGTTTCATAGATGTGCTTTAAACTGCAGTGTCTGTGCTGCCACTCTGTCGCTTAGTCACCAGCCAGCTCATTGCAGCCTTTAGCCAATAATGGTGAAAATAATATTGTGATCTGTGAGGTGGTCTAAATTGACTGTGAATGACTGGAAATTTATGTTATTGGGGTTAATAATACACTAGGAACAAAAAAGCCCAAATTATGTGATTTTAGCTTTTTTGGCAATTTTTCTAACAAAATCTAAATCCAAATCCAAAACCAGTCATGGTTCTTTGGTAAATTCAAATCGAAGGCCAGACAACAAATCAGAGCCAAATCCAAATTCAGCAAAAGTGGTCCGGCGCACATATCTAGTTTATATGTGTTTTTTCCTGTGGCACTACAGGTCCCAGCAGGTCCTGGATAATTTCTTCAAGCTTCAACATGATTTCTCAGCCATGGGTATGCAGGCACTTGTAGTGCTAAAAGCGCCTGCATACGCAAGCCATTTTATTTATTTGGCTGCAGTGCTCGAAGTGTGCCGGTATGGAACGGTATGACATACCGGCACTTCAAGTTTTTCTTTCACAAGTTTTCTGCACCCGCTGCAGTTAAACGGCCAGTTGCATTAGACGTACTAATAATGAGTCTGAGTGACTCCTTATAGTATACTGGCTGGTCAGTAATTGCGGGCCTTAACGAAAGAGGTGGCCTCTCGGGGCTGCGATAAACGGCACTGTCAAGGCGCCATTGATTACCTTAGGCTCAGTGCAGCTTTGCACATAGGAGCCATTCGCTCTGCCCCACAGCTCCTCCCCCTTCTGCCAGCGCCCCCCGATGGAGTGCAATGCCTGTCGTTTGAGCACTGTGACTGTTCCTCTTCAGCTAATGGACCCGGCTGGGGAGAGACTGCCGAGCATCAGCGGCAACAGCGCCGGTGACTCAGCCCATACAGAGGAGTTCAGATTCACGTCCTGTGCGGATAGGCAGGAGGTGGGGCTGGACGACTGAGAGACCTACAGTATGTGCAGCAGTCTCCATGTCCCACAAACGGACCCGCCTAGTGCAGCGCAATGACTTCGGCTAGGACCACGAGGAGGGGCAGCCGGAGGATGGAGCAGCAGAGACTACAGAGCTACAGAAGAGTGATTGGGAGCAGCCACAGCAGGACGAGGAAAAAGGTGAGTCATATATGTATAACCCAGCGTGTATATATAGTCCCCCCTCCCTGTCCCCCGTGTGTATACAGTCCTCCCTCATGGTCCCCCTGTGTGCACTGACCTCCCTCCCTGTCCCCCTCATGGTCCCCCTGTGTGCACTGACCTCCCTCTATGTCCCCCTGTGCACTGTCCTGTCCCCCTGTGTCCACTGTTCTCCCTCCCTGGCCCCCTGTGTGCACTGACCTCCCTCTATGGTCCCCTGTGCGCTGTCCTGTCCCCCTGTGTCCGCTGTCCTCCCTCCCTGTTCCCCTGTGTCCGTTGACCTCCCTCCCTGTCCCCCTGTGTGCACTGTCCTCCCTCCCTGTCCCCCTGTGTCTGCTGTCCTCCCTCCCTGTTCCCCTGTGTCTGCTGTCCTCCCTCCTTGTCCCCCTGTCCGCTGTTCAAAGTGTCCGCTGTCCTCCCTCCCTGTCCCCTTGTGTCCGCTGTCCTCTCCCTGTGTCCGCTGTCCTCCCTCCCTGTCTCCTTGTGTCCGCTGTCCTTTTCCCCTGTGTCCTCTGTCCTCCCTCCCTGTCCCCCTGTGTCCGCTGTTCAAAGTGTCCGCTGTCCTCCCTCCCCCCTGTGTCCGCTGTCCTCCCTCCCCCCTGTGTCCGCTGTATTCCCTCCCTGCCCCCCTGTGTCTGCTGTCCTACCTCCCTGTCCCCCTGTGTCCACTGTCCTCCCTCCCTGTCCCCCTGTGTCTGCTGTCCTCCCTCCTTGTCCCCCTGTCCACTGTTCAAAGTGTCCGCTGTCCTCCCTCCCTGTCCCTTTGTGTCCGCTGTCCTCTCCCCGTGTCCGCTGTCCTCCCTCCCTGTCCCCTTGTGTCCGCTGTCCTCTTCCCCTGTGTCCGCTGTCCTCCCTCCCTGTCCCCCTGTGTCCGCTGTTCAAAGTGTCCGCTGTCCTCCCTCCCCCCTGTGTCCGCTGTCCTCCCTCCCCCCTGTGTCCGCTGTATTCCCTCCCTGCCCCCCTGTGTCTGCTGTCCTACCTCTCTGTCCCCCTGTGTCTGCTGTCCTACCTCCCTGTCCCCCTGTGAGCACTGTCCTACCTCCCTGTCCCCCTGTGTGCGCTGACCTCTCTCCCTGTCCCCCTGTGTGCGCTGACCTCTCTCCCTGTCCCCCTGTGTGTGCTGACCTCTCTCCCTGTCCCCCTGTGTGCGCTGACCTCCCTCCCTATCCCCCTGTGTGCACTGTCCTCCCTCCCTGTCCCCCTGTGTCCGCTGTCCTCCCACAGCCACACAGAGTTCCACCCAGCGGCAGCCCGCACTCCGGCGGGAGCCAGGAGCAGTAATTCGAGGAGGAGGGAAGGAGAGGCACAGAGAGAGTGAGACTGCAGTCCAGACCAGGGGACAGGAGAGCCTTTCAGCAGCAACCCAGGAGCAACAGTAGTTAAGTGCCATCCAGCCTTCGGCCCTGAGAGCAACAGAACTTCCGGCCGGCGGGAATCACATACAGGCGAGCGGCGCTGCAAGGTATGTGTGAGTCACACGCAGTGTTAAAGGCACTCCCCTGCTGTATAGCCGCTCACTGTACAGACATAGCAAGGCCCGGGTCAACAAGGACACGTTGAGGGTGACAGGGGATGCTGTGCATAGAGGCGGGGGGTGGAGGAGTAGCGTGGAAACACAGAGCCCAGAGAAGGTGCATGTCATAGCTCCCCCCCCTCCCGCTCCCTGTACTGGACTGTGCCAGTGAGGTATGGCCAGCCTGCGGGAGAATATTGAAGGGAAGAGAAAACAGCAGACAGTGGCAGTATCATGCTGGAGGTCCCATTGGGGGAATAGAATGCTTCGATGATACATTAAGGGGTAGCTCCTTTGGCATTGCTTTATTTATGGATAGTACCTAGGATCTGACTTTTGCTCTTTTGAATCATTGCTATTAGTTAATAGAGGAGATTGTATTATATTCTGATCATTTTACTTAATTTGACAGAATAAATGTTCAAGAGTGAGATTCCACAGGGTGCACCGCTTATAACTGTAATTACTGCCCCAAGCAGCTTTCACTGGAGTGGGGACACCTATGGGAAGATTCCTTCTCAGATATGCTCATACTTAGCAAATATACATTGCACCTATATTAATGTTACTACTAACCATGTCCTGTTCTGTCTACCACCATTATCATTATTTCAGGTCTCATAGTAATTTTTAAAAGACCTTTCCCATAATACTTTCTGGTAATGCCTGGGAACACCTCATTACTTTAAATAGCAAAGCAGTGACTTTTTTTAATCTCATACCTTTTATTTGAAGTTTTCATATAGTTTAGGACTTTACCTCAGATGTGTCAGTTTTATGTCCACTGAAGCGCAATGAATGAATATAGAGAGAAAGAGGGAGGGGATCAGAGAGGAGAGGAAAGTGCTGATTAGAGAGGTGTGGTGTTAGAAGCTTATAAGAAAGGAGAGGAGAGGGGCAAAGAGCCAATCAGAGAGGGATGGTGACAGAAGCCAATAAGAAAGGAGAGGAGAGGGGCAAAGAGCCAATCAGAGAGGGATGGTGACAGAAGCCTATAAGAAAGGAGAGGAGAGGGGCAAAGAGCCAATCAGAGAAGGATGGTGACAGAAGCCAATAAGAAAGGAGAGGGGAGGGACAAAGAGTTGATTAGAGAGGAGTGGTGACAGAAGCCAATAAGAAAGGAGAGGGGAGGGACAAAGAGTTGATTAGAGAGGAGTGGTGACAGAAGCCAATAAGAAAGGAGAGGAGAGGGGCAAAGAGATGATCAGAGAGGGGTGGTGACAGAAGCCAATAAGAAAACTTTTAAGATGACTCCTAGATTTTACAAAGAATTGTCGATCCCTGCTGTAATGTGTGTACCCCACCACCTCTGTGTCTTTAACCTTCTCTGTGTACCCCACCACGCCTGTGTCCTTCACCTCCTCTGTGTACCCCAACACCCCTGTCTTTCACCTTCTCTGTGTACCCCAACACCCCTGTGTCTTTCACCTTCTCTGTGTACTCCATCACCTCTGTATGCCTCTCCTCCTCTATGTCATCACCACTTCTGTGTGCCCCACCACTTCTGTGTGCCCCACCATTTCTGTGTGCCTCACCACTTCTGTGTACCCCACCACTTCTGTGTGCCCCGCCACCTCTGTATGGCTCACCTCCTCTGTGTACCCCACCAACCCTTTGTCCATCACCTCCTCTGGGTACCCCACCACCTCTGTGTACCCCAACACCTTTGTGTGCCTCACCTCCTCTGTGTACCCAAACACCTCCCTCTGTGTGCCTCACTAGAAGCAGGGAGTGAAAACTGCATGGTTAAAATAGAGATATAGAGTATGAGTGGTGCAGGGGGTAAGTAAGGGAAGGCGAAAGAGGAGCAGGGGTGCGAGGCATTATGGAAATGCTGACACAACCCTGTTTTGAGTAGCCACGCCCCTGAAATATGTGGCCACACCAATTTCTTGTGTGTGCTTCTATGACATGCTCACAGGCAACCTCCATACCCCCACTTCAGAATTCCCACTTTGACCACTGTTTGGCTGGCTGTATTTGTGTGGAAGAGGTGTGTGTGTCTGTGTAGGTTTTTGTAAGTGTGTGTCTGTGTGTCTGTGTCAGTGTGTGTGTGTCTGGGGAGGTTATGGTTTGCTGAGAGACGATGCAGGGAGAGATGGTCTGGCTAAGAGATGCAGGGGGAAGGAAGTAACACAGGGGGAACGAGTCTGGTTGAACCGCTGTTGTATGATGATGACCTCGTCAATATTGCCACACAAACAGTCATCTTCCGGACGATGTGACCTACATGAATAATGAATGCCGACTGAAGATGCCGTCTTTCCATGGAGGATATATTTCTTCAGAGGTTCCACATTGTGAGAAACCACCGTATAGCTAAGGTGTATATGGAATGGAAAGAAATGTTCCCAGAGTGACAAGAAATGGGTGGCGTGCCATGTTGGCACTCCCTATTTTTAGTGGCAACACCCCTTCTATATGTGACCACACCCATTTTTTTCTGCGCGCCACTGGAGCGCATAAATGTCTATCTTTGTGTTTCTATGTGCGTGACGGGGGGACAAGCCATTCTTCAACTTGCTCTGGGCTCCAGAAACCCTAGTGATGCCTCTGGCTGGTTTTTTTTCCTAGGGAAGAGGCACACATCCCCCTGCAGAATAGGCTTGGACTAGGTGACAGGAGGACCCCTTGCTTTGGGTTTTCTTCTTATCGTGTCAACAGCACGGTAGGAATGCCTGTAAAATCTTGACCCGGATTGTGTGCAAACAAAGTATTTGTCATTGGAACCCTTACCACAGCCCAAAGTTATCATATCGCTCCTGAGGTGCTAGTAATACATATGAGCTTCCTAGAAATATTTTGTCATTCAGAATACAAGGCCTTTAGTGCTTTGTGAGTGTCATGAAATTAACATAACATTTTTGTTTTTATTTTAGTTTCTTCTTTGTTTTGGTCAGATTTTGTTTCTTTGTAAAGAAATTGCAAAACATCACTGAATCCTCTTAATATTTTCCATACAACTCATTTCACCATTGTTGTAAATGAGACAAGTGGGTAACAACAAGTACGGAGTAAGACCATATTCCTGATTCTATAGTAGCAGATATACAGTATTTACTGTAAGAATAGTTTATCACCTCATTTACTTTGCTAGACCTCACAGCCTCTTAACCTTCTAAGAGTCTCCATTATGAGAAAACAAAGACCACATCAAGCAAAATCAATTTTAAAATATATTTATTATATAAATTAATATATAAATTTTTAGCACAAGGAAAACAACACTTTATTTTTACTCTGCATTGTAAAATAAATTAGTGCCCAAGATTAGCCAGAGGATCTTACAAGCTTGTCCTATAAGAGGATCAAGATGGTGGAAGCCTCATGACTCACAAAGAATCATCCTTCAGCACTCAGGAGAGGAAAAACCCCCTGTGGAGGAAACCTCTTGGGACCCATGGCTTGAAGGACTGCCCGTCCCTCTGGGCACTAGGAGGCTATGCAGAGTTATATTTCCAAACTTATTTCAAATATGAACATTTGACACTAAAATGCAGTATACATTTCACCACATTAATAAATAACATTGGCTGACGTCATTAATGTTGCTCCTGTCCACATCTCCTGAGATTACCCTATTTACATTCCTCACAAAGCTGGAAAATTTTCTGAAGAGGATGGTCATCCCCTTTTGAGAAGCACCGAGTTTACCCGAATGGCTACTACATTTCGATAGATGTGCTGTGCTGCTAGAACCTCCAATTATAGAAATAAACAAGCTCCAGGTCATATTTATAAGAGATGCAGGGGGAAGGAAGTAACACAGGGGGAACGAGTCTGGTTGAACCGCTGTTGTATGATGATGACCTCGTCAATATTGCCACACAAACAGTCATCTTCCGGACGATGTGACCTACATGAATAATGAATGCCGACTGAAGATGCCGTCTTTCCATGGAGGATATATTTCTTCAGAGGTTCCACATTGTGAGAAACCACCGTATAGCTAAGGTGTATATGGAATGGAAAGAAATGTTCCCAGAGTGACAAGAAATGGGTGGCGTGCCATGTTGGCACGCCCTATTTTTAGTGGCAACACCCCTTCTATATGTGACCACACCCATTTTTTGCTGTTTTCGCATAAATGTCTATCTTTGTGTTTCTATGTGCGTGCCGGGGGGAGAAGCCGTTCTTCAACTTGCTCTGGGCTCCAGAAACCATAGTGATGCCTCTGGCTGGTTTTTTTCCTAGGGAAGAGGCACACATCCCCCTGTAGAATAGGCTGTAAATAGGAGACAGGAGGACCCCTTGCTTTGGGTTTTCTTCTTATCGTGTCAACAGCACAGGATCATAACATTGAGCAATTGCCTGGGACTTGGCAGACTCAATTAGGCATCTTGTAAGTGCATGTGAGCCAAATATGTCATTTTTAATCCATTCATAATGGCTACCTGTTCTGTAGGTGCACCCAACTGCTTCCAAGTCTGCAGGATGATTGCATTAAATAATTCAGTTGGACAGGGTATCCAACCTCTTTAAGAAATGCCTTAAAAAGTATCCTAAATAGTTGCTATTAAAGCGACTGTACCCTTCCATATGTCGTTTGCTTTATTTTCTCCAGCACAGAAGAGTATATATGTTAGAAATCATTTTATATTATTTCTATTTCACCTGATCTCTTTCATTTTTTGTGTCCTTTCTGGACTTGACCACTTCCCCAATGACATCATGTACCACCGCCATATCCTGCACATCGCCATTAGGTCATAACCTGAAACTATTATGTAGTGCGAAGGTGATCAAATCTCAATTCTATGTACAGGAAAGTTCTAGGAGGCGTGAAACAGATTTTGGGTGAAAGAAAGCAGAAGATTGGAAATTAAGTAAATGATGAATTTGAAAAGCAGCCTTAGTAGTACCAACTTATAGATTGCACCATGTTCTGTATTAAGATTATTTGAATATATTCATTACTTACTATTTATATGAGAAAATAAATACACGGTAGGAATCCCTTTAAAATCTTGACCCGGATTGTGTGCAAACAAAGTATTTGTCATTGGGACCCTTACCACAGCCCAAAGTTATCATATAGCTCCTGAGGTGCTAGTAATACATATGAGCTTCCTAGAAATATTTTGTCATTCAGAATACAAGGCCTTTAGTGCTTTGTGAGTGTCATGAAATTAAGATAACATTTTTGTTTTTATTTTAGTTTCTTCTTTGTTTTGGTCAGATTTTGTTTCTTTGTAAAGAAATTGCAAAACATCACTGGATCCTCTTAATATTTTCCATACAACTCATTTCACCATTGTCGTAAAGGAGACAAGTGGGTAACAACAAGTACGGAGTAAGACCATATTCCTGATTCTATAGTAGCAGATATACAGTATTTACTGTAAGAATAGTTTATCACCTCATTTACTTTGCTAGACCTCACAGCATCTTAACCTTCTAAGAGTCTCCATTATGAGAAAACAAAGACCACATCAAGCAAAATCAATTTTAAAATATATTTATTATATAAATTAATATATAAATTTTTAGCACAAGGAAAACAACACTTTATTTTTACTCTGCATTGTAAAATAAATTAGTGCCCAAGATTAGCCAGAGGATCTTACAAGCTTGTCCTATAAGAGGATCAAGATGGTGGAAGCCTCATGACTCACAAAGAATCATCCTTCAGCACTCAGGAGAGGAAAAACCCCCTGTGGAGGAAACCTCTTGGGACCCATGGCTTGAAGGACTGCCCGTCCCTCTGGGCACTAGGAGGCTATGCAGAGTTATATTTCCAAACTTATTTCAAATATGAACATTTGACACTAAAATGCAGTATACATTTCACCACATTAATAAATAACATTGGCTGACGTCATTAATGTTGCTCCTGTCCACATCTCCTGAGATTACCCTATTTACATTCCTCACAAAGCTGCGCAATTTTCTGAAGAGGATGGTCATCCCCTTTTGAGAAGCACCGAGTTTACCCGAATGGCTACTACATTTCGATAGATGTGCTGTGCTGTGCTGCTAGAACCTCCAATTATAGAAATAAACAAGCTCCAGGTCATATTTGAGGGTAGTCAAGCTCCAAGTCTTCAGGCACATCCAAGTGAAACGTCCTTGTCTTTGATTAGATACTTACCTCAAGAGGATATCTTTCCCTCAGTGGGCTGGGTGCAAGAGATGTATTTGGAGTATGTTAATGACAGCAATGATAATGCTATGTCAGTGTCCTGGGCAGTTAAGAGTGGTAGCAACAGCAAAGAGCTACCATTGTGACATCACAGCATGACATCTCTGATGTTCTACATTCCTTAAAGGAGAAGTGCACAAAATAATCTCTACTGATGTGTGATATGTTTATTTTCTCCATCACCTCTGCTTCCCATGATATACCTGCCATTTAATACACATCTGTCCCTTTGCCATCTCCATATTCACCAAAGTTCTCTTTTACTGAATCCACTCATTCAATCAATCAGTTCCTAGCAGCTCTTTCTCATTTCATTAACCTGCTGCTTCTGTCCAATTTTTATTTTTCAAGACTGCTACTTGGGTAGAAAACAAGCAAGGGATTGATTTAATATAAAAAAAACAATTAAAATGAAAATACTGTTGGAATGTTCATATACTGAAATTACATTAATAGCTAGGCCAAGGCTAATTATTTCTGCAACTCTATAGGTGTGTGCAAAGCCGAGCGATGTTTTCCTGCAGGATGACCAGCATTACATCAGCGTGCAATATTCTGATGGAAACGTGCTGCTAATTGAATCTCCCCAATAGTCTCTGTTCCCAGTATAGAATATAATTGGCAATGATGATGATACAGTGAAGGACCCATTATGTCCATTATACAGTAGACTTTCAGGATTGATAAATATTCAGTTTAGCCCAATGTAACTTGATCAGTATGCAATATATCCCTGTTATGCTTGGCCGCTATACAGATTAGGCCCACTGTACTAAATATACATACACTCTGGGGGTCGTTTAGAGTTGGCTGTGCTGGCAAAGTGACTGTGTAAGGGGGCACACTGCACGCTCATTTATGCTGCGCTATACTCTGCTGATTAAGTGCTGTGTCCAGAGACTCACATGGGCTGTGCTGGTAAATTGACTGTGTATAGGGGGCACACTGCTTGCTGATGTATGCTGCGCTATACTCTGCTGATTAAAGGGGCTGTGTCCAAACTCACAAGTGATTTTGTGTGCAAAAAAAAAAGTTTAATAATTAAAAAGTTAAAATTAAAAGTTTAAAATGTAAAACAAAGAAATAATTTTTGTGCTGTACCCCATTGTGTATTCATGCACCTTGACTCCTTGGGCTGTATCCCACTGTGTATTCAAGTACTGTGAATCCTTGGGCCTTAGCCCTCTGTGTATACAAGCACCATGACTCCTTGGCCCTTAGCCCTCTGTGTATACAAGCACCATGACTCCTTGTGCCGTAGCCCTCTCTGTACCTGTATACAAGCACTGTGACTCAGTGGGCTGTACCCCGCTGTGTATTCAAGTACTGTGATGTCTTGGGCTGTAGCCTGCAGTGTATACAAGTATCGTGACTTCTTGGGCCATAGCACTCTGTGTATAAAAGCACTGTGACTCCTTGGGCCTTAGCCCTCTGTGTAACTGTATACAAGTGCTGTGACTCCTTGGGCCTTAGCCCACTGTGCAAACAAGCAGCGTGACTCCTTGGGCTGTACCCCACTGTCTATACAAATACTGTGACTCCTTGGGCCATAGCCCACTGTGTATACATGCACCATGACTCCTTGGGCCTTAGCCCTCTGTGTGTCTATAACACACAAGTACTGTGACTCAGTAGTGAGTGGCAATGTTTCATAGATGTGCTTTAAACTGCAGTGTCTGTGCCGCCACTCTGTCACTTAGAAACCTGCCAGCTCACTGCAGCCTTTAGCCAATAATGGTGAAAATAATATTGTGATCTGTGAGGTGGTCTAAATTGACTGTGAATGAATGGAAATTTATGCTATTGGGGTTAATAATACTCTAGGAACAAAAAAAGCACAAATTATGTGATTTTAGCTTTTTTGGCAATTTTTGTAACAAAATCTAAATCCAAATCCAAAACCAGTCATGGTTCTTTGGTAAATCCAAATCGAAGGCCGGACAACGAATCAGAGCCAAATCCAAATCTAGCAAAAGAGGTCCGGCGCACATATCTAGTTTATATGTGTTTTTTCCTGTGGCACTACAGGTCCCAGCAGGTCCTGGATAATTTCTTCAAGCTTCAACATGATATCTCAGCCATGGGTATGCAGGCACTTGTAGTGCTAAAAGCACCTGCATACGCAAGCCGTTTTATTTATTTGGCTGGCTGTATTTGTGTGGAAGAGGTGTGTGTGTCTGTGTAGGCTTTTGTCAGTGTGTGTCTGTGTGTCTGTGTCAGTGTGTGTGTGTGTGGGGAGGTTATGGTTTGCTGAGAGACGATGCAGGGAGAGATGGTCTGGCTAAGAGATGCAGGGGGCAGGAAGTTACACAGGGGGAACGAGTCTTGTTGAACCGCTGTAGTAAGATGATGACCTTGTCAATATTCCCACACAAACAGTCATCTTCCGGATGATGTGACCTACATGAATAATGAATGCCGACTGAAGATGCCATCTTTCCATGGAGGATATATTTCTTCAGAGGTTCCACATTGTGAGAAACCACCGTATAGCTAAGGTGTATATGGAATGGAAAGAAATGTTCCCAGAGTGACAAGAAATGGGTGGCGTGCCATGTTGGCACGCCCTATTTTTAGTGGCAACACCCCTTCTATATGTGACCACACCCATTTTTTGCTGTTTTCGCATAAATGTCTATCTTTGTGTTTCTATGTGCGTGCCGGGGGGACAAGCCGTTCTTCAACTTGCTCTGGGCTCCAGAAACCATAGTGATGCCTCTGGCTGGTTTTTTTCCTAGGGAAGAGGCACACATCCCCCTGCAGAATAGGCTTGGACTAGGAGACAGGAGGACCCCTTGCTTTGGGTTTTCTTCTTATCGTGTCAACAGCACAGGATCATAACATTGAGCAATTGCCTGGGACTTGGCAGACTCAATTAGGCATCTTGTAAGTGCATGTGAGCCAAATATGTCATTTTTAATCCATTCATAATGGCTACCTGTTCTGTAGGTGCACCCAACTGCTTCCAAGTCTGCAGGATGATTGCATTAAAATTCAGTTGGACAGGGTATCCAACCTCTTTAAGAAATGCCTTAAAAAGTATCCTAAATAGTTGCTATTAAAGCGACTGTACCCTTCCATATGTCGTTTGCTTCATTTTCTCCAGCACAGAAGAGTATATATGTTAGAAATCATTTTATATTATTTCTATTTCACCTGATCTCTTTCATTTTTTGTGTCCTTTCTGGACTTGACCACTTCCCCAATGACATCATGTACCACCGCCATATCCTGCACATCGCCATTAGGTCATAACCTGAAACTATTATGTAGTGCGAAGGTGATCAAATCTCAATTCTATGTACAGGAAAGTTCTAGGAGGCGTGAAACAGATTTTGGGTGAAAGAAAGCAGAAGATTGGAAATTAAGTAAATGATGAATTTGAAAAGCAGCCTTAGTAGTACCAACTTATAGATTGCACCATGTTCTGTATTAAGATTATTTGAATATATTCATTACTTACTATTTATATGAGAAAATAAATACACGGTAGGAATCCCTTTAAAATCTTGACCCGGATTGTGTGCAAACAAAGTATTTGTCATTGGGACCCTTACCACAGCCCAAAGTTATCATATAGCTCCTGAGGTGCTAGTAATACATATGAGCTTCCTAGAAATATTTTGTCATTCAGAATACAAGGCCTTTAGTGCTTTGTGAGTGTCATGAAATTAAGATAACATTTTTGTTTTTATTTTAGTTTCTTCTTTGTTTTGGTCAGATTTTGTTTCTTTGTAAAGAAATTGCAAAACATCACTGGATCCTCTTAATATTTTCCATACAACTCATTTCACCATTGTCGTAAAGGAGACAAGTGGGTAACAACAAGTACGGAGTAAGACCATATTCCTGATTCTATAGTAGCAGATATACAGTATTTACTGTAAGAATAGTTTATCACCTCATTTACTTTGCTAGACCTCACAGCATCTTAACCTTCTAAGAGTCTCCATTATGAGAAAACAAAGACCACATCAAGCAAAATCAATTTTAAAATATATTTATTATATAAATTAATATATAAATTTTTAGCACAAGGAAAACAACACTTTATTTTTACTCTGCATTGTAAAATAAATTAGTGCCCAAGATTAGCCAGAGGATCTTACAAGCTTGTCCTATAAGAGGATCAAGATGGTGGAAGCCTCATGACTCACAAAGAATCATCCTTCAGCACTCAGGAGAGGAAAAACCCCCTGTGGAGGAAACCTCTGGGGACCCATGGCTCGAAGGACTGCCCGTCCCTCTGGGCACTAGGAGGCTATGCAGAGTTATATTTCCAAACTTATTTCAAATATGAACATTTGACACTAAAATGCAGTATACATTTCACCACATTAATAAATAACATTGGCTGACGTCATTAATGTTGCTCCTGTCCACATCTCCTGAGATTACCCTATTTACATTCCTCACAAAGCTGCGCAATTTTCTGAAGAGGATGGTCATCCCCTTTTGAGAAGCACCGAGTTTACCCGAATGGCTACTACATTTCGATAGATGTGCTGTGCTGCTAGAACCTCCAATTATAGAAATAAACAAGCTCCAGGTCATATTTGAGGGTAGTCAAGCTCCAAGTCTTCAGGCACATCCAAGTGAAACGTCCTTGTCTTTGATTAGATACTTACCTCAAGAGGATATCTTTCCCTCAGTGGGCTGGGTGCAAGAGATGTATTTGGAGTATGTTAATGACAGCAATGATAATGCTATGTCAGTGTCCTGGGCAGTTAAGAGTGGTAGCAACAGCAAAGAGCTACCATTGTGACATCACAGCATGACATCTCTGGTGTTCTACATTCCTTAAAGGAGAAGTGCACAAAATAATCTCTACTGATGTGTGATATGTTTATTTTCTCCATCACCTCTGCTTCCCATGATATACCTGCCATTTAATACACATCTGTCCCTTTGCCATCTCCATATTCACCAAAGTTCTCTTTTACTGAATCCACTCATTCAATCAATCAGTTCCTAGCAGCTCTTTCTCATTTCATTAACTGGCTGCTTCTGTCCAATTTTTATTTTTCAAGACTGCTACTTGGGTAGAAAACAAGCAAGGGATTGATTTAATATAAAAAAAACAATTAAAATGAAAATACTGTTGGAATGTTCATATACTGAAATTACATTAATAGCTAGGCCAAGGCTAATTATTTCTGCAACTCTATAGGTGTGTGCAAAGCCGAGCGATGTTTTCCTGCAGGATGACCAGCATTACATCAGCGTGCAATATTCTGATGGAAACGTGCTGCTAATTGAATCTCCCCAATAGTCTCTGTTCCCAGTATAGAATATAATTGGCAATGATGATGATACAGTGAAGGACCCATTATGTCCATTATACAGTAGACTTTCAGGATTGATAAATATTCAGTTTAGCCCAATGTAACTTGATCAGTATGCAATATATCCCTGTTATGCTTGGCCGCTATACAGATTAGGCCCACTGTACTAAATATACATACACTCTGGGGGTCGTTTAGAGTTGGCTGTGCTGGCAAAGTGACTGTGTAAGGGGGCACACTGCACGCTCATTTATGCTGCGCTATACTCTGCTGATTAAGTGCTGTGTCCAGAGACTCACATGGGCTGTGCTGGTAAATTGACTGTGTATAGGGGGCACACTGCTTGCTGATGTATGCTGCGCTATACTCTGCTGATTAAAGGGGCTGTGTCCAAACTCACAAGTGAGTTTGTGTGCAAAAAAAAAAGTTTAATAATTAAAAAGTTAAAGTTAAAAGTTTAAAATGTAAAACAAAGAAATAATTTTTGTGCTGTACCCCATTGTGTATTCATGCACCTTGACTCCTTGGGCTGTATCCCACTGTGTATTCAAGTACTGTGAATCCTTGGGCCTTAGCCCTCTGTGTATACAAGCACCATGACTCCTTGGCCCTTAGCCCTCTGTGTATACAAGCACCATGACTCCTTGTGCCGTAGCCCTCTCTGTACCTGTATACAAGCACTGTGACTCAGTGGGCTGTACCCCGCTGTGTATTCAAGTACTGTGATGTCTTGGGCTGTAGCCTGCAGTGTATACAAGTATCGTGACTTCTTGGGCCATAGCACTCTGTGTATAAAAGCACTGTGACTCCTTGGGCCTTAGCCCTCTGTGTAACTGTATACAAGTGCTGTGACTCCTTGGGCCTTAGCCCACTGTGCAAACAAGCAGCGTGACTCCTTGGGCTGTACCCCACTGTCTATACAAATACTGTGACTCCTTGGGCCATAGCCCACTGTGTATACATGCACCATGACTCCTTGGGCCTTAGCCCTCTGTGTGTCTATAACACACAAGTACTGTGACTCAGTAGTGAGTGGCAATGTTTCATAGATGTGCTTTAAACTGCAGTGTCTGTGCCGCCACTCTGTCACTTAGAAACCTGCCAGCTCACTGCAGCCTTTAGCCAATAATGGTGAAAATAATATTGTGATCTGTGAGGTGGTCTAAATTGACTGTGAATGAATGGAAATTTATGCTATTGGGGTTAATAATACTCTAGGAACAAAAAAAGCACAAATTATGTGATTTTAGCTTTTTTGGCAATTTTTGTAACAAAATCTAAATCCAAATCCAAAACCAGTCATGGTTCTTTGGTAAATCCAAATCGAAGGCCGGACAACGAATCAGAGCCAAATCCAAATCTAGCAAAAGAGGTCCGGCGCACATATCTAGTTTATATGTGTTTTTTCCTGTGGCACTACAGGTCCCAGCAGGTCCTGGATAATTTCTTCAAGCTTCAACATGATATCTCAGCCATGGGTATGCAGGCACTTGTAGTGCTAAAAGCACCTGCATACGCAAGCCGTTTTATTTATTTGGCTGGCTGTATTTGTGTGGAA
This sequence comes from Taudactylus pleione, assembly GCA_031769625.1. Classification (NCBI taxonomy): domain Eukaryota; kingdom Metazoa; phylum Chordata; class Amphibia; order Anura; family Myobatrachidae; genus Taudactylus; species Taudactylus pleione. The sequence continues at coordinate 7,434,007 of JAUIMM010000614.1, forward strand.
GAGGTGTGTGTGTCTGTGTAGGCTTTTGTCAGTGTGTGTCTGTGTGTCTGTGTCAGTGTGTGTGTGTGTGGGGAGGTTATGGTTTGCTGAGAGACGATGCAGGGAGAGATGGTCTGGCTAAGAGATGCAGGGGGCAGGAAGTTACACAGGGGGAACGAGTCTTGTTGAACCGCTGTTGTAAGATGATGACCATGTCAATATTCCCACACAAACAGTCATCTTCCGGATGATGTGACCTACATGAATAATGAATGCCGACTGAAGATGCCATCTTTCCATGGAGGATATATTTCTTCAGAGGTTCCACATTGTGAGAAACCACCGTATAGCTAAGGTGTATATGGAATGGAAAGAAATGTTCCCAGAGTGACAAGAAATGGGTGGCGTGCCATGTTGGCACGCCCTATTATTAGTGGCAACACCCCTTCTATATGTGACCACACCCATTTTTTGCTGTTTTCGCATAAATGTCTATCTTTGTGTTTCTATGTGCGTGCCGGGGGGACAAGCCGTTCTTCAACTTGCTCTGGGCTCCAGAAACCATAGTGATGCCTCTGGCTGGTTTTTTTCCTAGGGAAGAGGCACACATCCCCCTGCAGAATAGGCTTGGACTAGGAGACAGGAGGACCCCTTGCTTTGGGTTTTCTTCTTATCGTGTCAACAGCACAGGATCATAACATTGAGCAATTGCCTGGGACTTGGCAGACTCAATTAGGCATCTTGTAAGTGCATGTGAGCCAAATATGTCATTTTTAATCCATTCATAATGGCTACCTGTTCTGTAGGTGCACCCAACTGCTTCCAAGTCTGCAGGATGATTGCATTAAAATTCAGTTGGACAGGGTATCCAACCTCTTTAAGAAATGCCTTAAAAAGTATCCTAAATAGTTGCTATTAAAGCGACTGTACCCTTCCATATGTCGTTTGCTTCATTTTCTCCAGCACAGAAGAGTATATATGTTAGAAATCATTTTATATTATTTCTATTTCACCTGATCTCTTTCATTTTTTGTGTCCATTCTGGACTTGACCACTTCCCCAATGACATCATGTACCACCGCCATATCCTGCACATCGCCATTAGGTCATAACCTGAAACTATTATGTAGTGCGAAGGTGATCAAATCTCAATTCTATGTACAGGAAAGTTCTAGGAGGCGTGAAACAGATTTTGGGTGAAAGAAAGCAGAAGATTGGAAATTAAGTAAATGATGAATTTGAAAAGCAGCCTTAGTAGTACCAACTTATAGATTGCACCATGTTCTGTATTAAGATTATTTGAATATATTCATTACTTACTATTTATATGAGAAAATAAATACACGGTAGGAATCCCTTTAAAATCTTGACCCGGATTGTGTGCAAACAAAGTATTTGTCATTGGGACCCTTACCACAGCCCAAAGTTATCATATAGCTCCTGAGGTGCTAGTAATACATATGAGCTTCCTAGAAATATTTTGTCATTCAGAATACAAGGCCTTTAGTGCTTTGTGAGTGTCATGAAATTAAGATAACATTTTTGTTTTTATTTTAGTTTCTTCTTTGTTTTGGTCAGATTTTGTTTCTTTGTAAAGAAATTGCAAAACATCACTGGATCCTCTTAATATTTTCCATACAACTCATTTCACCATTGTCGTAAAGGAGACAAGTGGGTAACAACAAGTACGGAGTAAGACCATATTCCTGATTCTATAGTAGCAGATATACAGTATTTACTGTAAGAATAGTTTATCACCTCATTTACTTTGCTAGACCTCACAGCATCTTAACCTTCTAAGAGTCTCCATTATGAGAAAACAAAGACCACATCAAGCAAAATCAATTTTAAAATATATTTATTATATAAATTAATATATAAATTTTTAGCACAAGGAAAACAACACTTTATTTTTATTCTGCATTGTAAAATAAATTAGTGCCCAAGATTAGCCAGAGGATCTTACAAGCTTGTCCTATAAGAGGATCAAGAAGGGTGGAAGCCTCATGACTCACAAAGAATCATCCTTCAGCACTCAGGAGAGGAAAAACCCCCTGTGGAGGAAACCTCTTGGGACCCATGGCTTGAAGGACTGCCCGTCCCTCTGGGCACTAGGAGGCTATGCAGAGTTATATTTCCAAACTTATTTCAAATATGAACATTTGACACTAAAATGCAGTATACATTTCACCACATTAATAAATAACATTGGCTGACGTCATTAATGTTGCTCCTGTCCACATCTCCTGAGATTACCCTATTTACATTCCTCACAAAGCTGCGCAATTTTCTGAAGAGGATGGTCATCCCCTTTTGAGAAGCACCGAGTTTACCCGAATGGCTACTACATTTCGATAGATGTGCTGTGCTGCTAGAACCTCCAATTATAGAAATAAACAAGCTCCAGGTCATATTTGAGGGTAGTCAAGCTCCAAGTCTTCAGGCACATCCAAGTGAAACGTCCTTGTCTTTGATTAGATACTTACCTCAAGAGGATATCTTTCCCTCAGTGGGCTGGGTGCAAGAGATGTATTTGGAGTATGTTAATGACAGCAATGATAATGCTATGTCAGTGTCCTGGGCAGTTAAGAGTGGTAGCAACAGCAAAGAGCTACCATTGTGACATCACAGCATGACATCACTGGTGTTCTACATTCCTTAAAGGAGAAGTGCACAAAATAATCTCTACTGATGTGTGATATGTTTATTTTCTCCATCACCTCTGCTTCCCATGATATACCTGCCATTTATTACATATCTGTCCCTTTGCCATCTCCATATTCACCAAAGTTCTCTTTTACTGCATCCACTCATTCAATCAATCAGTTCCTAGCAGCTCTTTCTCATTTCATTAACCTGCTGCTTCTGTCCAATTTTTATTTTTCAAGACTGCTACTTGGGTAGAAAACAAGCAAGGGATTGATTTAATATAAAAAACACAATTAAAATGAAAATACTGTTGGAATGTTCATATACTGAAATGACATTAATAGCTAGGCCAAGGCTAATTATTTCTGCAACTCTATAGGTGTGTGCAAAGCCGAGCGATGTTTTCCTGCAGGATGACCAGCATTACATCAGCGTGCAATATTCTGATGGAAACGTGCTGCTAATTGAATCTCCCCAATAGTCTCTGTTCCCAGTATAGAATATAATTGGCAATGATGATGATACAGCGAAGGACCCATTATGTCCATTATACAGTAGACTTTCAGGATTGATAAATATTCAGTTTAGCCCAATGTAACTTGATCAGTATGCAATATATCCCTGTTATGCTTGGCCGCTATACAGATTAGGCCCACTGTACTAAATATACATACACTCTGGGGGTCGTTTAGAGTTGGCTGTGCTGGCAAAGTGACTGTGTAAGGGGGCTCACTGCATGCTCATTTATGCTGCGCTATACTCTGCTGATTAAGTGCTGTGTCCAGAGACTCACATGGGCTGTGCTGGTAAATTGACTGTGTATAGGGGGCGCACTGCTCGCTGATGTATGCTGCGCTATACTCTGCTGATTAAAGGGGCTGTGTCCAAACTCACAAGTGAGTTTGTGTGCAAAAAAAAAAGTTTAATAATTAAAAAGTTAAAGTTAAAAGTTTAAAATATAAAACAAAGAAAAATTTTTTTGTGCTGTACCCCATTGTGTATACATGCACCTTGACTCCTTGGGCTGTATCCCACTGTGTATTCAAGTACTGTGAATCCTTGGGCCTTAGCCCTCTGTGTATACAAGCACCATGACTCCGTGGCCCTTAGCCCTCTGTGTATACAAGCACCATGACTCCTTGTGCCGTAGCCCTCTCTGTACCTGTATACAAGCACTGTGACTCAGTGGGCTGTACCCTGCTGTGTATTCAAGTACTGTGATGTCTTGGGCTGTAGCCTGCAGTGTATACAAGTATCGTGACTTCTTGGGCCATAGCACTCTGTGTATAAAAGCACTGTGACTCCTTGGGCCTTAGCCCTCTGTGTAACTGTATACAAGTGCTGTGACTCCTTGGGCCTTAGCCCACTGTGCAAACAAGCAGCGTGACTCCTTGGGCTGTACCCCACTGTCTATACAAATACTGTGACTCCTTGGGCCATAGCCCACTGTGTATACATGCACCATGACTCCTTGGGCCTTAGCCCTCTGTGTGTCCATAACACACAAGTACTGTGACTCAGTTGTGAGTGGCAATGTTTCATAGATGTGCTTTAAACTGCAGTGTCTGTGCCGCCACTCTGTCACTTAGAAACCAGCCAGCTCACTGCAGCCTTTAGCCAATAATGGTGAAAATAATATTGTGATCTGTGAGGTGGTCTAAATTGACTGTGAATGACTGGAAATTTATGCTATTGGGGTTAATAATACTCTAGGAACAAAAAAAGCACAAATTATGTGATTTTAGCTTTTTTGGCAATTTTTGTAACAAAATCTAAATCCAAATCCAAAACCAGTCATGGTTCTTTGGTAAATCCAAATCGAAGGCCGGACAACGAATCAGAGCCAAATCCAAATCTAGCAAAAGTGGTCCGGCGCACATATCTAGTTTATATGTGTTTTTTCCTGTGGCACTACAGGTCCCAGCAGGTCCTGGATAATTTCTTCAAGCTTCAACATGATTTCTCAGCCATGGGTATGCAGGCACTTGTAGTGCTAAAAGCGCCTGCATACGCAAGCCGTTTTATTTATTTGGCTGGCTGTATTTGTATGGAAGAGGTGTGTGTGTCTGTGTAGGCTTTTGTCAGTGTGTGTCTGTGTGTCTGTGTCAGTGTGTGTGTGTCTGGGGAGGTTATGGTTTGCTGAGAGATGATGCAGGGAGAGATGGTCTGGCTAAGAGATGCAGGGGGAAGGAAGTAACACAGAGGGAACGAGTCTGGTTGAACCGCTGTTGTAAGATGATGACCTTGTCAATTTTCCCACACAAACAGTCATCTTCCGGACGATGTGACCTACATGAATAATGAATGCCGACTGAAGATGCCATCTTTCCATGGAGGATATATTTCTTCAGAGGTTCCACATTGTGAGAAACCACCGTATAGCTAAGGTGTATATGGAATGGAAAGAAATGTTCCCAGAGTGACAAGAAATGGGGCGTGCCATGTTGGCACGCCCCATTTTTAGTAGCAACACCCCTTCTATATGTGACCACACCCATTTTTTTCTGCGCGCCCCTGGAGCGAATAAATGTCTATCTTTGTGTTTCTATGTGCGTGCCGGGGGGACAAGCCAATCTTCAACTTGCTCTGGGCTCCAGAAACCCTAGTGATGCCTCTGGCTGGTTTTTTTCCTAGGGAAGAGGCACACATCCCCCTGCAGAATAGGCTTGGACTAGGTGACAGGAGGACCCCTTGCTTTGGGTTTTCTTCTTATCGTGTCAACAGCACAGGATCATAACATTGAGCAATTGCCTGGGACTTGGCAGACTCAATTAGGCATCTTGTAAGTACATGTGAGCCAAATATGTCATTTTTAATCCATTCATAATGGCTACCTGTTCTGCAGGTGCACCCAACTGCTTCCAAGTCTGCAGGATGATTGCATTAAATAATTCAGTTGGACAGGGTATCCAACCTCTTTAAGAAATGCCTTAAAAAGTATCCTAAATAGTTGCTATTAAAGCGACTGTAACCTTCCATATGTCGTTTGCTTCATTTTCTCCAGCACAGAAGAGTATATATGTTAGAAATCATTTTATATTATTTCTATTTCACCTGATCTCTTTCATTTTTTAAGTCCTTTCTGGACTTGACCACATCCCCAATGACATCATGTACCACCGCCATATCCTGCACATCGCCATTAGGTCATAACCTGAAACTATTATGTAGTGCGAAGGTGATCAAATCTCAATTCTATGTACAGGAAAGTTCTGGGAGGCGTGAAACAGATTTTGGGTGAAAGAAAGCAGAAGATTGGAAATTAAGTAAATGATGAATTTGATAAGCAGCCTTAGTAGTACCAACATATAGATTGCACCATGTTCTGTATTAAGATTATTTGAATATATTCATTACTTACTATTTATATGAGAAAATAAATACACGGTAGGAATCCCTTTAAAATCTTTACCCGGATTGTGTGCAAACAAAGTATTTGTCATTGGGACCCTTACCACAGCCCAAAGTTATCATATCGCTCCTGAGGTGCTAGTAATACATATGAGCTTCCTAGAAATATTTTGTCATTCAGAATACAAGGCCTTTAGTGCTTTGTGAGTGTCATGAAATTAACATAACATTTTTGTTTTTATTTTAGTTTCTTCTTTGTTTTGGTCAGATTTTGTTTCTTTGTAAAGAAATTGCAAAACATCACTGGATCCTTTTAATATTTTCCATACAACTCATTTCACCATTGTTGTAAACGAGACAAGTGGGTAACAACAAGTACGGAGTAAGACCATATTCCTGATTCTATAGTAGCAGATATACAGTATTTACTGTAAGAATAGTTTATCACCTCATTTACTTTGCTAGACCTCACAGCCTCTTAACCTTCTAAGAGTCTCCATTATGAGAAAACAAAGACCACATCAAGCAAAATCAATTTTAAAATATATTTATTATATAAATTAATATATAAATTTTTAGCACAAGGAAAACAACACTTTATTTTTACTCTGCATTGTAAAATAAATTAGTGCCCAAGATTAGCCAGAGGATCTTACAAGCTTGTCCTATAAGATGATCAAGATGGTGGAAGCCTCATGACTCACAAAGAATCATCCTTCGGCACTCAGGAGAGGAAAAACCCCCTGTGGAGGAAACCTCTGGGGACCCATGGCTTGAAGGACTGCCCGTCCCTCTGGGCACTAGGAGGCTATGCAGAGTTATATTTCCAAACTTATTTCAAATATGAACATTTGACACTAAAATACAGTATACATTTCACCACATTAATAAATAACATTGGCTGACATCACTAATGTAGCTCCTGTCCACATCTCCAGAGATTACCCAATTTACAATCCTCACAAAGCTGCACAATTTTCTGAAGAGGATGGTCATCCCCTTTTGAGAAGCACCGAGTTTACCCGAATGGCTACTACATTTCGATAGATGTGCTGTGCTGCTAGAACCTCCAATTATAGAAATAAACAAGCTCCAGGTCATATTTGAGGGTAGTCAAGCTCCAAGTCTTCAGGCACATCCAAGTGAAACGTCCTTGTCTTTGATTAGATACTTACCTCAAGAGGATATCTTTCCCTCAGTGGGCTGGGTGCAAGAGATGTATTTGGAGTATGTTAATGACAGCAATGATAATGCTATGTCAGTGTCCTGGGCAGTTAAGAGTGGTAGCAACAGCAAAGAGCTACCATTGTGACATCACAGCATGACATCACTGGTGTTCTACATTCCTTAAAGGAGAAGTGCACAAAATAATCTCTACTGATGTGTGATATGTTTATTTTCTCCATCACCTCTGCTTCCCATGATATACCTGCCATTTATTACACATCTGTCCCTTTGCCATCTCCATATTCACCAAAGTTCTCTTTTACTGCATCCACTCATTCAATCAATCAATCAGTTCCTAGCAGCTCTTTCTCATTTCATTAACCTGCTGCTTCTGTCCAATTTTTATTTTTCAAGACTGCTACTTGGGTAGAAAACAAGCAAGGGATTGATTTAATATAAAAAACACAATTAAAATTAAAATACTGCTGGAATGTTCATATACTGAATTGACATTAATAGCTAGGCCAAGGCTAATTATTTCTGCAACTCTATAGGTGTGTGCAAAGCCGAGCGATGTTTTCCTGCAGGATGACCAGCATTACATCAGCGTGCAATATTCTGATGGAAACGTGCTGCTAATTGAATCTCCCCAATAGTCTCTGTTCCCAGTATAGAATATAATTGGCAATGATGATGATGCAGCGAAGGACCCATTATGTCCATTATACAGTAGACTTTCAGGATTGATAAATATTCAGTTTAGCCTAATGTAACTTGATCAGTATGCAATATATCCCTGTTATGCTTGGCCACTATACAGATTAGGCCCACTGTACTAAATATACATACACTCTGGGGGTCGTTTAGAGTTGGCTGTGCTGGCAAAGTGACTGTGTAAGGGGGCACACTGCACGCTCATGTATGCTGCGCTATACTCTGCTGATTAAGTGCTGTGTCCAGAGACTCACATGGGCTGTGCTGGTAAATTGACTGTGTATAGGGGGCACACTGCTCGCTGATGTATGCTGCGCTATACTCTGCTGATTAAAGGGGTTGTGTCCAAACTCACAAGTGAGTTTGTGTGCAAAAAAAAAAGTTTAATAATTAAAAAGTTAAAGTTAAAAGTTTAAAATGTTAAACAAAGAAAAAAATTTTTGTGCTGTACCCCATTGTGTATACATGCACCTTGACTCCTTGGGCTGTATCCTACTGTGTATTCAAGTACTGTGAATCCTTGGGCTTTAGCCCTCTGTGTATACAAGCACCATGACTCCTTGGCCCTTAGCCCTCTGTGTATACAAGCACCATGGCTCCTTGTGCCGTAGCCCTCTCTGTACCTGTATACAAGCACTGTGACTCAGTGGGCTGTACCCCACTGTGTATTCAAGTACTGTGATGTCTTGGGCTGTAGCCTGCAGTGTATACAAGTATCATGACATCTTGGGCCATTGCACTCTGTGTATAAAAGCACTGTGACTCCTTGGGCCTTAGCCCTCTGTGTAACTGTATACAAGTGCTGTGACTCCTTGGGCCTTAGCCCACTGTGTATACAAGCAGCATGACTCCTTGGGCTGTACCCCACTGTCTATACAAATACTGTGACTCCTTGGGCCATTGCCCAGTGTGTATACATGCACCATGACTCCTTGGGCCTTAGCCCTCTGTGTGTCCATAACACACAAGTACTGTGACTCAGTAGTGAGTGGCAATGTTTCATAGATGTGCTTTAAACTGCAGTGTCTGTGCCGCCACTCTGTCGCTTAGTAACCAGCCAGCTCACTGCAACCTTTAGCCAATAATGGTGAAAATAATATTGTGATCTGTGAGGTGGTTTAAATTGACTGTGAATGACTGGAAATTTATGCTATTGGGGTTAATAATACTCTAGGAACAAAAAAAGCCGAAATTATGTGATTTTAGCTTTTTTGGCAATTTTTGTAACAAAATCTAAATCCAAATCCAAAACCAGTCATGGTTTTTTGGTAAATCCAAATCGAAGGCCGGACAACGAATCAGAGCCAAATCCAAATCTAGCAGAAGTGGTCCGGCGCACATATCTAGTTTATATGTGTTTTTTCTTGTGGCACTACAGGTCCCAGCAGGTCCTGGATAATTTTTTCAAGCTTCAACATGATTTCTCAGCCATGGGTATGCAGGCACTTGTAGTGCTAAAAGCGCCTACATACGCAAGCCGTTTTATTTATTTGGCTGGCTGTATTTGTGTGGAAGAGGTGTGTGTGTCTGTGTAGGCTTTTGTCAGTGTGTGTCTGTGTGTCTGTGTCAGTGTGTGTGTGTCTGGGGAGGTTATGGTTTGCTGAGAGACGATGCAGGGAGAGATGGTCTGGCTAAGAGATACAGGGGGAAGGAAGTAACACAGAGGGAACGAGTCTGGTTGAACCGCTGTTGTAAGATGATGACCTTGTCAATATTCCCACACAAACAGTCATCTTCCGGACGATGTGACCTACATGAATAATGAATGCCGACTGAAGATGCCGTCTTTCCATGGAGGATATATTTCTTCAGAGGTTCCACATTGTGAGAAACCACCGTATAGCTAAGGTGTATATGGAATGGAAAGAAATGTTCCCAGAGTGACAAGAAATGGGTGGCATGCCATGTTGGCATGCCTCATTTTTAGTGGCAACACCCCTTCTATATGTGACCACACCCATTTTTTTCTGCGCGCCCCTGGAGCGCATAAATGTCTATCTTTGTGTTTCTATGTGCGTGCCGGGGGGACAAGCCATTCTTCAACTTGCTCTGGGCTCCAGAAACCCTAGTGATGCCTCTGGCTGGTTTTTTTCCTAGGGAAGAGGCACACATCCCCCCGCAGAATAGGCTTGGACTAGGTGACAGGAGGACCCCTTGCTTTGGGTTTTCTTCTTATCGTGTCAACAGCACAGGATCATAACATTGAGCAATTGCCTGGGACTTGGCAGACTCAATTAGGAATCTTGTAAGTACATGTGAGCCAAATATGTCATTTTTAATCCATTCATAATGGCTACCTGTTCTGTAGGTGCACCCAACTGCTTCCAAGTCTGCAGGATGATTGCATTAAATAATTCAGTTGGACAGGGTATCCAACGTCTTTAAGAAATGCCTTAAAAAGTATCCTAAATAGTTGCTATTAAAGCGACTGTAACCTTCCATATGTCGTTTGCTTCATTTTCTCCAGCACAGAAGAGTATATATGTTAGAAATCATTTTATATTATTTCTATTTCACCTGATCTCTTTCATTTTTTGTGTCCTTTCAGGACTTGACCACTTCCCCAATGACATCATGTACCACCGCCATATCCTGCACATCGCCATTAGGTCATAACCTTAAACTATTATGTAGTGCGAAGGTGATCAAATCTCAATTCTATGTACAGGAAAGTTCTGGGAGGCGTGAAACAGATTTTGGGTGAAAGAAAGCAGAAGATTGGAAATTAAGTAAATTATGAATTTGATAAGCAGCCTTAGTAGTACCAACTTATAGATTGCACCATGTTCTGTATTAAGATTATTTGAATATATTCATTACTTACTATTTATATGAGAAAAGAAATACACGGTAGGAATCCCTGTAAAATCTTGACCCGGATTGTGTGCAAACAAAGTATATTGGGACCCTTACCACAGCCCAAAGTTATCATATCGCTCCTGAGGTCCTAGTAATACATATGAGCTTCCTAGAAATATTTTGTCATTCAGAATACAAGGCCTTTTGTGCTTTGTGAGTGTCATGAAATTTACATAACATTTTTGTTTTTATTTCAGTTTCTTCTTTGTTTTGGTCAGATTTTGTTTCTTTCTAAAGAAATTGCAAAACATCACTGGATCCTCTTAATATTTTCCATACAACTCATTTCACCATTGTTGTAAACGAGACAAGTGGGTAACAACAAGTACGGAGTAAGACCATATTCCTGATTCTATAGAAGCAGATATACAGTATTTACTGTAAGAATAGTGTATCACCTCATTTACTTTGCAAGACCTCACAGCCTCTTTACCTTCTAAGAGTCTCCATTATGAAAAAACAAAGACCACATGAAGTAAAATCAATTTTAAAATATATTTGTTATAAATTTTTAGCACAACGAAAACAACACTTTATTTTTACTCTGCATTGTAAAATAAATTAGTGCCCAAGATTAGCCGGAGAATCTTACAAGCTTGTCCTATAAGAGGATCAAGATGGTGGAAGCCTCATGACTCACAAAGAATCATCCTTCAGCACTCAGGAGAGGAAAAACCCACTGTGGAGGAAACCTCTGGGGACCCATGGCTTGAAGGACTGCCCGTCCCTCTGGGCACTAGGAGGCTATGCAGAGTTATATTTCCAAACTTATTTCAAATATGAACATTTGACACTAAAATGCAGTATACATTTCACCACATTAATAAATAACATTGGCTGACGTCATTAATGTAGCTCCTCTCCACATCTCCTGATTTTACCCAATTTACATTCCTCACAAAGCTGCGCAATTTTCTGAAGAGGATGGTCATCCCCTTTTGAGAAGCACCGAGTTTACCCGAATGGCTACTACATTTCGATAGATGTGCTGTGCTGTTAGAACCTCCAATTATAGAAATAAACAAGCTCAAGGTCATATTTGAGGGTAGTCAAGCTCCAAGTCTGCAGGCACAACCAAGTTAAACGCCCTTGTCTTTGATTAGATACTTACCTCAAGAGGATATCTTACCCTCAGTGGGCTGGGTGCAAGAAATGTATTTGGAGTATGTTAATGACAGCAATGATAATGCTATGTCAGTGTCCTGGGAAGTTAAGAGTGGTAGCAACAGCAAAGAGCTACCATAGTGACATTACAGCATGACATCACTCGTGTTCTACATTCCTTAAAGGAGAAGTGCACAAAATAATCTCTACTGATTTGTGATATGTTTATTTTCTCCATCACCTCTGCTTCCCATGATATACCTGCCATTTATTACACATCTGTCTCTTTGCCATCTCCATATTCTCCAAAGTTCTCTTTTACTGCATCCACTCATTCAATCAATCAGTTCCTAGCAGCTCTTTCTCATTTCATTAACCTGCTGCTTCTGTCCAATTTTTATTTTTCAAGACTGCTACTTGGGTAGAAAACAAGCAAGGGATTGATTTAATATAAAAAACACAATTAAAATTAAAATACTGCTGGAATGTTCATATACTGAAATGACATTAATAGCTAGGCCAAGGCTATTTATTTCTGCAACTCTATAGGTGTGTGCAAAGCCGAGCGATGTTTTCCTGCAGGATGACCAGCATTACATCAGCGTGCAATATTCTGATGGAAACGTGCTGCTAATTGAATCTCTCCAATAGTCTCTGTTCCCAGTATAGAATATAATTGGCAATGATGATGATACAGCGAAGGACCCATTATGTCCATTATACAGTAGACTTTCTGGATTGATTAAAATATTCAGTTTAGCCTAATGTAACTTGATCAGTAAGCAATATATCCCTGCTATGCTTGGCCAATATACAGATTAGGCCGACTGTACTAAATATACATACACTCTGGGGGTCATTTAGAGTTGGCTGTGCTGGCAAAGTGACTGTGTAAGGGGGAACACTGCACGCTGATGTATGCTGCGCTATACTCTGCTGATTAAAGGGGCTGTGTCCAAACTCACAAGTGAGTTTGTGTGCAAAAAAAAAAAAGTTTAATAATTAAAAAGTTAAAGTTAAAAGTTTAAAATGGAAAACAAACAAAACATTTTTTGTGCTGTACCCCATTGTGTATACATGCACCTTGACTCCTTGGGCTGTATCCCACTGTGTATTCAAGTACTGTGAATCCTTGGGCCTTAGCCCTCTGTGTATACTAGCACCATGAATCCTGGCCCTTAGCCCTCTGTGTATACAAGCACCATGACTCCTTGTGCCGTAGCCCTCTCTGTACCTGTATACAAGCACTGTGACTCAGTGGGCTGTACCCCGCTGTGTATAAAAGTACTGTGATGTCTTGGGCTGTAGCCAGCAGTGTATACAAGTATCGTGACTTCTTTTAGCCATAGCTCTCTGTATATACAAGCACTGTGACTCCTTGGGCCTTAGCCCTCTGTGTAACTGTATACAAGTGCTGTGACTCCTTGGGCCTTAGCCCACTGTCTATACAAGCAGCGTGACTACTTGGGCTGTACCCCACTGTCTATACAAATACTGTGACTCCTTGGGCCATAGCCCACTGTGTAAACATGCATAATGACTCCTTGGGCCTTAGCCCTCTGTGTGTCCATAACACACAAGTACTGTGACTCAGTAGTGAGTGGCAATGTTTCATAGATGTGCTTTAAACTGCAGTGTCTGTGCCACCACTCTGTCGCTTAGCAACCAGCCAGCTCACTGCAGCCTTTAGCCAATAATGGTGAAAATAATATTGTGATCTGTGAGGTGGTCTAAATTGACTGTGAATGACTGGAAATTTATGCTATTGGGGTTAATAATACTCTAGGAACAAAAAAAGCCCAAATTATGTGATTTTAGCTTTTTTGGCAATTTTTGTAACAAAATCTAAATCCAAATCCAAAACCAGGCATGGTTCTTTGGTAAATCCAAATCGAAGGCCGGACAACGAATCAGAGCCAAATCCAAATCCAGCAAAAGTGGTCTGGCGCACATATCTAGTTTATATGTGTTTTTTCCTGTGGCACTACAGGTTCCAGCAGGTCCTGGATAATTTCTTCAAGCTTCAACATGATTTCTCAGCCATGCGTATGCAGGCACTTGTAGTGCTAAAAGCGCCTGCATACGCAAGCTGTTTTATTTATTTGGCTGGCTGTATTTGTGTGGAGGAGGTGTGTGTGTCTGTGTAGGCTTTTGTCAGTGTGTGTCTGTGTGTCTGTGTCAGTGTGTGTGTGTCTGGGGAGGTTATGGTTTGCTGAGAGACAATGCAGGGAGAGATGGTCTGGCTAAGAGATGCAGGGGGAATGAAAGCACATGGGGAACGAGTCTGGTTGAACCGCTGTTGTAAGATGATGACCTTCTCAATATACCCACACAAACAGTCATCTTCCAGACGATGTGACCTACATGAATAATGAATGCCGACTGAAGATGCCGTCTTTCCATGGAGGATATATTTCTTCAGAGGTTCCACATTGTGAGAAACCACCGTATAGCTAAGGTGTATATGGAATGGAAACAAATGTTCCCAGAGTGACAAGAAATGGGTGGCGTGCCATGTTGGCACACACCCCATTTTTAGTGGCAACACCCCTTCTATATGTGACCACACCCATTTTTTTGCTGTTTTCGCATAAATGTCTATCTTTGTGTTTCTATGTGCGTGCCGGGGGGACAAGCCGTTCTTCAACTTGCTCTGGGCTCCAGAAACCCTAGTGATGCCTCTGGCTGGTTTTTTTTCCTAAGGAAGAGGCACACATCCCCCTGCAGAATAGGCTTGGACTAGGTGACAGGAGGACCCCTTGCTTTGGGTTTTCTTCTTATCGTGTCAACAGCACAGGATCATAACATTGAGCAATTGCCTGGGACTTGGCAGACTCAATTAGGCATCTTGTAAGTGCATGTGAGCCAAATATGTCATTTTTAATCCATTCATAATGGCTACCTGTTCTGTAGGTGCACCCTACTGCTTCCATGTCTGCAGGATGATTGCATTAAATAATTCAGTTGGACAGGGTATCCAACCTCTTTAAGAAATGCCTTAAAAAGTATCCTAAATAGTTGCTATTAAAGGGACTGTAACCTTCCATATGTCGTTTGCTTCATTTTCTCCAGCACAGAAGAGTATATGTGTTAGAAATCATTTTATATTATTTCTATTTCACCTGATCTCTTTCATTTTTTGTGTCCTTTCTGGACTTGACCACTTCCCCAATGACATCATGTACCACCGCCATATCCTGCACATCGCCATTAGGTCATAACCTTAAACTATTATGTAGTGCGAAGGTGATCAAATCTCAATTCTATGTGCAGGATAGTTCTGGGAGGCGTGAAAAAGATTTTGGGTGAAAGAAAGCAGAAGATTGGAAATTAAGTAAATGATGAATTTGATAAGCAGTCTTAGTAGTACCAACATACAAATTGCACCATGTTCTGCATTAAGATTATTTGAATACATTCATTACTTACTATTTATATGAGAAAAGAAATACACGGTAGGAATCCCTGTAAAATCTTGACCCGGATTGTGTGCAAACAAAGTATTTGTCATTGGGACCCTTACCACAGCCAAAAGTTATCATATCGCTCCTGAGGTGCTAGTAATCCATATGAGCTTCCTAGAAATATTTTGTCATTCAGAATACAAGGCCTTTAGTGCTTTGTGAGTGTCATCAAATTAACATAACATTTTTGTTTTTATTTTAGTTTCTTCTTTGTTTTGGTCAGATTTTGTTTCTTTGTAAAGAAATTGCAAAACATCACTGGATCCTCTTAATATTTTCCATACAACTCATTTCACCATTGTTGTAAACGAGACAAGTGGGTAACAACAAGTATGGAGTAAGACCATATTCCTGATTCTATAGTAGCAGATATACAGTATTTACTGTAAGAATAGTTTATTACCTCATTTACTTTGCTAGACCTCACAGCCTCTTAACGTTCTAAGAGTCTCCATTATGAAAAAACAAAGACCACATCAAGCAAAATCAATTTTAAAATATATTTATTATAAATTTTTAGCACAAGGAAAACAACACTTTATTTTTACTCTGCATTGTAAAATAAATTAGTGCCCAAGATTAGCTGGAGGATCTTACAAGCTTGTCCTATAAGAGGATCAAGATGGTGGAAGCCTCATGACTCACAAAGAATCATCCTTCAGCACTCAGGAGAGGAATAACCCCATGTGGAGGAAACCTCTGGGGACCCATGGCTTGAAGGAATGCCCGTCCCTCTGGGCACTAGGAGGCTATGCAGAGGTATATTTCCAAACTTATTTCAAATATGAACATTTGACACTAAAATGCAGTATACATTTCACCACATTAATAAATAACATTGGCTGACATCATTAGTGTAGCTCCTGTCCACATCTCCTCAGATTACCCAATTTACATTCCTCATAAAGCTGCGCAATTTTCTGAAGAGGATGGTCATCTCCTTTTGAGGAGCACCGAGTTTACCCGAATGGCTACTACATTTCGATAGATGTGCTGTGCTGCTAGAACCTCCAATTATAGAAATAAACAAGCTCAAGGTCATATTTTAGGGTAGTCAAACTCCAAGTCTGCAGGCACATCCAAGTGAAACACCCTTGTCTTTGATTAGATACTTACTTCAAGAGGATATCTTTCCCTCAGTGGGCTGGGTGCAATAGATGTATTTGGAGTATGTTAATGACAGCAATGATAATGCTATGTCAGTGTCCTGGGCAGTTAAGAGTGGTAGCAACAGCAAAGAGCTACCATTGTGACTTCACAGCATGACATCTCTCGTGTTCTACATTCCTTAAAGGAGAAGTGCACAAAATAATCTCTACTGATGTGTGATATGTTTATTTTCTCCATCACCTCTGCTTCCCATGATATACCTGCCATTTATTACACATCTGTCCCTTTGCCATTTCCATATTCACCAAATTTCTCTTTTACTGCATCCAGTCATTCAATCAATCAGTTCCTAGCAGCTCTTTCTCATTTCATTAACCTGCTGCTTCTGTCCAATTTTTATTTTTCAAGACTGCTACTTGGGTAGAAAACAAGCAAGGGATTGATTTAATATAAAAAACACAATTAAAATGAAAATACTGTAGGAATGTTCATATACTGAAATGACATTAATAGCTAGGCCAAGGCTAGTTATTTCTGCAACTCTATAGGTGTGTGCAAAGCCGAGCGATGTTTCCCTGCAGGATGACCAGCATTACATCAGCGTGCAATATTCTGATGGAAACGTGCTGCTAACTGAATCTCCCCAATAATCTCTGTTCCCAGTATAGAATATAATTGGCAATGAAGATGATACAGCGAAGGACCCATTATGTCCATTATACAGTAGACTTTCAGGATTGATAAATATTCAGTTTAGCCTAATGTAACTTGATCATTATGCAATATATCCCTATTATGCTTGGCCACTATACAGATTAGTCCCACTGTACTAAATATACATACACTCTGGGGGTCGTTTAGAGTTGGCTGTGCTGGCAAAGTGACTGTGTAAGGGGGCACACTGCACGCTGATGTATGCTGCGCTATACTCTGCTGATTAAGTGCTGTGTCCAGAGACTCACATGGGCTGTGCTGATAAATTGACTGTGTATAGGGGGAACACTGCTCGCTGATGTATGCTGCGCTATACTCTGCTGATTAAAGGGGCTGTGTCCAAACTCACAAGTGAGTTTGTGTGCAAAAAAAAAAAGTTAAAAAATTAAAAAGTTAAAGTTAAAAGTTTAAAAAGTAAAACAAAAAAAACTTTTTTGTGCTGTACCCCATTGTGTATACATGCACCTTGACTCCTTGGGCTGTATCCCACTGTGTATTCAAGTACTGCGAATCCTTGGGCATTAGCCCTCTGTGTAAACAAGCACCATGACTCCTTGGCCCTTAGCCCTCTGTGTACACAATCACCATGACTCCTTGTGCCGTAGCCCTCTCTGTACCTGTATACAAGCACTGTGACTCGGTGGGCTGTACCCCGCTGTGTATACAAGTATTGTGATGTCTTGGGCTGTAGCCTGCAGTGTATACAAGTATCGTGACTTCTTGGGCCATAGCTCTCTGTATATACAAGCACCGTGACTCCTTGGGCCTTAGCCCTCTGTGTAACTGTATACAAGTGCTGTGACTCCTTGGGCCTTAGCCCACTGTATATACAAGCAGCGTGACTCCTTGAGCTGTACCCCACTGTCTATACAAATACTGTGACTCCTTGGGCCGTAGCCACTGTGTATACATGCACCATGACTCCTTGGGCCTTAGCCCTCTGTGTGTCCATAACACACAAGTACTGTGACTCAGTAGTGAGTGGCAATGTTTCATAGATGTGCTTTAAACTGCAGTGTCTGTGCCGCCACTCTGTCGCTTAGTAACCAGCCAGCTCACTGCAGCCTTTAGCGAATAATGGTGAAAATAATTTTGTGATCTGTGAGGTGGTCTAAATTGACTGTGAATGACTGGAAATTTATGCTATTGGGGTTAATAATACTCTAGGAACAAAAAAAGCCCAAATTATGTGATTTTAGCTTTTTTGGCAATTTTTGTAACAAAATCTAACTCCAAATCCAAAACCAGTCATGGTTCTTTGGTAAATCCAAATCGAAGGCCGGACTATGAATCAGAGCCAAATCCAAATCCAGCAAAAGTGGTCCGGCGCACATATCTAGTTTATATGTGTTTTTTCCTGTGGCACTCCAGGTCCCAGCAGGTCCTGGATAATTTCTTCAAGCTTCAACATGATTTCTCAGCCATGGGTATGCAGGCACTTGTAGTGCTAAAAGCACCTGCATACGCAAGCCGTTTTATTTATTTGGCTGGCTGTATTTGTGTGAAAGAGGTGTGTGTGTCTGTGTAGGCTTTTTCAGTGTGTGTGTGTCTGGGGAGGTTATGGTTTGCTGAGAGACGATGCAGGGAGAGATGGTCTGGCTAAGAGATGCAGGGTGCAGGAAGAAACACAGGGGGAACGAGTCTGGTTGAACCGCTGTTGTAAGATGATGACCTTGTCAATATTCCCACACAAACAGTCATCTTCCGGACGATGTGACCTACATGAATAATGAATGCCGACTGAAGATGCCTTCTTTCCATGGAGGATATATTTCATCAGAGGTTCCACATTGTGAGAAACCACCGTATAGCTAAGGTGTATATGGAATGGAAAGAAATGTTCCCAGAGTGACAAGAAATGGGTGGCGTGCCATGTTAGCATGCCCCATTTTTAGTAGCAACACCCCTTCTATATGTGACCACACCCATTTATTGCTGCACGCCCGAGGCGCGCATAAATGTCTATCTTTGTTTTTCTATGTGCGTGCTGGGGGGACAAACAGTTCTTCAACTTGCTCTGGGCTCCAGAAACCCTAGTGATGCCTCTGGCTGTTTTTTTTCCTAGGGAAGAGGCACACATCCCCCTGCAGAATAGGCTTGGACTAGGTGACAGGAGGGCCCCTTGCTTTGGGTTATCTTCTTTTCGTGTCAACAGCACAGGATCATAACATTGAGCAATTGCCTGGGACGTTGGCAGACACAATTAGGCATCTTGTAAGTGCATGTGAGCCAAATATGTCATTTTTAATCCATTCATAATGGCTATCTGTTCTGCAGGTGCACCCAACTGCTTCCAAGTCTGCAGGATGATTGCATTAAATAATTCAGTTGGACAGGGTATCCAACCTCTTTAAGAAATGCCTTGAAAAGCATCCTAAATAGTTGCTATTAAAGGGATTGTAACCTTCCATATGTCGTTTGCTTCATTTTCTCCAGCACAGAAGAGTTTATATGTTAGAAATCATTTTACATTATTTCTATTTCACCTGATCTCTTTCATTTTTTGTGTACTTTCTGGACTTGACCACTTCCCCAATGACATCATGTACCACCGCCATATCCTGCACATCGCCATTAGGTCATAACCTTAAACTATTATGTAGTGCGAAGGTGATCAAATCTCAATTCTATGTACAGGATAATTCTGGGAGGCATGAAACAGATTTTGGGTGAAAGAAAGCAGAAGATTGGAAATTAAGTAAATGATGAATTTGATAAGCAGTCTTCGTAGTACCAACATATAAATTGCACCATGTTCTGTATTAAGATTATTTGAATATATTCATTACTTACTATTTATATGAGTAAAGAAATACACGGTAGGAATCCCTGTAAAATCTTGACCTGGATTGTGTGCAAACAAAGTATTTGTCATTGGGACCCTTACCACAGCCCAAAGTTATCATATCGCTCCTGAGGTGCCAGTAATCCATATGAGCTTCCTAGAAATATTTTGTCATTCAGAATACAAGGCCTTTAGTGCTTTGTGAGTGTCATGAAATTAACATAACATTTTTGTTTTTATTTTAGTTTCTTCTTTGTTTTGGTCAGATTTTGTTTCTTTGTAAAGAAATTGCAAAACATCACTGGATCCTCTTAATATTTTCCATACAACTCATTTCACCATTGTTGTAAACGAGACAAGTGGGTAACAACAAGTATGGAGTAAGACCATATTCCTGATTCTATAGTAGCAGATATACAGTATTTACTGTAAGAATAGTTTATCACCTCATTTACTTTGCTAGACCTCACAGCCTCTTAACCTTCTAAGAGTCTCCATTATGAAAAAACAAAGACCACATCAAGCAAAATCAATTTTAAAATATATTTGTTATAAATTTTTAGCACAAGGAAAACAACACATTATTTTTACTCTGCATTGTAAAATAAATTAGTGCCCAAGATTAGCCGGAGGATCTTACAAGCTTGTCCTATAAGAGGATCAAGATTGTTGAAGCCTCATGACTCACAAAGAATCATCCTTCAGCACTCAGGAGAGGAAAAAAACCTCTGTGGAGGAAACCTCTGGGGACCCATGGCTTGAAGGACTGCCCGTCCCTCTGGGCACTAGGAGGCTATGCAGAGTTATATTTCCAAACTTATTTCAAATATGAACATTTGACACTAAAATGCAGTATACATTTCACCACATTAATAAATAACATTGGCTGACGTCATTAATGTAGCTCCTGTCCAAATCTCCTGAGATTACCCAATTTACATTCCTCACAAAGCTGCGCAATTTTCTGAAGAGGATGGTCATCCCCTTTTGAGAAGCACCGAGTTTACCCGAATGGCTACTACATTTCGATAGATGTGCTGTGCTGCTAGAACCTCCAATTGTAGAAATAAACAAGCTCAAGGTCATATTTTAGGGTAGTCAAGCTCCAAGTCTGCAGGCACATCCAAGTGAAACAGCCTTGTCTTTGATTAGATACTTACCTCAAGAGGATATCTTTCCCTCAGCGGGCTGGGTGCAAGAGATGTATTTGGAGTATGTTAATGACAGCAATGATAATGCTATGTCAGTGTCCTGGGCAGTTAAGAGTGGTAGCAACAGCAAAGAGCTACCATTGTGACATCACAGCATGACATCACTCATGTTCTACATTCCTTAAAGGAGAAGTGCACAAAATAATCTCTGCTGATGTGTGATATGTTTATTTTCTCCATCACCTCTGCTTCCCATGATATACCTGCCATTTATTACACATCTGTCCCTTTGCCATTTCCATATTCACCAAAGTTCTCTTTTACTGCATCCAGTCATTCAATCAATCAGTTCCTAGCAGCTCTTTCTCATTTCATTAACCTGCTGCTTCTGTCCAATTTTTATTTTTCAAGACTGCTACTTGGGTAGAAAACAAGCAAGGGATTGATTTAATCTAAAAAACACAATTAAAATGAAAATACTGTTGGAATGTTCATATACTGAAATGACATTAATAGCTAGGCCAAGGCTAATTATTTCTGCAACTCTATAGGTGTGTGCAAAGCCGAGCGATGTTTTCCTGCAGGATGACCAGCATTACATCAGCGTGCAGTATTCTGATGGAAACGTGCTGCTAATTGAATCTCACCAATAGTCTCTGTTCCCAGTGTAGAATATAATTGGCAATGATGATGATACAGCGAAGGACCCATTATGTCCATTATACTGTAGACTTTCAGGATTGATAAATATTCAGTTTAGCCTAATGTAACTTGATCAGTATGCAATATATCCCTATTATGCTTGGCCACTATACAGATTAGGCCCACTGTACTAAATATACATACACTGTGGGGGTCGTTTAGAGTTGGCTGTGCAGGCAAAGTGACTGTGTAAGGGGGCACACTGCATGCTGATGTATGCTGCGCTACACTCTGCTGATTAAGTGCTGTGTCCAGAGACTCACATGGGCTGTGCTGGTAAATTGACTGTGTATAGGGGGAACACTGCTCGCTGATGTATGCTGCGCTATACTCTGCTGATTAAAGGGGCTGTGTCCAAACTCACAAGTGAGATTGTGTGCAAAAAAAAAAAGTTTAAAATTAAAAAGTTAAAGTTAAAAGTTTAAAAAGTAAAACCAAAAAAACTTTTTTTGTGCTGTACCCCATTGTGTATACATACACCTTGACTCCTTGGGCTGTATCCCACTGTGTATTCAAGTACTGCGAATCCTTAGGCATTAGCCCTCTGTGTATACAAGCACCATGACTCCTTGGCCCTTAGCCCTCTGTGTATACAATCACCATGACTCCTTGTGCCGTAGCCCTCTCTGTACCTGTATACAAGCACTGTGACTCAGTGGGCTGTATCCCGCTGTGCATACAAGTACTGTGATGTCTTGGGCTGTAGCCTGCAGTGTATACAAGTATCGTGACTTCTTGGGCCATAGCTCTCTGTATATACAAGCACCATGACTCCTTGGGCCTTAGCCCTCTGTGTAGCTGTATACAAGTGCTGTGACTCCTTGGGCCTTAGCCCACTGTATATACAAGCAGCGTGACTCCTTGGGCTGTACCCCACTGTCTATACAAATACTGTGACTCCTTGGGCCATAGCCACTGTGTATACATGCACCATGACTCCTTGGGCCTTAGCCCTCTGTGTGTCCATAACACACAAGTACTGTGACTCAGTAGTGAGTGGCAATGTTTCATAGATGTGCTTTAAACTGCAATGTCTGTGCCGCCACTCTGTCGCTTAGTAACCAGCCAGCTCACTGCAGCCTTTAGCCTATAATGGTGAAAATAATATTGTGATCTGTGAGGTGGTCTAAATTGACTGTGAATGAATGGAAATTTATGCTATTGGGGTTAATAATACTCTAGGAACAAAAAAAGCCCAAATTATGTGATTTTAGCTTTTTTGGCAATTTTTGTAACAAAATCTTAATCCAAATCCAAAACCAGTCATGGTTCTTTGGTAAATCCAAATCGAAGGCCGTACAACGAATCAGAGAAAATCCAAATCCAGCAAAAGTGGTCCGGCGCACATATCTAGTTTATATGTATTTTTTCCTGTGGCACTACAGGTCCAAGCAGGTCCTGGATAATTTCTTCAAGCTTCAACATGATTTCTCAGCCATGGGTATGCAGGCACTTGTAGTGCTAAAAGCGCCTGCATACGCAAGCCGTTTTATTTATTTGGCTGGCTGTATTTGTGTGGAAGAGGTGTGTGTGTCTGTGTAGGCTTTTGTCAGTGTGTGTCTGTGTATCTGTGTGTGTCAGTGTGTGTGTGTCTGGGGAGGTTATGGTTTGCTGAGAGACGATGCAGGGAGAGATGGTCTGGCTAAGAGATGCAGGGTGCAGGAAGAAACACAGGGGGAACGAGTCTGGTTGAACCGCTGTTGTAAGATGATGACCTTGTCAATATTCCCACACAAACAGTCATCTTCCGGACGATGTGACCTACATGAATAATGAATGCCGACTGAAGATGCCGTCTTTCCATGGAGGATATATTTCATCAGAGGTTCCACATTGTGAGAAACCACCGTATAGCTAAGGTGTATATGGAATGGAAAGAAATGTTCCCAGAGTGACAAGAAATGGGTGGCGTGCCATGTTAGCATGCCCCATTTTTAGTGGCAACACCCCTTCTATATGTGACCACACCCATTTTTTGCTGCACGCCCGAGGCGCGCATAAATGTCTATCTTTGTTTTTCTATGTGCGTGCTGGGGGGACAAACCGTTCTTCAACTTGCTCTGGGCCCCAGAAACCCTAGTGATGCCTCTGGCTGTTTTTTTTCCTAGGGAAGAGGCACACATCCCCCTGCAGAATAGGCTTGGACTAGGTGACAGGAGGACCCCTTGCTTTGGGTTTTCTTCTTATCGTGTCAACAGCACAGTATCATAACATTGAGCAATTTCCTGGGACTTTGGCAGACACAATTAGGCATCTTGTAAGTGCATGTGAGCCAAATATGACATTTTTAATCCATTCATAATGGCTATCTGTTCTGCAGGTGCACCCAACTGCTTCCAAGTCTGCAGGATGATTGCATTAAATAATTCAGTTGGACAGGGTATTCAACCTCTTTAAGAAATGCCTTGAAAAGCATCCTAAATAGTTGCTATTAAAGGGATTGTAACCTTCCATATGTCGTTTGCTTCATTTTCTCCAGCACAGAAGAGTTTATATGTTAGAAATCATTTTACATTATTTCTATTTCACCTGATCTCTTTCATTTTTTGTGTCCTTTCTGGACTTGACCACTTCCCCAATGACATCATGTACCACCGCCATATCCTGCACATCACCATTAGGTCATAACCTTAAACTATTATGTAGTGCGAAGGTGATCAAATCTCAATTCTATGTACAGGATAATTCTGGGAGGCGAGAAACAGATTTTGGGTGAAAGAAAGCAGAAGATTGGAAATTAAGTAAATGATGAATTTGATAAGCAGTCTTCGTAGTACCAACATATAAATTGCACCATGTTCTGTATTAAGATTATTTGAATATATTCATTACTTACTATTTATATGAGTAAAGAAATACACGGTAGGAATCCCTGTAAAATCTTGACCTGGATTGTGTGCAAACAAAGTATTTGTCATTGGGACCCTTACCACAGCCCAAAGTTATCATATCGCTCCTGAGGTGCCAGTAATCCATATGAGCTTCCTAGAAATATTTTGTCATTCAGAATACAAGGCCTTTAGTGCTTTGTGAGTGTCATGAAATTAACATAACATTTTTGTTTTTATTTTAGTTTCTTCTTTGTTTTGGTCAGATTTTGTTTCTTTGTAAAGAAATTGCAAAACATCACTGGATCCTCTTAATATTTTCCATACAACTCATTTCACCATTGTTGGAAACGAGACAAGTGGGTAACAACAAGTATGGAATAAGACCATATTTCTTATTCTATAGTAGCAGATATACAGTATTTACTGTAAGAATAGTTTATCACCTCATTTACTTTGCTAGACCTCACAGCCTCTTAACCTTCTAAGAGTCTCCATTATGAAAAAACAAAGACCACATCAAGCAAAATCAATTTTAAAATATATTTGTTATAAATTTTTAGCACAAGGAAAACAACACTTCATTTTTACTCTGCATTGTAAAATAAATTAGTGCCCAAGATTAGCCGGAGGATCTTACAAGCTTGTCCTATAAGAGGATCAAGATTGTGGAAGCCTCATGACTCACAAAGAATCATCCTTCAGCACTCAGGAGAGGAAAAAACCCCTGTGGAGGAAACCTCTGGGGACCCACGGCTTGAAGGACTGCCCGTCCCTCTGGGCACTAGGAGGCTATGCAGAGTTATATTTCCAAACTTATTTCAAATATGAACATTTGACACTAAAATGCAGTATACATTTCACCACATTAATAAATAACATTGGCTGACGTCATTAATGTAGCTCCTGTCCACATCTCCTGAGATTACCCAATTTACATTCCTCACAAAGCTGCCCAATTTTCTGAAGAGGATGGTCATCCCCTTTTGAGAAGCACCGAGTTTACCCGAATGGCTACTACATTTCGATAGATGTGCTGTTCTGCTAGAACCTCCAATTATAGAAATAAACAAGCTCAAGGTCATATTTTAGGGTAGTCAAGCTCCAAGTCTGCAGGCACATCCAAGTGAAACACCCTTGTCTTTGATGAGATACTTACCTCAAGAGGATATCTTTCCCTCAGTGGGCTGGGTGCAAGAGATGTATTTGGAGTATGTTAATGACAGCAATGATAATGCTATGTCAGTGTCCTGGGCAGTTAAGAGTGGTAGCAACAGCAAAGAGCTACCATTGTGACTTCACAGCATGACATCACTCGTGTTCTACATTCCTTAAAGGAGAAGTGCACAAAATAATCTCTACTGATGTGTGATTTGTTTATTTTCTCCATCACCTCTGCTTCCCATGATATACCTGCCATTTATTACACATCTGTCCCTTTTCCATTTCCATATTCACCAAAGATCTCTTTTACTGCATCCAGTCATTCAATCAATCAGTTCCTAGCAGCTCTTTCTCCTTTCATTAACCTGCTGCTTCTGTCCAATTTTTATTTTTCAAGACTGCTACTTGGGTAGAAAACAAGCAAGGGATTGATTTAATCTAAAAAACAATTAAAATGAAAATACTGTTGGAATGTTCATATACTGAAATGACATTAATAGCTAGGCCAAGGCTAGTTATTTCTGCAACTCTATAGGTGTGTGCAAAGCCGAGCGATGTTTTCCTGCAGGATGACCAGCATTACATCAGCGTGCAATATTCTGATGGAAACGTGCTGCTAATTGAATCTCCCCAATAGTCTCTGTTCCCAGTATAGAATATAATTGGCAATGATGATGATACAGCGAAGGACCCATTATGTCCATTATACAGTAGACTTTCAGGATTGATAAATATTCAGTTTAGCCTAATGTAACTTGATCAGTATGCAATATATCCCTATTATGCTTGGCCACTATACAGATTAGACCCACTGTACTAAATATACATACACTCTGGGGGTCATTTAGAGTTGGCTGTGCTGGCAAAGTGACTGTGTAAGGGGGCACACTGCACGCTGATGTATGCTGCGCTATACTCTGCTGATTAAGTGCTGTGTCCAGAGACTCACATGGGCTGTGCTGGTAAATTGACTGTGTATAGGGGGAACACTGCTCGCTGATGTATGCTGCGCTATACTCTGCTGACTACAGGGGCTGTGTCCAAACTCACAAGTGAGTTTGTGTGCAAAAAAAAAAGTTTAAAAATTAAAAAGTTAAAGTTAAAAGTTTAAAAAGTAAAACAAAAAAAACTTTTTTTGTGCTGTACCCCACTGTGTATACATGCACCTTGACTCCTTGGGCTGTATCCCACTGTGTATTCAAGTACTGCAAATCCTTGGGCATTAGCCCTCTGTGTATACAAGCACCATGACTCCTTGGCCCTTAGCCCTCTGTGTATACAATCACCATGACTCCTTGTGCCGTAGCCCTCTCTGTACCTGTATACAAGCACTGTGACTCAGTGGGCTGTACCCCGCTGTGTATACAAGTACTGTGATGTCTTGGGCTGTAGCCTGCAGTGTATACAAGTATCGTGACTTCTTGGGCCGTAGCTCTCAGTATATACAAGCACCGTGACTCCTTGGGCCTTAGCCCTCTGTGTAACTGTATACAAGTGCTGTGACTCCTTGGGCCTTAGCCCACTGTATATACAAGCAGCGTGACTCCTTGGGCTGTACCCCACTGTCTATACAAATACTGTGACTCCTTGGGCCATAGCCGCTGTGTATACATGCACCATGACTCCTTGGGCCTTAGCCCTCTGTGTGTCCATAACACACAAGTACTGTGACTCAGTAGTGAATGGCAATGTTTCATAGATGTGCTTTAAACTGCAGTGTCTGTGCCGCCACTCTGTCGCTTAGTAACCAGCCAGCTCACTGCAGCCTTTAGCCTATAATGGTGAAAATAATATTGTGATCTGTGAGGTGGTCTAAATTGACTGTGAATGAATGGAAATTTATGCTATTGGGGTTAATAATACTCTAGGAACAAAAAAAGCCCAAATTATGTGATTTTAGCTTTTTTGGCAATTTTTGTAACAAAATCTAAATCCAAATCCAAAACCAGTCATGGTTCTTTGGTAAATCCAAATCGAAGGCCGGACAACGAATCAGAGCCAAATCCAAATCCAGCAAAAGTGGTCCGGCGCACATATCTAGTTTATATGTGTTTTTTCCTGTGGCACTACAGGTCCCAGCAGGTCCTGGATAATTTCTTCAAGCTTCAACATGATTTCTCAGCCATGGGTATGCAGGCACTTGTAGTGCTAAAAGCGCCTGCATACGCAAGCCGTTTTATTTATTTGGCTGGCTGTATTTGTGTGGAAGAGGTGTGTGTGTCTGTGTAGGCTTTTGTCAGTGTGTGTCTGTGTATCTGTGTCTGTGTCAGTGTGTGTGTGTCTGGGGAGGCAATTGTTTGCTGAGAGACGATGCAGGGAGAGATGGTCTGGCTAAGAGATGCAGGGTGCAGGAAGTAACACAGGGGGAACGAGTCTGGTTGAACCGCTGTTGTAAGATGATGACCTTGTCAATATTCCCACACAAACAGTCATCTTCCGGACGATGTGACCTACATGAATAATGAATGCCGACGGAAGATGCCGTCTTTCCATGGAGGATATATTTCTTCAGAGGTTCCACATTGTGAGAAACCACCGTATAGCTAAGGTGTATATGGAATGGAAAGAAATGTTCCCAGAGTGACAAGAAATGGGTGGCGTGCCATGTTAGCATGCCCCATTTTTAGTGGCAACACCCCTTCTATATGTGACCACACCCATTTTTTGCTGCACGCCCGAGGCGCGCATAAATGTCTATCTTTGTTTTTCTATGTGCGTGCTGGGGGGACAAACCGTTCTTCAACTTGCTCTGGGCTCCAGAAACCCTAGTGATGCCTCTGGCTGTTTTTTTTCCTAGGGAAGAGGCACACATCCCCCTGCAGAATAGGCTTGGACTAGGTGACAGGAGGACCCCTTCCTTTGGGTTTTCTTCTTATCGTGTCAACAGCACAGGATCATAACATTGAGCAATTGCCTGGGACGTTGGCAGACACAATTAGGCATCTTGTAAGTGCATGTGAGCCAAATATGTAATTTTTAATCCATTCATAATGGCTATCTGTTCTGCAGGTGCACCCAACTGCTTCCAAGTCTGCAGGATGATTG
This sequence comes from Taudactylus pleione, assembly GCA_031769625.1. NCBI lineage: Eukaryota > Metazoa > Chordata > Amphibia > Anura > Myobatrachidae > Taudactylus > Taudactylus pleione. Next base: position 7,462,793 of record JAUIMM010000614.1, read on the forward strand.
CATTAAATAATTCAGTTGGACAGGGTATCCAACCTCTTTAAGAAATGCCTTGAAAAGCATCCTAAATAGTTGCTATTAAAGGGATTGTAACCTTCCATATGTCGTTTGCTTCATTTTCTCCAGCACAGAAGAGTTTATATGTTAGAAATCATTTTACATTATTTCTATTTCACCTGATCTCTTTCATTTTTTGTGTACTTTCTGGACTTGACCACTTCCCCAATGACATCATGTACCACCGCCATATCCTGCACATCGCCATTAGGTCATAACCTTAAACTATTATGTAGTGCGAAGGTGATCAAATCTCAATTCTATGTACAGGATAATTCTGGGAGGCGTGAAACAGATTTTGGGTGAAAGAAAGCAGAAGATTGGAAATTAAGTAAATGATGAATTTGATAAGCAGTCTTCGTAGTACCAACATATAAATTGCACCATGTTCTGTATTAAGATTATTTGAATATATTCATTACTTACTATTTATATGAGTAAAGAAATACACGGTAGGAATCCCTGTAAAATCTTGACCTGGATTGTGTGCAAACAAAGTATTTGTCATTGGGACCCTTACCACAGCCCAAAGTTATCATATCGCTCCTGAGGTGCCAGTAATCCATATGAGCTTCCTAGAAATATTTTGTCATTCAGAATACAAGGCCTTTAGTGCTTTGTGAGTGTCATGAAATTAACATAACATTTTTGTTTTTATTTTAGTTTCTTCTTTGTTTTGGTCAGATTTTGTTTCTTTGTAAAGAAATTGCAAAACATCACTGGATCCTCTTAATATTTTCCATACAACTCATTTCACCATTGTTGGAAACGAGACAAGTGGGTAACAACAAGTACGGAGTAAGACCATATTCCTGATTCTATAGTAGCAGATATACAGTATTATTTACAGTAAGAATAGTTTATCACCTCATTTACTTTGCTAGACCTCACAGCCTCTTAACCTTCTAAGAGTCTCCATTATTAAAAAACAAAGACCACATCAAGCAAAATCAATTTTAAAATATATTTGTTATAAATTTTTAGCACAAGGAAAACAACACTTCATTTTTACTCAGCATTGTAAAATAAATTAGTGCCCAAGATTAGCCGGAGGATCTTACAAGCCTGTCCTATAAGAGGATCAAGATTGTGGAAGCCTCATGACTCACAAAGAATCATCCTTCAGCACTCAGGAGAGGAAAAAACCCCTGTGGAGGAAACCTCTGGGGACCCACGGCTTGAAGGACTGCCCGTCCCTCTGGGCACTAGGAGGCTATGCAGAGTTATATTTCCAAACTTATTTCAAATATGAACATTTGACACTAAAATGCAGTATACATTTCACCACATTTATAAATAACATTGGCTGACGTCATTAATGTAGCTCCTGTCCACATCTCCTGAGATTACCCAATTTACATTCCTCACAAAGCTGCCCAATTTTCTGAAGAGGATGGTCATCCCCTTTTGAGAAGCACCGAATTTACCCGAATGGCTACTACATTTCGATAGATGTGCTGTGCTGCTAGAACCTCCAATTATAGAAATAAACAAGCTCAAGGTCATATTTTAGGGTAGTCAAGCTCCAAGTCTGCAGGCACATCCAAGTGAAACACCCTTGTCTTTGATGAGATACTTACCTCAAGAGGATATCTTTCCCTCAGTGGGCTGGGTGCAAGAGATGTATTTGGAGTATGTTAATGACAGCAATGATAATGCTATGTCAGTGTCCTGGGCAGTTAAGAGTGGTAGCAACAGCAAAGAGCTACCATTGTGACTTCACAGCATGACATCACTCGTGTTCTACATTCCTTAAAGGAGAAGTGCACAAAATAATCTCTACTGATGTGTGATTTGTATATTGTCTCCATCACCTCTGCTTCCCATGATATACCTGCCATTTATTACACATCTGTCCCTTTGCCATTTCCATATTCACCAAAGTTCTCTTTTACTGCATCCAGTCATTCAATCAATCAGTTCCTAGCAGCTCTTTCTCATTTCATTAACCTGCTGCTTCTGTCCAATTTTTATTTTTCAAGACTGCTACTTGGGTAGAAAACAAGCAAGGGATTGATTTAATCTAAAAAACACAATTAAAATGAAAATACTGTTGGAATGTTCATATACTGAAATGACATTAATAGCTAGGCCAAGGCTAGTTATTTCTGCAACTCTATAGGTGTGTGCAAAGCCGAGCGATGTTTTCCTGCAGGATGACCAGCATTACATCAGCGTGCAATATTCTGATGGAAACGTGCTGCTAATTGAATCTCCCCAATAGTCTCTGTTCCCAGTATAGAATATAATTGGCAATGATGATGATACAGCGAAGGACCCATTATGTCCATTATACAGTAGACTTTCAGGATTGATAAATATTCAGTTTAGCCTAATGTAACTTGATCAGTATGCAATATATCCCTATTATGCTTGGCCACTATACAGATTAGACCCACTGTACTAAATATACATACACTCTGGGGGTCATTTAGAGTTGGCTGTGCTGGCAAAGTGACTGTGTAAGGGGGCACACTGCACGCTGATGTATGCTGCGCTATACTCTGCTGATTAAGTGCTGTGTCCAGAGACTCACATGGGCTGTGCTGGTAAATTGACTGTGTATAGGGGGAACACTGCTCGCTGATGTATGCTGCGCTATACTCTGCTGACTACAGGGGCTGTGTCCAAACTCACAAGTGAGTTTGTGTGCAAAAAAAAAAGTTTAAAAATTAAAAAGTTAAAGTTAAAAGTTTAAAAAGTAAAACAAAAAAAACTTTTTTTGTGCTGTACCCCACTTTGTATACATGCACCTTGACTCCTTGGGCTGTATCCCACTGTGTATTCAAGTACTGCAAATCCTTGGGCATTAGCCCTCTGTGTATACAAGCACCATGACTCCTTGGCCCTTAGCCCTCTGTGTATACAATCACCATGACTCCTTGTGCCGTAGCCCTCTCTGTACCTGTATACAAGCACTGTGACTCAGTGGGCTGTACCCCGCTGTGTATACAAGTACTGTGATGTCTTGGGCTGTAGCCTGCAGTGTATACAAGTATCGTGACTTCTTGGGCCGTAGCTCTCAGTATATACAAGCACCGTGACTCCTTGGGCCTTAGCCCTCTGTGTAACTGTATACAAGTGCTGTGACTCCTTGGGCCTTAGCCCACTGTATATACAAGCAGCGTGACTCCTTGGGCTGTACCCCACTGTCTATACAAATACTGTGACTCCTTGGGCCATAGCCGCTGTGTATACATGCACCATGACTCCTTGGGCCTTAGCCCTCTGTGTGTCCATAACACACAAGTACTGTGACTCAGTAGTGAGTGGCAATGTTTCATAGATGTGCTTTAAACTGCAGTGTCTGTGCCGCCACTCTGTCGCTTAGTAACCAGCCAGCTCACTGCAGCCTTTAGCCTATAATGGTGAAAATAATATTGTGATCTGTGAGGTGGTCTAAATTGACTGTGAATGAATGGAAATTTATGCTATTGGGGTTAATAATACTCTAGGAACAAAAAAAGCCCAAATTATGTGATTTTAGCTTTTTTTGCAATTTTTGTAACAAAATCTAAATCCAAATCCAAAACCAGTCATGGTTCTTTGGTAAATCCAAATCGAAGGCCGGACAACGAATCAGAGCCAAATCCAAATCCAGCAAAAGTGGTCCGGCGCACATATCTAGTTTATATGTGTTTTTTCCTGTGGCACTACAGGTCCCAGCAGGTCCTGGATAATTTCTTCAAGCTTCAACATGATTTCTCAGCCATGGGTATGCAGGCACTTGTAGTGCTAAAAGCGCCTGCATACGCAAGCCGTTTTATTTATTTGGCTGGCTGTATTTGTGTGGAAGAGGTGTGTGTGTCTGTGTAGGCTTTTGTCAGTGTGTGTCTGTGTATCTGTGTGTGTCAGTGTGTGTGTGTCTGGGGAGGTTATGGTTTGCTGAGAGACGATGCAGGGAGAGATGGTCTGGCTAAGAGATGCAGGGTGCAGGAAGAAACACAGGGGGAACGAGTCTGGTTGAACCGCTGTTGTAAGATGATGACCTTGTCAATATTCCCACACAAACAGTCATCTTCCGGACGATGTGACCTACATGAATAATGAATGCCGACTGAAGATGCCGTCTTTCCATGGAGGATATATTTCATCAGAGGTTCCACATTGTGAGAAACCACCGTATAGCTAAGGTGTATATGGAATGGAAAGAAATGTTCCCAGAGTGACAAGAAATGGGTGGCGTGCCATGTTAGCATGCCCCATTTTTAGTGGCAACACCCCTTCTATATGTGACCACACCCATTTTTTGCTGCACGCCCGAGGCGCGCATAAATGTCTATCTTTGTTTTTCTATGTGCGTGCTGGGGGGACAAACCGTTCTTCAACTTGCTCTGGGCCCCAGAAACCCTAGTGATGCCTCTGGCTGTTTTTTTTCCTAGGGAAGAGGCACACATCCCCCTGCAGAATAGGCTTGGACTAGGTGACAGGAGGACCCCTTGCTTTGGGTTTTCTTCTTATCGTGTCAACAGCACAGTATCATAACATTGAGCAATTTCCTGGGACTTTGGCAGACACAATTAGGCATCTTGTAAGTGCATGTGAGCCAAATATGACATTTTTAATCCATTCATAATGGCTATCTGTTCTGCAGGTGCACCCAACTGCTTCCAAGTCTGCAGGATGATTGCATTAAATAATTCAGTTGGACAGGGTATTCAACCTCTTTAAGAAATGCCTTGAAAAGCATCCTAAATAGTTGCTATTAAAGGGATTGTAACCTTCCATATGTCGTTTGCTTCATTTTCTCCAGCACAGAAGAGTTTATATGTTAGAAATCATTTTACATTATTTCTATTTCACCTGATCTCTTTCATTTTTTGTGTCCTTTCTGGACTTGACCACTTCCCCAATGACATCATGTACCACCGCCATATCCTGCACATCACCATTAGGTCATAACCTTAAACTATTATGTAGTGCGAAGGTGATCAAATCTCAATTCTATGTACAGGATAATTCTGGGAGGCGAGAAACAGATTTTGGGTGAAAGAAAGCAGAAGATTGGAAATTAAGTAAATGATGAATTTGATAAGCAGTCTTCGTAGTACCAACATATAAATTGCACCATGTTCTGTATTAAGATTATTTGAATATATTCATTACTTACTATTTATATGAGTAAAGAAATACACGGTAGGAATCCCTGTAAAATCTTGACCTGGATTGTGTGCAAACAAAGTATTTGTCATTGGGACCCTTACCACAGCCCAAAGTTATCATATCGCTCCTGAGGTGCCAGTAATCCATATGAGCTTCCTAGAAATATTTTGTCATTCAGAATACAAGGCCTTTAGTGCTTTGTGAGTGTCATGAAATTAACATAACATTTTTGTTTTTATTTTAGTTTCTTCTTTGTTTTGGTCAGATTTTGTTTCTTTGTAAAGAAATTGCAAAACATCACTGGATCCTCTTAATATTTTCCATACAACTCATTTCACCATTGTTGGAAACGAGACAAGTGGGTAACAACAAGTATGGAATAAGACCATATTTCTTATTCTATAGTAGCAGATATACAGTATTTACTGTAAGAATAGTTTATCACCTCATTTACTTTGCTAGACCTCACAGCCTCTTAACCTTCTAAGAGTCTCCATTATGAAAAAACAAAGACCACATCAAGCAAAATCAATTTTAAAATATATTTGTTATAAATTTTTAGCACAAGGAAAACAACACTTCATTTTTACTCTGCATTGTAAAATAAATTAGTGCCCAAGATTAGCCGGAGGATCTTACAAGCTTGTCCTATAAGAGGATCAAGATTGTGGAAGCCTCATGACTCACAAAGAATCATCCTTCAGCACTCAGGAGAGGAAAAAACCCCTGTGGAGGAAACCTCTGGGGACCCACGGCTTGAAGGACTGCCCGTCCCTCTGGGCACTAGGAGGCTATGCAGAGTTATATTTCCAAACTTATTTCAAATATGAACATTTGACACTAAAATGCAGTATACATTTCACCACATTAATAAATAACATTGGCTGACGTCATTAATGTAGCTCCTGTCCACATCTCCTGAGATTACCCAATTTACATTCCTCACAAAGCTGCCCAATTTTCTGAAGAGGATGGTCATCCCCTTTTGAGAAGCACCGAGTTTACCCGAATGGCTACTACATTTCGATAGATGTGCTGTTCTGCTAGAACCTCCAATTATAGAAATAAACAAGCTCAAGGTCATATTTTAGGGTAGTCAAGCTCCAAGTCTGCAGGCACATCCAAGTGAAACACCCTTGTCTTTGATGAGATACTTACCTCAAGAGGATATCTTTCCCTCAGTGGGCTGGGTGCAAGAGATGTATTTGGAGTATGTTAATGACAGCAATGATAATGCTATGTCAGTGTCCTGGGCAGTTAAGAGTGGTAGCAACAGCAAAGAGCTACCATTGTGACTTCACAGCATGACATCACTCGTGTTCTACATTCCTTAAAGGAGAAGTGCACAAAATAATCTCTACTGATGTGTGATTTGTTTATTTTCTCCATCACCTCTGCTTCCCATGATATACCTGCCATTTATTACACATCTGTCCCTTTTCCATTTCCATATTCACCAAAGATCTCTTTTACTGCATCCAGTCATTCAATCAATCAGTTCCTAGCAGCTCTTTCTCCTTTCATTAACCTGCTGCTTCTGTCCAATTTTTATTTTTCAAGACTGCTACTTGGGTAGAAAACAAGCAAGGGATTGATTTAATCTAAAAAACAATTAAAATGAAAATACTGTTGGAATGTTCATATACTGAAATGACATTAATAGCTAGGCCAAGGCTAGTTATTTCTGCAACTCTATAGGTGTGTGCAAAGCCGAGCGATGTTTTCCTGCAGGATGACCAGCATTACATCAGCGTGCAATATTCTGATGGAAACGTGCTGCTAATTGAATCTCCCCAATAGTCTCTGTTCCCAGTATAGAATATAATTGGCAATGATGATGATACAGCGAAGGACCCATTATGTCCATTATACAGTAGACTTTCAGGATTGATAAATATTCAGTTTAGCCTAATGTAACTTGATCAGTATGCAATATATCCCTATTATGCTTGGCCACTATACAGATTAGACCCACTGTACTAAATATACATACACTCTGGGGGTCATTTAGAGTTGGCTGTGCTGGCAAAGTGACTGTGTAAGGGGGCACACTGCACGCTGATGTATGCTGCGCTATACTCTGCTGATTAAGTGCTGTGTCCAGAGACTCACATGGGCTGTGCTGGTAAATTGACTGTGTATAGGGGGAACACTGCTCGCTGATGTATGCTGCGCTATACTCTGCTGACTACAGGGGCTGTGTCCAAACTCACAAGTGAGTTTGTGTGCAAAAAAAAAAGTTTAAAAATTAAAAAGTTAAAGTTAAAAGTTTAAAAAGTAAAACAAAAAAAACTTTTTTTGTGCTGTACCCCACTGTGTATACATGCACCTTGACTCCTTGGGCTGTATCCCACTGTGTATTCAAGTACTGCAAATCCTTGGGCATTAGCCCTCTGTGTATACAAGCACCATGACTCCTTGGCCCTTAGCCCTCTGTGTATACAATCACCATGACTCCTTGTGCCGTAGCCCTCTCTGTACCTGTATACAAGCACTGTGACTCAGTGGGCTGTACCCCGCTGTGTATACAAGTACTGTGATGTCTTGGGCTGTAGCCTGCAGTGTATACAAGTATCGTGACTTCTTGGGCCGTAGCTCTCAGTATATACAAGCACCGTGACTCCTTGGGCCTTAGCCCTCTGTGTAACTGTATACAAGTGCTGTGACTCCTTGGGCCTTAGCCCACTGTATATACAAGCAGCGTGACTCCTTGGGCTGTACCCCACTGTCTATACAAATACTGTGACTCCTTGGGCCATAGCCGCTGTGTATACATGCACCATGACTCCTTGGGCCTTAGCCCTCTGTGTGTCCATAACACACAAGTACTGTGACTCAGTAGTGAATGGCAATGTTTCATAGATGTGCTTTAAACTGCAGTGTCTGTGCCGCCACTCTGTCGCTTAGTAACCAGCCAGCTCACTGCAGCCTTTAGCCTATAATGGTGAAAATAATATTGTGATCTGTGAGGTGGTCTAAATTGACTGTGAATGAATGGAAATTTATGCTATTGGGGTTAATAATACTCTAGGAACAAAAAAAGCCCAAATTATGTGATTTTAGCTTTTTTGGCAATTTTTGTAACAAAATCTAAATCCAAATCCAAAACCAGTCATGGTTCTTTGGTAAATCCAAATCGAAGGCCGGACAACGAATCAGAGCCAAATCCAAATCCAGCAAAAGTGGTCCGGCGCACATATCTAGTTTATATGTGTTTTTTCCTGTGGCACTACAGGTCCCAGCAGGTCCTGGATAATTTCTTCAAGCTTCAACATGATTTCTCAGCCATGGGTATGCAGGCACTTGTAGTGCTAAAAGCGCCTGCATACGCAAGCCGTTTTATTTATTTGGCTGGCTGTATTTGTGTGGAAGAGGTGTGTGTGTCTGTGTAGGCTTTTGTCAGTGTGTGTCTGTGTATCTGTGTCTGTGTCAGTGTGTGTGTGTCTGGGGAGGCAATTGTTTGCTGAGAGACGATGCAGGGAGAGATGGTCTGGCTAAGAGATGCAGGGTGCAGGAAGTAACACAGGGGGAACGAGTCTGGTTGAACCGCTGTTGTAAGATGATGACCTTGTCAATATTCCCACACAAACAGTCATCTTCCGGACGATGTGACCTACATGAATAATGAATGCCGACGGAAGATGCCGTCTTTCCATGGAGGATATATTTCTTCAGAGGTTCCACATTGTGAGAAACCACCGTATAGCTAAGGTGTATATGGAATGGAAAGAAATGTTCCCAGAGTGACAAGAAATGGGTGGCGTGCCATGTTAGCATGCCCCATTTTTAGTGGCAACACCCCTTCTATATGTGACCACACCCATTTTTTGCTGCACGCCCGAGGCGCGCATAAATGTCTATCTTTGTTTTTCTATGTGCGTGCTGGGGGGACAAACCGTTCTTCAACTTGCTCTGGGCTCCAGAAACCCTAGTGATGCCTCTGGCTGTTTTTTTTCCTAGGGAAGAGGCACACATCCCCCTGCAGAATAGGCTTGGACTAGGTGACAGGAGGACCCCTTCCTTTGGGTTTTCTTCTTATCGTGTCAACAGCACAGGATCATAACATTGAGCAATTGCCTGGGACGTTGGCAGACACAATTAGGCATCTTGTAAGTGCATGTGAGCCAAATATGTAATTTTTAATCCATTCATAATGGCTATCTGTTCTGCAGGTGCACCCAACTGCTTCCAAGTCTGCAGGATGATTGCATTAAATAATTCAGTTGGACAGGGTATCCAACCTCTTTAAGAAATGCCTTGAAAAGCATCCTAAATAGTTGCTATTAAAGGGATTGTAACCTTCCATATGTCGTTTGCTTCATTTTCTCCAGCACAGAAGAGTTTATATGTTAGAAATCATTTTACATTATTTCTATTTCACCTGATCTCTTTCATTTTTTGTGTACTTTCTGGACTTGACCACTTCCCCAATGACATCATGTACCACCGCCATATCCTGCACATCGCCATTAGGTCATAACCTTAAACTATTATGTAGTGCGAAGGTGATCAAATCTCAATTCTATGTACAGGATAATTCTGGGAGGCGTGAAACAGATTTTGGGTGAAAGAAAGCAGAAGATTGGAAATTAAGTAAATGATGAATTTGATAAGCAGTCTTCGTAGTACCAACATATAAATTGCACCATGTTCTGTATTAAGATTATTTGAATATATTCATTACTTACTATTTATATGAGTAAAGAAATACACGGTAGGAATCCCTGTAAAATCTTGACCTGGATTGTGTGCAAACAAAGTATTTGTCATTGGGACCCTTACCACAGCCCAAAGTTATCATATCGCTCCTGAGGTGCCAGTAATCCATATGAGCTTCCTAGAAATATTTTGTCATTCAGAATACAAGGCCTTTAGTGCTTTGTGAGTGTCATGAAATTAACATAACATTTTTGTTTTTATTTTAGTTTCTTCTTTGTTTTGGTCAGATTTTGTTTCTTTGTAAAGAAATTGCAAAACATCACTGGATCCTCTTAATATTTTCCATACAACTCATTTCACCATTGTTGGAAACGAGACAAGTGGGTAACAACAAGTACGGAGTAAGACCATATTCCTGATTCTATAGTAGCAGATATACAGTATTATTTACAGTAAGAATAGTTTATCACCTCATTTACTTTGCTAGACCTCACAGCCTCTTAACCTTCTAAGAGTCTCCATTATTAAAAAACAAAGACCACATCAAGCAAAATCAATTTTAAAATATATTTGTTATAAATTTTTAGCACAAGGAAAACAACACTTCATTTTTACTCAGCATTGTAAAATAAATTAGTGCCCAAGATTAGCCGGAGGATCTTACAAGCCTGTCCTATAAGAGGATCAAGATTGTGGAAGCCTCATGACTCACAAAGAATCATCCTTCAGCACTCAGGAGAGGAAAAAACCCCTGTGGAGGAAACCTCTGGGGACCCACGGCTTGAAGGACTGCCCGTCCCTCTGGGCACTAGGAGGCTATGCAGAGTTATATTTCCAAACTTATTTCAAATATGAACATTTGACACTAAAATGCAGTATACATTTCACCACATTTATAAATAACATTGGCTGACGTCATTAATGTAGCTCCTGTCCACATCTCCTGAGATTACCCAATTTACATTCCTCACAAAGCTGCCCAATTTTCTGAAGAGGATGGTCATCCCCTTTTGAGAAGCACCGAATTTACCCGAATGGCTACTACATTTCGATAGATGTGCTGTGCTGCTAGAACCTCCAATTATAGAAATAAACAAGCTCAAGGTCATATTTTAGGGTAGTCAAGCTCCAAGTCTGCAGGCACATCCAAGTGAAACACCCTTGTCTTTGATGAGATACTTACCTCAAGAGGATATCTTTCCCTCAGTGGGCTGGGTGCAAGAGATGTATTTGGAGTATGTTAATGACAGCAATGATAATGCTATGTCAGTGTCCTGGGCAGTTAAGAGTGGTAGCAACAGCAAAGAGCTACCATTGTGACTTCACAGCATGACATCACTCGTGTTCTACATTCCTTAAAGGAGAAGTGCACAAAATAATCTCTACTGATGTGTGATTTGTATATTGTCTCCATCACCTCTGCTTCCCATGATATACCTGCCATTTATTACACATCTGTCCCTTTGCCATTTCCATATTCACCAAAGTTCTCTTTTACTGCATCCAGTCATTCAATCAATCAGTTCCTAGCAGCTCTTTCTCATTTCATTAACCTGCTGCTTCTGTCCAATTTTTATTTTTCAAGACTGCTACTTGGGTAGAAAACAAGCAAGGGATTGATTTAATCTAAAAAACACAATTAAAATGAAAATACTGTTGGAATGTTCATATACTGAAATGACATTAATAGCTAGGCCAAGGCTAGTTATTTCTGCAACTCTATAGGTGTGTGCAAAGCCGAGCGATGTTTTCCTGCAGGATGACCAGCATTACATCAGCGTGCAATATTCTGATGGAAACGTGCTGCTAATTGAATCTCCCCAATAGTCTCTGTTCCCAGTATAGAATATAATTGGCAATGATGATGATACAGCGAAGGACCCATTATGTCCATTATACAGTAGACTTTCAGGATTGATAAATATTCAGTTTAGCCTAATGTAACTTGATCAGTATGCAATATATCCCTATTATGCTTGGCCACTATACAGATTAGACCCACTGTACTAAATATACATACACTCTGGGGGTCATTTAGAGTTGGCTGTGCTGGCAAAGTGACTGTGTAAGGGGGCACACTGCACGCTGATGTATGCTGCGCTATACTCTGCTGATTAAGTGCTGTGTCCAGAGACTCACATGGGCTGTGCTGGTAAATTGACTGTGTATAGGGGGAACACTGCTCGCTGATGTATGCTGCGCTATACTCTGCTGACTACAGGGGCTGTGTCCAAACTCACAAGTGAGTTTGTGTGCAAAAAAAAAAGTTTAAAAATTAAAAAGTTAAAGTTAAAAGTTTAAAAAGTAAAACAAAAAAAACTTTTTTTGTGCTGTACCCCACTTTGTATACATGCACCTTGACTCCTTGGGCTGTATCCCACTGTGTATTCAAGTACTGCAAATCCTTGGGCATTAGCCCTCTGTGTATACAAGCACCATGACTCCTTGGCCCTTAGCCCTCTGTGTATACAATCACCATGACTCCTTGTGCCGTAGCCCTCTCTGTACCTGTATACAAGCACTGTGACTCAGTGGGCTGTACCCCGCTGTGTATACAAGTACTGTGATGTCTTGGGCTGTAGCCTGCAGTGTATACAAGTATCGTGACTTCTTGGGCCGTAGCTCTCAGTATATACAAGCACCGTGACTCCTTGGGCCTTAGCCCTCTGTGTAACTGTATACAAGTGCTGTGACTCCTTGGGCCTTAGCCCACTGTATATACAAGCAGCGTGACTCCTTGGGCTGTACCCCACTGTCTATACAAATACTGTGACTCCTTGGGCCATAGCCGCTGTGTATACATGCACCATGACTCCTTGGGCCTTAGCCCTCTGTGTGTCCATAACACACAAGTACTGTGACTCAGTAGTGAGTGGCAATGTTTCATAGATGTGCTTTAAACTGCAGTGTCTGTGCCGCCACTCTGTCGCTTAGTAACCAGCCAGCTCACTGCAGCCTTTAGCCTATAATGGTGAAAATAATATTGTGATCTGTGAGGTGGTCTAAATTGACTGTGAATGAATGGAAATTTATGCTATTGGGGTTAATAATACTCTAGGAACAAAAAAAGCCCAAATTATGTGATTTTAGCTTTTTTTGCAATTTTTGTAACAAAATCTAAATCCAAATCCAAAACCAGTCATGGTTCTTTGGTAAATCCAAATCGAAGGCCGGACAACGAATCAGAGCCAAATCCAAATCCAGCAAAAGTGGTCCGGCGCACATATCTAGTTTATATGTGTTTTTTCCTGTGGCACTACAGGTCCCAGCAGGTCCTGGATAATTTCTTCAAGCTTCAACATGATTTCTCAGCCATGGGTATGCAGGCACTTGTAGTGCTAAAAGCGCCTGCATACGCAAGCCGTTTTATTTATTTGGCTGGCTGTATTTGTGTGGAAGAGGTGTGTGTGTCTGTGTAGGCTTTTGTCAGTGTGTGTCTGTGTATCTGTGTCTGTGTCAGTGTGTGTGTGTCTGGGGAGGCAATTGTTTGCTGAGAGACGATGCAGGGAGAGATGGTCTGGCTAAGAGATGCAGGGTGCAGGAAGTAACACAGGGGGAACGAGTCTGGTTGAACCGCTGTTGTAAGATGATGACCTTGTCAATATTCCCACACAAACAGTCATCTTCCGGACGATGTGACCTACATGAATAATGAATGCCGACGGAAGATGCCGTCTTTCCATGGAGGATATATTTCTTCAGAGGTTCCACATTGTGAGAAACCACCGTATAGCTAAGGTGTATATGGAATGGAAAGAAATGTTCCCAGAGTGACAAGAAATGGGTGGCGTGCCATGTTAGCATGCCCCATTTTTAGTGGCAACACCCCTTCTATATGTGACCACACCCATTTTTTGCTGCACGCCCGAGGCGCGCATAAATGTCTATCTTTGTTTTTCTATGTGCGTGCTGGGGGGACAAACCGTTCCTCAACTTGCTCTGGGCTCCAGAAACCCTAGTGATGCCTCTGGCTGTTTTTTTTCCTAGGGAAGAGGCACACATCCCCCTGCAGAATAGGCTTGGACTAGGTGACAGGAGGACCCCTTGCTTTGGGTTTTCTTCTTATCGTGTCAACAGCACAGGATCATAACATTGAGCAATTGCCTGGGACGTTGGCAGACACAATTAGGCATCTTGTAAGTGCATGTGAGCCAAATATGTAATTTTTAATCCATTCATAATGGCTATCTGTTCTGCAGGTGCACCCAACTGCTTCCAAGTCTGCAGGATGATTGCATTAAATAATTCAGTTGGACAGGGTATCCAACCTCTTTAAGAAATGCCTTGAAAAGCATCCTAAATAGTTGCTATTAAAGGGATTGTAACCTTCCATATGTCGTTTGCTTCATTTTCTCCAGCACAGAAGAGTTTATATGTTAGAAATCATTTTACATTATTTCTATTTCACCTGATCTCTTTCATTTTTTGTGTACTTTCTGGACTTGACCACTTCCCCAATGACATCATGTACCACCGCCATATCCTGCACATCGCCATTAGGTCATAACCTTAAACTATTATGTAGTGCGAAGGTGATCAAATCTCAATTCTATGTACAGGATAATTCTGGGAGGCGTGAAACAGATTTTGGGTGAAAGAAAGCAGAAGATTGGAAATTAAGTAAATGATGAATTTGATAAGCAGTCTTCGTAGTACCAACATATAAATTGCACCATGTTCTGTATTAAGATTATTTGAATATATTCATTACTTACTATTTATATGAGTAAAGAAATACACGGTAGGAATCCCTGTAAAATCTTGACCTGGATTGTGTGCAAACAAAGTATTTGTCATTAGGACCCTTACCACAGCCCAAAGTTATCATATCGCTCCTGAGGTGCCAGTAATCCATATGAGCTTCCTAGAAATATTTTGTCATTCAGAATACAAGGCCTTTAGTGCTTTGTGAGTGTCATGAAATTAACATAACATTTTTGTTTTTATTTTAGTTTCTTCTTTGTTTTGGTCAGATTTTGTTTCTTTGTAAAGAAATTGCAAAACATCACTGGATCCTCTTAATATTTTCCATACAACTCATTTCACCATTGTTGGAAACGAGACAAGTGGGTAACAACAAGTACGGAGTAAGACCATATTCCTGATTCTATAGTAGCAGATATACAGTATTATTTACAGTAAGAATAGTTTATCACCTCATTTACTTTGCTAGACCTCACAGCCTCTTAACCTTCTAAGAGTCTCCATTATTAAAAAACAAAGACCACATCAAGCAAAATCAATTTTAAAATATATTTGTTATAAATTTTTAGCACAAGGAAAACAACACTTCATTTTTACTCAGCATTGTAAAATAAATTAGTGCCCAAGATTAGCCGGAGGATCTTACAAGCCTGTCCTATAAGAGGATCAAGATTGTGGAAACCTCATGACTCACAAAGAATCATCCTTCAGCACTCAGGAGAGGAAAAAACCCATGTGGAGGAAATCCTCTGGGGACCCACGGCTTGAAGGACTGCCCGTCCCTCTGGGCACTAGGAGGCTATGCAGAGTTATATTTCCAAACTTATTTCAAATATGAACATTTGACACTAAAATGCAGTATACATTTCACCACATTTATAAATAACATTGGCTGACGTCATTAATGTATCTCCTGTCCACATCTCCTGAGATTACCCAATTTACATTCCTCACAAAGCTGCCCAATTTTCTGAAGAGGATGGTCATCCCCTTTTGAGAAGCACCGAATTTACCCGAATGGCTACTACATTTCGATAGATGTGCTGTGCTGCTAGAACCTCCAATTATAGAAATAAACAAGCTCAAGGTCATATTTTAGGGTAGTCAAGCTCCAAGTCTGCAGGCACATCCAAGTGAAACACCCTTGTCTTTGATGAGATACTTACCTCAAGAGGATATCTTTCCCTCAGTGGGCTGGGTGCAAGAGATGTATTTGGAGTATGTTAATGACAGCAATGATAATGCTATGTCAGTGTCCTGGGCAGTTAAGAGTGGTAGCAACAGCAAAGAGCTACCATTGTGACTTCACAGCATGACATCACTCGTGTTCTACATTCCTTAAAGGAGAAGTGCACAAAATAATCTCTACTGATGTGTGATTTGTATATTGTCTCCATCACCTCTGCTTCCCATGATATACCTGCCATTTATTACACATCTGTCCCTTTGCCATTTCCATATTCACCAAAGTTCTCTTTTACTGCATCCAGTCATTCAATCAATCAGTTCCTAGCAGCTCTTTCTCATTTCATTAACCTGCTGCTTCTGTCCAATTTTTATTTTTCAAGACTGCTACTTGGGTAGAAAACAAGCAAGGGATTGATTTAATCTAAAAAACACAATTAAAATGAAAATACTGTTGGAATGTTCATATACTGAAATGACATTAATAGCTAGGCCAAGGCTAGTTATTTCTGCAACTCTATAGGTGTGTGCAAAGCCGAGCGATGTTTTCCTGCAGGATGACCAGCATTACATCAGCGTGCAATATTCTGATGGAAACGTGCTGCTAATTGAATCTCCCCAATAGTCTCTGTTCCCAGTATAGAATATAATTGGCAATGATGATGATACAGCGAAGGACCCATTATGTCCATTATACAGTAGACTTTCAGGATTGATAAATATTCAGTTTAGCCTAATGTAACTTGATCAGTATGCAATATATCCCTATTATGCTTGGCCACTATACAGATTAGACCCACTGTACTAAATATACATACACTCTGGGGGTCATTTAGAGTTGGCTGTGCTGGCAAAGTGACTGTGTAAGGGGGCACACTGCACGCTGATGTATGCTGCGCTATACTCTGCTGATTAAGTGCTGTGTCCAGAGACTCACATGGGCTGTGCTGCTAAATTGACTGTGTATAGGGGGAACACTGCTCGCTGATGTATGCTGCGCTATACTCTGCTGACTACAGGGGCTGTGTCCAAACTCACAAGTGAGTTTGTGTGCAAAAAAAAAAGTTTAAAAATTAAAAAGTTAAAGTTAAAAGTTTAAAAAGTAAAACAAAAAAAACTTTTTTTGTGCTGTACCCCACTTTGTATACATGCACCTTGACTCCTTGGGCTGTATCCCACTGTGTATTCAAGTACTGCAAATCCTTGGGCATTAGCCCTCTGTGTATACAAGCACCATGACTCCTTGGCCCTTAGCCCTCTGTGTATACAATCACCATGACTCCTTGTGCCGTAGCCCTCTCTGTACCTGTATACAAGCACTGTGACTCAGTGGGCTGTACCCCGCTGTGTATACAAGTACTGTGATGTCTTGGGCTGTAGCCTGCAGTGTATACAAGTATCGTGACTTCTTGGGCCGTAGCTCTCAGTATATACAAGCACCGTGACTCCTTGGGCCTTAGCCCTCTGTGTAACTGTATACAAGTGCTGTGACTCCTTGGGCCTTAGCCCACTGTATATACAAGCAGCGTGACTCCTTGGGCTGTACCCCACTGTCTATACAAATACTGTGACTCCTTGGGCCATAGCCGCTGTGTATACATGCACCATGACTCCTTGGGCCTTAGCCCTCTGTGTGTCCATAACACACAAGTACTGTGACTCAGTAGTGAGTGGCAATGTTTCATAGATGTGCTTTAAACTGCAGTGTCTGTGCCGCCACTCTGTCGCTTAGTAACCAGCCAGCTCACTGCAGCCTTTAGCCTATAATGGTGAAAATAATATTGTGATCTGTGAGGTGGTCTAAATTGACTGTGAATGAATGGAAATTTATGCTATTGGGGTTAATAATACTCTAGGAACAAAAAAAGCCCAAATTATGTGATTTTAGCTTTTTTTGCAATTTTTGTAACAAAATCTAAATCCAAATCCAAAACCAGTCATGGTTCTTTGGTAAATCCAAATCGAAGGCCGGACAATGAATCAGAGCCAAATCCAAATCCAGCAAAAGTGGTCCGGCGCACATATCTAGTTTATATGTGTTTTTTCCTGTGGCACTACAGGTCCCAGCAGGTCCTGGATAATTTCTTCAAGCTTCAACATGATTTCTCAGCCATGGGTATGCAGGCACTTGTAGTGCTAAAAGCGCCTGCATACGCAAGCCGTTTTATTTATTTGGCTGGCTGTATTTGTGTGGAAGAGGTGTGTGTGTCTGTGTAGGCTTTTGTCAGTGTGTGTCTGTGTATCTGTGTCTGTGTCAGTGTGTGTGTGTCTGGGGAGGCAATTGTTTGCTGAGAGACGATGCAGGGAGAGATGGTCTGGCTAAGAGATGCAGGGTGCAGGAAGTAACACAGGGGGAACGAGTCTGGTTGAACCGCTGTTGTAAGATGATGACCTTGTCAATATTCCCACACAAACAGTCATCTTCCAGACGATGTGACCTACATGAATAATGAATGCCGACGGAAGATGCCGTCTTTCCATGGAGGATATATTTCTTCAGAGGTTCCACATTGTGAGAAACCACCGTATAGCTAAGGTGTATATGGAATGGAAAGAAATGTTCCCAGAGTGACAAGAAATGGGTGGCATGCCATGTTAGCATGCCCCATTTTTAGTGGCAACACCCCTTCTATATGTGACCACACCCATTTTTTGCTGCACGCCCGAGGCGCGCATAAATGTCTATCTTTGTTTTTCTATGTGCGTGCTGGGGGGACAAACCGTTCTTCAACTTGCTCTGGGCTCCAGAAACCCTAGTGATGCCTCTGGCTGTTTTTTTTCCTAGGGAAGAGGCACACATCCCCCTGCAGAATAGGCTTGGACTAGGTGACAGGAGGACCCCTTGCTTTGGGTTTTCTTCTTATCGTGTCAACAGCACAGGATCATAACATTGAGCAATTGCCTGGGACGTTGGCAGACACAATTAGGCATCTTGTAAGTGCATGTGAGCCAAATATGTAATTTTTAATCCATTCATAATGGCTATCTGTTCTGCAGGTGCACCCAACTGCTTCCAAGTCTGCAGGATGATTGCATTAAATAATTCAGTTGGACAGGGTATCCAACCTCTTTAAGAAATGCCTTGAAAAGCATCCTAAATAGTTGCTATTAAAGGGATTGTAACCTTCCATATGTCGTTTGCTTCATTTTCTCCAGCACAGAAGAGTTTATATGTTAGAAATCATTTTACATTATTTCTATTTCACCTGATCTCTTTCATTTTTTGTGTACTTTCTGGACTTGACCACTTCCCCAATGACATCATGTACCACCGCCATATCCTGCACATCGCCATTAGGTCATAACCTTAAACTATTATGTAGTGCGAAGGTGATCAAATCTCAATTCTATGTACAGGATAATTCTGGGAGGCGTGAAACAGATTTTGGGTGAAAGAAAGCAGAAGATTGGAAATTAAGTAAATGATGAATTTGATAAGCAGTCTTCGTAGTACCAACATATAAATTGCACCATGTTCTGTATTAAGATTATTTGAATATATTCAT
Organism: Taudactylus pleione; assembly: GCA_031769625.1. NCBI lineage: Eukaryota > Metazoa > Chordata > Amphibia > Anura > Myobatrachidae > Taudactylus > Taudactylus pleione. The sequence continues at coordinate 7,482,004 of JAUIMM010000614.1, forward strand.
TACTTACTATTTATATGAGTAAAGAAATACACGGTAGGAATCCCTGTAAAATCTTGACCTGGATTGTGTGCAAACAAAGTATTTGTCATTAGGACCCTTACCACAGCCCAAAGTTATCATATCGCTCCTGAGGTGCCAGTAATCCATATGAGCTTCCTAGAAATATTTTGTCATTCAGAATACAAGGCCTTTAGTGCTTTGTGAGTGTCATGAAATTAACATAACATTTTTGTTTTTATTTTAGTTTCTTCTTTGTTTTGGTCAGATTTTGTTTCTTTGTAAAGAAATTGCAAAACATCACTGGATCCTCTTAATATTTTCCATACAACTCATTTCACCATTGTTGGAAACGAGACAAGTGGGTAACAACAAGTACGGAGTAAGACCATATTCCTGATTCTATAGTAGCAGATATACAGTATTATTTACAGTAAGAATAGTTTATCACCTCATTTACTTTGCTAGACCTCACAGCCTCTTAACCTTCTAAGAGTCTCCATTATTAAAAAACAAAGACCACATCAAGCAAAATCAATTTTAAAATATATTTGTTATAAATTTTTAGCACAAGGAAAACAACACTTCATTTTTACTCAGCATTGTAAAATAAATTAGTGCCCAAGATTAGCCGGAGGATCTTACAAGCCTGTCCTATAAGAGGATCAAGATTGTGGAAACCTCATGACTCACAAAGAATCATCCTTCAGCACTCAGGAGAGGAAAAAACCCATGTGGAGGAAATCCTCTGGGGACCCACGGCTTGAAGGACTGCCCGTCCCTCTGGGCACTAGGAGGCTATGCAGAGTTATATTTCCAAACTTATTTCAAATATGAACATTTGACACTAAAATGCAGTATACATTTCACCACATTTATAAATAACATTGGCTGACGTCATTAATGTATCTCCTGTCCACATCTCCTGAGATTACCCAATTTACATTCCTCACAAAGCTGCCCAATTTTCTGAAGAGGATGGTCATCCCCTTTTGAGAAGCACCGAATTTACCCGAATGGCTACTACATTTCGATAGATGTGCTGTGCTGCTAGAACCTCCAATTATAGAAATAAACAAGCTCAAGGTCATATTTTAGGGTAGTCAAGCTCCAAGTCTGCAGGCACATCCAAGTGAAACACCCTTGTCTTTGATGAGATACTTACCTCAAGAGGATATCTTTCCCTCAGTGGGCTGGGTGCAAGAGATGTATTTGGAGTATGTTAATGACAGCAATGATAATGCTATGTCAGTGTCCTGGGCAGTTAAGAGTGGTAGCAACAGCAAAGAGCTACCATTGTGACTTCACAGCATGACATCACTCGTGTTCTACATTCCTTAAAGGAGAAGTGCACAAAATAATCTCTACTGATGTGTGATTTGTATATTGTCTCCATCACCTCTGCTTCCCATGATATACCTGCCATTTATTACACATCTGTCCCTTTGCCATTTCCATATTCACCAAAGTTCTCTTTTACTGCATCCAGTCATTCAATCAATCAGTTCCTAGCAGCTCTTTCTCATTTCATTAACCTGCTGCTTCTGTCCAATTTTTATTTTTCAAGACTGCTACTTGGGTAGAAAACAAGCAAGGGATTGATTTAATCTAAAAAACACAATTAAAATGAAAATACTGTTGGAATGTTCATATACTGAAATGACATTAATAGCTAGGCCAAGGCTAGTTATTTCTGCAACTCTATAGGTGTGTGCAAAGCCGAGCGATGTTTTCCTGCAGGATGACCAGCATTACATCAGCGTGCAATATTCTGATGGAAACGTGCTGCTAATTGAATCTCCCCAATAGTCTCTGTTCCCAGTATAGAATATAATTGGCAATGATGATGATACAGCGAAGGACCCATTATGTCCATTATACAGTAGACTTTCAGGATTGATAAATATTCAGTTTAGCCTAATGTAACTTGATCAGTATGCAATATATCCCTATTATGCTTGGCCACTATACAGATTAGACCCACTGTACTAAATATACATACACTCTGGGGGTCATTTAGAGTTGGCTGTGCTGGCAAAGTGACTGTGTAAGGGGGCACACTGCACGCTGATGTATGCTGCGCTATACTCTGCTGATTAAGTGCTGTGTCCAGAGACTCACATGGGCTGTGCTGCTAAATTGACTGTGTATAGGGGGAACACTGCTCGCTGATGTATGCTGCGCTATACTCTGCTGACTACAGGGGCTGTGTCCAAACTCACAAGTGAGTTTGTGTGCAAAAAAAAAAGTTTAAAAATTAAAAAGTTAAAGTTAAAAGTTTAAAAAGTAAAACAAAAAAAACTTTTTTTGTGCTGTACCCCACTTTGTATACATGCACCTTGACTCCTTGGGCTGTATCCCACTGTGTATTCAAGTACTGCAAATCCTTGGGCATTAGCCCTCTGTGTATACAAGCACCATGACTCCTTGGCCCTTAGCCCTCTGTGTATACAATCACCATGACTCCTTGTGCCGTAGCCCTCTCTGTACCTGTATACAAGCACTGTGACTCAGTGGGCTGTACCCCGCTGTGTATACAAGTACTGTGATGTCTTGGGCTGTAGCCTGCAGTGTATACAAGTATCGTGACTTCTTGGGCCGTAGCTCTCAGTATATACAAGCACCGTGACTCCTTGGGCCTTAGCCCTCTGTGTAACTGTATACAAGTGCTGTGACTCCTTGGGCCTTAGCCCACTGTATATACAAGCAGCGTGACTCCTTGGGCTGTACCCCACTGTCTATACAAATACTGTGACTCCTTGGGCCATAGCCGCTGTGTATACATGCACCATGACTCCTTGGGCCTTAGCCCTCTGTGTGTCCATAACACACAAGTACTGTGACTCAGTAGTGAGTGGCAATGTTTCATAGATGTGCTTTAAACTGCAGTGTCTGTGCCGCCACTCTGTCGCTTAGTAACCAGCCAGCTCACTGCAGCCTTTAGCCTATAATGGTGAAAATAATATTGTGATCTGTGAGGTGGTCTAAATTGACTGTGAATGAATGGAAATTTATGCTATTGGGGTTAATAATACTCTAGGAACAAAAAAAGCCCAAATTATGTGATTTTAGCTTTTTTTGCAATTTTTGTAACAAAATCTAAATCCAAATCCAAAACCAGTCATGGTTCTTTGGTAAATCCAAATCGAAGGCCGGACAATGAATCAGAGCCAAATCCAAATCCAGCAAAAGTGGTCCGGCGCACATATCTAGTTTATATGTGTTTTTTCCTGTGGCACTACAGGTCCCAGCAGGTCCTGGATAATTTCTTCAAGCTTCAACATGATTTCTCAGCCATGGGTATGCAGGCACTTGTAGTGCTAAAAGCGCCTGCATACGCAAGCCGTTTTATTTATTTGGCTGGCTGTATTTGTGTGGAAGAGGTGTGTGTGTCTGTGTAGGCTTTTGTCAGTGTGTGTCTGTGTATCTGTGTCTGTGTCAGTGTGTGTGTGTCTGGGGAGGCAATTGTTTGCTGAGAGACGATGCAGGGAGAGATGGTCTGGCTAAGAGATGCAGGGTGCAGGAAGTAACACAGGGGGAACGAGTCTGGTTGAACCGCTGTTGTAAGATGATGACCTTGTCAATATTCCCACACAAACAGTCATCTTCCAGACGATGTGACCTACATGAATAATGAATGCCGACGGAAGATGCCGTCTTTCCATGGAGGATATATTTCTTCAGAGGTTCCACATTGTGAGAAACCACCGTATAGCTAAGGTGTATATGGAATGGAAAGAAATGTTCCCAGAGTGACAAGAAATGGGTGGCATGCCATGTTAGCATGCCCCATTTTTAGTGGCAACACCCCTTCTATATGTGACCACACCCATTTTTTGCTGCACGCCCGAGGCGCGCATAAATGTCTATCTTTGTTTTTCTATGTGCGTGCTGGGGGGACAAACCGTTCTTCAACTTGCTCTGGGCTCCAGAAACCCTAGTGATGCCTCTGGCTGTTTTTTTTCCTAGGGAAGAGGCACACATCCCCCTGCAGAATAGGCTTGGACTAGGTGACAGGAGGACCCCTTGCTTTGGGTTTTCTTCTTATCGTGTCAACAGCACAGGATCATAACATTGAGCAATTGCCTGGGACGTTGGCAGACACAATTAGGCATCTTGTAAGTGCATGTGAGCCAAATATGTAATTTTTAATCCATTCATAATGGCTATCTGTTCTGCAGGTGCACCCAACTGCTTCCAAGTCTGCAGGATGATTGCATTAAATAATTCAGTTGGACAGGGTATCCAACCTCTTTAAGAAATGCCTTGAAAAGCATCCTAAATAGTTGCTATTAAAGGGATTGTAACCTTCCATATGTCGTTTGCTTCATTTTCTCCAGCACAGAAGAGTTTATATGTTAGAAATCATTTTACATTATTTCTATTTCACCTGATCTCTTTCATTTTTTGTGTACTTTCTGGACTTGACCACTTCCCCAATGACATCATGTACCACCGCCATATCCTGCACATCGCCATTAGGTCATAACCTTAAACTATTATGTAGTGCGAAGGTGATCAAATCTCAATTCTATGTACAGGATAATTCTGGGAGGCGTGAAACAGATTTTGGGTGAAAGAAAGCAGAAGATTGGAAATTAAGTAAATGATGAATTTGATAAGCAGTCTTCGTAGTACCAACATATAAATTGCACCATGTTCTGTATTAAGATTATTTGAATATATTCATTACTTACTATTTATATGAGTAAAGAAATACACGGTAGGAATCCCTGTAAAATCTTGACCTGGATTGTGTGCAAACAAAGTATTTGTCATTAGGACCCTTACCACAGCCCAAAGTTATCATATCGCTCCTGAGGTGCCAGTAATCCATATGAGCTTCCTAGAAATATTTTGTCATTCAGAATACAAGGCCTTTAGTGCTTTGTGAGTGTCATGAAATTAACATAACATTTTTGTTTTTATTTTAGTTTCTTCTTTGTTTTGGTCAGATTTTGTTTCTTTGTAAAGAAATTGCAAAACATCACTGGATCCTCTTAATATTTTCCATACAACTCATTTCACCATTGTTGGAAACGAGACAAGTGGGTAACAACAAGTACGGAGTAAGACCATATTCCTGATTCTATAGTAGCAGATATACAGTATTATTTACAGTAAGAATAGTTTATCACCTCATTTACTTTGCTAGACCTCACAGCCTCTTAACCTTCTAAGAGTCTCCATTATTAAAAAACAAAGACCACATCAAGCAAAATCAATTTTAAAATATATTTGTTATAAATTTTTAGCACAAGGAAAACAACACTTCATTTTTACTCAGCATTGTAAAATAAATTAGTGCCCAAGATTAGCCGGAGGATCTTACAAGCCTGTCCTATAAGAGGATCAAGATTGTGGAAACCTCATGACTCACAAAGAATCATCCTTCAGCACTCAGGAGAGGAAAAAACCCATGTGGAGGAAACCTCTGGGGACCCACGGCTTGAAGGACTGCCCGTCCCTCTGGGCACTAGGAGGCTATGCAGAGTTATATTTCCAAACTTATTTCAAATATGAACATTTGACACTAAAATGCAGTATACATTTCACCACATTAATAAATAACATTGGCTGACGTCATTAATGTAGCTCCTGTCCACATCTCCTGAGATTACCCAATTTACATTCCTCACAAAGCTGCCCAATTTTCTGAAGAGGATGGTCATCCCCTTTTGAGAAGCACCGAATTTACCCGAATGGCTACTACATTTCGATAGATGTGCTGTGCTGCTAGAACCTCCAATTATAGAAATAAACAAGCTCAAGGTCATATTTTAGGGTAGTCAAGCTCCAAGTCTGCAGGCACATCCAAGTGAAACACCCTTGTCTTTGATGAGATACTTACCTCAAGAGGATATCTTACCCTCAGTGGGCTGGGTGCAAGAGATGTATTTGGAGTATGTTAATGACAGCAATGATAATGCTATGTCAGTGTCCTGGGCAGTTAAGAGTGGTAGCAACAGCAAAGAGCTACCATTGTGACTTCACAGCATGACATCACTCGTGTTCTACATTCCTTAAAGGAGAAGTGCACAAAATAATCTCTACTGATGTGTGATTTGTATATTGTCTCCATCACCTCTGCTTCCCATGATATACCTGCCATTTATTACACATCTGTCCCTTTGCCATTTCCATATTCACCAAAGTTCTCTTTTACTGCATCCAGTCATTCAATCAATCAGTTCCTAGCAGCTCTTTCTCATTTCATTAACCTGCTGCTTCTGTCCAATTTTTATTTTTCAAGACTGCTACTTGGGTAGAAAACAAGCAAGGGATTGATTTAATCTAAAAAACACAATTAAAATGAAAATACTGTTGGAATGTTCATATACTGAAATGACATTAATAGCTAGGCCAAGGCTAGTTATTTCTGCAACTCTATAGGTGTGTGCAAAGCCGAGCGATGTTTTCCTGCAGGATGACCAGCATTACATCAGCGTGCAATATTCTGATGGAAACGTGCTGCTAATTGAATCTCCCCAATAGTCTCTGTTCCCAGTATAGAATATAATTGGCAATGATGATGATACAGCGAAGGACCCATTATGTCCATTATACAGTAGACTTTCAGGATTGATAAATATTCAGTTTAGCCTAATGTAACTTGATCAGTATGCAATATATCCCTATTATGCTTGGCCACTATACAGATTAGACCCACTGTACTAAATATACATACACTCTGGGGGTCGTTTAGAGTTGGCTGTGCTGGCAAAGTGACTGTGTAAGGGGGCACACTGCACGCTGATGTATGCTGCGCTATACTCTGCTGATTAAGTGCTGTGTCCAGAGACTCACATGGGCTGTGCTGGTAAATTGACTGTGTATAGGGGGAACACTGCTCGCTGATGTATGCTGCGCTATACTCTGCTGATTACAGGGGCTGTGTCCAAGCTTACAAGTGAGTTTGTGTGCAAAAAAAAAAGTTTAAAAATTAAAAAGTTAAAGTTAAAAGTTTAAAAAGTAAAACAAAAAAAACTTTTTTTGTGCTATACCCCACTGTGTATACATGCACCTTGACTCCTTGGGCTGTATCCCACTGTGTATTCAAGTACTGCGAATCCTTGGGCATTAGCCCTCTGTGTATACAAGCACCATGACTCCTTGGCCCTTAGCCCTCTGTGTATACAATCACCATGACTCCTTGTGCCGTAGCCCTCTCTGTACCTGTATACAAGCACTGTGACTCAGTGGGCTGTACCCCGCTGTGTATACAAGTACTGTGATGTCTTGGGCTGTAGCCTGCAGTGTATACAAGTATCGTGACTTCTTGGGCCATAGCTCTCAGTATATACAAGCACCATGACTCCTTGGGCCTTAGCCCTCTGTGTAACTGTATACAAGTGCTGTGAGTCCTTGGGCCTTAGCCCACTGTGTATACAAGCAGCGTGACTCCTTGGGCTGTACCCCACTGTCTATACAAATACTGTGACTCCTTGGGCCATAGCCACTGTGTATACATGCACCATGACTCCGTGGGCCTTAGCCCTCTGTGTGTCCATAACACACAAGTACTGTGACTCAGTAGTGAGTGGCAATGTTTCATAGATGTGCTTTAAACTGCAGTGTCTGTGCCTCCACTCTGTCGCTTAGTAACCAGCCAGCTCACTGCAGCCTTTAGCCAATAATGGTGAAAATAATATTGTGATCTGTGAGTGTAGAGAAAAAGCGGATTTTGCGTCCGCATGGGCATAGTTGCACATGATTGCGTCTGCAGAATCCGTAACTTTCCCTTGTAAATGTATATGTACTGTTTTGTGTAAAGGAAATTAGAAACCTTTGAAGATGGACAGAAAGGTTTAATCAGAGGTTATAGGAAGATTGTTTCCCTGCCAGCCATAATTATGTCAACTTGTATGTAGCCCATAAGAAGTATGTCCAGGGAAATTACCTGACAGCTGGTTAGATCCTTGATAACCAGTCTGTAAGAGATCTGTATTCTGTGTATGGTCAGAGATCAAAGAATTGTTGGTTATACTCACAGACAGTCAGGCTACAGAGGTGTATGTTTACTCACTTAATCTGTGTGCACGTTTATTGATCTAAGCCCACTTCTCACGCTTTAGGAAGGTCTGAAAGGTAATTAAGAACCCCTGCCCAAATGATAGAGAAACCCCATAGTCCAGCTAGAGGGACAATACACTCTGGGCAGAGAAGGGTTAACACCCCCCAGCGGGGGGTGAGGGGGGAAGGAGCTGGGCACACATGGATAAAATACTGGCTCACTGGTAAGAGTGTGTGATTCCCTGCTTGAGGTTGTATACAAGACACAGGGCACCGGACGTCGTCACAGGGAAAGGCCTCATTCCTAAAGATTGTTCTATCCGTCGTGATCTGAATGGTCTGTTTTCTCCCATTTTATTATTTTCTTTGGTTTACTTGAAATTGCGAATTAACTGTGTTTGGGACTTTTTGTAACATCCTTATATCCTTTGTAATTTTTGTACATAAGCTTTGAAGATATTTCTTGAATTAAACTAAACTAATTCTAGTTCTGGAACTGTGTTTTTATGACCCCAAACGCCCATGTTTGGCAATGTTACCTATATTTAACTAATGATAAGTTGTGTGTACAGGTGAGAGCAGAAGCTTGGCTTATGCTTAGCGTTAAATTGGTCTTCTGCTGGTGGCAGTTACCGGAGTTAAAACCACAAGCGCTGAGACAACTGGTATAAGTCACGGGCGGCGATTCTCAGATTGGCGTATCTGCAGAGATCGGCCGGAGGTCCGTGACAGTGAGGTGGTCTAAATTGACTGTGAATGACTGGAAATTAATGTTATTGGGGTAAATAATACTCTAGGAACAAAAAAAGCCCAAATTATGTGATTTTAGCTTTTTTGGCAATTTTTGTAACAAAATCTAAATCCAAATCCAAAACCAGTCATGGTTCTTTGGTAAATCCAAATCGAAGGCCGGACAACGAATCAGAGCCAAATCCAAATCCAGCAAAAGTGGTCCGGCGCACATATCTAGTTTATATGTGTTTTTTCCTGTGGCACTACAGGTCCCAGCAGGTCCTGGATAATTTCTTCAAGCTTCAACATGATTTTTCAGCCATGGGTATGCAGGCACTTGTAGTGCTAAAAGCGCCTGCATACGCAAGCCGTTTTATTTATTTGGCTGGCTGAACTTGTGTGGAAGAGGTGTGTGTGTCTGTGTAGGCTTTTGTCAGTGTGTGTCTCTGTGTCTGTGTCAGGGGAAGTTATGGTTTGCTGAGAGATGATGCAGGGAGAGATGGTCTGGCTAAGAGATGCAGGGGGCAGGAAGTTACACAGGGGGAACAAGTCTGGTTGAACCGCTGTTGTAAGATGATGACCTTGTCAATATTCCCACACAAACAGTCATCTTCCGGACGATGTGACCTACATGAATAATGAATGCCGACTGAAGATGCCGTCTTTCCATGGAGGATATATTTCATCAGAGGTTCCACATTGTGAGAAACCACCGTATAGCTAAGGTGTATATGGAATGGAAAGAAATGTTCCCAGAGTGACAAGAAATGGGTGGCGTGCAATGTTGGCATGCCCCATTTTTAGTGGCCACACCCCTTCTATATGTGACCACACCCATTTGTTGCTGCGCGCCCCTGGCACGCATAAATGTCTATCTTTGTATTTCTATGTGCGTGCCGGGGGGACAAGCCATTCTTCAACTTGCTCTGGGCTCCAGAAACCCTAGCGATGCCTCTGGCTGTTTTTTTCCTAGGGAAGAGGCACACATCCCCCTGCAGAATAGGCTTGGACTAGGTGACAGGAGGACCCCTTGCTTTGGGTTTTCTTCTTATCGTGTCAACAGCACAGGATCATAACATTGAGCAATTGCCTGGGACTTGGCAGACTCAATTAGGCATCTTGTAAGTGTATGTGAGCCAAATATGTCATTTTTAATTCATTCATAATGGCTACCTGTTCTGCAGGTGCACCCAACTGCTTCCAAGTCTGCAGGATGATTGCATTAAATAATTCAGTTGGACAGGGTATCCAACCTCTTTAAGAAGTGCCTTGAAAAGCATCCTAAATAGTTGCTATTAAAGGGACTGTAACCTTCCATATGTCGTTTGCTTCATTTTCTCCAGCACAGAAGAGTATATATGTTAGAAATAATTTTATATTATTTCTATTTCACCTGATCTCTTTCATTTTTTGTGTCCTTTCTGGACTTGACCACTTCCCCAATGACATCATGTACCACCACCATATCCTGCACATCGCCATTAGGTCATAACCTTAAACTATTATGTAGTGCGAAGGTGATCAAATCTCAACTCTAAGTACAGGATAGTTCTGGGAGGCGTGAAACAGATTTTGTGTGAAAGAAAGCAGAAGATTGGAAATTAAGTAAATTATGAATTTCATAAGCAGTCTTAGTAGCACCAACATATAAATTGCACCATGTTCTGTATTAAGATTATTTAAATATATTCATTACTTAATATTTATATGAGAAAAGAAATACACGGTAGGAATCCCTGTAAAATCTTGACCTGGATTGTGTGCAAACAAAGTATTTGTCATTGGGACCCTTACCACAGCCCAAAGTTATCATATCGCTCATGAGATCCCAGTAATCCATATGAGCTTCCTAGAAATATTTTGTCATTCAGAATACAAGGCCTTCAGTGCTTTGTGAGTGTCATGAAATTAACATAACATTTTTGTTTTTATTTTAGTTTCTTCTTTGTTTTGGTCAGATTTTGTTTCTTTGTAAAGAAATTGCAAAACATCACTGGATCCTCTTAATATTTTCCATACAATTCATTTCACCATTGTAGTAAATGAGACAAGTGGGTAACAACAAGTAGGGAGTAAGACCATATTCCTGATTCTATAGTAGCAGATATACAGTATTTATTGTAAGAAGAGTTTCTTACCTCATTTACTTTTCTAGACCTCACAGCCTCTTAACCTTCTAAGAGTCTCCATTATGAAAAAACAAAGACCACATCAAGCAAAATCAATTTTAAAATATATTTATTATGAATTTTTAGCACAAGGAAAACAACACTTTATTTTTACTCTGCATTGTAAAATAAATTAGTGCCCAAGATTAGCCAGAGGCTCTTACAAGCTTGTCCTATAAGAGGATCAAGATGGTGGAAGCCTGATGACTCACAAAGAATCATCCTTCAGCACTCAGGAGAGGAAAAACCCCTGTGGAGGAAACCTCTGGGGACCCATGGCTTGAAGGACTGCCCGTCCCTCTGGGCACTAGGAGGCTATGCAGAGTTATATTTCCAAACTTATTTCAAATATGAACATTTGACACTAAAATGCAGTATACATTTCACCACATTAATAAATAACATTGGCTGACATCATTAATGTAGCTCCTGTCCACATCTCCTGAGATTACCCAATTTACATTCCTCACAAAGCTGCGCAATTTTCTGAAGAGGATGGTCATCCCCTTTTGAGAAGCACCGAGTTTACCCGAATGGCTACTACATTTCGATAGATGTGCTGTGCTGCTAGAACCTCCAATTATAGAAATAAACAAGCTCAAGGTCATATTTTAGGGTAGTCAAGCTCCAAGTCTGCAGGCACATCCAAGTGAAACGCCCTTGTCTTTGATTAGATACTTACCTCAAGAGGATATCTTTCCCTCAGTGGGCTGGGTGCAAGAGATGTATTTGGAGTATGTTAATGACAGCAATGATAATGCTATGTCAGTGTCCTGGGGAGTTAAGAGTGGTAGCAACAGCAAAGAGCTACCATTGTGACATCACAGCATGACATCACTCGTGTTCTACATTCCTTAAAGGAGAAGTGCACAATATAATCTCTACTGATGTGTGATGTTTATTTTCTCCATCACCTCTGCTTCCCATGATATACCTGCCATTTATTACACATCTGTCCCTTTGCCATCTCCAATTTCACCAAAGTTCTCTTTTACTGCATCCACTCATTCAATCAATCAGTTCCTAGCAGCTCTTTCTCATTTCATTAACCTGCTGCTTCTGTCCAATTTTTATTTTTCAAGACTGCTACTTGGGTAGAAAACAAGCAAGGGATTGATTTAATCTAAAAAACACAATTAAAATGAAAATACTGTTGGAATGTTCATATACTGAAATGACAATAATAGCTAGGCCAAGGCTAATTATTTCTGCAACTCTATAGGTGTGTGCAAAGCCGAGCGATGTTTTCCTGCAGGATGACCAGCATTACATCAGCGTGCAATATTCTGATGGAAACGTGCTGCTAATTGAATCTCCCCAATAGTCTCTGTTCCCAGTATAGAATATAATTGGCAAGGATGATGATACAGTGAAGGACCCATTATGTCCAGTACACAGTAGACTTTCAGGATTGATAAATATTCAGTTTAGACTAATGTAACTTGATCAGTATGCAATATATCCCTGTTATGCTTGGCCACTATACAGATTAGGCCCACTGTACTAAATATACATACACTCTGGGGGTCGTTTAGAGTTGGCTGTGCTGGCAAAGTGACTGTGTAAGGGGGCACACTGCACGCTGATGTATGCTGCGCTATACTCTGCTGATTAAGTGCTGTGTCCAGAGACTCACAAGGGCTGTGCTGGCAAAGCGACTGTGTATAGGGGGCACACTGCTCGCTGATGTATGCTGCGCTATACTCTGCTGATTAAAGGGGCTGTGTCCAGACTGACAAGTGGCTTTGTCTTGTGGACGCCCTTAGGTGTTGTTAACACATCCCGCACTGCTGCACTTGTCCTGTGGGACATGACTGTAGGGCACTGGACGCTATTAGGTGTCCTCAGCATGTCACCCTCAGCTGCATTTATCCTGTGGGTTATCACTGCTAGGCACGGGACGCCATTAGGTTTTCTTAGCATGTCACCCTCTGCTGCACTTGTCCTGTGGAATATCATTACAGGGTAAGAGACGCTATTAGGTGTTATCAGCAAGTCATACTCTGCTGCACTTTTCCTGTGGGACATCACTGCAGGGCTTGGGTTGCAAATAGATGATTTCAGCAAGTCACTGTGTGCTGCACTTGTCCTGTGGGATATCACTGCAGGTAACTGGACACCATTAGGTATTCTCAGCATGTCACCCTCTGCTGCACTTGTCCTTTGGGATATCACTGCTGGGCACGAGACGCCATTAGGTGTTCTCAGCACGTCACCCTCTGCTGCACCTGTACTGTGGGTCATCACTGCAGGGCATGGGACGCCATTAGATGTTCTCAGATTGTCACCCTCTGCTGCACTTGCCCTGTGGGACATTACCTCAGGGAACTGGATGCCATTATGTGTTGTCAGCACGTCACCCTCTGCTGCACTTGTCCTGTTGGATATTACTAGAGGGCACAAGACTCTATTAGGTGTCCTAAGCACATCACCCTAAGCTGCACTTGTCCTGTGGGATATCATTGCAGGGCACGGGACGCCATTAGGTGTCCTCAGCACGCCACCCTCAGCTGCACTTGTCATGTGGGAAATCAATGCCGGGCACTGGACGCTATGAGGTGTCCTCAGCATGTCAAACTCAGCTGCCCATTTCCTGTGGGTCATAACTGCAGGACACAGGACGCCACTAGGTGTTCTCAGCATGTCACCATCTGCTGCACTTGTCCTGTGGGACATCACCTCAGGGAACTGGATGCCATTATGTGTTCTCAGCACGTCACCCTCTGCTGCACTTGTCCTTTTGGATATTACTAGAGAGCTCAAGACTCTATTAGGTGTCCTAAGCACATCACCCTAAGCTGCACTTGTCCTGTGGGATATAATTGCAGGGCACGGGACGCCATTAGGTGTCCTCAGCACATCACCCTCAGCTGCACTTGTCATGTGGGAAATCAATGCAGGGCACTGGACGCTATTAGGTGTCCTCAGCATGTCAAACTCAGCTGCCCATATCCTGTGGGTCATAACTGCAGGACACAGGACGCCACTAGGTGTTCTCAGCATGTCACCGTCTGCTGCACTTGTCCTGTAGGACATCACTGCAGGGCATGGGATGCCATTAGATGTTCTCAGCAAGTCACCTTCTGCTGCACTTGTCCTGTGGGACATCACCTCAGGGCACTGGATGCTATTAGGTGTCCTCAGCATGTCACCCTCAGCTTCCCTTATCCAGTGGGTTATCTCTACAGGCCACGTGACGCTATTAGGTGTTCTAAGGATGTCACCCTCTGCTGCACTTGTCCTGTGAGATATCACTGATGGGAACAAGACGCCATTAGGTGTTCTCTGCACGTCACCCTCTGCTGCACTTGTTCTGTGGGATATCGCTTCAAGGCACTGGACGCCATTAGGTGTCCTCAGCACATCACCCTCAGCTGCACTTGTCCTGTGGGACATCACTGCAGGACACTGGATGCTATTAGGTGTCCTCAGCATGTCAACCTCAGCTGCCCTTTTCCTGTGGGTAATCACTGCAGGGCATGGGGTGCCACTAGGTGTTCTCAGCATGTCACCCTCTGCTGCACTTGTTCTGTGGGATATCACTGCAGGGCATTGGAAGCCATAAGGTGTCGTCAGCACATCACCCTCAGCTGCACTTGTCCTGTGGGAGATCACTGCAGGGCACTGGACACTACTAGGTGTTCGCAGCATATCACCCTCAGCTGCCCTTATCCTGTGGGTTATCACTGCAGGGCACGGGACGCCATTAGGTGTTCTTAGCATGTCACCCTCTGCTGCACTTGTTCTGTGGGATATCACTGCTGGGCACGAGACGCCATTATGTATCCTCAGTACGTCACCCTCAGCTGCACTTGTACTATGGGATACCACTGCAGGGCATGGGACGCCATTTGGTGTCCTCAGCACGTCACCCTCAGCTGCACTTGTCCTGTGGGACATCACTGCAGGGCACTGGATGCTATTAGGTGTCTTCAGCATGTCACCCTCAGCTGCGCTTATCCTGTGGGTCATCACTGCAGGGCACGGGAAGCCATTAGGTGTTCTCAGCATGTCACCGTCTGTTGAACTTGTCCTGTAGGACATCACTGCAGGGCATGGGATGCCATTAGAGGTTCTCAGCAAGTCACCCTCTGCTGCATTTGTCCTGTGGGACATCACCTAAGGAAATAGATGCCATTATGTGTTCTCAGCACATCACCGTCTGCTGCTCTTGTCCTGTGGGATATTACTACAGGGCACGAGATGCAATTAGGTGTTCTCAGCATGTTACCCTCTTATGCACTTGTCCTGTGGGACATCACTGCAGGGCACAAGACGCTATTATTTGTTCTCAGCATGTCAGCCTCTGCTGCACAAGTCCTGTGGGATTTCACTGCAGGGTAGAAGACGCCATTAGGTGTTCTCAGAACGTGATCCTCTGCTGCACTTGTCCTGTGGGACATCACTGCAGGGCATGTGATGCCATTAGATGTTCTCAGCAAGTCACCCTCTGCTGCACTCTTCCTGTGGTACATTACTGCAGGGCACTGGATGCCATTAGGTGTCCTCAGCACATCACCCTCAGCTGCACTTGTCCTGTGGGACATCAAAGCAGGGCACAGGACGCTATTAGGTGTCCACAGCATGTCACCCTCAGCTGCTCTTATCCTGTGGGTCATCACTACAGGCCACGGGACGCCATTAGGTGTTCTCAGCACGTCACCCTCTGCTGCACTTGTTCTGTGGGATATCACTGCAGGGCACTGGATGCCATTAGGTGTCCTCAGCACATCACCCTCAGCTGCACTTGTCCTATGGTATATCACTGCAGGGCACGGGACGCCATTAGGTGTGCTCAACACGTCACCCTCAGCTGCACTTGTACTGTGGGACATCACTACAGGGCACTGGACGCTATTAGGTGTCCTCGGCATGTCACCCTCAGCTGCCCTTATCCTGTGGGTCATCACTGCAGGGTACGGGACGCCATTAGATGTTATCAGAATGTCACCCTCTGCTGCACTTGTCCTGTGGGACTTCACCTCAGGGAACTGGATGCCAATATGTGTTCTCAGCACGTCACCCTCTGTTGCACTTGTCCTGTGGGATATTACTAGAGGGCACGGGATGCCATTATGTGTCCTCAGCACGTCACCCTCAGCTGCACTTGTCATGTGGGACATCAATGCAGGGCACTGGACGCTATTAGGTGTCCTCAGCTTGTCAAACTCAGCTGCCCATATCCTGTGGGTTATAACTGCAGGGCACAGGATGCCATTAAGTGTTCTTAGAATGTCACCCTCTGCTGCACTTGTCCTGTGGGATATCACAGCTGGGCACGAGACACCATTAGGTATCCTTAGCACGTCACCCTCAGCTGCACTTGTCTTGTGCGATATCATTCCAGGGCACGGTACACCATTTGGTGTCCTCAGCATGTCACCCTCAGCTGCATTTGTCCTGTGGGACATCACCTAAGGAAATGGATGCCATTATGTGTTCTCAGCACGTCACCGTCTGCTGCAGTAGTCCTGTGGGATATTACTACAGGGCATGAGATGCTATTAGGTGTTCTCAGCACGTCACCCTCTGCTGCATTAAGTCCTGTGGGGTACGAGACGCCATTAGGTGTTCTCAGCATGTCACCCTCAGCTGCACTTGTCCAGTGGGACATCAAAGCAGGGCACTGGATGCTATTAGGTGTCCTCAGAATGTCACCCTCAGCAGCCCTTATCCTGTGGGACATCACTGCAGGGCATGGGATGCTATGAGGGGTTATCAGCAAATCACCCTCTGCTGCACTTGTCCTGTGGGCCATCACTGCAGGAAACTGGATCCTGTTATTTGTTCTTGGTACGTCACCCTCAGCTGCATTTGTCCTGTGGGACATCAATGCAGGGCACCACATGCCATTACTTGTTCTTAGCACGTCACCCTCTGCTGCACTTGTTCTGTGGGACATCACTGCAGGGCAGGGGCCCCATTACGTGTTCTCAGCATGTTACCCTATTATGCTCTTGTCCTATGGGACATCACTACAGGCACGGAACGCCATTAGGTGTTCTTAGCATGTCACCCTCTGCTGCACTTGTCCTGTAGGATATCACAACAGGGCACAAGACGCACTTTGGTGTTCTCAGCACATCACCCTCTGCTGCACAGGTCCTGTGGGATCACTGCAGGGTACAAGACGCCATTATGTGTTCTCAGAACGTGATCCTCTGCTGCACCTGTCCTGTGGGACATCACTGCAGGGCATGGGATGCCATTAGATGTTCTCAGCAAGTCACCCTCTGCTGCACTTGTCCTGTGGGACATCACTTCAGGGAACTGAATGCCATTAGGTGTTCTCAGCACCTCACCCTCTGCTGCACTCTTCCTGTGGTACATTACTGCAGGGCACTGGATGCCATTAGGTGTCCTCAGCACATCACCCTCAGCTGCACTTGTCCTGTGGGACATCAAAGCAGGGCACAGGACGCTTATTAGGTGTCCACAGCATGTCACCCTCAGCTGCTCTTATCCTGTGGGTCATCACTACAGGCCACGGGACGCCATTAGTTGTTCTCAGCATGTCACCCTCTGCTGCACTTTTCCTGTGGGACATCACCTAAGGAAATGGATACCATTATCGGTTCTCAGCACCTCACCCTTTGCTGCACTTGTCCTGTGGGATATTAACACAAGGCATGAGATGCTATTAGGTGTTCTCAGCACGTCACCCTCTGCTGCACTAAGTCCTGTGGGATATCACTACAGGGTATGAGACGCCATTAGGTGTCATCGTCATGTCACCCTCAGCTGCCCTTATCCTGTGGGTCATCACTGCAGGGTACGGGACACCATTAGGTGTTCTCAGCATGTCACCCTCTGCTGCACTTGTCCTGTGGGATATCACTGCTGGGCATGAGAAGCCATAAGGTGTTCTCAGCACGTCACCCTCTGCTGCACTTGATCTGTGGGATATCACTGCAGGGCAGTGGATGCAATTAGGTGTCCTCAGCATGTCACCCTCAGCTGCCCTTATCCTGTGGGTCATCACTGCAGGGCTCGGGACGCCATTAGGTGTTCTCAGAATGTCACCATCAGCTGCACTTGTCATGTGGGACATCACCTCAGGGAACAGGATGCCATTATGTGTTCTCAGCACATCACCCTCTGCTGCACTTGTTCTGTGGGATATTACTAGAGGGCACAAGACACTATTAGGTGTCCTAAGCACGTCACCCTAAACTGCACGTGTGCTGTGGGCTATCACTGCAGGGCACGGTACGCCACTAGGTGTCCTCAGCACGTCACCCTCAGCTGCACTTGTCATGTGGGACATCAATTCAGGGCACTGGACGCTATTAGGTGTCCTCAGCAAGCCAAACTCAGCTGCCCACATCCTGTCAGTTATAACTGAAGGGCACAGGACACCACTAGGTGTTCTCAGCATGTCACCCTCTGCTGCACTTGTCCTGTAGGACATCACTGCAGGGCATGGCATGCCATTAGGTATTCTCAGCACGTCAACCTCAGCTGAACTTGTCCTGTGGCACATCACTGTAGGGCACTGGATGCTATTCGGTGTCCTCAGCATGTCACCCTCAGCTGCCCTTATCCTGTGGGTCATCACTACAGGCCACTTGACGGTATTAGGAGTTCTCAGCATGTCATCCTCTGCTGCACTTGTTCTGTGGGATATCACTGCTGGGCACGAGACGCCATTAGGTGTCCTCAGCACATCACCCTCAGCTGCATTTGTCTTGTGGGATATCAGTGCAAGGCACTGGACGCCATTAGGTGTCCTCAGCACGTCACCCTCAGCTGCACTTGTCCTGTGGGACATCACTGCAGGACACTGGATGCTATTAGGTGTCCTCAGCATGTCAACCTCAACTGCCCTTTTCCTGTGGGTCATCACTGCAGGGCACGGGATGCCAATAGGTGTTCTCAGCATGTCAACCTCTGCTGCACTTGTTCTGTGGGATATCACTGCAGGGCATTGGAAGCCATTAGGTGTCGTCAGCACGTCACCCTCAGCTGCACTTGTCCTGTGGGACATCACTGCATAGGTGTCCGCAGCATATCACCCTCAGCTGCCCTTATCCTGTGGGTTATCACTGCAGGGCACGGGACGCCATTAGGTGTTCTTAGCATGTGGGACTCTGCAGCACTTGTCCTGTGGGATATCACTGCTGTGAACAAGATGCCATTAGGTGTCCTCAGTACGTCACCCTCAGCTGCACTCATCCTGTGGGACATCACTGCAGGGCACTGGACGCTATTAGGTGTCCGCATCATGTCACCCTCAGCTGCCCTTATCCTGTGGGTCATCACTGCAGGGCACGGGACGCCATTAGGTGTTCTCAGAATGTCACCCTCTGCTGCACTTGTCCTGTGGGATATCACTGCTGGGCACGAGACGCCATTAGGTGTTCTCAGTACGTCACCCTCAGCTGCACTTGTTCTGTGGGATATCACTGCAGGGTACTGGATGCCATAAGGTATCCTCAGCACGTCACCCTCAGATGTCCTTATCCTGTGGGTCATCACTGCAGGGCATGGGACGCCATTAGGTGTTCTCAGCATGTCACCCTATGCTGCACTTTTCCTGTGGGACATCTCCTAAGGAAATGGACGCCATTATGTGTTCTCAGCACCTCATCCTCTGCTGCACTTGTCCTTTGGGATATTAACACAGGGTACGAGATGCTATTAGGTGTTCTCAGCACGTCACCCTCTGCTGCACTAAGTCCTGTGGGATATCACTGCAGGGTACGAGACGCCATTAGGTGTCATCATCATGTCACCGTCAGCTGCCCTTATCCTGTGGGTCATCAATACAGGGCACGGGACGCTGTTAGGTGTTCTCAGCATGTCACCCGATACTGCACTTGTCCTGTGGGATATCACTGCTGTGAAAAAGACGCCATTAGGTGTCCTCAGCACGTCACACTCAGCTGCACTTGTCCTGTGGGATATCACTGCAGACAGGGGCTGGCTGGCAACTTTTGGCCTGGGGGGTAGACACAAGTAAGTGGCCCGAATTCTCCACCAGCGCATTGCAATGGAGAAAAGACACATGATAATAGCCTAATTAGGTGTGCATAATGTGGGTGTGCTTTAAATAATGTAGAGAGGTTTGCAGTGACAGCCAGATTAGGGAGCATCGCAGTGACTGCCATATAATGCAGAGAGGTTCGCAGGGACCATCAGATCAGGGAGTGTCGCAGTGACTGCCATATAATGCAGAGAGGTTCGCAGGGACCATCAGATCAGGGAGTGTCGCAGTGACTGCCCTATAATGCAGAGAGGTTTGGAAGGACCATCAGATCAGGGAGTGTCGCAGTGACTGCCCTATAATGCAGAGAGGTTCGCAAGGACCATCAGATCAGGGAGTGTCGCAGTGACTGCCATAAAATGCAGAGAGGTTCGCAAGGACCATCAGATCAGGGAGTGTCGCAGTGACTGTAATATAATGCAGAGAGGTTCGCAAGGACCATCAGATCAGGGAGCATTGCAGTGCCTATAATGCAGGGACGTTCACAGTGACCACCTGATCAGGGAGTGTTGAAATGGCTGCCAGATAACGCAGTAATCACCAGATTATGCAGAAATCATCAGTGACCCACATGTAACACAGGTATTCTGAGAATACAGTAGAACTCACACACAATAATAATACCCCCCCCCACATTCACAAACATTATTACATCACCTCCAGCACCGACAGTTTTAAAACACCCCATACCCCCTAAGATAAAAATAACTACAGCTCCCCATTGCATAAGTATTCCAACACCCCCACCTTCCCTCTCAAATGTCATGTAAACATGTAGTCCTCCACTGGCACTTACCTGCCTGGAAGGCTGCTCTGTTACTGGTCCCTGCGGAGCTCCAGGGTACAGGAAGAGATGACACAGACAGGATAGACTAAAGAAAGGGCGGAGACTCGGGGTGAGGGGGCGGGGTCTTCAGCAGGGACAGGAGATAGATTAATATAGTCAGACAGGGTAAGAGAGGGGGCGGAGCCTTAACCGGGGAGAGGAAGGAGCCCGGGGAAAGGACAGAGGACATAGAAGTAGGTGCACAGCCCCTGCAGCGGAGCGGCCTCGGAAGGAGTGCTGCTCAGTGTGCAGCCACAAGCTACATAGGGTGACAGACAGCCCGGTAACAGGCAGAGAATGCTGCCCAGCCGCTCTAATGCTGCTATAGTCGGAGTGACTGAGAGCACTTTCTGCCTGTCACCCGGCCGTCAGTCATGCCTGTGCACTAGTGAAACCGGCCCTCACTGCGGCAAAGATCTGCCGGCCCAGGGGGCATATGGCACCCTGCCCCATGGCCTAGCCAGCCACTGACTGCAGGGCACTGGACACTATTAGGTGTCTGCAGCATGTCACCCTCAGCTGCCCTTATCCTGTGGGTCATCACCACAGGGCAAGAGACGCCATTAGGTATTCTCAGCATGTCACCCTCTGCTGCACTAGTCCTGTGGGATATCACTGCTGGGCACGAGATGCCATTAGGTGTTCTCAGCACGTCACCCTGTGCTGCACTTGTCCTGTGGAATATCACTGTTGGGCACGGGATGCCATTAGGTATTCTCAGCACGTCACACTCTGCTACAATTGTCCTGTGGTACATCACTGCAGGGCATGTGACGCCATTAGGTGTCCTCAGCACGTCACCCTCATCTGCACTTGTCCTGTGGGATATCACTGCACGGCATGGGATGCCATTAGATGTTCTTAGCAAGTCACCCTCTGCTGCACTTGTCCTGTGGGATATCAATGCAGGGCATGGGACACCATTAGGTGGTCTGAGCACATCACCCTCTGCTGCACTTGTCCTGTGGGATATCACTGCAGGGCACGAGATGCCATTAGGTGTTGTGAGCACGTTACCCTTTGCTGCACTTGTCCTGTGAGACATCACTGCAGGGTACGGGACGCCAGTAGGTGTCCTCAGAACGTCACGTTTAGCTGTACATATCCTGTGGGACATCACTGCAGGGTACCGGACGCTATTATGTGTTCTCAGCAATGCACCTTCTGCTGCACTTTTCCTGTCGGACATCTCTTCAGGGAACTGGACGCCAATATGTGTTTTCAGCACGTCACCCTCTGTTGCACTTGTCCTGTGGGACATCACTGCAGGGCTCTGGACACCATCAGGTGTTCTCAGCACGTCACCATCTGCTGCACTCGTCCTGTGGGACATCACTGCAGGGCACTGGATGCCATTAGGTGTTCTCAGCAAGTCATCCTCTGCTGCACTTGTATTGTGGGCCATCACTGCAGGAAACTGGACGCTGTTATGTGTTCTTGGTACGTCACCGTCAGCTGCATTTGTCTTGTGGGACATAACTACAGGGCAAGGGATGCCATTAGGTGTTCTGAACATATCATCCTCGGCTGCACTTGTCCTTTGTGATATCACTGCAGAGAACTGGATGCCGTTATATGTTCTCAGCATATCAACCTCTGCTGCACTTGCCCTCGGTACATCACTGCAGGGGACAGGACTCCATTAGGTTTTCTGAGCAATTCATCCTCTGCTGCACTTGTCCTGAGGGACATCACTGTAGGACACAGAATGCCATTAGGTGTCCTCAGCACATCACCCTCAGCTACGCTTGTCCTGTGGGATATCACTGCAGGGCACGGGACGCCATTAGATGTCCTCAGCACGTCACCCTCAGCTGCACTTGTCCTGTGGGACATCACTAAAGGGCACTTTACGCTAATAGGTGTCCTCAGCATGTCAAACTCAGCTGCCCATATCCTGTGGGTCATAACTGCAGGACACAGGACGCCACTAGGTGTTCTCAGCATGTCACCCTCTGCTGCACTTGTTCTGTAGGACATCACTACAGGGCATGGGATGCCATTAGATGTTCTCAGCAAATCACCTTCTGCTGCACTTGTCCCGTGGGACATCACCTCAGGGCACTGGACGCTATTAGGTGATCTCAGCATGTCACCCTCTGCTTCCCTTAACCAGTTTATCCAGTGGGTTATCTCTACAGGCCACATGACGCTATTAGATGTTCTCAGGATGTCACCCTCTGCTGCACTTGTCCTGTGAGATATCACTGATGGGAACAAGACGCCATTAGGTGTTCTCAGTAATTCACCCTCTGCTGCTCCTATTCTGTGGGATATCACTGTAAGGCACTGGACTCCATTAGGTGTACGCAGCTTGTCACCCTCTGCTGCCCTTATCCTGTGGGTCATCACTGCAGGGCACAGGACGCCATTAGGTATTCTCAGCATGTCACCCTCTGCTGCACTTGTCCTGTGGGATATCACTGCTGGGCACGAGACACCATTAGGTGTCCTCAGCACGTCACCCTCAGCTGCATTTGTCTTGTGGGATATCACTGAAGGGCATGGGATGCCATTAGGTATCCTCAGCACGTCACCCTCAG
This sequence comes from Taudactylus pleione, assembly GCA_031769625.1. Classification (NCBI taxonomy): domain Eukaryota; kingdom Metazoa; phylum Chordata; class Amphibia; order Anura; family Myobatrachidae; genus Taudactylus; species Taudactylus pleione. Next base: position 7,505,269 of record JAUIMM010000614.1, read on the forward strand.
CTGCACTTGTCCTGTGGGACATCACTAAAGGGCACTTTACGCTAATAGGTGTCCTCAGCATGTCAAACTCAGCTGCCCATATCCTGTGGGTCATAACTGCAGGACACAGGACGCCACTAGGTGTTCTCAGCATGTCACCCTCTGCTGCACTTGTTCTGTAGGACATCACTACAGGGCATGGGATGCCATTAGATGTTCTCAGCAAGTCACCTTCTGCTGCACTTGTCCCGTGGGACATCACCTCAGGGCACTGGACGCTATTAGGTGATCTCAGCATGTCACCCTCTGCTTCCCTTAACCAGTTTATCCAGTGGGTTATCTCTACAGGCCACATGACGCTATTAGATGTTCTCAGGATGTCACCCTCTGCTGCACTTGTCCTGTGAGATATCACTGATGGGAACAAGACGCCATTAGGTGTTCTCAGTAATTCACCCTCTGCTGCTCCTATTCTGTGGGATATCACTGTAAGGCACTGGACTCCATTAGGTGTACGCAGCTTGTCACCCTCTGCTGCCCTTATCCTGTGGGTCATCACTGCAGGGCACAGGACGCCATTAGGTATTCTCAGCATGTCACCCTCTGCTGCACTTGTCCTGTGGGATATCACTGCTGGGCACGAGACACCATTAGGTGTCCTCAGCACGTCACCCTCAGCTGCATTTGTCTTGTGGGATATCACTGAAGGGCATGGGATGCCATTAGGTATCCTCAGCACGTCACCCTCAGCTGCACTTGTCCTGTGGGACATCACTGCAGGACACTGGATGCTATTAGGTGTCCTCAGCATGTCAACCTCAGCTGCCCTTATCCTGTGGGTCATCACTGCAGGGCACGGGAAGGGACAGAGGACATAGAAGTAGGTGCACAGCCCCTGCAGCGGAGCGGCCTCGGAAGGAGTGCTCCTCAGTGTGCAGCCACAAGCTACATAGGGTGACAGACAGCCCAGTAACAGGCAGAGAATGCTGCCCAGCTGCTTTAATGCTGCTATAGTTGGAGCGACTGAGAGCACTTTCTGCCTGTCACCCGGCCGTCAGAAATGTCTGTGCACTAGTGAAACCGGCCCTCACTGCGGAAAAAGTCTGTTGGCCCGGGGGGCATATGGCACCCTGCCCCCCAGCCCAGCCCGCCATTGACTGCAGGGCACTGGACACTATTAGGTGTCTGCAGCATGTCACCCTCAGCTGCCCTTATCCTGTGGGTCATCACTGCAGGGCACGGGATGCCATTAGGTGTTCTCAGCATGTCACCCTCTGCTGCACTTGTCATGTGGGATATCACTGCTGGGAACAAGACGCCATTAGGTGTCCTCAGCACGTCACCCTCAGCTGCACTTGTTCTGTGGCATATCACTGCAGGGCACTGGACGCCATTTGGTATCCTCAGCACGTCACCCTCAGCTGCACTTGTCCTGTGCTACATCACTGCAGGGCACTAGACACTATTAGGTGTCCTCAGCATGTCACCCTCAGATGCCCTTTTCCTGTGGGTAATCACTGCAGGGCACAGGGTGCCATTAGGTGTTCTCAGCATGTCACCCTCTGCTGTACTTGTCCTGTGGGACATCAATGCAGGGCACTGGACACTATTGGGACTCCTCATAATGCACCCTCAGCTGCCCTTATAATCTGGGTCATAACTGCAGGGCTCGGGACGCCACTAGGTGTTCTCAGCATGTCACCCTCTGCTGTACTTGTCCTGTGGGACATCAGTGCAGGGCACTGGAAGCCATTAGGTGTCCTCAGCACATCACCCTCAGCTGCACTTCTCCTGTGGGACATCACTGCAGGGAACTGGACACAACTAGGTGTCCGCAGCATTAAACCTTCAGCTGCCCTTATCCTGTGAGTCATCACTGCAGGGCACGGGACGCATTTAGGTGTTCTTAGCATGTGAGTCTCTGCAGCACTTGTCCTGTGGGATATCACTGCTGTGAACAAGACGCCATTAGGTGTCCTCAGCACGTCACCCTCAGCTGCACTCATCCTGTGGGACATCACTGCAGGGCACTGGACGCTATTAGGTGCCCGCAGCATGTCACCCTCAGCTGCCCTTATCCTGTGGGTCATCACTGCAGTGCACGGGACGCCATTAGGTGTTCTCAGCATGTCACCCTCTGCTGCACTTGTCCTGTGGGATATCACTGCAGGGCATGGGACGCCATTAGGTGTTCTTAGCATGTGAGTCTTTGCCGCACTTGTCCTGTGGGATATCACTGCTGTGAACAAGACGCCATTAGGTGTCCTCAGCACGTCACCCTCAGCTGCACTCATCCTGTGGGACATCACTGCAGGGCACTGGACGCTATTAGGTGTCCGCAGCATGTCACCCTCAGCTGCCCTTATCCTGTGGGTCATCACTGCAGTGCGCGGGACGCCATTAGGTGTTCTCAGCATGTCACCCTCTGCTGCACTTATCCTGTGGGATATCACTGCTGAGCACGAGACGCCATTAGGTGTCCTCAGCACGTCACCCTCAGCTGCACTTGTTCTGTGGGATATCACTGCAGGGCACTGGACGCCATAAGGTGTCCTCAGCACGTCACCCTCAGATGCCCTTATCCTGTGGGTCATCACTACAGGGCATGGGACGCCATTAGGTGTTCTCAGCATGTCATACCTCTGCTGCACTTTTCCTGTGGGACATCTCCTAAGGAAATGGATGCCATTATGTGTTCTCAGCACCTCATCTTCTGCTGCACTTGTCCTCTGGGATATTAACACAGGGTACGAGATGCTATTAGGTGTTCTCAGCACGCCACCCTCTGCTGCACTAAGTCCTGTGGGATATCACTGCAGGGTACAAGACGCCATTAGGTGTCATCATCATGTCACCGTCAGCTGCCCTTATCCTGTGGGTCATCAATACAGGGCACGGGACACTGTTAGGTGTTCTCAGCATGTCACCCGATGCTGCACTTGTCCTGTGGGATATCACTGCTGTGAACAAGACGCCATTAGGTGTCCTCAGCACGTCACACTCAGCTGCACTTGTCCTGTGGGAGATCACTGCAGGCAGGGGCTGGCTGGCAACTTTTGGCCTGGGGGGCAGACACAAGTAAGTGGCCCGATTTCTCCACCAGCGTATTGCAATGGAGAAAAGACACATGATAATAGCCTAATTAGGTGTGCCTAATGTGGGTGTGCTTTAAATAATGTAGAGAGGTTTGCAGTGACAGCCAGATTAGGGAGCATCGCAGTAACTGCCATATAATGCAGAGAGGTTCGCAGGGACCATCAGATCAGGGAGTGTCCCAGTGACTGCCATATAATGCAGAGAGGTTCGCAGGGACCATCAGATCAGGGAGTGCCGAAGTGACTGCCATATAATGGAGAGAGGTTCGCAGGGACCATCAGATCAGGGAGTGTCGCAGTGACTGCGCTATAATGCAGAGAGGTTTGGAAGGACCATCAGATCAGGGAGTGTCGCAGTGACTGCCCTATAATGCAGAGAGGTTTGCAAGGACCATCAGATCAGGGAGTGTCGCAGTGACTGCCATAAAATGCAGAGAGGTTCGCAAGGACCATCAGATCAGGGAGTGTCGCAGTGACTGTAATATAATGCAGAGAGGTTCACAAGGACCATCAGATCAGGGAGCGTTGCAGTGACTGCCCTATAATGCAGGGACATTCTCAGTGACCACCTGATCAGGGAGCGTTGTAATGGCTGCCAGATAACGCAGTAATCACCAGATTATGCAGAAATCATCAGTGACCCACATATAACACAGGAAACATAAGTATTCCAACACCCCCCCCCCTTCCCTCTCAAATATCATATAAACATGTAGTCCTCCACTGGCACTTACCTGCCTGGAAGGCAGCTCTGTTTCTGGTCCCTGCGGAGCTCCAGGGTACAAGAAGAGATGACACAGACAGGATAGACTTAAGAAAGGGCGGAGACTCGGGGTGAGGGGGCGGGGTCTTCAGCAGGGACAGGAGGAGAAAGATTAATATAGTCAGACAGGGTAAGAGACGGGGCGGGGCCTCCCAGAGAGGGGGCGGAGCCTTAACCGGGGAGAGGAAGGAGCCCGGGGAAGGGACAGAGGACATAGAAGTAGGTGCACAGCCCCTGCAGCAGAGCGGCCTCGGAAGGAGTGCTGCTCAGTGTGCAGCCACAAGCTACATAGGGTGACAGACAGCCCGGTAACAGGCAGAGAATGCTGCCCAGCCGCTCTAATGCTGCTATAGTCGGAGCGACTGAGAGCACTTTCTGCCTGTCACCCGGCCGTCAAAAATGTCTGTGCACTAGTGAAACCGGCCCTCACTGCGGCAAAAGTCTGCCAGCCCGGGGGGCATATGGCACCCTGCCCCCCAGCCCAGCCCGCCATTGACTGCAGGGCACTGGACACTATTAGGTGTCTGCAGCATGTCACCCTCAGCTGCCCTTATGCTGTGGGTCATCACTGCAGGGCACGGGATGCCATTAGGTGTTCTCAGCATGTCACCCTCTGCTGCACTTGTCATGTGGGATATCACTGCTGGGAACGAGACGCCATTAGGTGTCCTCAGCACGTCACCCTCAGCTGCACTTGTTCTGTGGCATATCACTGCAGGGCACTGGACGCCATTTGGTATCCTCAGCACGTCACCCTCAGCTGCACTTGACCTGTGCTACATCACTGCAGGGCACTAGACACTATTAGGTGTCCTCAGCATGTCACCCTCAGATGCCCTTTTCCTGTGGGTCATCACTGCAGGGCACAGGGTGCCATTAGGTGTTCTCAGCATGTCACCCTCTGCTGTACTTGTCCTGTGGGACATCAATGCAGGGCACTGGACACTATTGGGACTCCTCATAATGCACCCTCAGCTGCCCTTATAATCTGGGTCATAACTGCAGGGCTCGGGACGCCACTAGGTGTTCTCAGCATGTCACCCTCTGCTGTACTTGTCCTGTGGGACATCAGTGCAGGGCACTGGAAGCCATTAGGTGTCCTCAGCACATCACCCTCAGCTGCACTTCTCCTGTGGGACATCACTGCAGGGAACTGGACACAACTAGGTGTCCGCAGCATTAAACCTTCAGCTGCCCTTATCCTGTGAGTCATCACTGCAGGGCACGGGACGCATTTAGGTGTTCTTAGCATGTGAGTCTCTGCAGCACTTGTCCTGTGGGATATCACTGCTGTGAACAAGACGCCATTAGGTGTCCTCAGCACGTCACCCTCAGCTGCACTCATCCTGTGGGACATCACTGCAGGGCACTGGACGCTATTAGGTGCCCGCAGCATGTCACCCTCAGCTGCCCTTATCCTGTGGGTCATCACTGCAGTGCACGGGACGCCATTAGGTGTTCTCAGCATGTCACCCTCTGCTGCACTTGTCCTGTGGGATATCACTGCAGGGCATGGGACGCCATTAGGTGTTCTTAGCATGTGAGTCTTTGCCGCACTTGTCCTGTGGGATATCACTGCTGTGAACAAGACGCCATTAGGTGTCCTCAGCACGTCACCCTCAGCTGCACTCATCCTGTGGGACATCACTGCAGGGCACTGGACGCTATTAGGTGTCCGCAGCATGTCACCCTCAGCTGCCCTTATCCTGTGGGTCATCACTGCAGTGCGCGGGACGCCATTAGGTGTTCTCAGCATGTCACCCTCTGCTGCACTTATCCTGTGGGATATCACTGCTGGGCATGAGACGCCATTAGTTGTCCTCAGCACGTCACCCTCAGCTGCACTTGTTCTGTGGGATATCACTGCAGGGCACTGGACGCCATAAGGTGTCCTCAGCACGTCACCCTCAGATGCCCTTATCCTGTGGGTCATCACTACAGGGCATGGGACGCCAATAGGTGTTCTCAGCATGTCATACCTCTGCTGCACTTTTCCTGTGGGACATCTCCTAAGGAAATGGATGCCATTATGTGTTCTCAGCACCTCATCTTCTGCTGCACTTGTCCTCTGGGATATTAACACAGGGTACGAGATGCTATTAGGTGTTCTCAGCACGCCACCCTCTGCTGCACTAAGTCCTGTGGGATATCACTGCAGGGTACAAGACGCCATTAGGTGTCATCATCATGTCACCGTCAGCTGCCCTTATCCTGTGGGTCATCAATACAGGGCACGGGACACTGTTAGGTGTTCTCAGCATGTCACCCGATGCTGCACTTGTCCTGTGGGATATCACTGCTGTGAACAAGACGCCATTAGGTGTCCTCAGCACGTCACACTCAGCTGCACTTGTCCTGTGGGAGATCACTGCAGGCAGGGGCTGGCTGGCAACTTTTGGCCTGGGGGGCAGACACAAGTAAGTGGCCCGATTTCTCCACCAGCGTATTGCAATGGAGAAAAGACACATGATAATAGCCTAATTAGGTGTGCCTAATGTGGGTGTGCTTTAAATAATGTAGAGAGGTTTGCAGTGACAGCCAGATTAGGGAGCATCGCAGTAACTGCCATATAATGCAGAGAGGTTCGCAGGGACCATCAGATCAGGGAGTGTCCCAGTGACTGCCATATAATGCAGAGAGGTTCGCAGGGACCATCAGATCAGGGAGTGCCGAAGTGACTGCCATATAATGGAGAGAGGTTCGCAGGGACCATCAGATCAGGGAGTGTCGCAGTGACTGCGCTATAATGCAGAGAGGTTTGGAAGGACCATCAGATCAGGGAGTGTCGCAGTGACTGCCCTATAATGCAGAGAGGTTTGCAAGGACCATCAGATCAGGGAGTATCGCAGTGACTGCCATAAAATGCAGAGAGGTTCGCAAGGACCATCAGATCAGGGAGTGTCGCAGTGACTGTAATATAATGCAGAGAGGTTCACAAGGACCATCAGATCAGGGAGCGTTGCAGTGACTGCCCTATAATGCAGGGACATTCTCAGTGACCACCTGATCAGGGAGCGTTGTAATGGCTGCCAGATAACGCAGTAATCACCAGATTATGCAGAAATCATCAGTGACCCACATATAACACAGGAAACATAAGTATTCCAACACCCCCCCCCCCCTTCCCTCTCAAATATCATATAAACATGTAGTCCTCCACTGGCACTTACCTGCCTGGAAGGCAGCTCTGTTTCTGGTCCCTGCGGAGCTCCAGGGTACAAGAAGAGATGACACAGACAGGATAGACTTAAGAAAGGGCGGAGACTCGGGGTGAGGGGGCGGGGTCTTCAGCAGGGACAGGAGGAGAAAGATTAATATAGTCAGACAGGGTAAGAGACGGGGCGGGGCCTCCCAGAGAGGGGGCGGAGCCTTAACCGGGGAGAGGAAGGAGCCCGGGGAAGGGACAGAGGACATAGAAGTAGGTGCACAGCCCCTGCAGCAGAGCGGCCTCGGAAGGAGTGCTGCTCAGTGTGCAGCCACAAGCTACATAGGGTGACAGACAGCCCGGTAACAGGCAGAGAATGCTGCCCAGCCGCTCTAATGCTGCTATAGTCGGAGCGACTGAGAGCACTTTCTGCCTGTCACCCGGCCGTCAAAAATGTCTGTGCACTAGTGAAACCGGACCTCACTGCGGCAAAAGTCTGCCAGCCCGGGGGGCATATGGCACCCTGCCTCCCAGCCCAGCACGCCATTGACTGCAGGGCACTGGACACTATTAGGTGTCTGCAGCATGTCACCCTCAGCTGCCCTTATGCTGTGGGTCATCACTGCAGGGCACGGGACGCCATTAGGTGTTCTCAGCATGTCACCCTCTGCTGCACTTGTCATGTGGGATATCACTGCTGGGAACGAGACGCCATTAGGTGTCCTCAGCACGTCACCCTCAGCTGCACTTGTTCTGTGGCATATCACTGCAGGGCACTGGACGCCATTTGGTATCCTCAGCACGTCACCCTCAGCTGCACTTGACCTGTGCTACATCACTGCAGGGCACTAGACACTATTAGGTGTCCTCAGCATGTCACCCTCAGATGCCCTTTTCCTGTGGGTCATCACTGCAGGGCACAGGGTGCCATTAGGTGTTCTCAGCATGTCACCCTCTGCTGTACTTGTCCTGTGGGACATCAATGCAGGGCACTGGACACTATTGGGACTCCTCATAATGCACCCCCAGCTGCCCTTAAAATCTGGGTCATAACTGCAGGGCTTGGGACGCCACTAGGTGTTCTCAGCATGTCACCCTCTGCTGTACTTGTCCTGTGGGATATCAGTGCAGGGCACTGGAAGCCATTAGGTGTCCTCAGCACGTCACCCTCAGCTGCACTTCTCCTGTGGGACATCACTGCAGGGAACTGGACACAACTAGGTGTCCGCAGCATTAAACCTTCAGCTGCCCTTATCCTGTGAGTCATCACTGCAGGGCACGGGACGCCATTAGGTGTTCTTAGCATGTGAGTCTCTGCAGCACTTGTCCTGTGGGATATCACTGCTGTGAACAAGACGCCATTAGGTGTCCTCAGCACGTCACCCTCAGCTGCACTCATCCTGTGGGACATCACTGCAGGGCACTGGACGCTATTAGGTGCCCGCAGCATGTCACCCTCAGCTGCCCTTATCCTGTGGGTCATCACTGCAGTGCACGGGACACCATTAGGTGTTCTCAGCATGTCACCCTCTGCTGCACTTGTCCTGTGGGATATCACTGCAGGGCATGGGACGCCATTAGGTGTTCTTAGCATGTGAGTCTTTGCCGCACTTGTCCTGTGGGATATCACTGCTGTGAACAAGACGCCATTAGGTGTCCTCAGCACGTCACCCTCAGCTGCACTCATCCTGTGGGACATCACTGCAGGGCACTGGACGCTATTAGGTGTCCGCAGCATGTCACCCTCAGCTGCCCTTATCCTGTGGGTCATCACTGCAGTGCGCGGGACGCCATTAGGTGTTCTCAGCATGTCACCCTCTGCTGCACTTATCCTGTGGGATATCACTGCTGGGCACGAGACGCCATTAGGTGTCCTCAGCACGTCACCCTCAGCTGCACTTGTTCTGTGGGATATCACTGCAGGGCACTGGACGCCATAAGGTGTCCTCAGCACGTCACCCTCAGATGCCCTTATCCTGTGGGTCATCACTACAGGGCATGGGACGCCATTAGGTGTTCTCAGCATGTCAAACCTCTGCTGCACTTTTCCTGTGGGACATCTCCTAAGGAAATGGATGCCATTATGTGTTCTCAGCACCTCATCTTCTGCTGCACTTGTCCTCTGGGATATTAACACAGGGTACGAGATGCTATTAGGTGTTCTCAGCACGCCACCCTCTGCTGCACTAAGTCCTGTGGGATATCACTGCAGGGTACAAGACGCCATTAGGTGTCATCATCATGTCACCGTCAGCTGCCCTTATCCTGTGGGTCATCAATACAGGGCACGGGACACTGTTAGGTGTTCTCAGCATGTCACCCGATGCTGCACTTGTCCTGTGGGATATCACTGCTGTGAACAAGACGCCATTAGGTGTCCTCAGCACGTCACACTCAGCTGCACTTGTCCTGTGGGAGATCACTGCAGGCAGGGGCTGGCTGGCAACTTTTGGCCTGGGGGGCAGACACAAGTAAGTGGCCCGATTTCTCCACCAGCGTATTGCAATGGAGAAAAGACACATGATAATAGCCTAATTAGGTGTGCCTAATGTGGGTGTGCTTTAAATAATGTAGAGAGGTTTGCAGTGACAGCCAGATTAGGGAGCATCGCAGTAACTGCCATATAATGCAGAGAGGTTCGCAGGGACCATCAGATCAGGGAGTGTCCCAGTGACTGCCATATAATGCAGAGAGGTTCGCAGGGACCATCAGATCAGGGAGTGCCGAAGTGACTGCCATATAATGGAGAGAGGTTCGCAGGGACCATCAGATCAGGGAGTGTCGCAGTGACTGCGCTATAATGCAGAGAGTTTTGGAAGGACCATCAGATCAGGGAGTGTCGCAGTGACTGCCCTATAATGCAGAGAGGTTCGCAAGGACCATCAGATCAGGGAGTGTCGCAGTGACTGCCATAAAATGCAGAGAGGTTCGCAAGGACCATCAGATCAGGGAGTGTCGCAGTGACTGTAATATAATGCAGAGAGGTTCGCAAGGACCATCAGATCAGGGAGCGTTGCAGTGACTGCCCTATAATGCAGGGACATTCTCAGTGACCACCTGATCAGGGAGCGTTGTAATGGCTGCCAGATAACGCAGTAATCACCAGATGATGCAGAAATCATCAGTGACCCACATATAACACAGGTAACATAAGTATTCCAACACCCCCCCCCCCTTCCCTCTCAAATATCATATAAACATGTAGTCCTCCACTGGCACTTACCTGCCTGGAAGGCAGCTCTGTTTCTGGTCCCTGCGGAGCTCCAGGGTACAAGAAGAGATGACACAGACAGGATAGACTTAAGAAAAGGCGGAGACTCGGGGTGAGGGGGCGGGGTCTTCAGCAGGGACAGGAGGAGAAAGATTAATATAGTCAGACAGGGTAAGAGACGGGGCGGGGCCTCCCAGAGAGGGGGCGGAGCCTTAACCGGGGAGAGGAAGGAGCCCGGGGAAGGGACAGAGGACATAGAAGTAGGTGCACAGCCCCTGCAGCAGAGCGGCCTCGGAAGGAGTGCTGCTCAGTGTGCAGCCACAAGCTACATAGGGTGACAGACAGCCCGGTAACAGGCAGAGAATGCTGCCCAGCCGCTCTAATGCTGCTATAGTCGGAGCGACTGAGAGCACTTTCTGCCTGTCACCCGGCCGTCAAAAATGTCTGTGCACTAGTGAAACCGGACCTCACTGCGGCAAAAGTCTGCCAGCCCGGGGGGCATATGGCACCCTGCCCCCCAGCCCAGCACGCCATTGACTGCAGGGCACTGGACACTATTAGGTGTCTGCAGCATGTCACCCTCAGCTGCCCTTATGCTGTGGGTCATCACTGCAGGGCACGGGACGCCATTAGGTGTTCTCAGCATGTCACCCTCTGCTGCACTTGTCATGTGGGATATCACTGCTGGGAACGAGACGCCATTAGGTGTCCTCAGCACGTCACCCTCAGCTGCACTTGTTCTGTGGCATATCACTGCAGGGCACTGGACGCCATTTGGTATCCTCAGCACGTCACCCTCAGCTGCACTTGACCTGTGCTACATCACTGCAGGGCACTAGACACTATTAGGTGTCCTCAGCATGTCACCCTCAGATGCCCTTTTCCTGTGGGTCATCACTGCAGGGCACAGGGTGCCATTAGGTGTTCTCAGTATGTCACCCTCTGCTGTACTTGTCCTGTGGGACATCAATGCAGGGCACTGGACACTATTGGGACTCCTCATAAAGCACCCCCAGCTGCCCTTAAAATCTGGGTCATAACTGCAGGGCTCGGGACGCCACTAGGTGTTCTCAGCATGTCACCCTCTGCTGTACTTGTCCTGTGGGATATCAGTGCAGGGCACTGGAAGCCATTAGGTGTCCTCAGCACGTCACCCTCAGCTGCACTTCTCCTGTGGGACATCACTGCAGGGAACTGGACACAACTAGGTGTCCGCAGCATTAAACCTTCAGCTGCCCTTATCCTGTGAGTCATCACTGCAGGGCACGGGACGCCATTAGGTGTTCTTAGCATGTGAGTCTCTGCAGCACTTGTCCTGTGGGATATCACTGCTGTGAACAAGACGCCATTAGGTGTCCTCAGCACGTCACCCTCAGCTGCACTCATCCTGTGGGACATCACTGCAGGGCACTGGACGCTATTAGGTGCCCGCAGCATGTCACCCTCAGCTGCCCTTATCCTGTGGGTCATCACTGCAGTGCACGGGACACCATTAGGTGTTCTCAGCATGTCACCCTCTGCTGCACTTGTCCTGTGGGATATCACTGCAGGGCATGGGACGCCATTAGGTGTTCTTAGCATGTGAGTCTTTGCCGCACTTGTCCTGTGGGATATCACTGCTGTGAACAAGACGCCATTAGGTGTCCTCAGCACGTCACCCTCAGCTGCACTCATCCTGTGGGACATCACTGCAGGGCACTGGACGCTATTAGGTGTCCGCAGCATGTCACCCTCAGCTGCCCTTATCCTGTGGGTCATCACTGCAGTGCGCGGGACGCCATTAGGTGTTCTCAGCATGTCACCCTCTGCTGCACTTATCCTGTGGGATATCACTGCTGGACACGAGACGCCATTAGGTGTCCTCAGCACGTCACCCTCAGCTGCACTTGTTCTGTGGGATATCACTGCAGGGCACTGGACGCCATAAGGTGTCCTCAGCACGTCACCCTCAGATGCCCTTATCCTGTGGGTCATCACTACAGGGCATGGGACGCCATTAGGTGTTCTCAGCATGTCATACCTCTGCTGCACTTTTCCTGTGGGACATCTCCTAAGGAAATGGATGCCATTATGTGTTCTCAGCACCTCATCTTCTGCTGCACTTGTCCTCTGGGATATTAACACAGGGTACGAGATGCTATTAGGTGTTCTCAGCACGCCACCCTCTGCTGCACTAAGTCCTGTGGGATATCACTGCAGGGTACAAGACGCCATTAGGTGTCATCATCATGTCACCATCAGCTGCCCTTATCCTGTGGGTCATCAATACAGGGCACGGGACGGTGTTAGGTGTTCTCAGCATGTCACCCGATGCTGCACTTGTCCTGTGGGATATCACTGCTGTGAACAAGACGCCATTAGGTGTCCTCAGCACGTCACACTCAGCTGCACTTGTCCTGTGGGAGATCACTGCAGGCAGGGGCTGGCTGGCAACTTTTGGCCTGGGGGGCAGACACAAGTAAGTGGCCCGATTTCTCCACCAGCGCATTGCAATGGAGAAAAGACACATGATAATAGCCTAATTAGGTGTGCCTAATGTGGGTGTGCTTTAAATAATGTAGAGAGGTTTGCAGTGACAGCCAGATTAGGGAGCATCGCAGTAACTGCCATATAATGCAGAGAGCTTCGCAGGGACCATCAGATCACGGAGTGTCCCAGTGACTGCCGTATAATGCAGAGAGGTTCACAGGGACCATCAGATCAGGGAGTGCCGCAGTGACTGCCATATAATGCAGAGAGGTTTGCAGGGACCATCAGATCAGGGAGTGTCGCAGTGACTGCGCTATAATGCAGAGAGGTTTGGAAGGACCATCAGATCAGGGAGTGTCGCAGTGACTGCCCTATAATGCAGAGAGGTTCGCAAGGACCATCAGATCAGGGAGTGTCGCAGTGACTGCCCTATAATGCAGGGACGTTCTCAGTGACCACCTGATCAGGGAGCGTTGTAATGGCTGCCAGATAACGCAGTAATCACCAGATTATGCAGAAATCATCAGTGACCCACATATAACACAGGTATTCTGAGAATACTGTAGCCCTCACACACAATAATAATACCCCCCCCCCCACATTCACAAACATTATTACATCACCCCCAGCACCGACAGTATTAAAACACCCCATCCCCCCAAAGATAAAAAAAACTACAGCTCCCCATTGCATAAGTATTCCAACACCCCCCCCCCCTTCCCTCTCAAATATCATATAAACATGTAGTCCTCCACTGGCACTTACCTGCCTGGAAGGCAGCTCTGTTTCTGGTTCCTGCGGAGCTCCAGGGTACAGGAAGAGATGACACAGACAGGATAGACTAAAGAAAGGGCGGAGACTCGGGGTGAGGGGGCGGGGTCTTCAGCAGGGACAGGAGGAGAAAGATTAATATAGTCAGACAGGGTAAGAGACGGGGCGGGGCCACCCAGAGAGGGGGCGGAGCCTTAACTGGGGAGAGGAAGGAGCCCGGGGAAGGGACAGAGGACATAGAAGTAGGTGCACAGCCCCTGCAGCAGAGCGGCCTCGGAAGGAGTGCTGCTCAGTGTGCAGCCACAAGCTACATAGGGTGACAGACAGCCCGGTAACAGGCAGAGAATGCTGCCCTGCCGCTCTAATGCTGCTATAGTCGGAGCGACTGAGAGCACTTTCTGCCTGTCACCCGGCCGTCAGAAATGCCAGTGCACTAGTGAAATCAGCCCTCACTGCCGCAAAAGTCTGCCGGCCCGGAGGGCATATGGCACCCTGCTCCCCTGCCCAGCCCTCCACTGACTGCAGGGCACTGGACACTATTAGGTGTCCGCAGCATGTCACCTTCAGCTGCCCTCATCCTGTGGGTCATCACCACAGGGGACGAGACGCCATTAGGTATTCTCAGCATGTCACCCTCTGCTGCACTTGTCCTGTGGGACATCACTGCAGGGCACTGGACGCTATTAGGTGTCCGCAGCATGCCACCCTCAGCTGACCTTATCCTGTGGGTCATCACTGCAGGGCACGGGACGCCATTAGGTGTTCTCAGCATGTCACCCTCTGCTGCACTTGTCCTGTGGGATATCACTGCTGGGAACGAGACGCCATTCGGTGTCCTCAGCACGTCACCCTCATCTGCACTTGTTCTGTGGGATATCACTGCAGGGCACTGGACGCTATTAGGTGCCCTCAGATGCCCTTTTCCTGTGGGTCATCACTGCAGGGCACGGGGCGCCATTAGGTGTTCTCAGCATGTCACCCTCTGCTGCACTTGTCCTTTGGGACATCAATGCAGGGCACTGGACACTATTAGATCTCCTCATAATGCAACCTCAGTTGCCCTTATAATCTGGGTCATAACTGCAGGGCACGGGACGCCACTAGGTGTTCTCAGCATGTCACCCTCTGCTGTACTTGTCCTGTGGGATATCAGTGCAGGGCACTGGAAGCCATTAGGTGTCCTCAGCACGTCACCCTCAGCTGCACTTCTCCTGTGGGACTTCACTGCAGGGAACTGGACACAATTAGGTGTACGCAGCATTAATCCCTCAGCTACCCTTATCCTGTGGGTCATCACTGCAGGGCACGGGACGCGATAAGGTGTTCTCAGCATGTCACTCTCTGCTGCACTTGTCCTGTGGGATATCACTGCTGGGCATGAGACGCCATTAGGTGTCCTCAGCACGTCACCCTCAGCTGCACTTGTTCTGTGGGATATCACTGCAGGGCACTGGACGCCATAAGGTGTCCTCAGCACGTCACCCTCAGATGCCCTTATCCTGTGGGTCATCACTACAGGGCATGGGACGCCATTAGGTGTTCTCAGCATGTCATACCTCTGCTGCACCTTTCCTGTGGGACATCTCCTAAGGAAATGGATGCCATTATGTGTTCTCAGCACCTCATCTTCTGCTGCACTTGTCCTCTGGGATATTAACACAGGGTACGAGATGCTATTAGGTGTTCTCAGCACGCCACCCTCTGCTGCACTAAGTCCTGTGGGATATCACTGCAGGGTACAAGACGCCATTAGGTGTCATCATCATGTCACCGTCAGCTGCCCTTATCCTGTGGGTCATCAATACAGGGCACGGGACGCTGTTAGGTGTTCTCAGCATGTCACCCGATGCAGCACTTGTCCTCTGGGATATCACTGCTGTGAACAAGACGCCATTAGGTGTCCTCAGCACGTCACACTCAGCTGCACTTGTCCTGTGGGAGATCACTGCAGGCAGGGGCTGGCTGGCAACTTTTGGCCTGGGGGGCAGACACAAGTAAGTGGCCCGATTTCTCCACCAGCGCATTGCAATGGAGAAAAGACACATGATAATAGCCTAATTAGGTGTGCCTAATGTGGGTGTGCTTTAAATAATGTAGAGAGGTTTGCAGTGACAGCCAGATTAGGGAGCATCGCAGTGACTGCCATATAATGCAGAGAGGTTCGCAGGGACCATCAGATCAGGGAGTGTCGCAGTGACTGCCCTATAATGCAGAGAGGTTCGCAAGGACCATCAGATCAGGGAGTGTCACAGTGACTGCCCTATAATGCAGAGAGGTTCGCAAGGACCATCAGATCAGGGAGCGTTGCAGTGACTGCCCTATAATGCATAGAGGTTCGCAAGGACCATCAGATCAGGGAGTGTCGCAGTGACTGCCCTATAATGCAGAGAGGTTCGCAAGGACCATCAGATCAGGGAGCGTTGCAGTGACTGCCCTATAATGCAGGGACGTTCTCAGTGACCACCTGATCAGGGAGCGTTGTAATGGCTGCCAGATAACGCAGTAATCACCAGATTATGCAGAAATCATCAGTGACCCACATATAACACAGGTATTCTGAGAATACAGTAGCCCTCACACACAATAATAATACCCCCCGCACACATTCACAAACATTATTACATCACCCCCAGAACCGACAGTATTAAAACACCCCATCCCCCCAAAGATAAAAATAACTACAGCTCCCCATTGCATAAGTATTCCAACACACCCCCCTTCCCTCTCAAATGTCATGTAAACATGTAGTCCTCCACTGGCACTTACCTGCCCGGAAGGCAGCTCTGTTTCTGGTCCCTGCGGAGCTCCAGGGTACAGGAAGAGATGACACAGACAGGATAGACTTAAGAAATGGCGGAGACTTGGGGAGAGGGGGCAGGGTCTTCAGCAGGGACAGGAGGAGATAGATTAATATAGTCAGACAGGGTAAGATAGGGGGCGGGGCCTCCCAGAGAGGGGGCGGAGCCTTAACCGGGGAGAGGAAGGAGCCCGGGGAAGGGACAGAGGACATAGAAGTAGGTGCACAGCCCCTGCAGCGGAGCGGCCTCGGAAGGAGTGCTGCTCAGTGTGCAGCCACAAGCTACATAGGGTGACAGACAGCCCGGTAACAGGCAGAGAATGCTGCCCAGCCGCTCTAATGCTGCTATAGTCGGAGCGACTGAGAGCACTTTCTGCCTGTCACCCGGCCGTCACTCATGCCTGTGCACTAGTGAAACCGGCCCTCCCTGCGGCAAAAGTCTGCCGGCCCAGGGGGCATATGGCACCCTGCCCCCCAGCCCAGCCCGCCACTGACTGCAGGGCACTGGACACTATTAGGTGTCCGCAGCATGTCACCCTCAGCTGCCCTTATCCTGTGGGTCATCACCACAGGGGACGAGACGCCATTAGGTGTTCTCAGCATGTCACCCTCTGCTGCACTTGTCCTGTGGGATATCACTGCTGGGAACGAGACGCCATTAGGTGTCCTCAGCACGTCACCCTCATCTGCACTTGTTCTGTGGGATATCACTGCAGGGCACTGGATGCCATTAGGTGTCCTCAGCACGTCACCCTCAGCTGCACTTGTCCTGTGCTACATCACTGCAGGGCACTAGACACTATTAGGTGTCCTCAGCAAGTCACCCTCAACTGCCCTTTTCCTGTGGGTCATCACTGCAGGGCACGGGGCGCCATTAGGTGTTCTCAGCATGTCACCCTCTGCTGTACTTGTCCTGTGGGACATCAATGCAGGGCACTGGACACTATTAGGTCTCCTCATGATGCACCCTCAGCTGCCCTTATAATCTGAGTCATAACTGCAGGGCACGGGACACCACTAGGTGTTCTCAGCATGTCACCCTCTGCTGTAATTGTCCTGTGGGATATCAGTGCAGGGCACTGGAAGCCATTAGGTGTCCGCAGCATTAATCCCTCAGCTGCCCTTATCCTGTGGGTCATCACTGCAGGGCACGGGATGCCATTAGGTGTTCTCAGCATGTCACCCTCTGCTGCACTTGTCCTGTGGAATATCACTGCTGGGAACGAGACGCCATTAGGTGTCCTCAGCACGTCACCCTCATCTGCACTTGTTCTGTGGGATATCACTGCAGGGCACTGGATGCCATTAGGTGTCCTCAGCACGTCACCCTCAGCTGTACTTGTCCTGTGCTACATCACTGCAGGGCACTAGACACTATTAGGTGCCCTCAGATGCCCTTTTCCTGTGGGTCATCACTGCAGGGCACGGGGCGCCATTAGGTGTTCTCAGCATGTCACCCTCTGCTGCACTTGTCCTGTGGGACATCAATGCAGGGAACTGGACACTATTAGGTCTCCTCATAATGCAACCTCAGCTGCCCTTATAATCTGGGTCATAACTGCAGGGCACGGGACGCCACTAGGTGTTCTCAGCATGTCACCCTCTGCTGTACTTGTCCTGTGGGATATCAGTGCAGGGCACTGGAAGCCATTAGGTGTCCTCAGCACGTTACCCTCAGCTGCACTTCTCCTGTGGGACATCACTGCAGGGAACTGGACACAATTAGGTGTCCACAGCATTAATCCCTCAGCTACCCTTATCCTGTGGGTCATCACTGCAGGGCACGGGACTCGATTAGGTGTTCTCAGCATGTCACCCACTGCTGCACTTGTCCTGTGTGATATCACTGCTGGGCAAGAGACGCTATTAGCTGTCCTCACAACGTCACCCTCAGCTTCACTTGTCCTGTGGGATATCACTGCAGGGCACTGGATGCCATTAGGTGTCCTCTGCATGCCACCCTCAGCTGCACTTGTCCTGTAGCACATCACTGCAGGGCACTGGATGTTATTAGGTGTCCTCAGCATGTCACCCTCAGCTTCCCTTTTCCTGTGGGTCATCACTACAGGGCACGGGACGCCATTAGGTGTTCTCAGCATGTCACCCTCTGCTGCAATTGTCCTGTGGGATATCACTGCTGGGCACGAGATGCCATTAGGCGTTCTCAGCACGTCACCCTCAGCTGCACTTGTCCTGTGGGATATCACTGCAGGGCACGGGACGCCATTAGGTGTCCACAGCACGCCACCCTCAGCTGCCCTTATCCTGTGGGTCATCACTGCAGGGCACGGGACGCCATTAGGTGTTCTCAGCATGTCACCCTCTGCTAAACTTGTCCTGTGGGATATCACTGCTGGGCACGAAACGCCATTAGGTGTCCTCAGCACGCCACCATCAGCTCCACTTGTTCTGTGGGAGATCACTGCAGGCAGGGGCTGGCTGGCAACTTTTGGCCTGGGGGGCAGACACAAGTAAGTGGCCCGATTTCTCCACCAGCGCATTGCAATGGAGAAAAGACACATGATAATAGCCTAATTAGGTGTGCCTAATGTGGGTGTGCTTTAAATAATGTAGAGAGGTTTGCAGTGACAGCCAGATTAGGGAGCATCGCAGTGACTGCCATATAATGCAGAGAGGTTCGCAGGGACCATCAGATCAGGGAGTGTCGCAGTGACTGCCCTATAATGCAGAGAGGTTCGCAAGGACCATCAGATCAGGGAGTGTCACAGTGACTGCCCTATAATGCAGAGAGGTTCGCAAGGACCATCAGATCAGGGAGCGCTGCAGTGACTGCCCTATAATGCATAGAGGTTCGCAAGGACCATCAGATCAGGGAGTGTCGCAGTGACTGCCCTATAATGCAGAGAGGTACGCAAGGACCATCAGATCAGGGAGCGATGCAGTGACTGCCCTATAATGCAGGGACGTTCTCAGTGACCACCTGATCAGGGAGCGTTGTAACGGCTGCCAGATAACGCAGTAATCACCAGATTATGCAGAAATCATCAGTGACCCACATATAACACAGGTATTCTGAGAATACAGTAGCCCTCACACACAATAATAATACCCCCCGCACACATTCACAAACATTATTACATCACCCCAGCACCGACAGTATTAAAACACCCCATCCCCCCAAAGATAAAAATAACTACAGCTCCCCATTGCATAAGTATTCCAACACACCCCCCTTCCCTCTCAAATGTCATGTAAACATGTAGTCCTCCACTGGCACTTACCTGCCCGGAAGGCTGCTCTGTTTCTGGTCCCTGCGGAGCTCCAGGGTACAGGAAGAGATGACACAGACAGGATAGACTTAAGAAATGGCGGAGACTCGGGGTGAGGGGGCGGGGTCTTCAGCAGGGACAGGAGGAGATAGATTAATATAGTCAGACAGGGTAAGAGAGGGGGCGGGGCCTCCCAGAGAGGGGGCGGAGCCTTAACCGGGGAGAGGAAGGAGCCCGGGGAAGGGACAGAGGACATAGAAGTAGGTGCACAGCCCCTGCAGCGGAGCGGCCTCGGAAGGAGTGCTGCTCAGTGTGCAGCCAGAAGCTACATAGGGTGACAGACAACCCGGTAACAGGCAGAGAATGCTGCCCAGCCGCTCTAATGCTGCTATAGTCGGAGCGACTGAGAGCACTTTCTGCCTGTCACCCGGCCGTCAGTCATGCCTGTGCACTAGTGAAACCGGCCCTCCCTGCGGCAAAAGTCTGCCGGCCCAGGGGGCATATGGCACCCTGCCCCCCGGCCCAGCCCGCCACTGACTGCAGGGCACTGGACACTATTAGGTGTCCGCAGCATGTCACCCTCAGCTGCCCTTATCCTGTGGGTCATCACCACAGGGGACGAGACGCCATTAGGTGTTCTCAGCATGTCACCCTCTGCTGCACTTATCCTTTGGGATATCACTGCTGGGCACGAGACGCCATTAGGTGTCCTCAGCACGTCACCCTCAGCTGCACTTGTTCTGTGGGATATCACTGCAGGGCACTGGACGCCATAAGGTGTCCTCAGCACGTCACCCTCAGATGCCCTTATCCAGTGGGTCATCACTACAGGGCATGGGACGCCATTAGGTGTTCTCAGCATGTCATACCTCTGCTGCACTTTTCCTGTGGGACATCTCCTAAGGAAATGGATGCCATTATGTGTTCTCAGCACCTCATCTTCTGCTGCACTTGTCCTCTGGGATATTAACACAGGGTACGAGATGCTATTAGGTGTTCTCAGCACGCCACCCTCTGCTGCACTAAGTCCTGTGGGATATCACTGCAGGGTACAAGACGCCATTAGGTGTCATCATCATGTCACCGTCAGCTGCCCTTATCCTGTGGGTCATCAATACAGGGCACGGGACACTGTTAGGTGTTCTCAGCATGTCACCCGATGCTGCACTTGTCCTGTGGGATATCACTGCTGTGAACAAGACGCCATTAGGTGTCCTCAGCACGTCACACTCAGCTGCACTTGTCCTGTGGGAGATCACTGCAGGCAGGGGCTGGCTGGCAACTTTTGGCCTGGGGGGCAGACACAAGTAAGTGGCCCGATTTCTCCACCAGCGCATTGCAATGGAGAAAAGACACATGATAATAGCCTAATTAGGTGTGCCTAATGTGGGTGTGCTTTAAATAATGTAGAGAGGTTTGCAGTGACAGCCAGATTAGGGAGCATCGCAGTAACTGCCATATAATGCAGAGAGGTTCGCAGGGACCATCAGATCAGGGAGTGTCCCAGTGACTGCCATATAATGCAGAGAGGTTCGCAGGGACCATCAGATCAGGGAGTGCCGAAGTGACTGCCATATAATGGAGAGAGGTTCGCAGGGACCATCAGATCAGGGAGTGTCGCAGTGACTGCGCTATAATGCAGAGAGGTTTGGAAGGACCATCAGATCAGGGAGTGTCGCAGTGACTGCCCTATAATGCAGAGAGGTTCGCAAGGACCATCAGATCAGGGAGTGTCGCAGTGACTGCCATAAAATGCAGAGAGGTTCGCAAGGACCATCAGATCAGGGAGTGTCGCAGTGACTGTAATATAATGCAGAGAGGTTCGCAAGGACCATCAGATCAGGGAGCGTTGCAGTGACTGCCCTATAATGCAGGGACATTCTCAGTGACCACCTGATCAGGGAGCGTTGTAATGGCTGCCAGATAATGCAGTAATCACCAGATTATGCAGAAATCATCAGTGACCCACATATAACACAGGTAACATAAGTATTCCAACACCCCCCCCCCTTCCCTCTCAAATATCATATAAACATGTAGTCCTCCACTGGCACTTACCTGCCTGGAAGGCAGCACTGTTTCTGGTCCCTGCGGAGCTCCAGGGTACAAGAAGAGATGACACAGACAGGATAGACTTAAGAAAGGGCGGAGACTCGGGGTGAGGGGGCGGGGTCTTCAGCAGGGACAGGAGGAGAAAGATTAATATAGTCAGACAGGGTAAGAGACGGGGCGGGGCCTCCCAGAGAGGGGGCGGAGCCTTAACCGGGGAGAAGAAGGAGCCCGGGGAAGGGACAGAGGACATAGAAGTAGGTGCACAGCCCCTGCAGCAGAGCGGCCTCGGAAGGAGTGCTGCTCAGTGTGCAGCCACAAGCTACATAGGGTGACAGACAGCCCGGTAACAGGCAGAGAATGCTGCCCAGCCGCTCTAATGCTGCTATAGTCGGAGCGACTGAGAGCACTTTCTGCCTGTCACCCGGCAGTCAAAAATGTCTGTGCACTAGTGAAACCGGACCTCACTGCAGCAAAAGTCTGCCAGCCCGGGGGGCATATGGCACCCTGCCCCCCAGCCCAGCACGCCATTGACTGCAGGGCACTGGACACTATTAGGTGTCTGCAGCATGTCACCCTCAGCTGCCCTTATGCTGTGGGTCATCACTGCAGGGCACGGGACGCCATTAGGTGTTCTCAGCATGTCACCCTCTGCTGCACTTGTCATGTGGGATATCACTGCTGGGAACGAGACGCCATTAGGTGTCCTCAGCACGTCACCCTCAGCTGCACTTGTTCTGTGGCATATCACTGCAGGGCACTGGACGCCATTTGGTATCCTCAGCACGTCACCCTCAGCTGCACTTGACCTGTGCTACATCACTGCAGGGCACTAGACACTATTAGGTGTCCTCAGCATGTCACCCTCAGATGCCCTTTTCCTGTGGGTCATCACTGCAGGGCACAGGGTGCCATTAGGTGTTCTCAGCATGTCACCCTCTGCTGTACTTGTCCTGTGGGACATCAATGCAGGGCACTGGACACTATTGGGACTCCTCATAATGCACCCCCAGCTGCCCTTAAAATCTGGGTCATAACTGCAGGGCTCGGGACGCCACTAGGTGTTCTCAGCATGTCACCCTCTGCTGTACTTGTCCTGTGGGATATCAGTGCAGGGCACTGGAAGCCATTAGGTGTCCTCAGCACGTCACCCTCAGCTGCACTTCTCCTGTGGGACATCACTGCTGGGCACGAGACGCCATTAGGTGTCCTCAGCACGTCACCCTCAGCTGCACTTGTTCTGTGGGATATCACTGCAGGGCACTGGACGCCATAAGGTGTCCTCAGCACGTCACCCTCAGATGCCCTTATCCTGTGGGTCATCACTACAGGGCATGGGACGCCATTAGGTGTTCCCAGCATGTCATACCTCTGCTGCACTTTTCCTGTGGGACATCTCCTAAGGAAATGGATGCCATTATGTGTTCTCAGCACCTCATCTTCTGCTGCACTTGTCCTCTGGGATATTAACACAGGGTACGAGATGCTATTAGGTGTTCTCAGCACGCCACCCTCTGCTGCACTAAGTCCTGTGGGATATCACTGCAGGGTACAAGACGCCATTGGTGTCATCATCATGTCACCGTCAGCTGCCCTTATCCTGTGG
The DNA here is from genome assembly GCA_031769625.1 of Taudactylus pleione. Classification (NCBI taxonomy): domain Eukaryota; kingdom Metazoa; phylum Chordata; class Amphibia; order Anura; family Myobatrachidae; genus Taudactylus; species Taudactylus pleione. The sequence continues at coordinate 7,528,384 of JAUIMM010000614.1, forward strand.
GTCATCAATACAGGGCACGGGACGCTGTTAGGTGTTCTCAGCATGTCACCCGATGCTGCACTTGTCCTGTGGGATATCACTGCTGTGAACAAGACGCCATTAGGTGTCCTCAGCACGTCAGACTCAGCTGCACTTGTCCTGTGGGAGATCACTGCAGGCAGGGGCTGGCTGGCAACTTTTGGCCTGGGGGGCAGACACAAGTAAGTGGCCCGATTTATCCACCAGCGCATTGCAATGGAGAAAAGACACATGATAATAGCCTAATTAGGTGTGCCTAATGTGGGTGTGCTTTAAATAATGTAGAGAGGTTTGCAGTGACAGCCAGATTAGGGAGCATCGCAGTAACTGCCATATAATGCAGAGAGCTTCGCAGGGACCATCAGATCAGGGAGTGTCCCAGTGACTGCCATATAATGCAGAGAGGTTCGCAGGGACCATCAGATCAGGGAGTGCCGCAGTGACTGCCATATAATGCAGAGAGGTTTGCAGGGACCATCAGATCAGGGAGTGTCGCAGTGACTGCGCTATAATGCAGAGAGGTTTGGAAGGACCATCAGATCAGGGAGTGTCGCAGTGACTGCCCTATAATGCAGAGAGGTTCGCAAGGACCATCAGATCAGGGAGTGTCGCAGTGACTGCCCTATAATGCAGGGACGTTCTCAGTGACCACCTGATCAGGGAGCGTTGTAATGGCTGCCAGATAACGCAGTAATCACCAGATTATGCAGAAATCATCAGAGACCCACATATAACACAGGTATTCTGAGAATACTGTAGCCCTCACACACAATAATAATACCCCCCCCCCACATTCACAAACATTATTACATCACCCCCAGCACCGACAGTATTAAAACACCCCATCCCCCCAAAGATAAAAAAAACTACAGCTCCCCATTGCATAAGTATTCCAACACACCCCCCTTCCCTCTCAAATGTCATGTAAACATGTAGTCCTCCACTGGCACTTACCTGCCCGGAAGGCAGCTCTGTTTCTGGTCCCTGCGGAGCTCCAGGGTACAGGAAGAGATGACACAGACAGGATAGACTAAAGAAAGGGCGGAGACTCGGGGTGAGGGGGCGGGGTCTTCAGCAGGGACAGGAGGAGAAAGATTAATATAGTCAGACAGGGTAAGAGACGGGGCGGGGCCACCCAGAGAGGGGGCGGAGCCTTAACTGGGGAGAGGAAGGAGCCCGGGGAAGGGACAGAGGACATAGAAGTAGGTGCACAGCCCCTGCAGCAGAGCGGCCTTGGAAGGAGTGCTGCTCAGTGTGCAGCCACAAGCTACATAGGGTGACAGACAGCCCGGTAACAGGCAGAGAATGCTGCCCTGCCGCTCTAATGCTGCTATAGTCGGAGCGACTGAGAGCACTTTCTGCCTGTCACCCGGCCGTCAGAAATGCCAGTGCACTAGTGAAATCAGCCCTCACTGCGGCAAAAGTCTGCCGGCCCGGGGGGCATATGGCACCCTGCTCCCCGGCCCAGCCCTCCACTGACTGCAGGGCACTGGACACTATTAGGTGTCCGCAGCATGTCACCTTCAGCTGCCCTCATCCTGTGGGTCATCACCACAGGGGACGAGACGCCATTAGGTATTCTCAGCATGTCACCCTCTGCTGCACTTGTCCTGTGGGACATCACTGCAGGGCACTGGACGCTATTAGGTGTCCGCAGCATGCCACCCTCAGCTGACCTTATCCTGTGGGTCATCACTGCAGGGCACGGGACGCCATTAGGTTTTCTCAGCATGTCACCCTCTGCTGCACTTGTCCTGTGGGATATCACTGCTGGGAACGAGACGCCATTCGGTGTCCTCAGCACGTCACCCTCATCTGCACTTGTTCTGTGGGATATCACTGCAGGGCACTGGACGCCATTAGGTGTCCTCAGCACGTCACCCTCAGCTGTACTTGTCCTGTGCTACATCACTGCAGGGCACTAGACACTATTAGGTGCCCTCAGATGCCCTTTTCCTGTGGGTCATCACTGCAGGGCACGGGGCGCCATTAGGTGTTCTCAGCATGTCACCCTCTGCTGCACTTGTCCTTTGGGACATCAATGCAGGGCACTGGACACTATTAGATCTCCTCATAATGCAACCTCAGTTGCCCTTATAATCTGGGTCATAACTGCAGGGCACAGGACGCCACTAGGTGTTCTCAGCATGTCACCCTCTGCTGTACTTGTCCTGTGGGATATCAGTGCAGGGCACTGGAAGCCATTAGGTGTCCTCAGCACGTCACCCTCAGCTGCACTTCTCCTGTGGGACTTCACTGCAGGGAACTGGACACAATTAGGTGTACGCAGCATTAATCCCTCAGCTACCCTTATCCTGTGGGTCATCACTGCAGGGCACGGGACGCGATTAGGTGTTCTCAGCATGTCACTCTCTGCTGCACTTGTCCTGTGGGATATCACTGCTGGGCATGAGACGCCATTAGGTGTCCTCAGCACGTCACCCTCAGCTGCACTTGTTCTGTGGGATATCACTGCAGGGCACTGGACGCCATAAGGTGTCCTCAGCACGTCACCCTCAGATGCCCTTATCCTGTGGGTCATCACTACAGGGCATGGGACGCCATTAGGTGTTCTCAGTATGTCATACCTCTGCTGCACTTTTCCTGTAGGACATCTCCTAAGGAAATGTATGCCATTATGTGTTCTCAGCACCTCATCTTCTGCTGCACTTGTCCTCTGGGATATTAACACAGGGTACGAGATGCTATTAGGTGTTCTCAGCACGCCACCCTCTGCTGCACTAAGTCCTGTGGGATATCACTGCAGGGTACAAGACGCCATTAGGTGTCATCATCATGTCACCGTCAGCTGCCCTTATCCTGTGGGTCATCAATACAGGGCACGGGACGCTGTTAGGTGTTCTCAGCATGTCACCCGATGCAGCACTTGTCCTCTGGGATATCACTGCTGTGAACAAGACGCCATTAGGTGTCCTCAGCACGTCACACTCAGCTGCACTTGTCCTGTGGGAGATCACTGCAGGCAGGGGCTGGCTGGCAACTTTTGGCCTGGGGGGCAGACACAAGTAAGTGGCCCGATTTCTCCACCAGCGCATTGCAATGGAGAAATGACACATGATAATAGCCTAATTAGGTGTGCCTAATGTGGGTGTGCTTTAAATAATGTAGAGAGGTTTGCAGTGACAGCCAGATTAGGGAGCATCGCAGTGACTGCCATATAATGCAGAGAGGTTCGCAGGGACCATCAGATCAGGGAGTGTCGCAGTGACTGCCCTATAATGCAGAGAGGTTCGCAAGGACCATCAGATCAGGGAGTGTCACAGTGACTGCCCTATAATGCAGAGAGGTTCGCAAGGACCATCAGATCAGGGAGCGTTGCAGTGACTGCCCTATAATGCATAGAGGTTCGCAAGGACCATCAGATCAGGGAGTGTCGCAGTGACTGCCCTATAATGCAGAGAGGTTCGCAAGGACCATCAGATCAGGGAGCGTTGCAGTGACTGCCCTATAATGCAGGGACGTTCTCAGTGACCACCTGATCAGGGAGCGTTGTAATGGCTGCCAGATAACGCAGTAATCACCAGATTATACAGAAATCATCAGTGACCCACATATAACACAGGTATTCTGAGAATACAGTAGCCCTCACACACAATAATAATACCCCCCGCACACATTCACAAACATTATTACATCACCCCCAGAACCGACAGTATTAAAACACCCCATCCCCCCAAAGATAAAAATAACTACAGCTCCCCATTGCATAAGTATTCCAACACACCCCCCTTCCCTCTCAAATGTCATGTAAACATGTAGTCCTCCACTGGCACTTACCTGCCCGGAAGGCTGCTCTGTTTCTGGTCCCTGCGGAGCTCCAGGGTACAGGAAGAGATGACACAGACAGGATAGACTTAAGAAATGGCGGAGACTTGGGGAGAGGGGGCAGGGTCTTCAGCAGGGACAGGAGGAGATAGATTAATATAGTCAGACAGGGTAAGAGAGGGGGCGGGGCCTCCCAGAGAGGGGGCGGAGCCGTAACCGGGGAGAGGAAGGAACCCGGGGAAGGGACAGAGGACATAGAAGTAGGTGCACAGCCCCTGCAGCGGAGCGGCCTCGGAAGGAGTGCTGCTCAGTGTGCAGCCACAAGCTACATAGGGTGACAGACAGCCCGGTAACAGGCAGAGAATGCTGCCCAGCCGCTCTAATGCTGCTATAGTCGGAGCGACTGAGAGCACTTTCTGCCTGTCACCCGGCCGTCAGTCATGCCTGTGCACTAGTGAAACCGGCCCTCCCTGCGGCAAAAGTCTGCCGGCCCAGGGGGCATATGGCACCCTGCCCCCCGGCCCAGCCCGCCACTGACTGCAGGGCACTGGACACTATTAGGTGTCCGCAGCATGTCACCCTCAGCTGCCCTTATCCTGTGGGTCATCACCACAGGGGACGAGACGCCATTAGGTGTTCTCAGCATGTCACCCTCTGCTGCACTTGTCCTGTGGGATATCACTGCTGGGAACGAGACGCCATTAGGTGTCCTCAGCACGTCACCCTCATCTGCACTTGTTCTGTGGGATATCACTGCAGGGCACTGGATGCCATTAGGTGTCCTCAGCACGTCACCCTCAGCTGCACTTGTCCTGTGCTACATCACTGCAGGGCACTAGACACTATTAGGTGTCCTCAGCAAGTCACCCTCAACTGCCCTTTTCCTGTGGGTCATCACTGCAGGGCACGGGGCGCCATTAGGTGTTCTCAGCATGTCACCCTCTGCTGTACTTGTCCTGTGGGACATCAATGCAGGGCACTGGACACTATTAGGTCTCCTCATGATGCACCCTCAGCTGCCCTTATAATCTGAGTCATAACTGCAGGGCACGGGACACCACTAGGTGTTCTCAGCATGTCACCCTCTGCTGTAATTGTCCTGTGGGATATCAGTGCAGGGCACTGGAAGCCATTAGGTGTCCGCAGCATTAATCCCTCAGCTGCCCTTATCCTGTGGGTCATCACTGCAGGGCACGGGATGCCATTAGGTGTTCTCAGCATGTCACCCTCTGCTGCACTTGTCCTGTGGAATATCACTGCTGGGAACGAGACGCCATTAGGTGTCCTCAGCACGTCACCCTCATCTGCACTTGTTCTGTGGGATATCACTGCAGGGCACTGGATGCCATTAGGTGTCCTCAGCACGTCACCCTCATCTGTACTTGTCCTGTGCTACATCACTGCAGGGCACTAGACACTATTAGGTGCCCTCAGATGCCCTTTTCCTGTGGGTCATCACTGCAGGGCACGGGGCGCCATTAGGTGTTCTCAGCATGTCACCCTCTGCTGCACTTGTCCTGTGGGACATCAATGCAGGGAACTGGACACTATTAGGTCTCCTCATAATGCAACCTCAGCTGCCCTTATAATCTGGGTCATAACTGCAGGGCACGGGACGCCACTAGGTGTTCTCAGCATGTCACCCTCTGCTGTACTTGTCCTGTGGGATATCAGTGCAGGGCACTGGAAGCCATTAGGTGTCCTCAGCACGTTACCCTCAGCTGCACTTCTCCTGTGGGACATCACTGCAGGGAACTGGACACAATTAGGTGTCCACAGCATTAATCCCTCAGCTACCCTTATCCTGTGGGTCATCACTGCAGGGCACGGGACGCGATTAGGTGTTCTCAGCATGTCACCCACTGCTGCACTTGTCCTGTGTGATATCACTGCTGGGCAAGAGACGCTATTAGCTGTCCTCACAACGTCACCCTCAGCTTCACTTGTCCTGTGGGATATCACTGCAGGGCACTGGATGCCATTAGGTGTCCTCTGCATGCCACCCTCAGCTGCACTTGTCCTGTAGCACATCACTGCAGGGCACTGGATGTTATTAGGTGTCCTCAGCATGTCACCCTCAGCTTCCCTTTTCCTGTGGGTCATCACTACAGGGCACGGGACGCCATTAGGTGTTCTCAGCATGTCATCCTCTGCTGCAATTGTCCTGTGGGATATCACTGCTGGGCACGAGATGCCATTAGGCGTTCTCAGCACGTCACCCTCAGCTGCACTTGTCCTGTGGGATATCACTGCAGGGCACGGGACGCCATTAGGTGTCCACAGCACGCCACCCTCAGCTGCCCTTATCCTGTGGGTCATCACTGCAGGGCACGGGACGCCATTAGGTGTTCTCAGCATGTCACCCTCTGCTAAACTTGTCCTGTGGGATATCACTGCTGGGCACGAAACGCCATTAGGTGTCCTCAGCACGCCACCATCAGCTCCACTTGTTCTGTGGGATATCACTGCAGGGCACTGGACGCCATAAGGTGTCCTCAGCACGTCACCCTCAGATGCCCTTATCCTGTTGGTCATCACTGCAGGGCATGGGACGCCATTAGGTGTTCTCAGCATGTCACCCTCTGCTGCACTTTTCCTGTGGGACATCTCCTAAGGAAATGGCTGCCATTATGTGTTCTCAGCACCTCATCCTCTGCTGCACTTGTCCTCTGGGATATTAACACAGGGTACGAGATGCTATTAGGATTTCTCAGTACGTCACACTCTGCTGCACTAAGTCCTGTGGGATATGACTGCAGAGTACAAGATGCCATTAGGTGTCATCATCATGTCACCGTCAGCTGCCCTTATCCTGTGGGTCATCAATACAGGGCACGGGACGCTGTTAGGTGTTCTCAGCATGTCACCCGATGCAGCACTTGTCCTCTGGGATATCACTGCTGTGAACAAGACGCCATTAGGTGTCCTCAGCACGTCACACTCAGCTGCACTTGTCCTGTGGGAGATCACTGCAGGCAGGGGCTGGCTGGCAACTTTTGGCCTGGGGGGCAGACACAAGTAAGTGGCCCGATTTCTCCACCAGCGCATTGCAATGGAGAAAAGACACATGATAATAGCCTAATTAGGTGTGCCTAATGTGGGTGTGCTTTAAATAATGTAGAGAGGTTTGCAGTGACAGCCAGATTAGGGAGCATCGCAGTGACTGCCATATAATGCAGAGAGGTTCGCAGGGACCATCAGATCAGGGAGTGTCGCAGTGACTGCCCTATAATGCAGAGAGGTTCGCAAGGACCATCAGATCAGGGAGTGTCACAGTGACTGCCCTATAATGCAGAGAGGTTCGCAAGGACCATCAGATCAGGGAGCGCTGCAGTGACTGCCCTATAATGCATAGAGGTTCGCAAGGACCATCAGATCAGGGAGTGTCGCAGTGACTGCCCTATAATGCAGAGAGGTTCGCAAGGACCATCAGATCAGGGAGCGTTGCAGTGACTGCCCTATAATGCAGGGACGTTCTCAGTGACCACCTGATCAGGAAGCGTTGTAATGGCTGCCAGATAACGCAGTAATCACCAGATTATGCAGAAATCATCAGTGACCTACATATAACACAGGTATTCTGAGAATACAGTAGCCCTCACACACAATAATAATACCCCCCGCACACATTCACAAACATTATTACATCACCCCCAGCACCGACAGTATTAAAACACCCCATCCCCCCAAAGATAAAAATAACTACAGCTCCCCATTGCATAAGTATTCCAACACACCCCCCTTCCCTCTCAAATGTCATGTAAACATGTAGTCCTCCACTGGCACTTACCTGCCCGGAAGGCTGCTCTGTTTCTGGTCCCTGCGGAGCTCCAGGGTACAGGAAGAGATGACACAGACAGGATAGACTTAAGAAATGGCGGAGACTCGGGGTGAGGGGGCGGGGTCTTCAGCAGGGACAGGAGGAGATAGATTAATATAGTCAGACAGGGTAAGAGAGGGGGCGGGGCCTCCCAGAGAGGGGGCGGAGCCTTAACCGGGGAGAGGAAGGAGCCCGGGGAAGGGACAGAGGACATAGAAGTAGGTGCACAGCCCCTGCAGCAGAGCGGCCTCGGAAGGAGTGCTGCTCAGTGTGCAGCCACAAGCTACATAGGGTGACAGACAGCCCGGTAACAGGCAGAGAATGCTGCCCAGCCGCTCTAATGCTGCTATAGTCGGAGCGACTGAGAGCACTTTCTGCCTGTCACCCGGCCGTCAGTCATGCCTGTGCACTAGTGAAACCGGCCCTCCCTGCGGCAAAAGTCTGCCGGCCCAGGGGGCATATGGCACCCTGCCCCCCGGCCCAGCCCGCCACTGACTGCAGGGCACTGGACACTATTAGGTGTCCGCAGCATGTCACCCTCAGCTGCCCTTATCCTGTGGGTCATCACCACAGGGGACGAGACGCCATTAGGTGTTCTCAGCATGTCACCCTCTGCTGCACTTGTCCTGTGGGATATCACTGCTGGGAACGAGACGCCATTAGGTGTCCTCAGCACGTCACCCTCATCTGCACTTGTTCTGTGGGATATCACTGCAGGGCACTGGATGCCATTAGGTGTCCTCAGCACGTCACCCTCAGCTGCACTTGTCCTGTGCTACATCACTGCAGGGCACTAGACACTATTAGGTGTCCTCAGCAAGTCACCCTCAACTGCCCTTTTCCTGTTGGTCATCACTGCAGGGCACGGGGCGCCATTAGGTGTTCTCAGCATGTCACCCTCTGCTGTACTTGTCCTGTGGGACATCAATGCAGGGCACTGGACACTATTAGGTCTCCTCATGATGCACCCTCAGCTTCCCTTATAATCTGAGTCATAACTGCAGGGCACGGGACACCACTAGGTGTTCTCAGCATGTCACCCTCTGCTGTAATTGTCCTGTGGGATATCAGTGCAGGGCACTGGAAGCCATTAGGTGTCCGCAGCATTAATCCCTCAGCTGCCCTTATCCTGTGGGTCATCACTGCAGGGCACGGGACGCCATTAGGTGTTCTCAGCATGTCACCCTCTGCTGCACTTGTCCTGTGGAATATCACTGCTGGGAACGAGACGCCATTAGGTGTCCTCAGCACGTCACCCTCATCTGCACTTGTTCTGTGGGATATCTCTACAGGGCACTAGACTTTATTAGGTGCCCTCAGATGCCCATTTCCTGTGGGTCATCACTGCAGGGCACGGGACGCCACTAGGTGTTCTCAGCATGTCACCCTCTGCTGTACTTGTCCTGTGGGATATCAGTGCAGGGCACTGGAAGCCATTAGGTGTCCTCAGCACGTCACCCTCAGCTGCACTTGTCCTGTGCTACATCACTGCAGGGCACTGGACACTATTAGGTCTCCTCATGATGCACCCTCAGCTGCCCTTATAATCTGAGTCATAACTGCAGGGCACGGGACACCACTAGGTGTTCTCAGCATGTCACCGTCTGCTGTAATTGTCCTGTGGGATATCAGTGCAGGGCACTGGAAGCCATTAGGTGTCCGCAGCATTAATCCCTCAGCTGCCCTTATCCTGTGGGTCATCACTGCAGGGCACGGGATGCCATTAGGTGTTCTCAGCATGTCAACCTCTGCTGCACTTGTCCTGTGGAATATCACTGCTGGGAACGAGACGCCATTAGGTGTCCTCAGCACGTCACCCTCATCTGCACTTGTTCTGTGGGATATCACTGCAGGGCACTGGATGCCATTAGGTGTCCTCAGCACGTCACCCTCAGCTGTACTTGTCCTGTGCTACATCACTGCAGGGCACTAGACACTATTAGGTGCCCTCAGATGCCCTTTTCCTGTGGGTCATCACTGCAGGGCACGGGGCGCCATTAGGTGATCTCAGCATGTCACCCTCTGCTGCACTTGTCCTGTGGGACATCAATGCAGGGAACTGGACACTATTAGGTCTCCTCATAATGCAACCTCAGCTGCCCTTATAATGTGGGTCATAACTGCAGGGCACGGGACGCCACTAGGTGTTCTCAGCATGTCACCCTCTGCTGTACTTGTCCTGTGGGATATCAGTGCAGGGCACTGGAAGCCATTAGGTGTCCTCAGCACGTTACCCTCAGCTGCACTTCTCCTGTGGGACATCACTGCAGGGAACTGGACACAATTAGGTGTCCACAGCATTAATCTCTCAGCTACCCTTATCCTGTGGGTCATCACTGCAGGGCACGGGACGCGATTAGGTGTTCTCAGCATGTCACCCACTGCTGCACTTGTCCTGTGTGATATCACTGCTGGGCAAGAGACGCTATTAGCTGTCCTCACAACGTCACCCTCAGCTTCACTTGTCCTGTGGGATATCACTGCAGGGCACTGGATGCCATTAGGTGTCCTCTGCATGCCACCCTCAGCTTCACTTGTCCTGTAGCGCATCACTGCAGGGCACTGGATGTTATTAGGTGTCCTCAGCATGTCACCCTCAGCTTCCCTTTTCCTGTGGGTCATCACTACAGGGCACGGGACGCCATTAGGTGTTCTCAGCATGTCACCCTCTGCTGCAATTGTCCTGTGGGATATCACTGCTGGGCACGAGATGCCATTAGGCGTTCTCAGCACGTCACCCTCAGCTGCACTTGTCCTGTGGGATATCACTGCAGGGCACGGGACGCCATTAGGTGTCCACAGCACGCCACCCTCAGCTGCCCTTATCCTGTGGGTCATCACTGCAGGGCACGGGACGCCATTAGGTGTTCTCAGCATGTCACCCTCTGCTAAACTTGTCCTGTGGGATATCACTGCTGGGCACGAAACGCCATTAGGTGTCCTCAGCACGCCACCATCAGCTCCACTTGTTCTGTGGGATATCACTGCAGGGCACTGGACGCCATAAGGTGTCCTCAGCACGTCACCCTCAGATGCCCTTATCCTGTTGGTCATCACTGCAGGGCATGGGACGCCATTAGGTGTTCTCAGCATGTCACCCTCTGCTGCACTTTTCCTGTGGGACATCTCCTAAGGAAATGGCTGCCATTATGTGTTCTCAGCACCTCATCCTCTGCTGCACTTGTCCTCTGGGATATTAACACAGGGTACGAGATGCTATTAGGATTTCTCAGTACGTCACACTCTGCTGCACTAAGTCCTGTGGGATATGACTGCAGAGTACAAGACGCCATTAGGTGTCATCATCATGTCACCGTCAGCTGCCCTTATCCTGTGGGTCATCAATACAGGGCACGGGACGCTGTTAGGTGTTCTCAGCATGTCACCCGATGCAGCACTTGTCCTCTGGGATATCACTGCTGTGAACAAGACGCCATTAGGTGTCCTCAGCACGTCACACTCAGCTGCACTTGTCCTGTGGGAGATCACTGCAGGCAGGGGCTGGCTGGCAACTTTTGGCCTGGGGGGCAGACACAAGTAAGTGGCCCGATTTCTCCACCAGCGCATTGCAATGGAGAAAAGACACATGATAATAGCCTAATTAGGTGTGCCTAATGTGGGTGTGCTTTAAATAATGTAGAGAGGTTTGCAGTGACAGCCAGATTAGGGAGCATCGCAGTGACTGCCATATAATGCAGAGAGGTTCGCAGGGACCATCAGATCAGGGAGTGTCGCAGTAACTGCCCTATAATGCAGAGAGGTTCGCAAGGACCATCAGATCAGGGAGTGTCACAGTGACTGCCCTATAATGCAGAGAGGTTCGCAAGGACCATCAGATCAGGGAGCGCTGCAGTGACTGCCCTATAATGCATAGAGGTTCGCAAGGACCATCTGATCAGGGAGTGTCGCAGTGACTGCCCTATAATGCAGAGAGGTTCGCAAGGACCATCAGATCAGGGAGCGTTGCAGTGACTGCCCTATAATGCAGGGACGTTCTCAGTGACCACCTGATCAGGGAGCGTTGTAATGGCTGCCAGATAACGCAGTAATCACCAGATTATGCAGAAATCATCAGTGACCCACATATAACACAGGTATTCTGAGAATACAGTAGCCCTCACACACAATAATAATACCCCCCGCACACATTCACAAACATTATTACATCACCCCCAGCACCGACAGTATTAAAACACCCCATCCCCCCAAAGATAAAAATAACTACAGCTCCCCATTGCATAAGTATTCCAACACACCCCCCTTCCCTCTCAAATGTCATGTAAACATGTAGTCCTCCACTGGCACTTACCTGCCTGGAAGGCTGCTCTGTTTCTGGTCCCTGCGGAGCTCCAGGGTACAGGAAGAGATGACACAGACAGGATAGACTTAAGAAATGGCGGAGACTCGGGGTGAGGGGGCGGGGTCTTCAGCAGGGACAGGAGGAGATAGATTAATATAGTCAGACAGGGTAAGAGAGGGGGCGGGGCCTCCCAGAGAGGGGGCGGAGCCTTAACCAGGGAGAGGAAGGAGCCCGGGGAAGGGACAGAGGACATAGAAGTAGGTGCACAGCCCCTGCAGCGGAGCGGCCTCGGAAGGAGTGCTGCTCAGTGTGCAGCCACAAGCTACATAGGGTGACAGACAGCCCGGTAACAGGCAGAGAATGCTGCCCAGCCGCTCTAATGCTGCTATAGTCGGAGCGACTGAGAGCACTTTCTGCCTGTCACCCGGCCGTCAGTCATGCCTGTGCACTAGTGAAACCGGCCCTCCCTGCGGCAAAAGTCTGCCGGCCCAGGGGGCATATGGCACCCTGCCCCCCGGCCCAGCCCGCCACTGACTGCAGGGCACTGGACACTATTAGGTGTCCGCAGCATTTCACCCTCAGCTGCCCTTATCCTGTGGGTCATCACCACAGGGGACGAGACGCCATTAGGTGTTCTCAGCATGTCACCCTCTGCTGCACTTGTCCTGTGGGATATCACTGCTGGGAACGAGACGCCATTAGGTGTCCTCAGCACGTCACCCTCATCTGCACTTGTTCTGTGGGATATCACTGCAGGGCACTGGATGCCATTAGGTGTCCTCAGCATGTCACCCTCAGCTGCACTTGTCCTGTGCTACATCACTGCAGGACACTAGACACTATTAGGTGTCCTCAGCAAGTCACCCTCAACTGCCCTTTTCCTGTGGGTCATCACTGCAGGGCACGGGCGCCATTAGGTGTTCTCAGCATGTCACCCTCTGCTGTACTTGTCCTGTGGGACATCAATGCAGGGCACTGGACACTATTAGGTCTCCTCATGATGCACCCTCAGCTGCCCTTATAATCTGAGTCATAACTGCAGGGCACGGGACACCACTAGGTGTTCTCAGCATGTCACCCTCTGCTGTAATTGTCCTGTGGGATATCAGTGCAGGGCACTGGAAGCCATTAGGTGTCCGCAGCATTAATCCCTCAGCTGCCCTTATCCTGTGAGTCATCACTGTAGGGCACGGGATGCCATTAGGTGTTCTCAGCATGTCACCCTCTGCTGCACTTGTCCTGTGGAATATCACTGCTGGGAACGAGACGCCATTAGGTGTCCTCAGCACGTCACCCTACATCACTGCAGGGCACTAGACACTATTAGGTGCCCTCAGATGCCCTTTTCCTGTGGGTCATCACTGCAGGGCACGGGGCGCCATTAGGTGTTCTCAGCATGTCACCCTCTGCTGCACTTGTCCTGTGGGACATCAATGCAGGGAACTGGACACTATTAGGTCTCCTCATAATACAACCTCTGCTGCCCTTATAATCTGGGTCATAACTGCAGGGCACGGGACGCCACTAGGTGTTCTCAGCATGTCACCCTCTGCTGTACTTGTCCTGTGGGATATCAGTGCAGGGCACTGGAAGCCATTAGGTGTCCTCAGCACGTTACCCTCAGCTGCACTTCTCCTGTGGGACATCACTGCAGGGAACTGGACACAATTAGGTGTCCGCAGCATTAATCCCTCAGCTACCCTTATCCTGTGGGTCATCACTGCAGGGCACGGACGCGATTAGGTGTTCTCAGCATGTCACCCACTGCTGCACTTGTCCTGTGTGATATCACTGCTGGGCAAGAGACGCTATTAGCTGTCCTCACAACGTCACCCTCAGCTTCACTTGTCCTGTGGGATATCACTGCAGGGCACTGGATGCCATTAGGTGTCCTCTGCACGCCACCCTCAGCTGCACTTGTCCTGTAGCACATCACTGCAGGGCACTGGATGTTATTAGGTGTCCTCAGCATGTCACCCTCAGCTTCCCTTTTCTTGTGGGTCATCACTTCAGGGCACGGGACGCCATTAGGTGTTCTCAGCATGTCACCCTCTGCTGCAATTGTCCTGTGGGATATCACTGCTGGGCACGAGATGCCATTAGGCATTCTCAGCACGTCACCCTCAGCTGCACTTGTCCTGTGGGATATCACTGCAGGGCACGGGACGCCATTAGGTGTCCACAGCACGCCACCCTCAGCTGCCCTTATCCTGTGGGTCATCACTGCAGGGCACGGGACACCATTAGGTGTTCTCAGCATGTCACCCTCTGCTTAACTTGTCCTGTGGGATATCACTGCTGGGCACGAAACGCCATTAGGTGTCCTCAGCACGCCACCATCAGCTCCACTTGTTCTGTGGGATATCACTGCAGGGCACTGGACGCCATAAGGTGTCCTCAGCACGTCACCCTCAGATGCCCTTATCCTGTTGGTCATCACTGCAGGGCATGGGACGCCATTAGGTGTTCTCAGCATGTCACCCTCTGCTGCACTTTTCCTGTGGGACATCTCCTAAGGAAATGGATGCCATTATGTGTTCTCAGCACCTCATCCTCTGCTGCACTTGTCCTCTGGGATATTAACACAGGGTACGAGATGCTATTAGGTGTTCTCAGTACGTCACACTCTGCTGCACTAAGTCCTGTGGGATATGACTGCAGAGTACAAGACGCCATTAGGTGTCATCATCATGTAACCGTCAGCTGCCCTTATCCTGTGGGTCATCAATACAGGGCACGGGACGCTGTTAGGTGTTCTCAGCATGTCACCCGATGCAGCACTTGTCCTCTGGGATATCACTGCTGTGAACAAGACGCCATTAGGTGTCCTCAGCACGTCACACTCAGCTGCACTTGTCCGGTGGGAGATCACTGCAGGCAGGGGCTGGCTGGCAACTTTTGGCCTGGGGGGCAGACACAAGTAAGTGGCCCGATTTCTCCACCAGCGCATTGCAATGGAGAAAAGACACATGATAATAGCCTAATTAGGTGTGCCTAATGTGGGTGTGCTTTAAATAATGTAGAGAGGTTTGCAGTGACAGCCAGATTAGGGAGCATCGCAGTGACTGCCATATAATGCAGAGAGGTTCGCAGGGACCATCAGATCAGGGAGTGTCGCAGTGACTGCCCTATAATGCAGAGAGGTTCGCAAGGACCATCAGATCAGGGAGTGTCACAGTGACTGCCCTATAATGCAGAGAGGTTCGCAAGGACCATCAGATCAGGGAGCGCTGCAGTGACTGCCCTATAATGCATAGAGGTTCGCAAGGACCATCTGATCAGGGAGTGTCGCAGTGACTGCCCTATAATGCAGAGAGGTTCGCAAGGACCATCAGATCAGGGAGCGTTGCAGTGACTGCCCTATAATGCAGGGACGTTCTCAGTGACCACCTGATCAGGGAGAGTTGTAATGGCTGCCAGATAACGCAGTAATCACCAGATTATGCAGAAATCATCAGTGACCCACATATAACACAGGTATTCTGAGAATACAGTAGCCCTCACACACAATAATAATACCCCCCGCACACATTCACAAACATTATTACATCACCCCCAGCACCGACAGTATTAAAACACCCCATCCCCCCAAAGATAAAAATAACTACAGCTCCCCATTGCATAAGTATTCCAACACACCCCCCTTCCCTCTCAAATGTCATGTAAACATGTAGTCCTCCACTGGCACTTAAATGCCCGGAAGGCTGCTCTGTTTCTGGTCCCTGCGGAGCTCCAGGGTACAGGAAGAGATGACACAGACAGGATAGACTTAAGAAATGGCGGAGACTCGGGGTGAGGGGGCGGGGTCTTCAGCAGGGACAGGAGGAGATAGATTAATATAGTCAGACAGGGTAAGAGAGGGGGCGGGGCCTCCCAGAGAGGGGGCGGAGCCTTAACCGGGGAGAGGAAGGAGCCCGGGGAAGGGACAGAGGACATAGAAGTAGGTGCACAGCCCCTGCAGCGGAGCGGCCTCGGAAGGAGTGCTGCTCAGTGTGCAGCCACAAGCTACGTAGGGTGACAGACAGCCCGGTAACAGGAAGAGAATGCTGCCCAGCCGCTCTAATGCTGCTATAGTCGGAGCGACTGAGAGCACTTTCTGCCTGTCACCCGGCCGTCAGTCATGCCTGTGCACTAGTGAAACCGGCCCTCCCTGCGGCAAAAGTCTGCCGGCCCAGGGGGCATATGGCACCCTGCCCCCCGGCCCAGCCCGCCACTGACTGCAGGGCACTGGACACTATTAGGTGTCCGCAGCATGTCACCCTCAGCTGCCCTTATCCTGTGGGTCATCACCACAGGGGACGAGACGCCATTAGGTGTTCTCAGCATGTCACCCTCTGCTGCACTTGTCCTGTGGGATATCACTGCTGGGAACGAGACGCCATTAGGTGTCCTCAGCACGTCACCCTCATCTGCACTTGTTCTGTGGGATATCACTGCAGGGCACTGGATGCCATTAGGTGTCCTCAGCACGTCACCCTCAGCTGCACTTGTCCTGTGCTACATCACTGCAGGGCACTAGACACTATTAGGTGTCCTCAGCAAGTCACCCTCAACTGCCCTTTTCCTGTGGGTCATCACTGCAGGGCACGGGCGCCATTAGGTGTTCTCAGCATGTCACCCTCTGCTGTACTTGTCCTGTGGGACATCAATGCAGGGCACTGGACACTATTAGGTCTCCTCATGATGCACCCTCAGCTGCCCTTATAATCTGAGTCATAACTGCAGGGCACGGGACACCACTAGGTGTTCTCAGCATGTCACCCTCTGCTGTAATTGTCCTGTGGGATATCAGTGCAGGGCACTGGAAGCCATTAGGTGTCCGCAGCATTAATCCCTCAGCTGCCCTTATCCTGTGGGTCATCACTGTAGGGCACGGGATGCCATTAGGTGTTCTCAGCATGTCACCCTCTGCTGCACTTGTCCTGTGGAATATCACTGCTGGGAACGAGACGCCATTAGGTGTCCTCAGCACGTCACCCTCATCTGCACTTGTTCTGTGGGATATCACTGCAGGGCACTGGATGCCATTAGGTGTCCTCAGCACGTCACCCTCAGCTGTACTTGTCCTGTGCTACATCACTGCAGGGCACTAGACACTATTAGGTGCCCTCAGATGCCCTTTTCCTGTGGGTCATCACTGCAGGGCACGGGGCGCCATTAGGTGTTCTCAGCATGTCACCCTCTGCTGTACTTGTCCTGTGGGATATCAGTGCAGGGCACTGGAAGCCATTAGGTGTCCTCAGCACGTTACCCTCAGCTGCACTTCTCCTGTGGGACATCACTGCAGGGAACTGGACACAATTAGGTGTCCGCAGCATTAATCCCTCAGCTACCCTTATCCTGTGGGTGATCACTGCAGGGCACGGGACGCGATTAGGTGTTCTCAGCATGTCACCCACTGCTGCACTTGTCCTGTGTGATATCACTGCTGGGCAAGAGACGCTATTAGCTGTCCTCACAACATCACCCTCAGCTTCACTTGTCCTGTGGGATATCACTGCAGGGCACTGGATGCCATTAGGTGTCCTCTGCACGCCACCCTCAGCTGCACTTGTCCTGTAGCACATCACTGCAGGGCACTGGATGTTATTAGGTGTCCTCAGCATGTCACCCTCAGCTTCCCTTTTCCTGTGGGTCATCACTTCAGGGCACGGGACGCCATTAGGTGTTCTCAGCATGTCACCCTCTGCTGCAATTGTCCTGTGGGATATCACTGCTGGGCACGAGATGCCATTAGGCGTTCTCAGCACGTCACCCTCAGCTGCACTTGTCCTGTGGGATATCACTGCAGGGCACGGGACGCCATTAGGTGTCCACAGCACGCCACCCTCAGCTGCCCTTATCCTGTGGGTCATCACTGCAGGGCACGGGACGCCATTAGGTGTTCTCAGCATGTCACCCTCTGCTTAACTTGTCCTGTGGGATATCACTGCTGGGCACGAAACGCCATTAGGTGTCCTCAGCACGCCACCATCAGCTCCACTTGTTCTGTGGGATATCACTGCAGGGCACTGGACGCCATAAGGTGTCCTCAGCACGTCACCCTCATATGCCCTTATCCTGTTGGTCATCACTGCAGGGCATGGGACGCCATTAGGTGTTCTCAGCATGTCACCCTCTGCTGCACTTTTCCTGTGGGACATCTCCTAAGGAAATGGATGCCATTATGTGTTCTCAGCACCTCATCCTCTGCTGCACTTGTCCTCTGGGATATTAACACAGGGTACGAGATGCTATTAGGTGTTCTCAGTACGTCACACTCTGCTGCACTAAGTCCTGTGGGATATGACTGCAGAGTACAAGACGCCATTAGGTGTCATCATCATGTCACCGTCAGCTGCCCTTATCCTGTGGGTCATCAATACAGGGCACGGGACGCTGTTAGGTGTTCTCAGCATGTCACCCGATGCAGCACTTGTCCTCTGGGATATCACTGCTGTGAACAAGACGCCATTAGGTGTCCTCAGCACGTCACACTCAGCTGCACTTGTCCTGTGGGAGATCACTGCAGGCAGGGGCTGGCTGGCAACTTTTGGCCTGGGGGGCAGACACAAGTAAGTGGCCCGATTTCTCCACCAGCGCATTGCAATGGAGAAAAGACACATGATAATAGCCTAATTAGGTGTGCCTAATGTGGGTGTGCTTTAAATAATGTAGAGAGGTTTGCAGTGACAGCCAGATTAGGGAGCATCGCAGTGACTGCCATATAATGCAGAGAGGTTCGCAGGGACCATCAGATCAGGGAGTGTCGCAGTGACTGCCCTATAATGCAGAGAGGTTCGCAAGGACCATCAGATCAGGGAGTGTCACAGTGACTGCCCTATAATGCAGAGAGGTTCGCAAGGACCATCAGATCAGGGAGCGTTGCAGTGACTGCCCTATAATGCATAGAGGTTCGCAAGGACCATCAGATCAGGGAGTGTCGCAGTGACTGCCCTATAATGCAGAGAGGTTCGCAAGGACCATCAGATCAGGGAGCGTTGCAGTGACTGCCCTATAATGCAGGGACGTTCTCAGTGACCACCTGATCAGGGAGCGTTGTAATGGCTGCCAGATAACGCAGTAATCACCAGATTATGCAGAAATCATCAGTGACCCACATATAACACAGGTATTCTGAGAATACAGTAGCCCTCACACACAATAATAATACCCCCCGCACACATTCACAAACATTATTACATCACCCCCAGCACCGACAGTATT
This sequence comes from Taudactylus pleione, assembly GCA_031769625.1. Lineage (NCBI taxonomy): Eukaryota > Metazoa > Chordata > Amphibia > Anura > Myobatrachidae > Taudactylus > Taudactylus pleione. The sequence goes on from JAUIMM010000614.1 coordinate 7,547,514, forward strand.
AAAACACCCCATCCCCCCAAAGATAAAAATAACTACAGCTCCCCATTGCATAAGTATTCCAACACACCCCCCTTCCCTCTCAAATGTCATGTAAACATGTAGTCCTCCACTGGCACTTACCTGCCCGGAAGGCTGCTCTGTTTCTGGTCCCTGCGGAGCTCCAGGGTACAGGAAGAGATGACACAGACAGGATAGATTTAAGAAATGGCGGAGACTCGGGGTGAGGGGGCGGGGTCTTCAGCAGGGACAGGAGGAGATAGATTAATATAGTCAGACAGGGTAAGAGAGGGGGCGGGGCCTCCCAGAGAGGGGGCGGAGCCTTAACCGGGGAGAGGAAGGAGCCCGGGGAAGGGACAGAGGACATAGAAGTAGGTGCACAGCCCCTGCAGCGGAGCGGCCTCGGAAGGAGTGCTGCTCAGTGTGCAGCCACAAGCTACATAGGGTGACAGACAGCCCGGTAACAGGCAGAGAATGCTGCCCAGCCGCTCTAATGCTGCTATAGTCGGAGCGACTGAGAGCACTTTCTGCCTGTCACCCGGCCGTCAGTCATGCCTGTGCACTAGTGAAACCGGCCCTCCCTGCGGTAAAAGTCTGCCGGACCAGGGGGCATATGGCACCCTGCCCCCCGGCCCAGCCCGCCACTGACTGCAGGGCACTGGACACTATTAGGTGTCCGCAGCATGTCACCCTCAGCTGCCCTTATCCTGTGGGTCATCACCACAGGGGACGAGACGCCATTAGGTGTTCTCAGCATGTCACCCTCTGCTGCACTTGTCCTGTGGGATATCACTGCTGGGAACGAGACGCCATTAGGTGTCCTCAGCACGTCACCCTCATCTGCACTTGTTCTGTGGGATATCACTGCAGGGCACTGGATGCCATTAGGTGTCCTCAGCACGTCACCCTCAGCTGTACTTGTCCTGTGCTACATCACTGCAGGGCACTAGACACTATTAGGTGTCCTCAGCAAGTCACCCTCAACTGCCCTTTTCCTGTGGGTCATCACTGCAGGGCTCGGGGCTCCATTAGGTGTTCTCAGCATGTCACCCTCTGCTGTACTTGTCCTGTGGGACATCAATGCAGGGCACTGGACACTATTAGGTCTCCTCATGATGCACCCTCAGCTGCCCTTATAATCTGAGTCATAACTGCAGGGCACGAGACACCACTAGGTGTTCTCAGCATGTCACCGTCTGCTGTAATTGTCCTGTGGGATATCAGTGCAGGGCACTGGAAGCCATTAGGTGTCCGCAGCATTAATCCCTCAGCTGCCCTTATCCTGTGGGTCATCACTGCAGGGCACGGGATGCCATTAGGTGTTCTCAGCATGTCACCCTCTGCTGCACTTGTCCTGTGTGATATCACTGCTGGGAACGAGACGCCATTAGGTGTCCTCAGCACATCACCCTCATCTGCACTTGTTCTGTGGGATATCACTGCAGGGCACTGGATGCCATTAGGTGTCCTCAGCACGTCACCCTCAGCTGTACTTGTCCTGTGCTACATCACTGCAGGGCACTAGACACTATTAGGTGCCCTCAGATGCCCTTTTCCTGTGGGTCATCACTGCAGGGCACGGGGCGCCATTAGGTGTTCTCAGCATGTCACCCTCTGCTGCACTTGTCCTGTGGGACATCAATGCAGGGAACTGGACACTATTAGGTCTCCTCATAATGCAACCTCAGCTGCCCTTATAATCTGGGTCATAACTGCAGGGCACGGGACGCCACTAGGTGTTCTCAGCATGTCACCCTCTGCTGTACTTGTCCTGTGGGATATCAGTGCAGGGCACTGGAAGCCATAAGGTGTCCTCAGCACGTTACCCTCAGCTGCACTTCTCCTGTGGGACATCACTGCAGGGAACTGGACACAATTAGGTGTCCGCAGCATTAATCCCTCAGCTACCGTTATCCTGTGGGTCATCACTGCAGGGCACGGGACGCGATTAGGTGTTCTCAGCATGTCACCCACTGCTGCACTTGTCCTGTGTGATATCACTGCTGGGCAAGAGACGCTATTAGCTGTCCTCACAACGTCACCCTCAGCTTCACTTGTCCTGTGGGATATCACTGCAGGGCACTGGATGCCATTAGGTGTCCTCTGCACGCCACCCTCAGCTGCACTTGTCCTGTAGCACATCACTGCAGGGCACTGGATGTTATTAGGTGTCCTCAGCATGTCACCCTCAGCTTCCCTTTTCCTGTGGTCATCACTACAGGGCACGGGACGCCATTAGGTGTTCTCAGCATGTCACCCTCTGCTGCAATTGTCCTGTGGGATATCACTGCTGGGCACGAGATGCCATTAGGCGTTCTCAGCACGTCACCCTCAGCTGCACTTGTCCTGTGGGATATCACTGCAGGGCACGGGACGCCATTAGGTGTCCACAGCACGCCACCCTCAGCTGCCCTTATCCTGTGGGTCATCACTGCAGGGCACGGGACGCCATTAGGTGTTCTCAGCATGTCACCCTCTGCTAAACTTGTCCTGTGGGATATCACTGCTGGGCACGAAACGCCATTAGGTGTCCTCAGCACGCCACCATCAGCTCCACTTGTTCTGTGGGATATCACTGCAGGGCACTGGACGCCATAAGGTGTCCTCAGCACGTCACCCTCAGATGCCCTTATCCTGTTGGTCATCACTGCAGGGCATGGGACGCCATTAGGTGTTCTCAGCATGTCACCCTCTGCTGCACTTTTCCTGTGGGACATCTCCTAAGGAAATGGATGCCATTATGTGTTCTCAGCACCTCATCCTCTGCTGCACTTGTCCTCTGGGATATTAACACAGGGTACGAGATGCTATTAGGTGTTCTCAGTACGTCACACTCTGCTGCACTAAGTCCTGTGGGATATGACTGCAGAGTACAAGACGCCATTAGGTGTCATCATCATGTCACCGTCAGCTGCCCTTATCCTGTGGGTCATCAATACAGGGCACGGGATGCTGTTAGGTGTTCTCAGCATGTCACCCGATGCAGCACTTGTCCTCTGGGATATCACTGCTGTGAACAAGACGCCATTAGGTGTCCTCAGCACGTCACACTCAGCTGCACTTGTCCTGTGGGAGATCACTGCAGGCAGGGGCTGGCTGGCAACTTTTGGCCTGGGGGGCAGACACAAGTAAGTGTCCCGATTTCTCCACCAGCGCATTGCAATGGAGAAAAGACACATGATAATAGCCTAATTAGGTGTGCCTAATGTGGGTGTGCTTTAAATAATGTAGAGAGGTTTGCAGTGACAGCCAGATTAGGGAGCATCGCAGTGACTGCCAAATAATGCAGAGAGGTTCGCAGGGACCATCAGATCAGGGAGTGTCGCAGTGACTGCCCTATAATGCAGAGAGGTTCGCAAGGACCATCAGATCAGGGAGTGTCACAGTGACTGCCCTATAATGCAGAGAGGTTCGCAAGGACCATCAGATCAGGGAGCGTTGCAGTGACTGCCCTATAATGCAGGGACGTTCTCAGTGACCACCTGATCAGGGAGCGTTGTAAAGGCTGCCAGATAACGCAGTAATCACCAGATTATGCAGAAATCATCAGTGACCCACATATAACACAGGTATTCTGAGAATACAGTAGCCCTCACACACAATAATAATACCCCCCGCACACATTCACAAACATTATTACATCACCCCCAGCACCGACAGTATTAAAACACCCCATCCCCCCAAAGATAAAAATAACTACAGCTCCCCATTGCATAAGTATTCCAACACACCCCCCTTCCCTCTCAAATGTCATGTAAACATGTAGTCCTCCACTGGCACTTACCTGCCTGGAAGGCTGCTCTGTTTCTGGTCCCTGCGGAGCTCCAGGGTACAGGAAGAGATGACACAGACAGGATAGACTTAAGAAATGGCGGAGACTCGGGGTGAGGGGGCGGGGTCTTCAGCAGGGACAGGAGGAGATAGATTAATATAGTCAGACAGGGTAAGAGAGGGGCGGGGCCTCCCAGAGAGGGGGCGGAGCCTTAACCGGGGAGAGGAAGGAGCCCGGGGAAGGGACAGAGGACATAGAAGTAGGTGCACAGCCCCTGCAGCGGAGCGGCCTCGGAAGGAGTGCTGCTCAGTGTCCAGCCACAAGCTACATAGGGTGACAGACAGCCCGGTAACAGACAGAGAATGCTGCCCAGCCGCTCTAATGCTGCTATAGTCGGAGCGACTGAGAGCACTTTCTGCCTGTCACCCGGCCGTCAGTCATGCCTGTGCACTAGTGAAACCGGCCCTCCCTGCGGCAAAAGTCTGCCGGCCCAGGGGGCATATGGCACCCTGCCCCCCGGCCCAGCCCGCCACTGACTGCAGGGCACTGGACACTATTAGGTGTCCGCAGCATGTCACCCTCAGCTGCCCTTATCCTGTGGGTCATCACCACAGGGGACGAGACGCCATTAGGTGTTCTCAGCATGTCACCCTCTGCTGCACTTGTCCTGTGGGATATCACTGCTGGGAACGAGATGCCATTAGGTGTCCTCAGCACGTCACCCTCATCTGCACTTGTTCTGTGGGATATCACTGCAGGGCACTGGACGCCATTAGGTGTCCTCAGCACGTCACCCTCAGCTGCACTTGTCCTGTGCTACATCACTGCAGGGCACTAGACACTATTAGGTGTCCTCAGCAAGTCACCCTCAACTGCCCTTTTCCTGTGGGTCATCACTGCAGGGCACGGGGCGCCATTAGGTGTTCTCAGCATGTCACCCTCTGCTGTACTTTTCCTGTGGGACATCAATGCAGGGCACTGGACACTATTAGGTCTCCTCATGATGCACCCTCAGCTGCCCTTATAATCTGAGTCATAACTGCAGGGCACGGGACACCACTAGGTGTTCTCAGCATGTCACCCTCTGCTGTAATTGTCCTGTGGGATATCAGTGCAGGGCACTGGAAGCCATTAGGTGTCCGCAGCATTAATCCCTCAGCTGCCCTTATCCTGTGGGTCATCACTGCAGGGCACGGGATGCCATTAGGTGTTCTCAGCATGTCACCCTCTGCTGCACTTGTCCTGTGGGATATCACTGCTGGGAACGAGACGCCATTAGGTGTCCTCAGCACGTCACCCTCATCTGCACTTGTTCTGTGGGATATCACTGCAGGGCACTGGATGCCATTAGGTGTCCTCAGCACGTCACCCTCAGCTGTACTTGTCCTGTGCTACATCACTGCAGGGCACTAGACACTATTAGGTGCCCTCAGATGCCCTTTTCCTGTGGGTCATCACTGCAGGGCACGGGGCGCCATTAGGTGTTCTCAGCATGTCACCCTCTGCTGCACTTGTCCTGTGGGACATCAATGCAGGGCACTGGACACTATTAGGTCTCCTCATAATGCAACCTCAGCTGCCCTTATAATCTGGGTCATAACTGCAGGGCACGGGACGCCACTAGGTGTTCTCAGCATGTCACCCTCTGCTGTACTTGTCCTGTGGGATATCAGTGCAGGGCACTGGAAGCCATTAGGTGTCCTCAGCACGTTACCCTCAGCTGCACTTCTCCTGTGGGACATCACTGCAGGGAACTGGACACAATTAGGTGTCCGCAGCATTAATCCCTCAGCTACCCTTATCCTGTGGGTCATCACTGCAGGGCACGGGACGCGATTAGGTGTTCTCAGCATGTCACCCACTGCTGCACTTGTCCTGTGTGATATCACTGCTGGGCAAGAGACGCTATTAGCTGTCCTCACAACGTCACCCTCAGCTTCACTTGTCCTGTGGGATATCACTGCAGGGCACTGGATGCCATTAGGTGTCCTCTGCACGCCACCCTCAGCTGCACTTGTCCTGTAGCACTTCACTGCAGGGCACTGGATGTTATTAGGTGTCCTCAGCATGTCACCCTCAGCTTCCCTTTTCCTGTGGGTCATCACTACAGGGCACGGGACGCCATTAGGTGTTCTCAGCATGTCACCCTCTGCTGCAATTGTCCTGTGGGATATCACTGCTGGGCACGAGATGCCATTAGGCGTTCTCAGCACGTCACCCTCAGCTGCACTTGTCCTGTGGGATATCACTGCAGGGCACGGGACGCCATTAGGTGTCCACAGCACGCCACCCTCAGCTGCCCTTATCCTGTGGGTCATCACTGCAGGGCACGGGACGCCATTAGGTGTTCTCAGCATGTCACCCTCTGCTAAACTTGTCGTGTGGGATATCACTGCTGGGCACGAAACGCCATTAGGTGTCCTCAGCATGCCACCATCAGCTCCACTTGTTCTGTGGGATATCAGTGCAGGGCACTGGACGCCATAAGGTGTCCTCAGCACGTCACCCTCAGATGCCCTTATCCTGTTGGTCATCACTGCAGGGCATGGGACGCCATTAGGTGTTCTCAGCATGTCACCCTCTGCTGCACTTTTCCTGTGGGACATCTCCTAAGGAAATGGATGCCATTATGTGTTCTCAGCACCTCATCCTCTGCTGCACTTGTCCTCTGGGATATTAACACAGGGTACGAGATGCTATTAGGTGTTCTCAGTACGTCACACTCTGCTGCACTAAGTCCTGTGGGATATGACTGCAGAGTACAAGACGCCATTAGGTGTCATCATCATGTCACCGTCAGCTGCCCTTATCCTGTGGGTCATCAATACAGGGCACGGGACGCTGTTAGGTGTTCTCAGCATGTCACCCGATGCAGCACTTGTCCTCTGGGATATCACTGCTGTGAACAAGACGCCATTAGGTGTCCTCAGCACGTCACACTCAGCTGCACTTGTCCTGTGGGAGATCACTGCAGGCAGGGGCTGGCTGGCAACTTTTGGCCTGGGGGGCAGACACAAGTAAGTGGCCCGATTTCTCCACCAGCGCATTGCAATGGAGAAAAGACACATGATAATAGCCTAATTAGGTGTGCCTAATGTGGGTGTGCTTTAAATAATGTAGAGAGGTTTGCAGTGACAGCCAGATTAGGGAGCATCGCAGTGACTGCCATATAATGCAGAGAGGTTCGCAGGGACCATCAGATCAGGGAGTGTCGCAGTGACTGCCCTATAATGCATAGAGGTTCGCAAGGACCATCAGATCAGGGAGTGTCGCAGTGACTGCCCTATAATGCAGAGAGGTTCTCAGTGACCACCTGATCAGGGAGCGTTGTAATGGCTGCCAGATAACGCAGTAATCACCAGATTATGCAGAAATCATCAGTGACCCACATATAACACAGGTATTCTGAGAATACAGTAGCCCTCACACACAATAATAATACCCCCCGCACACATTCACAAACATTATTACATCACCCCCAGCACCGACAGTATTAAAACACCCCATCCCCCCAAAGATAAAAATAACTACAGCTCCCCATTGCATAAGTATTCCAACACACCCCCCTTCCCTCTCAAATGTCATGTAAACATGTAGTCCTCCACTGGCACTTACCTGCCCGGAAGGCTGCTCTGTTTCTGGTCCCTGCGGAGCTCCAGGGTACAGGAAGAGATGACACAGACAGGATAGACTTAAGAAATGGCGGAGACTCGGGGTGAGGGGGCGGGGTCTTCAGCAGGGACAGGAGGAGATAGATTAATATAGCCAGACAGGGTAAGAGAGGGGCGGGGCCTCCCAGAGAGGGGGCGGAGCCTTAACCGGGGAGAGGAAGGAGCCCGGGGAAGGGACAGAGGACATAGAAGTAGGTGCACAGCCCCTGCAGCGGAGCGGCCTCGGAAGGAGTGCTGCTCAGTGTGCAGCCACAAGCTACATAGGGTGACAGACAGCCCGGTAACAGGCAGAGAATGCTGCCCAGCCGCTCTAATGCTGCTATAGTCGGAGCGACTGAGAGCACTTTCTGCCTGTCACCCGGCCGTCAGTCATGCCTGTGCACTAGTGAAACCGGCCCTCCCTGCGGCAAAAGTCTGCCGGCCCAGGGGGCATATGGCACCCTGCCCCCCGGCCCAGCCCGCCACTGACTGCAGGGCACTGGACACTATTAGGTGTCCGCAGCATGTCACCCTCAGCTGCCCTTATCCTGTGGGTCATCACCACAGGGGACGAGACGCCATTAGGTGTTCTCAGCATGTCACCCTCTGCTGCACTTGTCCTGTGGGATATCACTGCTGGGAACGAGACGCCATTAGTTGTCCTCAGCACGTCACCCTCATCTGCACTTGTTCTGTGGGATATCACTGCAGGGCACTGGACGCCATTAGGTGTCCTCAGCACGTCACCCTCAGCTGCACTTGTCCTGTGCTACATCACTGCAGGGCACTAGACACTATTAGGTGTCCTCAGCAAGTCACCCTCAACTGCCCTTTTCCTGTGGGTCATCACTGCAGGGCACGGGGCGCCATTAGGTGTTCTCAGCATGTCACCCTCTGCTGTACTTGTCCTGTGGGACATCAATGCAGGGCACTGGACACTTTTAGGTCTCCTCATGATGCACCCTCAGCTGCCCTTATAATCTGAGTCATAACTGCAGGGCACGAGACACCACTAGGTGTTCTCAGCATGTCACCCTCTGCTGTAATTGTCCTGTGGGATATCAGTGCAGGGCACTGGAAGCCATTAGGTGTCCGCAGCATTAATCCCTCAGCTGCCCTTATCCTGTGGCTCATTACTGCAGGGCACGGGATGCCATTAGGTGTTCTCAGCATGTCACCCTCTGCTGCACTTGTCCTGTGGGATATCACTGCTGGGAACGAGACGCCATTAGGTGTCCTCAGCACGTCACCCTCATCTGCACTTGTTCTGTGGGATATCACTGCAGGGCACTGGATGCCATTAGGTGTCCTCAGCACGTCACCCTCAGCTGTACTTGTCCTGTGCTACATCACTGCAGGGCACTAGACACTATTAGGTGCCCTCAGATGCCCTTTTCCTGTGGGTCATCACTGCAGGGCACGGGGCGCCATTAGGTGTTCTCAGCATGTCACCCTCTGCTGCACTTGTCCTGTGGGACATCAATGCAGGGCACTGGACACTATTAGGTCTCCTCATAATGCAACCTCAGCTGCCCTTATAATCTGGGTCATAACTGCAGGGCACGGGACGCCACTAGGTGTTCTCAGCATGTCACCCTCTGCTGTACTTGTCCTGTGGGATATCAGTGCAGGGCACTGGAAGCCATTAGGTGTCCTCAGCACGTTACCCTCAGCTGCACTTCTCCTGTGGGACATCACTGCAGGGAACTGGACACAATTAGGTGTCCGCAGCATTAATCCCTCAGCTACCCTTATCCTGTGGGTCATCACTGCAGGGCACGGGACGCGATTAGGTGTTCTCAGCATGTCACCCACTGCTGCACTTGTCCTGTGTGATATCACTGCTGGGCAAGAGACGCTATTAGCTGTCCTCACAACGTCACCCTCAGCTTCACTTGTCCTGTGGGATATCACTGCAGGGCACTGGATGCCATTAGGTGTCCTCTGCACGCCACCCTCAGCTGCACTTGTCCTGTAGCACATCACTGCAGGGCACTGGATGTTATTAGGTGTCCTCAGCATGTCACCCTCAGCTTCCCTTTTCTTGTGGGTCATCACTACAGGGCACGGGACGCCATTAGGTGTTCTCAGCATGTCACCCTCTGCTGCAATTGTCCTGTGGGATATCACTGCTGGGCACGAGATGCCATTAGGCGTTCTCAGCACGTCACCCTCAGCTGCACTTGTCCTGTGGGATATCACTGCAGGGCATGGGACGCCATTAGGTGTCCACAGCACGCCACCCTCAGCTGCCCTTATCCTGTGGGTCATCACTGCAGGGCACGGGACGCCATTAGGTGTTCTCAGCATGTCACCCTCTGCTAAACTTGTCCTGTGGGATATCACTGCTGGGCACGAAACGCCATTAGGTGTCCTCAGCACGCCACCATCAGCTCCACTTGTTCTGTGGGATATCACTGCAGGGCACTGGACGCCATAAGGTGTCCTCAGCACGTCACCCTCAGCTGCACTTGTCCTGTGCTACATCACTGCAGTGCACTAGACACTATTAGGTGTCCTCAGCAAGTCACCCTCAACTGCCCTTTTCCTGTGGGTCATCACTGCAGGGCACGGGGCGCCATTAGGTGTTCTCAGCATGTCACCCTCTGCTGTACTTGTCCTGTGGGACATCAATGCAGGGCACTGGACACTATTAGGTCTCCTCATGATGCACCCTCAGCTGCCCTTATAATCTGGGTCATAACTGCAGGGCCCGGGACACCACTAGGTGTTCTCAGCATGTCACCCTCTGCTGTAATTGTCCTGTGGGATATCAGTGCAGGGCACTGGAAGCCTTTAGGTGTCCGCAGCATTAATCCCTCAGCTGCCCTTATCCTGTGGGTCATCACTGCAGGGCACGGGATGCCATTAGGTGTTCTCAGCATGTCACCCACTGCTGCACTTGTCCTGTGTGATATCACTGCTGGGCAAGAGACGCTATTAGCTGTCCTCACAACGTCACTCTCAGCTTCACTTGTCCTGTGGGATATCACTGCAGGGCACGGGACGCCATTAGGTGTCCTCAGCACGCCACCCTCAGCTGCACTTGTCCTGTGGGATATCACTGCAGGGCATGGGATGCTATTAGGCGTCCTCAGCACGCCACCCTCAGCTGCACTTGTCCTGTAGCACATCACTGCGGGGCACTGGATGTTATTAGGTGTCCTCAGCATGTAACCCTCAGCTTCCCTTATCCTGTGGGTCATCACTACAGGGCACGGGACGCCATTAGGTGTTCTCAGCATGTCACCCTCTGCTGCAATTGTCCTGTGGGATATCACTGCAGGGCATGGGATGCCATTAACTGTTCTCAGCACGTCACCCTCAGCTGCACTTGTCCTGTGGGCCTTCACTGCAGGTAACTGGACGCTGTTATGTGTTCTCGGTACGTCACCATCAGCTGCATTTGTCCTATGGGACATCACTGCAGGGCACCATATGCCATTACGTCTTCTCAGCACATCACCCTCTGCTGCACTTGTCCTGTGGGACATCACTGCAGGGCACCAGATGCCATTAGATGTTCTCAGCACGTCACCGTCAGCTTCATTTGTCCTGTGGGATATCACTGCAAGGCACGGGACTCCATTAGCTGTGCTCAGAATGTCATCCTCTGCTGCACTTGTCCTGTGGGCCATCACTGCAGGAAACTGGACTCTGTTATGTGTTCTCACTACGTCACCGTCAACTGCATTTGTCCTGTGGGACATCACTGCAGGCCATGTGACACCATTAGGTGTTGTCAGCATGTTACCCTCTTATGCACTTATCCTGTGGGACATCACTGCAGGGCACGGGACGCCATTAGGTCTTCTCAGCATGTCACTCTCTGCTGCTCTTGTCCTGTTGGATATCACTTCTGGGTACGAGACGCCATTAGGTGTTCTCAGCACGTCACCCTCAGCTGCACTTGTTTTCTGGGATATCACCTCAGGGAATTGGATGCCATTATGTGTTCTCAGCACGTCACCCTCTGGTGCACTTGTCCTGTGGGATATCACTGCAGGGCACGGGATGCCATTAGGTGTCCTTAGCACGTCACCCTCAGCTGCCCTTATAATGTGGGTCATAACTGCAGGGCACGGGATGCCAATAGGTGTTCTCAGCAAGTCATCCTCTGCTGCACTTGTCCTGTGGGAAATCACTTCAGGGTGTCACGACCAGGGGTGATAGGCTGCTGAGATCGCGGTGCTTACCGCTCCGGGCGCTGTGGCATGGTGTTTCCAGCAGAGGTGCAGGTTCCTGGATTGTAGCGCTGGGTGCTGTGAGTCTCCGCAGACCAAGGGCTTCCATCTGGAGGCAGGTGAGAGGGGCTGAGACTGGCAGAGCTTCCATGCTGTGACCACTGGGCGTGGCCATCTTGGATTTGGGTCACATGTCATTTCTGGCCAATCAGGTTCAGTCTGGGCTGGGGAGGCTAGCAACCAATCCTGCACTACCTGAGGGTACTAAAGGGCTGTCCAGAGGCTCTTTAGTTGCCAGTGCAACGTCTATCACAGCGTATGCTGTGAGCTAGTTCTCTGTGCTCCTTTGCTCATTTAAAGTGTCAGTACCAGTGTGTTTCTGCAGACTCCCCTCTCAGCCTTGGTGCAGTTTGCTCCTGTTACTACCTGTCTCCTGATCCCGTCTACCTGCTATACCCAGCCTACCCCGGGTAAGTTCCGCCAGTGTCTCGCTGCCTGGTTCTGATCCCGTCACGTGCCACTGCTTCATGAGTCATACTCCCCTAAGGCCGGCTGCCTTCAAGTACCAGCAAACAAATCATTCCTCATCCGACTCCACTCCGGGTCCAAGCGCACGCCAAGCCGTGACAGTTTGCACTGGCCAGATGGATTCGGCCAGTGGACAGGATCTGAGGGCCGACTTGCTCCAGGGTATCACCAGTCGCCTAGAGGGACTAGAGGCGTCTCAGCGCCAAATGGCTCAGTTCCTGCAGGAAATGTCACTTCGTCAGGATACGCTGCAAGCTTCCCTGGTTACTGTTAATTTGCCTGCCGCCACCAACCAGCCAGCAGCTCCAGCTGTTCCTGTTCCACCTGCACCATCTCATTTGCACCTTCCGACTCCCAATAAGTTTGACGGGAACCCCAAGTTGTGCCGAGGGTTTCTCAACCAGTGTGACGTCCACTTCACACTACAGCCTGCGAACTTTCCATCTCCAAAATCCAAAGTGGCATATATAGTGTCTCTACTGACCGGTTCTGCCCCGAACTGGGTTTCACCTCTCTGGGAGAGGTCCAACCCGTTACTAGACAACTACTCTGGATTCCTCACGTCCTTCCGGAGGATTTTAGACGAGCCCGGCAGAACAACCTCCGCGGCGACGGAAATCCTGCGACTTCTCCAAGGGAGCCGACCGGTCAGTCAGTATATCATTCAATTTCAAACGCTGGCTTTGGAACTAAAATGGAATGAAGAAGCCCTGACTTCCACCTTTTGGAATGGATTGACAGATCGCATAAAAGATGACCTCTCCACTTGTGATCCGCCGGGTACCCTCAATGAGCTTATCTCCCTTTGCAATAAAGTGGATTTGCGGTACAGAGAATGCCAGAGTGAAAAAACTAGGGGAGATCGCTTTAGGTTCCGGCCGACCACTACTCCAACTCTCCCTCCGTCTGAACCTGCGGGTGACGAACCCATGCAGATTAACCGGGCCCGCCTCATGGTAGAAGAATGGCAAAGACGCCGACGAGAAAATCTATTCATGTACTGCGGGGAGACCGGTCATATGGTTGCAGCCTGCCCACATCGTCCGGGAAACTCCCGATCCTAATCTGTGCCGGAGACACCAGGTTAGGAGTGATGTCTCCGTCTCCGTCAAAAAATGAATCTACCCTCTCCATTACTTTTGAGATCTCCACTGGTTCTAAAACTGTTCTTTCTCTCCTCGATTCAGGGGCCGCTGAAAATTTTATCACCGCTGAACTTGTCCAGAGGCTCCGGCTTCCTGTCTCCTCTCTCGACCACACCATCACTCTGTCTGCTGTAGATGGCACTCAGATTACCAACGGAATCATCTCTCAACGTACCCTTCCTGTGCCAGTTCGTATCGGAGCTCTCCACACTGAAACTATCCGATTCCTAGTAATTCCCAAAGCCTCCCATGAGGTCATCCTTGGATACCCCTGGTTACGCAAGCACTCCCCCAATATTGATTGGGGCACCATGCAGATCTTGTCCTTGGGAGAAACTTGGCAAGTATCCTGCCTTCCTCAAATCAAACCCATCAAAGGTAGTTACATTGCAACCACTACTCCAATTCCCTACCAGTATCGCTCCTTCTCCGATGTCTTCTGTAAGACCAGAGCCGATATTCTGCCTCCTCATCGGGAGTGGGACTGTCCTATTGAGTTGATTCCTGGCAAAACTCCTCCGCGAGGTCGTACTTACCCACTCTCCCTACCCGAGACTGAAGCCTTGTCTGGATACATCCAGGAGAACCTGCAATAGGGGTTCATTCGACCATCCTCCTCACCGGCAGGGACAGGATTCTTTTTTGTGTCTAAGAAGGATGGAGGCCTGCATCCTTGCATCGATTACAGGGGCTTAAACGATATAACCATAAAAAATCGCTACCCGATACCCCTCATTACCGAACTTTTCGTTAGAGTAAAAGGTGCTACTATTTTTACCAAGCTGGATTTAAGAGGGGCCTACAATCTCATTAGGATACGAGCCGGGGACGAATGGAAAACAGCATTCAATACTCGAGACGGGCATTTTGAATACGTGGTAATGCCTTTTGGTCTCTGTAACGCTCATGCTGTGTTCCAAAACTTTGTGAATGAGATCTTTCGGGACTTACTATATATCTCTGTGGTAGTATACCTCGACGATATTCTGATATTCTCCTCCAACATTGTCAGACATCGATCCCAAGTCAAGGAGGTGTTAACTCGCCTACGAAAGAACCACCTGTACTGCAAAGCTGAAAAATGCGTATTTGAAGTTCCCTCAGTTCCCTTTTTAGGTTACATCATTTCAGGTGCCGGCCTTGAAATGGATCCCCAGAAAGTTCAGGCAATATTGGACTGGTCTCGTCCGAATTCTTTGAAGGCAGTACAAAGATTTTTGGGCTTCGCAAATTATTATCGAAGGTTTATCAAAGGATTTTCCACTCTCATGGCACCCATTTCCGCCCTAACTTGCAAGGGGGCAAATCCATCCCGATGGCCTCCAGAGGCTGAAACTGCCTTTCAACTCTTAAAGCAAGCCTTCATTTCCGCCCCATGCTGAGACAACCCAACATTAACTACCCATTCTTTCTTGAGGTAGACGCCTCTTCTGAAGCGGTAGGGGCAGTACTATCCCAGAAACTCGAGGATAGCAAGTTTCATCCCTGTGGCTTCTTCTCAAAGAAATTTTCCCAAGCAGAAAAGAATTATCCCATTGGAGAGCAGGAATTATTGGCTGTGAAACTAGCTTTTGAAGAGTGGCGTTTTCTTCTTGATGGCGCGATGTATCCCATCACCGTTTATACAGATCATCGGAATCTCCTATACCTAAAAAATATTCAGTGCCTGAATTCCCACCTGGCTCGATGGTCAATATTCTTTTCTCGTTTCAATTTTACTTTAACTTTTCACCCAGGCTCACTAAATCAAAAAGCAGATGCCCTCTCTCGATCACTCTCCTCTGACGCATCTTCCGAAAGTCATAAGGAAACTCCAGTTCTAGACTCCAGAGTATTCACTACCACTTGCATTCAACCTCCTCCCGGGAGGACATTTGTGGCCTCAGATATGCGCAAGCAGCTTTTGAAGTGGGTTCATACCTCTCGTTTTGCTGGACACCCGGGCATACGCAAGACCTTGGAATTCCTGCAATGATCATACTGGTGGCCTGCTATGAAGTCGGAAATTGAAGCTTTTATCGCCTCCTGTCCACAGTGTGCTCAACATAAAACATCCAGACAGGTTCCTGCCGGCACACTCCTACCTCTGTCAGTACCAACCCATCCTTGGACACACCTTTCCATGGACTTTGTAACGGATCTACCTGTTTCTAATGGGTTTACCACCATCTGGGTAGTAGTGGATCGTTTCTCCAAAATGGATCATTTCGTTCCCCTCAAGAAGTTGCCGTCTGCTCCAGAGTTGGCTCAGTTATTCGTCGACAACATCTTCCGTCTCCATGGACTTCCAACTGAGATTGTTTCTGATAGAGGGGTACAGTTCGTAGCCAGATTTTGGAGAGCTATATGTTCTATCTTTCAAATCAAACTGAATTTTTCAACAGCTTACCATCCTCAGTCTAACGGGTCTACAGAGAGGGTCAATCAAGACCTTGAGACTTTCTTAAGAATTCACATGTCTTCATCACAAGACAACTGGGCGGACACCTTACCCTGGGCCGAATTTGCCCATAACAGCTCCTATCATTCATCTACGGGGTAAACCCCATTCTTTGTAGTTCTTGGACTGTATCCCAGAGTACCAGAGTTTCAAGAATTGCCAGTCTTCGATGTACCAGCAGTGACTTCCACCCTCCAGAAATTCTCTCAGATTTGGACTCAGGTCCATTCCTCCTTACAAAAAGCCTCTCTTCGATATAAATTAACAGCGGACAAAAAAAGGAGAGCGGTGCCCAACCTAAAAACAGGTGACTTAGTATGGCTATCCACTCGTAATCTTCGCATTAAAGTGCCGTCTATGAAATTTGCTCCTCGTTTCATCGGTCCTTTTCCCATCGTTCAAGTGATCAATCCAGTAGCCTATAAATTAAAACTTCCGTCCTACCGCAAAATACCAAATTCCTTTCATATTTCCCTGCTGAAACCTTTCATCCTGAATCGCTTTCGCAAGACTCTGCCACGCTCCCCCAAAGTCTTGACTGAGAGGGGTGTAGAGTTCGAGATCAAACAGGTCCTGGACTCTCGTTTTCGTTATGGGCAACTCCAATATCTACTGGATTGGAAAGGTTACGGTCCCGAAGAACGTTGCTGGGTGAAAGCTGAGGATGTCTACGCTCCTCGCCTAGTGCTTAAGTTTCACTCTGAGAATCCTGGTAAACCCAAGAAGTGTCCAGAGGCCACGCCTAAAGGAGGGGGTACTGTCACGACCAGTGGTGACAGGCTGCTGAGATCGCGGCGCTTACCGCTCCGGGCGCTGTGGCATGGTGTTTCCAGCAGAGGTGCAGGTTCCTGGAGAATAGCGCTGGGTGCTGTGAGTCTCCGCAGACCAAGGGCTTCCATCTGGAGGCAGGTGAGAGGGGCTGAGACTGGCAGAGCTTCCATGCTGTGACCACTGGGCGCGGCCATCTTGGATTTGGGTCACATGTCATTTCTGGCCATTCAGGTTCAGTCTGGGCTGGGGAGGCTAGCAACCAATCCTGCACTACCTGAGGGTACTAAAGGGCTGTCTAGAGGCTCTTTAGTTGCCAGTGCAACATCTATCACAGCGTATGCTGTGAGCTAGTTCTCTGTGCTCCTTTGCTCATTTAAAGTGTCAGTACCAGTGTGTTTCTGCAGACTCCCCTCTCAGCCTTGGTGCAGTTTGCTCCTGTTACTACCAGTCTCCTGATCCCGTCTACCTGCTATACCCAGCCTACCCCAGGTCTCTAAGTTCCGCCAGTGTCTCGCAGCCTGGTTCTGATCCCATCGCGTGCCACTGCTTCATGAGTCATACTCCCCTAAGGCCGGCTGCCTTCAAGTACCAGCAAACAGGTCCTCATTCGTCATCCGACTCCACTCCGGGTCCAAGCGCACGCCAAGCCGTGACACAGGGCACTGGACGCTATTAGGTGTTCTCAGGATGTCAACCTCAGCTGCTGCACTTGTCATGTGGGATATCACTGCTGGGAACAAGACGCCATTAGGTGTTCTCAGCATGTCACCATCTGCTGCACTTGTTCTGTGGGATATCACTGCAGGGCACGGGACGCCATTAGGTGTTCTCAACACGTCACCCTCAGCAGCACTTGTCCTGTGGGACATCACTGCAGGGCACTGGATGCTATTACGTGTTCTCAGCGTGTCACCCTCAGCTGCCCTTATCCTGTGGGTCATTACTGCAGAGCACGGGACGCCATTAGGTGTTCTCAGCATGTCACCCTCTGCTGCACTTGTCCTGTGGGACATCACTGCAGGGCATGGGATGCCATTAGATGTTCTCAGCAAGTCACCCTCTGCTGCACTTGTCCTTTGGGACATCACCTAAGGAAATGGATGCCGTTAAGTGTTCTCAGCACGTCATCCTCTGCTGCACTTGTTCTGTCTGATATCACTACAGGCAACGGGACGCTTTTAGCTGTTCTCAGCATGTCACCCTCTGCTGCACTTGTCCTGTGGGATATCACTGCTTGGAACAAGATGCCACTAGGTGTTCTCAGCACGTCACCCTCTGCTGCACTTGTTTTGTGGGATATCACTGCAGGGCACGAGATGCCATTAGGTGTTCTCAGCACATCACCCTCTGCTGCACTTGTCCTGTGGGATATCACTACAGGGCACGAGATGCCATTAGGTGTTGTCAGCAAGTCACACTCTGCTGCACTTGTCCTGTGGCACATCATTGCAAGACATGGATGCAATTAGGTGTTCTCAGCATGTCACCCTCTGCTGCACTTCTCCTGTGGGACATCACTGCAGGGCACGGGATGCCATTAAGTGTTCTCCGGACAACACCCTCTGCAGCACTTGTCCTGTGGGCAATCACTGCAGGAAACTGGACTCTGTTATGTGTTTTCGGTACGTTACCATCAGCTGCATTTGTCCTGTGGGACATCACTGCAGGGCACCAGATGCCATTATGTGTTATCAATACATCACCCTCTGCTGCACTTCTCCTGTGGGACATCACTGCAGGGCAAAAGATGACATTAGGTCCTCTCAGGACGTCATCCTCTGCTGCACTTGTCCTGTGGGACATCACTGCAGGAAACTGGATGCCATTAGGTGTTCTCAGCAATTCACCCTCTGTTACACTTGTCCCGTGGGACATCACTGCAAGGAACTGGACGCCATTAGGTGTCATTAGCACGTCACACTCTGCTGCACTTATCCTGTGGGATTCCACTGCAGGGCACTGGACACCATCAGGTGTTCTTAGCACATCACCCACTGCTGCACATGTCCTGTTGGACATCACTGCAGAGCACGGGACACCATTAGGTGTTCTCAGGACGTCATCCTCTACTGCACTTGTCCTGTGGGCCATCACTTCAGGGCACGGTATGCAATTAGATGTTCTCAGCATATCACCCTCTGCTACACTTGTCCTGTGGGACATCACTGCAGGGCACGGGATGCCATTAGCTGTGGTCAGGACTTCATCCTCTGCTGCACTTGTCCTGTGGGTCGTAACTGCAGGAAACTGGTAGCTCTTATGTGTTCTCGCTACTTCACCGTCAGCTACATTTGTCCTGTGGGACATCAATACATATAATATATTAGATGTTCTCAGCACGTCACCCTCTGCTGCACTTGTCCTGTGGGACAACACTGTAGGGGACTGGATGCCATTAGGTGTTCTCAGCACGTCACCCTCTGCTACACTTGTCCTGTGGGACATCACTGCAGGGCATGGGACACCATTAGGTGTCCTCAGCACGTCACCCTCAGCTGCACTTATCCTGTGAGATATCACTGCAGGGTACGAGATGCCATTAGGTGTTCTCAGCACGTCACCCTCTACTGCACTTGTCCTGTGGCACATCACTGCAGGGCACTGGACGCCATTAGGTATTCTGAACACATCATTTTCTGCTGCACTTGTCCTATGGGATATCACTGCAGGGTATAGGATGCAATTAGGTGCTATCAGCTCGTCACCCTCTGAAGCACTTCTCTTGTGGCACATCACTGCAGGGCACTAGACACCATTAGGTGTCCTCAGCAGGTCACCCTCAGCTGCACTTATCCTATGGGACATCACTACCTGGCACGGGACGCCGTTAGGTGTTCTCAGCAAGGCACCCTCTGCTGCACTTGTCCTGTAGGACATTACTGCTGGGCATGGGATGCCATTAGGTATTCTTAGCAAGTCACCCTCTGAAGGTGAACAGCGCTCGCAACCGGGTCGATGGTCCCCCACTGCGCATGCTCGAGACCCGGCCAGCGACGGGCGCTCCGTTGGTACAGGTTTCGGCTGTCGATTTTGTTTGACAGCTCGCCCCGTTTTGGAAGCACCGGGGGGTGACTGGCCAAACAGAAGCATTCCCAAAAGAACGCCTGCCATTTGGGGGCGACCTCAGTAGTGAGCTCCCAGCTCTATTAGAGCTGGAGGCTCACTGGGGCTTGCGATGAACGAGACCCTACAACAATTGTCTCGTCGCAAGCCGGATGGTCGCGACCATTGCAACCATCACCTGGCCGCTCGCAAAAGCTATGGGTGGTGACCCACAGTTTAGCGAGCGGCCAGGAGGCCGGTACAAAAAAATAAAATGCCGCCCTGATTCAGAGCGAGTGCTCTGAAAGAGCGTCTGGCTCTGAATCAGGCCCTGAGTTAGCATATACTGTTTCTGAAAGGTAAATATAATGCAAATTTCTATTGCATTCGTCCTTTCACATGTCTATGACTAAAACCAGTTTGGCTTTTCGAGTCTTAACACCTTCTAAGTTCTTACGCACAATAGAACTTTTTAAACACAATCAAATTGCTTTCCCCAAACTTGCAGGGGTATTGCACACAGAGACACACCAGAGACCTCTGCATTGCATTTCAGTGAAAGTGCTGTAAACGAAGGTTTGGTCACTGCGTCAGGATAAATAACATATCACTAGGGGAACGTCTCAAAACCATTTGACTTTTAAATGTTACAGCCTTCTAAAACAAAATAACTTATACATTCCTTATAAGTGCATAGGCTATACATTTAAAAGTACATTTCCACAACTGCTCACAGCACATTGAATTTAACATGTTCAAACACATTACATATACATTCGCAGTACATGGCACACTGCGCCTAAAGGTCCTTTTAAAAATGGTGCCGCGGCATGATGGTTAATCCCTTCAGTGCCGTGGCAACCATTTTAATCCAGTTGTGGTCGGCCTCCGGCCACAGACCCGAGTAAGGGTTTGGGACAATTTGTTTCCTTGTAATTGGTCACATATTACAATGATGAAAATAAAAATGTATATTTATTATGATACAGATAGTAAGAGCTTCAATACATTCTTATTCTGTCCGATTACAGGATATACATCAGTTATACATATTGGATCACACTTTGGATATCACAGACAAATATTAGAGATGAGTGGCTTGCATCTTGGTTCTTACCCCCCAAATAAGATCTTAGAACGAGTCAAAATGTCATCTTTAACTGACATCTTGGCACAGACATAATGTTTTGCCTTGTTCTGTGCTTAGCGGAAAGATACTAGCACATATACCCGGTTTCACTTAGGTAGATATTTACTGTTTCCATTTCCATCTCACCTCTTCAGTAACACATTAATCCTTCACCTCTATAGTAATGCATCATTGCAATAGTAAGGCTTTACCCTCCCTCACCTATGTTCTAACACATTCCACTCCCTCACCTCTGTAGTAACACATTATCCTTGCTCACCTCTGTAGTAACACATTTCCCTCCCTCACCTCAGTAGTAACACATTATCCTTGCTCACCTCTGTAATAACACATTTCCCTTGCTCACCTCTGTAGTATCACATTTCTTTCCTCGCCCATGTTGTAACACATTCCACTCCCTCACCTCTGTAGTAACACATTATTCTTGTTCCTTTATGTAGTAACACATTTCCCTTCCTCGCACGTGTTGTAACACATTCGGCATTCCCTTTCCTCACCTGTGTAGAAATACAATACCTCCCTCACACTTGTATTAACACATTACCCCTGCTCACCCCTGTAGTAACACATTCCCCTCCATCGCCTGTGTTGTAAGACATTCCCTTCCTTCACCCCATAATAACACATTTGACATTTTCCTGCATCACCCGTGTACTAACACATTCCCATCACTCACTATTCAAGTAGGGGAGCCACACCATCTGCCAGTGATGTTTGGCAGCATTTTGGGTGACAGTTGGTGTTTGAATCTTCAACTGTGCTGCAGCAATGATGAGTCAGTCAGGCAGGACATTGCACAGGGGGAGGAGACATTTTAGGCCCTTTCACCCCCACCATTCCTGTACATTACATTACAAATACACCTTACCTGGTTTCTCTGCAATGGGGAACCTCTGAACAAACTGATCCACCCTGGGTAGATGATGTCTTCAGTAGGTACTCACTATTCATGTAGGAGATCACTTGGTCCAGTAGATGCCTGTTTGTGTAAGAATATAAGTAATAACCAATGTCATCATCATACAACAGAGGTTCAACAAACTCATGCCCCGTGTCACCTCCTGCCCCCTGTATACCTACCAGCTCCTGCCCCTGCCCTGTCACTCCAGCCACACACATTGCGCACACAGAAAAAAAAAAACACATAGGCCCTCACAGAAAATAAAAAAACATAGACCCCCAAAGCAAATTAAAAAAACTTAGACCCCGAACAGAAAATAAAATAAAAAAACACATACAGTAGGCCCCCACAGAAAGTAAAAAAAAAAACCACATAGGCCCCCACTGCAAATAAAAAATAAAAACACATAGGCTTTGTATAAAAAAAAACACATTGGCAACAATGGGAAAAAAAGCAACACATAGGCCCCCACAGGAAATTAATAAAACACATAGGGGGAACTCAATGTGCAACGTCAAAACTCATAAGTGCCTGACAGCGCAACTCAATTGTGCGCCGTCAGGTGCCCATTAGCTTTGGGAGACACAAATCTGTCATTTGGGTGCCCAACAGCATGGGTGGTGGGGCACACAGTGGTGGTGAGTCATGCGCAGGTGGTGGGGGACACAGTGGTGGTGAGTCATGCAGGGGTGGTGGGGCACACAGTGGTGGTGAGTCATGCACAGGTGGTGGGGTACACAGTGGTGGTGAGTCATGCAGGGGTGGTGGGGCACACAGTGGTGCTGGGGCACACAGTGGTGGTGAGTCATGCAGGGGTGGAGGGGTACACAGGGTTGGTGGAGCACACAGTGGTGGTGAGTCATGCAGGGGTGGTGGGGTACACAGAGATGGTGGGGTGTACAGGAATAATAACTTATGGTATTACTCACCAGTTGCATCAGTTTGACTGATAGGGTATAGTCAAGAGGTTGGGTGGAGTGGGATCCGGAGGCATGAAGAGCAGGGAGCAGTGTGGGAGCCAGTGGCAGCAGAGAGGAGGACAGATGGGGTGGCAGCAGGAATAAGCTCCATGGCTCAGCCAAAGATTCAGCATGGCCAGGGGCGTGCGGCACCACAGAGCTCCGCATGTCTTCATTGTCGGGGGCGGGCGTGCGGCACAGCAGGGCTCGGAGCATCAGCTTTGCTGGGGGCAGGATGCACATGAGCAGGGCTCCAAAACAAAGCTACTGTAGTTTTGTCAGGGGCAGGTGGCACAGAAGCGCTCCGCATGTCTGCATTGTCGGGGGCGGGAGCACAGCAGGGCTCTGAGCATCAGCATTGCTGAGGGCAGGCGGCACAGCAAGACTCCAAAACCAAGTCAGCTTTGCCGGGGGCGGACAGCACAGCTGGGCTCTGCATGTCTGCATTGTCGAGGCAGGCGGGAGGGCGGGCGGCACAACAGGGCTCTAAAACTAAGTCAGCTTTGCCGGGGGTGGGCAGTACAGCAGGGCTCTGGAGCATCAGCATTGACGGGGGCAGGTGGTACATCAGGGCTCCACAAGTCAGCATTGCTGGGGGTGGGAGGGTATTCCAATGGGGCTCCAGAGTGTCAGCACAGTAGGGCTTCACATTTCAACAATGCCTGGGGTGGGCGGTACAGTAGGGCTCTGGAGTGTGTGACAGCTCTCCCCGCATAGCACTTAAGCTACAACTCCGCCCTCAGCCTCGTGTCAGCTCTGCAGTCTGCGTGGAATGAGAAAGCTGAGACTGTAAAAAAAAATTTCAGTGCTTGAATGAAGTGCCGGTATGTCATACCGTTACATACCGTCACACTTCGATATATATATTCCATAGACTAAAAACCTTATGGTTTTACATTGTTACATGTGCTGCTGCAGCTCTCTGCCTGATTGGCTCTCAGTTGCTATCCTAGCTACCTGGACTCTGGCTGCTACGTGCAGCTACTCACCTGTTGGTAGTCTCGTTATCTGACTTCAGCCTGATGGATCAATCGCAGGAGACATCTCCCTTCATTAGGGAATGTGGGCAGTTCCTGCTTGCCGGTGATATAAGTTTCTGCAGCTAGTGGATGTTCATGTGGTTGCTACACGCTGTGCTGTTCCTTGCTCCTGAACCCTTGTTCCTGTGTCCAGTATCCTGCCATTGTATGCCTTTGCTCGCAGACTCAGTGTCCTGTTCCTGCCAGTCCTACTCATGTGTCCTGCTGGATTCTGCACTATTCACATGTCCATCCCAGCTCATACTTGCTGACAATCAGCTCCCTCCTTTCGGGAGGGAGCTGATTGTCAGCTAACAGCGGGAGGGGGGGTTTGGACAGCTGTGACATGTTGGGGGCTGAGCCGTGTCATCGTGGCCCAGCTCCCTCTTCACAATGCCGTTATTTTTGCCGCTGTGAAGCAGGGGGCGGGGCCACTATGATGCGATTCAGCGCGAATCGCGTCACCGCCCCCCCCACTGCGGGGATTTCTAGTGTATTTTGGGGGGAGGTCAGGAAGGTTGGGGAATGTCAGGAGGCTTGCCTGCCTTTCCAAGGGGCCAGAAGCGGCACCCGATATTCGGGAGGCTCTCTGCCAAATTGGGAGGGTAGGGAAGCCTGTCCCAGCTCGGGCCTGTGTCTTGCTAAGACCCTCCAGCTTACCTTCTATGTCACCTCCGGTTTGTGTCTAGTCCCGGCGTTTATCTGTGGATTCATCCTGTCAGTTCAACCATATCAAGTACTGGTTCTGTTACAAACTCCCACCTGCACCCTGAGTAGCTGGTCTGCCACAATCGAATCCATATCCAGTATTACAGGTTCAACAGTATTCCCACCTGCATCCTGAGTAGCTGGTCTGCCACAATCAAATCCATATCCAGCATTACAGGTTCAACAGTATTCCCACCTGCATCCTGAGTAGCTTGCCTGCCACAATCAAGTCCATATCCAACATTGCAGGTTCAACACTATTCACACCTGCATCCTGAGTAGCTGGCCTGCATAACCAAGTCCACATCCAGCACAGCTGCTTCAGCATTGTTCCAACCTACATCCTGAAAAGTTGGCCTGCTACTATCTAGATCTGCTTTCTTACTGTTTCTGTGCATGTCCACCTGTGCCAGTTAATTACAAGACTTCTGATCATCCAGTAGTTTCTAGAAGCAGACTCTACCACACACCACACACCTGCATCTGTTTGCCTTAGCTATTAACTCCTACCTTGCCTGCTGCTATTACTCCAGGTAAACATTCTGTGGATTCCTGCTACTTCATGTGCCAGTCAAACAAACTCTATGGGTCTCATGTTAGTAGTATGGGTACATTTATAACACACATGTCCCATTAAGGCTTCTTATACAAGATGTGAAATTTCACAAAACCTATTGAATTTCTACCAATCAAACTTAAAAAAGCTTAAGAGTGCTGAATCTGCAGTTAACCACAGGGTGTGATGACATACCATATCTGTATTGCGCAAGGAACACGTCCATTAAGGCGTCAGCCTTAATGATCGGAATTTCATTGCTTTTTCAGGTTTAATTGCCAGAAATTCAATAGGTTTTATGAAATGTCAGATCATGTCTAAGAAGCCTTAATGGGACATGTGAAACCATAAGGTTTTTTGTCTATGGAATTTCATTGCATTTTTATAATTTATTAACCATCAGGGATGGGAGCAGCAAACTGGGCCACCTGCAGGGAGAAGGGCAACAAATTGTTATACTTTCGCTAGTGGTGGAGGGGACAGCACACAGGAGGTGTCTTGGGAGTGCAGAGGGAAAGACGGATAAAGGGGGCAGGCTGCAGGTGTGCGGGGCAGTGGCAGCAGTGGGGCAAGGGGCAGCAGCGGGGGACAGAAAGGCTCACTTGTGCTGATAGACCCAGCTCTGAACTGCTTCTTAAGACCCCTACACACAGAAAGATGTGCTCACGATGCAATATCATGAACGATTTCCCTTGAACACTCCCCTGCACTCCAGGACACGATATGGTGCTTAACCATCACATTTTTGACTTGGGAACTACTGTGTAAAATAAATGATTCAGAGATGCACGCACGGATCAGTGCGATCCGTGTTCTTTGTATCTAAAAAAAAGCAATAAAACACAGATGCATGGACGGATCAGTGAGATCCGTCCATGCACCTGTGTTAAAAAAATTAATAAAAGTAAATTTAAAAAAAAAACACGAGCCCCCACCCTCCCTCCCCTCCCAAGAACAACTAGTACTGGTTGTGCTATATACAGGCAACAAACGGTGTAGGGGTCCCCCATAAGAGGCACAACCATCACCGGGCTTTTCAGAACCAGTCCTGGTTCTCAAAATACGATGTAGGGGTCCCATGTATTAAGTGCAACCAGCACTGGGACTCTGGGCCGGTCCTGGTTCTGGAAATACAGGGGAAAAAATGTGTAGGGTCCCCCTGTATTAACCAGAACCAGCAATGGACTTTTTCTAGGAGGCAGTAATGCCACAGCCAGGGGAGCCCTATCACCAGGCCTCAAAGCTAAAGCAGCTAAAGCCAGCCAATGGACTCCTGTGCCATGTCCTCGTTCTGGATTATTTAAGCCAGCCAAAGGGGCGGGGCAATGAAATTGCAAGCCGTGATTGGCTCAAGGCGGACCTCTTTAAATTTAAAAAATGGCGCTGAGGCAGCATTTTTTAAATGGGCATTGCGGTTCTCACCATTGAAGTCAATGGTGAGAACCGCTCATTAGCTGACAGGTGGAAGGCTCACCTCTCTCAGGCAATGAGCACTCCGCTCTGGGATTTCTATAGTGAAATCCTGCTGCAAAGCTGTCATTCGGGTAGTACTGTACAAAAGTCTGTGGGTCCGTGTATTTATTTATTTTTTTTCTTCCAAGACCTTGGATTGCCTACTTTGGAATGAAGAGGACCCGATCCGCACAAAGGAGGAGGTGAGTTTGAATTTTTTATTACAGGTACACCATTATATTATCTACTTGGACAAGTGGATATAATTGGCTTCAGGGATACATAGGCGAGTACAGTATGTGAGATAGTGTGTGCATATATGTGTTAATAAACTTTTACTTTTTTTACTTTCAACGGTGTGTGTATTGTGTTTATTTTAATATTTATTTTTCTGTGGAACTACAAGTACCAGCGGGCCTGTAATGCCCTGCATGCTGGTACTTGTGGTACCAACATGCGGGGGAGGCTTGATGAGAACTGTAGTTCCACAGCAAAAGACAATATTTTTAACTATTTACTTGCACCACACTATTCACAATCAACCTGGCACCCACCGGCCAGGATGCCCGGCATAGCCCCGGGCTATCAGCCTGGGGTGCCCTGGAGAGGGGGATATATATATATATATATATATATATATATATATATATATAAATAAATAAAATATGTATCACATATATGCAGTTCCCCTTCCTGAATTACCCCAGCCTTTCGAGAGGAAATTCCCCTACTGGTCCCTAGGTTTACATAAAGTAAAAGATTAGTACATATAGTACATTGTGTATATCCATACAATTATAAAATTCAATCTCAACAAATGACTCTTAAGTTACAAAATACCTTTAGCACAAAATTAACTGTTGCGTCATCTTCACAACACTTTACAAGAAATAAGTTGCCTGATACAACAATTTACCTCTATCAATAAATGAATGTAATACTGCAGTAGAAGTAACCTTGGAATGACCAAAATGTCTTTAAGTTTGACCTAGACAATGAGCTCGGTGGAGTAATATTACACAGACAATTGTAAGAGTAACTGATATAAGCCTGATTCACATTAGAATAAACTGCTATTGCATGTCAGTGTAATGTTAGGCTTCTCCAATGAGTTTCTTAGTTACACAGTTGTTACTGTAGCTAATGGTTTATATGTGGAGGAGAAGTTACTGAGTCTGGGCACTGTACCTGAGGTGCGTCTCACAGCCGGAGGCCGTCCTCTTCTATCTGACTGCTCATCAGCGCTGATAGGGCCCAGTGTAACTTCCAGCACAGCCTCCTCAGTTCGATGACACTAGCCAGATATCTCTGCCCACAGCCTGTCACTCTCACTGGCTCCACCTCAAATCCTGCCTTCACACCTCCGACACTGCCCCCTCCTGCGGGTGACCTCTGTAAGGAGACGCTCAGGATGGTGGTTCCCTATACTGCAGCGCATGCAGCTGCCAACTGCCGCCCGTGTGCTGAGAGTTCCGACTCCCGCCTGCCCACTCTGGTCTCCCACAGCTGCTGCAGCACTTGCACAATAGTGTAAAAGGAGCAAGGGATACTATAACAGTACGGGGCAGCTCTCATAAGTCCTAACCATATGAGCCAGCTGCTGCCAGGTTATCACAAAACTCTAGATTCTTGTCATGGGGGTGCAAAGCAGGAATTTGGCCCCCCCATAAGATGGCCTTTTCTACAGCAAACAAATACACTCTGAATTTGTAGACCAAACTGAACGGCTATTACAGCATATTGCACACAGAGTTACTACTGCATCCTGACACCTAATTTAGTTTTAATATTTGGAAATCCTTAAACAGGCGGCACTTGTACAAATAAAAGAAACATAAGGCAGGGTAAAGTGGGTTCATTTGCCTCATGTCTGTTTTATACTTACAATACGCCGCCTGTTTAAGGATTTTAGATTTTATTATGTCCTCTTACTGTGTACAGTAGGAGCTATAGGATGGCACCATGACATTAGAGTATTGAAGGAGAGTACCGCTGATACAACATATTATTTATCTATTGAGATATATATATATATATATATATATATATATATGTATATATATATGTAGAATAAATGGCACTCCTGAATAGATTCAAGCACCAGAGTGTTTATTAAAAATCCATACAATGTAAAGCGAAGTTTCGGGCAGCTGTGTGCCCTTGCTCAGGCAAGACGCTGTACGCTGTATATTGTATGGATTTTTAATAAAAGCTCTGATATTCAGGAGTGTCGTTATTTTCTGCATTTATATTTTTGTATCCCGGCACCCTAATCTAAATGTTTTCAACATTATATATACTAATACAAAAAAACTGTATTAAAGTGCTGAGGGCACTGTGTTATGATAGTTGAGTGCTGGACCGCCCATATAGTGTACATATATATATATATATATATATATATATATAATTCCAAACGTGCCCGGCACTCCAATTGTAAGAAATGCTCCGGTGCCCTCCAAGGTCAAAAACAGGCTGATAAATAAACATCCATAAACTGAGGCACTCGTGAGACTGAGATAGAAAGTCCTTTAATCCTACGTTTCGGGATCAAACTCCCGTCGTCAGGGACATACAGCAACAATAAAATCACCAAAACACACATACATATACCCACAGGGCTACCCCAATGAACTTTAAAATGAGACACACCTGTTGCGGAGCGGGCCAGAGAAGTCCTCATCAGCGCGGCCCGACAGTCCAACGCCGAATGATGACGTCATCCACCCGCACCCGCCCCACGTGGTCGCCGTCTGAAGTTGCTAAGCAACCAGACAGCAGAGCACATGGAAATAAAAATAAACAAATCTGTGCAGTGAATAACATACCACGCACCATTACAACAATAACACTATACATTTAAAAACATTCACAAACAAACAAAGCATGACCCCATTTATATTTTGTTCCTTGAATTGTCTACAAGAACAACAAATATTGGAGGCAGCAAAAACAAACTGCACACATTTTAACGCAGCGATTTAATAGCTAATCAAACGGTGTTCTAATATATAGGTAAATCCTCAATGGCACCATAAGTCTACACAAAAATATTCAACAAATACAAAAAACAAAAACACACAAAAAAACAAACAAAAAACAAAAACAAATACGTGTTTTTGTGTTTTTGTTTTTAGCTATTAAAAACTATTAGCTATTAAATCGCTGCATTAAAATGTGTGTTGGCAAGACTATTAGATCATTTCTTGAATGGATGAATCAACACCGGTCATCAATCCATTTGGCGTATGCCACAGGAACATCAGATAAACCAGTGGCAGTGCATTTCCTAAAGAATGAACATTAGATTTCTGCCCTTAGATGCTTGATAATCATCTGGATTCCGCCATTAGCAAGGGGAGATGATCGTGGATTGACCTTAGTGAAGAGTGAGGCTAAATGGATAAACTATCTGGATACTGTAGCCCTAAGAGGGCTAAATGAACTCAATTCACTTTCTATGTTCATTTAGGACTGTTATAACCAAAGGGCCCCTATGGTGTTCTGACTCGCCACCGTAAAAGTAAGATATTGGTGGTAGCCTGAATCCAAATAAGGTGGTATAATGTATATCACTTTGTTCTGTTTATGGTGTTTTTATTTTTTATATATTTTTTTTCGCAATATTGTTTTTGCTTATAGTGTATTATTATGATGTGTGTGCATAGCTGGGACTAACTACCGGTAACCATGACCGCAGTAAAGCACTGAGATGTTAACTTGATAGAGTGCTATTGGCGCTTCAGTGAGAGATCCTGTGTGCTCCAAATTCCTATTGCCGTGTAATGCGGAGGATCGAGTGACACGCACCCATTCTGGTCACTTCTGGTTGAACTTCAATGTATTATTCCATTTGAGTTCAGTTCATTATACTTGCTTTTATATATATAGAGGGAGAGAGAGGGAGAGCAAGAGAGAGAGAGAGAGCAGTGGTTCCCAAACTGTGTTCAGTGGCACCCTGGGGTGCCTCAGGGCATTTGCAGGGGTGCCTTGGGCTGGTGGTCCAGTACCAAATAAAATGATTTTTAGTAAGTGTGATAGGCAACACCAGTGCTAATGGCTGCCAATCAAATAATATGTGGACAAAAACAGGCGCAGCCTTCCAACCACCACATAACTGAACCTAATGGTGACATATAAGCACAATTTACTTCACAGAATTTTTGCTGAATTACTCAATAAGAAACTTTTGGCCCAGGGGTGCTGTGGAAAAAATGCTGATACTCTAGGGCACCGTGATTCAAAAAAGTTTGGGAACCACTGATATAGAGCATAGTTACCAACTTTTACAAAGGGTCTCTCTCTGGGAGAGCTGATACTGCTGGCAGGATCAGGGGGCGGGACCGGGCTGTAGACTTTATTAGGCCCCGACTCTTTCCCGGAAAAGTCCACAATTTTAGGGTCCGCAAGAGGGGGCAGAGCTAAACAACGCAATTTGTGTCATTTAGCCCCGTCCGCTCCTCGCGGTCCCTCAAATTCCCTATTAAATCTCCCCATCCTGCCCGCTTCACTAGGAAGTGGGCAGGATCCGGGTGATCTGCCTAGACTTCCGCTTGTGTGGAGGGCTACCCGAAAAACTGGGAACCTCCCGCGATTTCCGGTAGTGTAGGCAAGTATGATATAGGGAGAGAGAGAAGAGAGAGATCGATACATATATCTATAGATATATAGCTATAGATCTCTATGTCCCCTGTTCTATTATCATTTAGTATCCAAGCCTTTTTGCTAGGTTTTTTTTTGCAGTGTTCCCTGTAGTCCAGAGTAGACCCCTCCCTTTACAAGCACCTGTGAATAACCATTAAGGTGATATAAGCAACCACTATTTCGTATGCTGTTATATAGATAAAGCTCTTGTGTCCTATTATACAGATGGAGCAAGCTCTCATGTCCTGTCATACAGATGGAGCAGGGTCTGGTGTCCTGTCATACAGGTGGAGGAGGCCAGTACTTAAAGTGCTCCTAGAGACGTGGTGGAACTCCCCCCTCAAGTGTGCCCTCAATGCTTTTCGATAAAGGGACTGCATGCCGTAAAAAGGTGCGTGCTCGCAAAAAAAGGGGACCCCAATTCAAATTATGCCACACAGTAGAACAATCTTATTCACATTACACCACACATAATGCCCCTGATTCACATTAAGCCACATAGCAGTATCCCATATTCATGTTATGATACACAGTAGTGCCCATTTTACACAATGCCCACATTAGTGCCCTTTATACACAATGCCCACAGTAGTAGTGCCCCTAATACACATAATGCCCACCGTAGTAGTGCCCCTTATACAATGCCCGCAGCCAGAGCCGTAACTAGACTTTTTGGTGCCCTGTGCCAGAGAGAGCATTGATGCCCCCCACCCCATTTTTTAAATAGGGACATAAGATAGTGCACCTGAAAAAGGGCCATCGCCTCATGGGGAATGGCCAGGGAAGAGATAGGGGAGGCCAGAAGATGCTGGGGATAAAGGAAGAGGAAGCCACAAGTGATAATGATAATAAACAGGAAAATTAACAGGCCCAAACAGCGCCCCTGCCTTGCGGTTCCCTGTCCCATGGCATAGATCACACTACCCTAGTTATGGCTCTGCCCACAGCAGTAGTGCCCCTTACACATAATGTCCACAAAGTGGGAAGGGGGTGAATGGGAGAGCAGAGTATACATAGACAGTGAGGAGGGGGAGCAGTGGGAGCAGGGTGAACACAGTGGGGAGGGCCAGTGGGAGCAGGCAGGATGAACACACACAGTGGGGAGGGGAGGGCAATGGGAGCAGAGTAAACAAACACAGTGAGGAGGGGGGGCAGTGGGAGCAGGCTGGGTGAACACACACAGTGGGGAGGGGAGGGCAATGGGTGCAGAGTAAACAAACACAGGGGAGGGGGGCAGTGTGAGCAGGCTGGGTGAACACACACAGCAGGACAGGGGCAGTCATAGCGGAAACCGGGAAGCCAGCCACCAAGCCCGACATGATCTGCAACAAAACAAAACAAACACAATCACTATTCACTACTTAATCAGGCAGTGGCGAGCAGCTGCTTACCAGCTGCGGCTGCCTGTGTACTTACTGTCACTTACGTCAGGTCAGGTGTGGCCAGCCAAGCAAGGTGGGCGGGCTGGCCGAGCAAAGTGGGTGGGCCAGCCAGGTAGACTTAGCCAGTAGTAGCTTGTGCAGCGCGGAGCTCATTCAGAGTGACAGTCGCAGTCCGCAGCTGCCAGTTTCTGAGGCCAGGCAAGGTGGGCGGACAGAGGCGGAACTGGTTCCGCCTCCAATTAGTACTGATGAAACGCAGTTCCGCCCCATTCCAGTCCACTTTAATCAAATGTGCATAAATGTGAAAGTGAAAATAAATGTGAAAATAAAATAAAATAAAATTGTTGTGATAACTCCTCCAATAAACCGTGTTTTATTTATTGTTTCCTAGAAAAATATATTTAAGTAACAGATCATGGTCTTTATGTGTTTACAATAACCACAGGTGCTTTAATAATGAACCCCTCATAAGATAAGATAAATATCTCTAATATTTAAATACATCCGGAGATATAATGTGAGTCTTAGAGTTTTTATAAACACTAATAGGGCCCAATATAAGATGGTCTGTTATCTCATTTATCAGACAAAATATGGCCTGCTGGGACTAGTGGTACTTCTCAGTAGTTCGTCACACCTGTCTGTTTTTTATATGTTATATTTATTATTTAGTATTAATAGACCTCTGGTAATAGGGGGTATCCAGTAAAGTATGTTTGTATTTGTCACTGTTACCGTGATAGTAGTTGTTTATTGTTATCCAACTTAATTAATTATCTTTTATTTTATATTTTTTTATTTTTTCCAGCTGCACGTTTATGTGTAAAATACATCTCCGAGGTCCCACGTCGGCTGGAGAGGCGCTACACAAAACAACCTGGAAAATGGCCAACACGGCCATTTCCCTGGCATTCTGCACATGTGCAGTAGGGAAATCTCCAGGAAAATGGTTGCCACGTCATTTTCCCGATGTCCTGCACATGCTCAGTAGACTTCGAGCACAGACTAGTGTAAAGAGTCTACTGAACCTGTCAGTGCTCCACGGCCACCGGAGAGAGAGGAGGGGGCCCGGACAGGGAGTGAACACGGGCCCCCTCCTCTCTTAATATGCCCCTGATAGTATGGTATGTATGTAGTCAGAATGTTGACACCCGAATGTCGACTTCAATGTTATGTATATAGTAAACATATCGACATAGTCATTATGCCAATATTGTGAATGTCGACAATGTTTAGGATTAGGTTTAGGGTTAGGCTGCGGTTAGAGTTAGGTTTAGAGTAGGGATAGGGCTCCGATATTTTCATAGTTGGAAGATGTTTAATAACTGTGCACAGTGCAACCATTGTTGCTTGCAGCGAGGATTTATTTGCAAGCTGATTTACAGGCAGGTACCATTTGTTAGTTGTAAAGGGGGGTGGCAACGAAAACGCAGGTGTGGCTTGACTGTATTTGGGGCGTGACTTAGTCTGCATGAGAGATCCTGTACACCAGTGGTAGCCAACCCTGGTCCTCAAGAGCTACCAACGGTGCATGTTTTGCAGGTCTCCTCACAGCATCACAGTTGATATAATTAGCTCCACCTCTGGATCTTTTCAAATGTGTTAGTTAGTAATGAATACACCTGTGCACCTGCTAGGTGGTCTGGAAAATGTGAACTGTTGGTAGCTCATGAGGACCAAGGTTGGCTACCCCTGCTGTACACAGTTGCAAAGGCTCCGGTGTCGCAGTTCCGACATATAACATTTGAATTGCTGTCAATGTCACAAATTTTGATGCCTTTTATGTTCTTGACTCCTAATTTATAAAAAGTCTCTTTTCCCACTTTAAACTTCCATTCACACCAATTGGTTTTTGACTTTGGCTTTTCAATTCCATGATGTACACTGAATGCACTGTGTGCGATATCCTCATCATATCTTCTGAATGGTTTTCAGATATTCGACATAGCAAATTATTTTTTTTTGTGTTTGAACTTCCACCCTGGAAATCCCTGGTTCAAATTTGTATCTGTCTTCAGCTGCTGGTATGTTCAGCTTTTCTCCAATTTGTATTGTCTCCTTACATACAATGTTTCTTGACTCGACAAGTTTTCTTGTATTTGAATTCCATAAATCTGTAACCCTTACTTTCATGGCAATAGCCAAGCAGTATGCACTTTATTGACTTAGAATCCAACTTGCATCTGGTATATGGACATATGTGAAAATACTTTCTGCAAAGAGCAGAGAAAAAGGACAAATGAGCCTTTGTAGGGGCACTCTTATGATTGATAATTAGTTTAAATATTGATGATAATGAAATGATTGATATAGATAAAACTTAACATTTAATGTACAACTTTTATTAAAAGAAATTCTCCCCAAAGGGTGATGTGTAAATTCAGTACAAAAATATATTAAGGACAAAGAGAATAATATATACGTCCTCTAAAGTTAAAAAAAATTTTTTTTACATTTAATGAGTAATCAGCTACTATTAAGGGTAATAAATATTATAACTAACCCCTAGTTCAATCTGCAAGGAGGCATATATGATTACATCATATAATATGTGTCTGGCGAACAATGATAGCACTTAATTAGATCTCTGTAGTGATCGACATATACATAAATGATAGTCGGTCCAAAAAAATTATATATTTAAGAAACCACACCTTAATAACTAAAGAAAATTACCTATTGAGATAATTCGGCAGCTTTGAAGTCTATGTCCCTTATGGATAAGTGAAAAATATATACTGCAATTGAATATCAATACATATCTATTGACATTGCTTGTAGTAACGAAGTCTGTGTCCCCATATGACTGAGAGAGTTGTACTTGGGATTGTAGGATTTTGTCCCAAATTTATTAATTCATATTAGATTTTGCAGATGTGCCAGGTAAAGGATGTAATATACCTTGGAATAGTTATAAATACATATGCTAAGTTGCCATATCATTTCAGCGGGGTGTACACTGTAAAGCAAGGTAATATCTCAAAGCACAGATATATATAAATGTACAGAATAAAATGAAATAATAGTCCAAACAATATTGGTAAATAGAAAAAGGCAATAGTGCATATGCTGAATATTGACACTGTCTTCAG
Source organism: Taudactylus pleione (assembly GCA_031769625.1). Taxonomy (NCBI): domain Eukaryota; kingdom Metazoa; phylum Chordata; class Amphibia; order Anura; family Myobatrachidae; genus Taudactylus; species Taudactylus pleione. Next base: position 7,582,906 of record JAUIMM010000614.1, read on the forward strand.
TGTGGTAAGGAAACTGCTGAAAAGAAAAAGTGCATGTGCTGAATATCAACATAAACCATGGACATATATAGCATAAATAGGTACATACTATATTTAATAAAGGTGTACCCTGAAAAAACAGGGTTATATACCACAGCACAGATATATATCATTGTATAGAATATATGCAGAAAATGAAAAATGATTAGTAGTGGTTCAAATAGTATTGGTAAATAAGGAGAAGCAACAGTACATACACTGAATAATGACACTGTCATCAGTGTAATGGGGAAACTGCACATGTGCTAAATATCAACATTGACCTTTGACATGTATGACATAAATAGATACATGTATAATAGGAAGGTTTAGCTGAAAAAAGTAAGACCTGGAATATAATAATGCGGAGTCACTTCTACTTTCCCCTGTGTACGTCAAACAGGGGATGAGAGAGTGACTGCAGCATTTATTCCAGGGGATACAATAGACAGCGCTTCCTCTGTCTGAGAATAGAACTAAGTCTCACCCCTGTTAAGCTCAAGCATTGCAGGGAGAGTCGCAGACTAGGACTCAAATTGGAGAGAGCGAAGGGGAGCAATAGAAAGATACCTCACAGGGACAGTCCGTGGGTCAGAGCTGCTGGTGTGGTAGTTCAGAGATCGGCATGCTGTAATAGTAGCGACAGGATGCGCGTTTCGCCAGGAGGCTTGGTCACCTGATCACCGAACTTTGCTCTGGCTTCCTGCCTTTTACAAAATGTCTGCCCAATCATAGGGCTGTATTCACGAGTGGCTCTACATCCAGCCAATGACCGGGGGATGTCGGGCAGCCAATCATATTTATGTTAGGAATAAAAGGGGTGTATCCAAGAAACAAAATTAACATATATAAACAAACTGAGAGGTTACGTGTATCTGACAGCACAGAAACTCTGGATAGTCACGCTGTCATATTACAAACGGATCGACAGAATTTATTAGATATAATTCGTACATGGACCGCTCATGAAACATGAATATCAGATAAGCAGATAAATGAAAACAAAAGAGATTTGGTATATCAATTATAATAGGAACATGCATACAGATTAAACAAATAGAATATTATAATAAGATAATAGAATAATAATATAGATAATATATCATAGTGATGGGAGTGTGGAGTGATATGAATGCTCTGTGCTATCTCAATGCTGCTCTGGCTTCACAATGTGTCTGGGCACTTCCTATTTTGAACACTTCCTGTACACACTTTCTATCTTGAATACTTCACAATCTGTGTGCCCTAAGTATGTTTATACAGCAATGTACTCTGAGTACCTTTATATATAGTTTTGCAACCTGGTTGTCATTATGTATAGTTGGGCATACTCAATGTCTTTATATATAGATGTGTGCCCTGGCCCCATAACCTGTTAGAAATGTGTGTACAATTTGGTTGTTTTTAGCAGAGTTGTGCACACACCAATGGATATATATAGAAGAATCTAGGCGACTAGTCCAGGGGAACTTAATCAGGTTGTGTGGTTTATTGAATTCAGCTGTACTCACTGTTATACTGGTATATGCAGGGAATGAAGTGGAGATTGTAGCAGAGCAGGGTTAGGCAGCTCACCAGCCGGTGACTGTCTCAGGTCTTAGTGCAGGCACTGGAACAGCGGTCATATGCGGTAGATGTTTCAGGTCTCAAAGGCAAAGGGAGGACAGTCTTCCTTAACTATATCACTCATATACAGTAAACAAGATGGCGACAATCATGCACAGTTATAGTATCAGTAGCCATCTTTGTAAGAGAACAGACGTGTCCTTTGAGGAGCCATTTTGTTGGAGACTGTGCAGTAGAACATCCCTCTTCGTTCTAACAGTTTTTAGGTACCATACACAAGCGCGTCTCTTTTCGTGACATGTGTCTGGTTTTAATAGCAAGGTACACTTGTGACTAGCAGAAACTAGTTACTTATTTGTTGCTAATTAATTGGTTATATATATTGAATATTATTATGCAATAATTTGTATTGTATCTTTATAATAAGGCATACTCAGCAGCTATACCATATAAAACTTCTGTATGCTTTATCGAACAAGGGTCATGGAAACAAAAAAGGAGAAAGCGCTTGAATCTGTCTATTACTATAAATGTGCTTATTGACATAGACAATATTGAATATAAAATATACTGAATAATCCATTTTTATATGTTGTGCCTGACTCAGCTTTAATGTCTTTATAGTAATAGACAGACTCAAGCGCTCTTCCCATTTCTGTTTTCATGCACTTGAGACTGACTGCAATAAGGGTGCTGGAATATGGGTTAGAGTGGGCGTTTAGATGTGCTGAAAATACAGTAAGGGCATGATGTGGTCTTGTTGATGCAAATTGCTGCCAAGATAGCCCCCAAAAATCTGGAGGTTCTGGACATGCTGGTGCTTCAACACTATTGTGAGCCGATGATGACAACCACAGCAGGCAACATCTGATTGGTCTAAGCATCTATGCCACACCTATTTATGCTAATTAAGTTAAAGTTCTGCAATTGTGATTTAAAAACAAGATTGCATTTTATCAAAATAAAGTGAGTTTAGTACTCATTTTGGTAAGGGTAAGACAGCAGACATGTTTATTACTGCTTACATTAAAACACGTATGTTTGTAACTTTTCTGCTCACAGTGAAGCCACACTTCCCATTGTATTGATGCCACATTTGCTTCTTTTACTTGCTAAATATTATGTATTCAGAGTTGGTCACATTTTGTGTATGTAGCTAAAAGTTTACAGAATGTGACTTCCTGCTCACTTTGCACATGATTCAATTATGTTTATGTACAACTCTGATTAAGGTCCTGTATTTATAAAAGATCTTTTTTCAAAAAATGTATAGTCTGCAATCTGCATAAAGCTGGGACATTCAATTCATTATGTTGTGTGGTGGGGTTGAATTTCTAGTGCAATAAGAATTGGAATCTACATGAGATATATAATAGCAATTCTCAGAGCCGGCCCTAGCCAATTTGATGCCCTAGGCAGGTGCCCCCTAGCAGATAATCCCACCACCAATCTTAGACTGGGTACACACTAGACAATATTTTGAATGATTTGTCCGAATCCGACGCATCGAAGTGACAAATCGTGTAGTGTGTACCCACTACATTGATCCAATGCGCGCTCCCGCCGGTCATCTGTCGCATGCTCAGAACTTTTGTACATGCAGCATAGCCCCCATTATCCCCCACCGTCGCTCCGTCGCTGCCAACATCGGCAAGTGTGTATGCATTTGCCGGTGCTGCCACCCCCGCCGGGCCCGTCGCTTACGAGGTCGTTACACATTAGACATCGTCTAGTGTATACTGGCCTTTAGTGTTAACATGTGGACGCCAGGAATATTATATAATTAGGTAACAAAACTGCAGCAGATTCACATACAGCAGGCTTCCTTTCCAAAAAGTATTTTTTATATATATATATATATATATATATATATATATATATAATATATATATATTACACGAGCCCAGGCCACCATCATTCCAGCAGTAAAACCAGGAACTGCCAGTATACTCAGCACCAAGGAAGCAGCACCTCTCAGACTCAATGACCAGGATTTATGAAGCAGCAGCTTCTGTAAGCCGCTGAGTCCCGGTGGCTTGCTGTTGAATATTTAAAACGGCACTCGGCATCAGTGTAAAGCACGCCGGGCATTACACTGACTCCGGGGTGCCGTTTTAAATATTCACCTGAAACCCGCAGCTTACAGAAGCCGCCGCTTCATATATCCTGGCTAGTGAGTCAGATGATGATCCATCCAGGCAACACAGCACACTTCTGACACTGCCCCAGTGCCCATCAGCACCTCTTTCTGAGTCAGAATCACTCAGAGTCAGATCAAGCAGACAGCAGCATGGCCAGCACCCCTCTCTGCCTAGTGCCCGCTGCCCCTCTCTCCCAGTTAATTTAGAGATTGAGACTCACTCTTATCTGGTGGGCTCATGTCTGACTGCCTCTTCTGACTTCAGCCAGGCTGGAATTAAAGTCGCCAGGACCATTCTGGGCTGTGCTGCAGACAGTGCCAGCAGGGCTGCCAGCAGAAATTGTGGGGCTCGGGACTGAAAATATAGGCAGGGCCCCTGGGGCCCCCTCCTCCTGCTACGTCTCATTAATCATGACTTACCTTATTGCCTTGAAGAATGCTCCTTTCTTTTGGCTTCTTCTCCTCCAGGTCTGGCTGACTCTGCTCCTCACGTGCTGCAGCTCCTCTGACCTCTACCTTCCAGCCACGCGTCGACTCCAAAGGAAAAAAATAAATATTTAACAAGAGCAGGGGCAAACTATGGATTTTCTGGGGGGAGGGGGGATTCTAATATATACTGTATATTATATATATATATATATAGTGCTGAAAGAGCGGCACTCCCAGTTTAACAAGTACTCAATCAAAGGGTCCCAGACCACTCAGTAAGTTCAACGTTTAAAATTTTATACAAATTTTTCATCAGGAACCTGGGTATGAAATCCCGGCTGTCGGGATGCCGCTGGTCGTAATACCAACAGCGGCATCCCGACAGCCTGAATACTGACACCCATAGGGCGCTATAGTAAGTATAAGTAGGTTTTCTAACCCCTACCCTAAACCTAACCCACCCTTCGCGATGCCTAAACCTAACCTCCCCCCCAGTGCCTAAACCTAACCTCCCCCTCACCGCACCCTAAACCTGACCCTCCCTCTCCAGTGCCTAACCCCGCTAACTAACGCTACCCTCCCCCTGCAGCCCGATCCTTACCTTAAAGGATGCCGACGGTCTGGATACTGGTGCCGGGATCCCGATCTGTCAGGATTTTGGCAACGGTATTAAGACCATCGGCACCCTGCACTCCGGGATGCCGACTACATCCCCACATTAACACATACATACAGACTAACACATATACAGTATACACACACTACACATACTGTATATACACACTAACATACATACACATATATACACACACTACACATACTGTATATACACACTAACATACATACACATGTATACACACACTACACATACTGTATATACACACTAACATACATACACATATATACACACACTACACATACTGTATATAGTACACACTAACATACATACACATATATACACACACTACACATACTGTATATACACACTAACATACATACACATATATACACACACTAGCACATACATACACATATATACACACACCAGCACATACATACACATATATGCACACTAGCAGATACATACACACTAACACATGCATACACATATACACTAACATACATACACATATATACACACACTACACATACTGTATATAGTACACACTAACATACATACACATATATAGACACACTACACATACACATATATGCACACTAGCAGATACATACACACTAACACATGCATACACATATGCACTAACATACATACACATATATATACACACACTAGCACATACATACACATAATATATACACATACTAGCAGATACATACACACTAACACATGCATACAAATATACACTAACATACATACACATATATACACAGTAGCACATAAATACACACATATGCACACTAGCAGATACATACAAACTAACACATGCATACACATATACACTAACATACATACACATATATACACACACTAGCACATACATACACATATATACACACACTAGCAGATACATACACACTAACACATGCATACAAATATACACTAACATACATACACATATCTAGACTATCACATACACACCAACACATATATACACATGCTAAAACACATACATACTTATCACTTACACTGAAGCAACAGCAGCTTGGTAATGGGGGCGGGAACCTTGCATCATTAGGCTCTGCCCTCTCAATGACACAATTCGAGGGCATACATGGGTGGGGCTTGCCACATTGGCTCCGCCCCCATTGCGATTCTGAATAGGGGAATTTGATTGGTCAATCGGAGGGGGAGCAGGTGCGGTGTGGCAGGCGTTAGCAAGGTCGCCTTCTCCTGATGCCTGGATCTACATGAGTGCTGCTGGGGCTGCGGCGGCTAATGGTGGTGGAGCCGATAGTGACTGCTCCGCAAAGGGGAGGCCGCAGCTGAGCATACACTGCGTGCCCTCCCGCGGCTATCGTAGTCGTACTTGTCTCTTGTAGTCAGAATGAGCTTCTGTGCAGAAGCTCATTCTTACCTGTCACCTGTCAACTGTGCTCCGATCTTGGTAGCGGCGGGGAACTGCAGAGCCGAGGGATGCCCCAAAGGCATTCAAGATGCCCTAGGCATTTGCTTAGTATGCCTATGCCTAGGGCCGGCTCTGGTCATACTTGTCTCTTGTAGTCAGAATGAGCTTCTGTGCAGAAGCTCATTCTTACCTGTCACCTGTCCACTGTGCTCCGATCATGGTAGCGGCAGGGAACTGCAGAGCCAAGGGATGCCCCAAAGGCATTCAAGATGCCCTAGGCATTTGCTTAGCATGCCTATGCCTAGGGCCGGCTCTGGCAATTCTGCCTAAGAATCTTACAAACAAGTGTAGACCTTTGTCTTTTTCATTTATACTAACAGAGCCGTAGCTAGGGTAGTACGGCCAGTGCCATCGCACAGGGCATCACAGGTCAGGGGGCGCTGTTTGGGCCTGTCAAATTTCTGTTTATTATCATTCTTGCTTGTAGCTTCCTCTTATTTCATCCCCAGCATCTCCTGGCCTCTCCTATCTCTTCCCTGGCCCTTCCCCATGAAGCCATGGCACTTTTCTGGGTGCATTATGTCACTTTGAAAAATTAGGTGGGCGCCAATGCTCTTTCTGGCACAGGGCACCAAAAAATCAAGTTACGGCTCTGTATACTAATATAGTAGCTTTTGGAAATTGATAGAGTTTATCTTGTTCTTAATAAACTGAAAACTTCACATATTTGAGGACCTCAGGAAAAAAAAAGTGTTCTCGATCATCACGCTGGGAAAGGTTACAAAACAATTTCTAAAGACTTTGGCCATCACTAATCCACTTTCAGGCAGTTAGTGCAAAAATGGAGAATATTCAACCCAGGTGACCAATCTTGCCAGGAGTGGTCATCCAACAAAACTCACTGCAAGAGCAAGGCATATAATAGTCTGATGGTTCAAACACAACCCCAGGTTAACGTCAAGGAATCTGCATGCCTCTTTAGCACTGGCTAATGCCTACATTCATGAGCCCATCATGAGATAAGCACTGTAAAGAATAGTGTGCATAGAAGGATAGCATGGAGGAGCACTCCAAGAAACTGTATATTTAAATTTCACTAAAGACCACATGGAATAATATTCTTTGGAAGGGTGAGTAGGAAATATAATGTTTTGGCTTAAATAAGGAATGTTATATTTTGAAAAACAAAAAAACACTACATTCCAATATAAGAACCTAATCACAACCAACATAGAACAAATGGTGGCAGCATCATAGTTTGGTGCTTTTTTGCTTCCACAGGGCCAGGACGGCTTGCCATCATTGAGGCTGAAAAATACAGTGGGCAATGGTAGCGGTGTATAAAAGTCAGCACTGGGACCATTGTTGGCTAATAAGCATGACTGTATCAACTGCGACTGTAAAAGAGGGAATAGTGGGAATAGTTGGAATCTGAACCCACCCAAACATCAGGAATCTGAGTTAACCCAAGCAGCCTTCCCGTCTGACTTGGATTCCACTTTGAGGCAAAACGTCATCTTTGGCAGATTCTCGCGGGTTTTGGATTTTATATAAGGCACCGTGGATGGGACTTGGCACCGTTTCCTTGTCAGGCATGCTGCTGTATGCTGTGCTGTACTCTGCTGTATAGACTGTGCTGTGTCCAGACTCACAAGTGGCTGTGCTGTTTAGTCAATATGTATAGGGGGTGCATGCTGCTGTATGCTGTGCTGTACTCTGCTATAGTGTATATAGGCTGTGCTGTGTCCAGACTTCCAAGTGGCTGTACTGCTCTTAGTCATTGTGCATAGGGAGTGCACGCTGCTGTATGCTGTTATGCACTCTGCTGTATATAGGCTGTGCTGTGTCCATCAAAAAAGACATTCACGTGCATATATTAGCCCTGTGACTCCACCTAGTTTGAATAGAGCTGCGGCATCAAAAAATCTAAAAATAAATAATTGTATTGTTTTTACTGTTTGGTGTGCTTTACCCTATTATGCTTTGCTCACGTGCATTTATAAGCCATGTGGGCTCCATTCAGTTTGAACTGAGCTGCGATAAATAAATAAATAAATAAATAAATAAAATAATAGATAAATTCTATTGTTTGTACTGTTTGGTGCACTTTACCCTTGTTGGCTTTGTTCATGTGCATATACTGTAATAGCCCTGTGGCTCCACGCAGTCTGAGCAATGTGTCATGTTTGAAGTTGAACTGCCACATGTTTATGCTATCCACGGCTGTCGCTTAGCTTAGTCAGCCAGCTAGCTTGGTGCAACCATTTGGCCTAAACTGAATGAAAGCAATATTGTGAGCTGTGAGCTGGTCAAAATTGACTGGAAATTAGTGAAAATTAATTATTGAAGTTAATAATACTCTAGGAACAAAAAAAAGGATCAAATTATGTAATTTTAGCTTTTTATTTCAATTTTTGGAAAAAAATCCAAAAACCAAAACAAGCCATAGCGGTTTGGCAAAACCAAAACAGAATTAGAACCAAAACCAACAAAAATGGTCCAGCACACATCTCTAATAGTGAGCAATCCTGAAGACATTTTTTTCAATCTGTGTAACAAGAGTATCATGGAGTTTCTTATATTGACCTTAATTGATGTAAAATATTTTATAAACTTTATATCACAATTATATTATAACTAGTGCTGGTGATCATTTTCCAGTGATCAGGCCTTCTTTGTAAGGATCTATAGTACACTCCTATAGCTATATCTGTCCAATCTGTCTGGTGGGAAGGAATATCTGGTAATGTATGGGAGCAAATAACAATAGAAATTTGCTCCCAAACACTGGAAATAGACCATATTTTTCTTCCCATCAGGCAGATTGGACAAATTATATTAAGGCTGAATCTATAATAACTGAATTATCCCATAGAGGACTCCCGTGGAGGGGGGGGAGGGGGGGCATGGTGTTTAAGGGGCTACAACTTCAGGGCAAAAACATAAAACATGACACTCTCAATTAGGACCACTTTTCGGCTGCTCTCCATGGGGAATTTTTGGGAAGGCATAAGTCAGGGTACAGGGCGAATTTAGTCTTGGGGTTTGTTTTATTAGGTAGCTATTATTCCAGGGTAGGTGCTTTTGGGGTTCACGTAAATTAGAAAGTTACAGTTTTTAAACTATTACCTCACAATTGCACCATTATACACATAGGAAGCTTCAACTTGTTGCGCAACCTCAGTTGGTGACTTCAGCAGGTGTACTCACTGTGGCTTCACTTGGGTGCACCAAGATGGCTGGCCAGTGCGGGTGTAGCAGTGGTGGGACTCGGGGGAAGGAAGCAGGTGTTTGCTGTGTTTGTACTGGAGAATGGTGGTGGTGTAGTGTAGTGGAGTAGGTGTTTATTCCATTCCGCGATGCACATTTGTTTTGTGGAGATGGCGTGCATTTTAGCCCTGCAGGATTAGCTAATTTTTCTGCTGGTTTAGGTGTTTCTTGTTACAGGGTTGAGTTATGGTGGCGGCACATCAGTTTAGGCCTCGCTTGGCGGAAAAGAACGACACTTGGAGTTACTTTATGTTAATAGTTAGGCTTAGTGGGTGCGCTCCCATTAAAGTGGAGTAAGGCGACAGCCAGTTGTCCTGGACAGGAAATGGCTATACCACCTGGATCGGTGGTTGAAGGTAAAGGAGAGTTGATCACCAATGCTTGGCTTGTGTGTGTGTTTGTTTGAGCTGTCTGGTTGTTATTGTCTTGTGCGTTCTTTTTGTGCTGTCACCATTATTAGTATTAACTTATAGTCTAAAATTTAATGACTTGTCAAAAATAAATTTGACAAAATATTTAAACGCCAACACTGTTGTCTGTGTCTTTATTCTTAGAAGTTAAATTACATTGTATTTAAGATGATTGTTATATGGTAACACAATAATACACGTTAATGAGTTTACATGCACCATAAATCTGACTGGCAGGTCAGGACCGTGCAAGACCCATAATATTCTTCATCCCCTCTCACTGCAGCAGCACTGAGTGCCCAGCCAGTAGCTGCATGTTATCCTAGACACTGCTAAGGAGTGACCAGAAGCAGATATAAAATCATATTGTAAGCAACTTTCCAATAGTACACGGAGCCAGCCAGTGAGGTTTATTTATGCTACCGCCAAAGAGGCACATCTGCTGCAGAGCAGTTATAGTGACATCCTTAAGTACTAAGGGCCTGATTCAGAGCCGCTCGCTGCTGGCGAGCGCTCACTCTGAATCAGGGCGTGTTTTTTTTTTTCTCTAGACCACTGGCAAAGCTGTGGGTGACCACCCACAGCTTGTGCGAGCGGCCTGGAGTCCATCGCGAATATCGCGACCATCAGGCTTGCGATGAGACCTTGTGCTAAGGTCTCGGCTCCCGCAAGCCCGAGTGAACTTCCTGCTCTAATAGAGCAGGAAGTCCACTACTGACATCACTAGTGATGTCAGTAGGGCCGCCCTCAAATTCCAGGCATTTCTAAGGGAACGCCTGCAGCATTTGTGCAGCCACCCCCCTTCCCCTTACAAAAAGGGGCGAGCTGTCACTCACCATCGACAGCCGCCCCGTCTTGTAGCGAGACCAGTAGCAACTGAGCTGCCATCGATGGACGGGTCTCGCAGTGGGGGACCATCGACCCACTTGCAAGCGCTGTGCACTTGCAAGCAGGTCTGAATCAGGCCCTAAACCTAATTAGTAGAGATTCCTCAGCTGCACTCAGGAGGACCTAAAATTTATATTATTATACTTATGCTGGGCATACACTCTACAATTATCTGTCCAATCTGGTTGGTTGGAATGAAAATCTGGTAATGTACTGGAGCAAATGACAATCAACTATTTGCTCACAAACACTGGAAAACAAGATTAAAATGGTCGTTCAGACAAACTGGTTAGATCAAATGAATTTAACCAATTTGAACAATTCTTTTTGTCCATTTTAAAGTGTTTTAGACCATATGGTCAATTGTCATTTGCTCCAATACATTACCAGGTTTTCATTCCAGATAACAGATAATTGTATAGTGTATGCCCAGCAATAGATGCATGCACCTATTTCCCGGAATCGGTATGACATACTGTAACACCGGACATAAGCCCGGCGGATGTAATACTGACGCCAGAAGACTCAAGATCCTGACAGGGTAAATATTTTAAATATCCCTAACCTCCTCCCCCCACACACCCTAAACATAACCCTCCCAGGGGGTGCCTAACCCTAACCTCCCCCCGAGGGTGCCTACTCCTAACCCCCCCACACCTAGCCTAACCCTCTCGGGGAGGTGCCTAAGCCCCCGCTGGAGCCCCTAACCCTCCCCCTATTTGCTGCCGACTCCCGGCTTATCTTCGTTCGGGAATTCGGTGGGTGGATAATGATAGTGGTTGGGATTTTGACGCCACAGTTGGAAATATACAAAACAAAAAGATCACCGAGGCGCAAATAGGATATACCGTAGTTATATAATGTCTCTTGAAATACAGTCTCAGACAGAATTAAATTATAAGTCCAAAGTCCAATAATAAATCCAAAGTTGATTAGGGTGAGGGTGTGTTTTCATAAACTTCCAACACAGGTACAGTAGTAGAATGGTCTTCACACTCCCATATACCACATCATGTCATATAAAAAGAGAAGGGAGAGAGACTATCATAGTGTAGTACCTTTTAATGGAATATTCAATATAAAACAAAGTAAATAAACATCCACAGGATAATTTAAAATTCAAGGTGTACCAGATAGTGTTGGTGTACAGAGCACACCTAAAGTCACTTGTATAGCACTTCCTGGAAACAGGATTCCATGGTATCCCAGCACACTCTGGTGTCTCTGATACGTTCCCACCTCCTGGATTGCAGCCTTGTAACAGTGTCACCAACGCATTTCAACTCCAAATGTGAGTCTTTGTCAAGGTTTATTGATCTTGTGGACTCATATCCTTTATAAACCCTCCCCATAAATCCTATTGGTCAACCCTAAAAGAACTTCAAAAACCTATATATTGCTATTAAAATAAAGCCCCTAAGTAGGTAAACATGCATAGAAATAAAATACATCCAATATATGTTTGTAAAAATGAACATAATTGCATACTTAGCCATTAAGCAATCGCGTTCGTGTGGAACGCAAAAAGGGCTTCCGGTCTGCAGGTAGGCTGAGCCAGGTGATTGATGAAGGGCAGCACTGAATACTTTTCTGCAGGGTTTATAAAGGATATGAGTCCACAAGATCACTACACCTTGACAAAGACTCACATTTGGAGTTGAAACGCGTTTATTAAGAATAAAGTTCCGACTGTGAAATCCCAGCAGGGGATTAATGATAGGCATCAAAATTCCGACGCTTATCATTATCCACCCACCGAAATCCTGACGCCTATCATTATCCACCCACCAAAATCCCAACTAGATTTAATTGGAGAACAGTCTTCATTGAAACCAGAGTAACCTCCTTACTTCCTTGTCATATCAAGAGGATCAAAAGAACCTGCATAAAGTGAACAAATATCTAAGCTTGGTATGGTTTAGTAGCATTTTATTTCACCCCCTTACACATACTTGCCTACTCTCCCAGGACTGCTGGCAGCCTCCCGAAAATCGGGTTCCACTCCAGGTCCCCCGCAATAGTAGGCAAGTCTCCCAGATTGGCCACTGCCCCCTGTGCCTGCACACGAAAGAGGGGAGTCGATGACGCAATTCACCCTGCTTTACAATTCCGGTAATATCTGCATTAGAGAGCGGTGGGTCGGGGTCTCGATTATGCAATCACACCGGCACACCCCCGAATGCCCACCTAAGCCACCCCCACATCCCCTGCTGCATCAACCTGGCAGGGGGCTGCCAGAATATTAGTAAGTATGCCCTTACACCACCTATTTGAGTATTACATGTATATCCAAGTGACAAGTACCATAAGGAGGCTAGATTGTAGATTTCTTCTTTCCTTTCCAACAAGATGTTAGAATTTCTTGACACAGATACAGATATGTCCACATACATCTATCCTCCATATGCTACAAGTCGCTCCACACATAATGCGGGAGCTCCATATGCCTCGGTATCGCTCAGAGTCTATCATGCGACTTTTTACATTCAAATGCGTCTTATTCACACAATGGTGTGAATAGATAGCACAAGCAGCTTCTGCTGATTAAAATGATATGCAGCATGCCTATGTGCGTCTGCGGGTGTATCTGCATGTGAAATGCTATGTTATAGTGTCAGCTACTGTAACACTGTAACGTATCGTTTCATATGCAGATACACCTGCAGTCACACAGAGGGTCTGATTCAGACCTGAATGCTATTTGCGGCCGCTCGCTCTCAAAAAGGGGCTGTTTATGCAAAACATGCTCTAGCTCTTTGCGGTGTAAGGACGCCTCTATGTCTTAGCGGGCGAGGGCTTATTACGCTCGCAAGTGTTTAAAGACGCCCTCTTGCTGCTCGCAACAAACATCATCTCTGGGAAATGTAGGATTAATTGGGACCATCGGGATCCATCGGAGCTGCTCGCAGCACTTACGGTAGACCTAGCCTCCCGCAAGTAGTGCGAGAAGTTCAGGGAAAAAACAGCCAAGTCACATGTTCAATGATGCTACTTTGCTAATTATGCACACCCATTAAACTCTGTTCTGACGGTCGGGCATGCCTGCGTTTGCAGCACCACTCCCCCATTCATAAGCACCTTCCCGTTACCACCCACAAACGGCACTATCTGTCACTCAAAGTAGCGCTCAATCATTGTTTTACGAGCGTACGAATTCACATCGCACAGACTGGTTGACACATGCGTATTTAGAACCGTACGCATGCGCAGACGGAAAACCATTGCTCAGATTGAGCGAGCGGACGCTTGCGTCTGGGTCTGGATCAGGCCCAGAGAACATATCATTTTAATCAGCAGAAGTTGCTTGTGCTAGCTATTCACATCGCCGTGTGAATAAGACACATTTGAAGGTAAAAGGTAGCACAAAAGTTGCTCGGCGCTACCAAGTCACGCCACGGCATGGTGCGATAGAAGGGCTGTTTAACGCGCAAGGAGACTAGATGTAAGAGGACACATCTGTATATGTAAAGTTAAAGCAAACATCTGTGAATCAGCCATTTTCATCAGGGACAAAATACAAAGAGCATACTTAAATACTCACACCCCAACACTTCATCACAATCACTAAAGACCCCGCAGCTGCTGGGACTGTCTAAGGATACACAGCAAGCATGCCCGCTTACAAATATATATAGACACCACACATAAAAAGTAGTAAGCACTGTTAAATAAGGTGATGATCCAGAGAATATTAACAAAGTGCAACATTACATAAACATAAATAGAAAATAATAGAAAAACTTCACCTAAGACAAACAAAGCATAAGAAAAAAATATGATTCAATTATCATTATTTCTCATATAATTAATTAAGAACCAATGAAACCTTAATACTGACTAATATAAACATCTTACTACAAAGAAGTTATAAGAAAGCCTGCAGACCTAAAGACTCTTAATTTAAATATCCATCTACACTTTGACCTGTACTCAATTAGCCGCGATAAGCCGTTTTCAGTGAAAAGTTCTCGCCGGTGATGTCATTTCGCCAGGCGAAAACTTATCACCGTATTCAATTCCAAAGACTTTTCGCCTACGCAGAAAGTCGTTGGTATGAACCCGGCAAAAAAGATTCACCTATGAATAGGGGTCGAAACAAAGTGCAAAATTGCGGTTTTGGGGTGCACACTTCTGAAAACCCCACAGCACTCTTGGGACAGTCCCCCAAAGGTAAACTGCGTTAAAAAAAAACTTTAGAATACCCTAAAAAAGTACTTTCGTTTCGGGGGCAAAAAAAATAAAGTTGGGGGACAAAGTTAAAAACTAGCGAAATAGACTCCAGGGGGGTCCCCAAGAATGCCCGAGGTGATTTTTTGATTGCAGGTGCTTGCGGAAGATGGATTTTTTTATGTTTTATAAAACTTCACTTTAACAACTTTAAAATATGCTAGCACCCATTTTCATGTACCCCAATTTTGCTAGGACTACTTATTTTCACCCCAATATAATGCAAAATTCCTCTCCACTTAGGCAAAGACGCTAAATAGCAGCTATTGAGATCATTTAAGTACCCCAAATACCTCAGCAGGGCTATTCTGTGGGTATCTATAGTGATCCCCAATGTCAGTGCATCTTTTGGGGGGTGTCAGGCTGATTTCCCCAAAACTGACAGCACTTTTCACCTGTTTGAGTTTTGCCAAGTCCTGTTTTCGTGTCATTTGGAATTGAATTGGGCGAAAAGCGGTCAAGCGCAGGAATACACTTTTCTCCAAAAACACGCGATGTAGGTGGAAAGTCCAGGAGGCGAAGCTTAGCTGACTTTTCACGGCTAATTGAATATGCCCCAGAGGGGTACATTTACTAAGAATCGCGTTGGTGTGCAATACCTAATTGCAGCTCTTCACCGGAACGGTTTCCGCCGCAAATCAAAAATGTAGTAATAGTGTCTTTGTCTGATTATTGGCATTCAATGGTGATACTCATTGTGTTGTGGCATGTGCGAGTGAACTCGTATTGACCATAAATCGCACATGAATTCGCAAATCCCGGATCTGCCGAAAGTCAGACCTCCAATCTTAAAAGGCGGATACACTTGAACACGCAACAGAAATCTCAATGTAATCAGAGGTAAATTGCAACACCTTTGCAAAACTCTTCTGATTGGTCCAAAGTCATACATGCTCCCGTGTCGTCACCATACGCTAATATGCCCCCAAACCACTGAGACTCGTGCATTGATGACGTTTGTATTGAGAGGTGTGTGCACTGTGTTTGGAAAGGAGAGTTGTTGAGCTATTTTGGTTGGTTTTGTAAGTAGTCTTGTCTTATTATGTTGTCTTGTTTGTTTTACAGTGTGCTTTCATTTTTGTCCTGTGTGATTTTAGTTTTTGTCTTATTAGTGTGTAGGTGTGTGTGTGTGAGAAGTGGTGTTAGAGGTGTTTTTTTTTCCTTTTATTTCTCTGTGTTAAGTGTTTTGTTTTTATTGTGGAGATGGAGGAGTGGATTTGGAGGTCTCAGAGTCTGAGATGGAGGAGGATGTGGTGTCTGTCTATAAGCCTTTGGAGGAGTCAGAGGCTGAGAATAATGATGTGTCTTTGTAAGGGCAAAGACCAAGAGTGGCCACAAATAGTGTTCTCCTTGTCAGGTTGTGGCATAGGATTGGCCATTACTCACCTCAGCGCAGGCTTCCCCGATCTCTAGAGCGGTCAAATGCCAGGTGCGGCGGCAAGAGACACATCGAGGATTTTACCTGGGGTCTGCTAGGACAGCCATGTGCTTGTTCTGTGATGTGGTTTCTGCAGTTACCATCATGAACGCAGCCATGACAGTCTGTTTTCACCTAACTAACCCTTTACCCAATGGTAGCGTTGGTTGCAGTCAGCTGACAGTGTCCTTCAATGGACTGCTACCTTAAGGTGTATAACCAGGCTTTGGACAACAGGAAGTTGTCTGTACAACAATGTTACTTTCAGTGTTAACTTGCTGTTGCAGCGTTCCAGGTTCCAAGCTCCGTTCCTTCTAGTGATTGTGCCTAGTGTTTTCCACAGTGTGTGTACACAGAACATCAAATGAGTACCATATATTAAGAGTCATCCTCTGTGCTAGCTCTGCGGATGAATCCTCAGTGTGTGTACTGAGTTCATCATTCAAGTACCATCTTGTGATACCATTCTCCTGTGCTGCATCTGAGGCCAGAGTGAGTGTACTCAGTTCATCATTTAAGTACCATCTCGTGATACCATTCTTCAGTGCTACATCTAAAGCCACAGTGTGTGTACTTAGTACATCATCCAAATACCCACTCATTATACCATCTCATGTGCCAGCAGATGCCACCTCGTGGCCATACCTACCCTCTTTCGGTTACGGAAACAGCAGCTATGTCCAATTACATAAAAGAAAACCTAGCCAAGGGTTTTATAAGACCATCTTCCTCTCCTGCTGGGGCTGGATTTTTCTTTGTTGTGAAAAAAGACAAAGTTTTCAGACCATGCATAGACTACAGTGGGCTGAATCAAATCACTGTAAAGAATAGGTATCCTTAGCCACTTATGTCTGAGCTTTTTGACAAGGTTCGTGGAGCATCCATTTTCCTTAATTTGGGTCTACGGGGAGCCTATAATTCATTTTAAGATAGGGGATGAGTGAAAAGCCGCTTTTGATACGCTTTTAATATGCGAGTCGGCCATTATGAATACATGGTGATGCCTTTCGGCTTGTGTAATGCACCAGCAGTCTTTCAAAGTTACGTCAACAAAATCTTCCGAGGTGTCCTTTACAAATTCGTTGCCTTGTTTTAACTACTATCCAAGCTGCACTATGTTCTCGCACTTTTCTGAAAGAAAAAAGACTGTTCAATTGGCTTTTTATCTCAAATTCGATGACATAGAGCAGTGGTTCTCAAACTCGGTCCTCAGGACCCCACACAGGTCAAGTTTTGCAGGTCACCTAGCAGGTGCACAGGTGTATTCATTACTCACTGACATGTTTTAAAAGATCCACAGGTGGAGCTAACTATTTCACTTGCGTTTCTGTGAGGAGATCTGGAAAACATGCACTGTTTGGGGTCCTGAGGACCGAGTTTGAGAACCTGTGACATAAATGTTACAGACGATAACATACAAGCCGCTATTGTCACCATGACCACAAGTCTACTAAAAGAGAATAAGCTTTGGTGGGAGATAGCAGCTTTAGAAAAGTACCAGGCTGAACAGATAATTCCTAAAGGACTAAGGACCTCATTCAGAGTCAGTCGCCACCGATGTTCGCTAAACTGCGCATGCGTAAACTTCACAAAGTTTGTGAGCAAACTAGCTACTACGATCAGAAATTTCTCTCTCCTTGAACACAGCCAGGTCGGTAGTTTGAGTGACAGAATGAGGCGTTTGTGGGTGGTAACAGGGGAAGGTGCATGAAAACGGGGGAGTGGAGATCCGAACTCAGGCTTGCCTAATTATGTGAACAGCGTTTTATGGGAGTGCAAAATTAACAAAGTATTGTCATGGCACACGTGACATGGGTGGTTTGTAAACTGACCTGATCGTAGTGCTTAAGAGAGGGTATGTTCAACCTTAAGCTCTACGACCAGTTCCGATGGTTACCGATGGTCTCGATTAATCCTTATATGGCCGGAGATGACGTGTAATGCGTACGAGAAGGGGGCATATTTTTTGTCTTACGGCCGCATCCTCCCCTTGGTCGGCCAGCTAACGATCCGATCTTAAGGACGCAACTTGCGAGTGAATAATTTGCATATCCGGCCCCTTTTCCCTTACGACCGTGCGGCCGCAATGACGACTCTGAATGAGCTCCTAAGAATCACCAAGACACCGTCATTTAATAATACATCAGAAAATTTCCAGAAAGAATGGTAGAACATTCTTGATCAATGTTCCTTCTCCCTGATGGCTTTAATACTAAAAGGAGAGAAGATTTGAAAATTTTGAATGAAAGAATAGATATTCTACAGACATTAATACATCCATTTGAAGAAACTGAAGAGTGTATGGATCTACAAAAGAAGATTGAAGAAAAAATAGAAAATAACACATGAAAATTGATCATTAAAAAATGAAAGAAATTCCAAAGGGACTTTGATTTCTTGAAGAAAGGGAAAAAGGATAAGAAGCAGTGTTCTCCCCAGAAAATGTTTCCAGCCGGGTGGCATCAAGAAGTAGCCGGGTGGCATCAAGAAGTAGCCGGGTGGGGGCCTTTGCAATAATAAAATGTTTAAAACCCAGACGTTTTAATGATTTAAACTTGAAATAACATTTTATATATTACTTCTCCACTTCTTATTAGTCCCAGTCGCCTGATTATGAAAAAGCTGCAAAGTGTGTAGGACCTCGTCTTTTTTATACAGCTCCCAGATACTGTGTCCACTTAGTGGTAGGCTGCTTCTTGCCAGGTGGTGCACCCGCAAAAAGCAGCCTGGGGAGAACACTGAGAAGAAAAAACTATGAAGAGACACAAACAAGAAGTAGAGAATCCCTCTATGCAAAATTCAGGTTTCCCCTCATCAAGAAAGAATAAGTTTTGTAATCATAAGGAGCAATTAGTTTAGTAATCATAAGGAGTATTATTATAGAAGTTTAGTAATCATAAGGAGTATTATTATAGAGCTGCACTGAAAGGATATCAAAAAGACAGAAGACCTTTCAGACAATCTGATCAAACACGATGCAAACCATTTATCAATTTTACGAAGACCCAACAAGAAAGATGGAAGACACAAAGAACATGTAGTAGGAGAAATGAAGAGATACCAATACATTTAAGATATGAAGATAAGAACAGAGCATACAGTAGGAGAAATGAAGAAAGACCCAAACATTCATGATATGAGGACATCAACAGATATGGAGTCTTAGAAGATATCGATCGATACACCAAATACCAGTCCCCTTTTTTAGGGGGACGGAGGAGAACAAGAAGATGATAAAGAAAATCAAAAGGGGAAAAAGAGGGGGGAATATAATAAAAAGAGAAAAAAAATTGAAGGAACGGAACATCCAAAAAAGGGAGAAGAAAAAGAATAAAGTAATTGGTGGGAACTGGAGTGAAGAAATCCATGAGCAACCATGCAGGATCTTCAACTTAAGCTCATGACTCATTTCAGATGAGAAAAAGAAAGTCCTACAGAAGGGCTTAAAGTTTGCCCCAACTTGCAAGATAGATCCTTTCGAAGCCATATGTCCATAAGTTTATACATAAAGTTACCCTGAAATTTTTTTTTCTCAAACAAGAAAGTAAGGTTCAGCCAACCCCAACCCCCTTTAGAAAGAAATTAACATTCTACCCCACGTATATTAAAGGAAACTTCATAGAGAGTTTTTCAAAATTGATATTGTACAATATCGAGAACTTTGATAAGAAAAAATATGTCCGGAAATGGAATTTGAACAAGAAAGAAAGGATGGCAATCAAAACTCTTCAAATGGATAAATAAATTGTGATCAAACATTTGATAAAGGTGGGAATATAGTTAGTATGAATAGAAGTGATTAGGAAATTCACCGTCAACTGAATACTGTCACATATATGAAGCTCAAAGTAGATCCAATGAATTGAGCTAAGAATTTATATAACAAACTTATAAAAGATGGTATAGAAAAACAGTCACTTAAGAAAGAAGTAAAGAAACTTTTATGTGTAGAAAATCCTCTCATAACTACCATCTACATTTTGCCAATAGTCCACAAAAGTGAGACCCACCCTCCTGGTAGGACCATCATCATGGGAACAGGAAGCCTCACCTGCAAATTATCAGAATTTATTGATTACCATTTACAACTGGTAGTAAAGAAAACCAGATCCTACTTAAAAGATACAATGGATACAGTTAATAAAATCAAAAACATAGAGTGAAATGAAGAGATGTTCATGACATCACATCACTCTATACAGTGATCCAACACAATAAAGGGATTGAGGCAATAATATGACATTTGGAACAAATGGATATGGTTCCGAATTGAGTTTCATTTTTAAAAAATGGTATACAGTTTATTTTAGAAAACAATCACTTTTTCTTTAATGGAGAGTATTATGTGCACCACGTTCGCCCCCAGCTACGCAAACGTTTTTCTTGTGAAATGGGATAAAGAGAACATTTGGCATAGCACACATTGGGGGTTGAGTTTTTTGCAATTGTTACGATACATAACTTGACTGACTGACCTAGATTTAAAATTTACCTTCCATAATGAATAAAAAAATTGCAGCTTCTTGGAATTAACCCTATACATCGAGAATAACCATCTGTACACTAAATGCTACCATAAACCTACAGACACAAACAGTTTTATCCACAGGGACAGTGAACATATAGATAGATGGCTGAACGGAGTTCCAAAAAGACAGTTTGTATATGTCAAAACAAGGAATTGTAGCAATCCGATCATATGTACAGAGCAGATGGATTGTATGGGAAAGAACTTTCTAGCACGGGGTTATGACATGAAATTAATTGACCACTGTAAAAAAGAGGTACAAGACATGAATAGAGATTTATTATTGGTACACAAAGAATAAGAATAACGAATGGTCTTTTATAACAAAGTATGGAAGCCATTACAAAGAAATGGAGAAAGTTTTTAAACGCCATTGGCATATTTTAAGAACATCCAGTTTTAAAAGAAAATCTGCCTGAGAAACCCACTTTTATCTATCGCAAGGCTGACAAGCTAAATAACAAGTTAGTGCAGAGTACCTTAGACTAACAAACCAGCAACCCTATACGGACAAAGGGATTTCATCGCTGTGGTCTCTGCAGTATGTGTTTGAACGTTCCCAGTGCCCAATCAAAAATTACAGAGTTCACAATAAAAGACAAAACATTCAAAATATTAGATTTTATAACGTGTCATACAACCAACTAATGTCATTTATTTAGTCCAATGTTCTTGTGGACTACACTACGTGGGACGCACCATAAGGTTTTTAAAAACTTGTATGGGAGAACATGTACAAAATATATAAAAATGATTGGAGACTCATTCTGTATTTGAATACTTTAAAAAGAATCGTCAGTGCTCACCAAGAGAGATCACCAAATTTATGGGAATACAACATATTAATCCAAGTGGATTTTTAACCTGAAAACATTAGCACCAGAAGGATTGAATAAGGATTTTGAACTAAAATTGTTTATTTAAGGTCAATAGAAACCTTGTATATATTTTTTATTGGATATTGGGTACAGGAGGCACCCTGTAATCAAAAATTTATTATGCTTGATGGTGTTTTTATACACCTGGATGTCTGGTACGCAGCCTCAGTATTATTTTAACACATTGTCACTATAATAAAACCTTATCACACTATTACAGCTTTCTCTTGTATCCCTTATTTTCTCTGAGGAACAAGAGGTACTGCAGTGTGGGTGAAGAAGATAGCGAGTGACCAGGGTATTGTGCAGGCAGACCAGTGTATTTTTAAAGAAGAGGACACATGCATGTACTGATTTAAATGTATGTGTATATGTTTTTTTTTTATTATTATTTATTTATTTTTTCTCATCTAGTGACATTGTAAAAACTGTACATATCCAGTAGATGTCACTAGGTCAAGACTTGACCTGGTGACACCTACTGGATTAATGCACAGTTTTTACAATGTCACTAGATTATATATTATATATAATTTGCTGAGTTACTACCTGTTGTGAAGGTGTTTTTATCTTATTTTCTGTCCCCTCACCTTCTCCCATCTCCCTCTGTTCATCCCCCTTTCCTACAGTTTCACACTTTTTTTCCTCCTATCTTCCTCTGTTCATTTGACCCCATATCATCCCCTCTCGCCTATCACACTCTGTAAGTATGTATGTATGTATATACACACACACATACATGCACATACCTTTCATGTAAATATTTGTTGCAGGAATATATATATATATATATATATATATATATATACAGTGGCGTAAGTTCATCCCAGACGCCCGGAGGCAAGATATAATTTGGTGCCCCTCTGTCACAGCCGCTGACACTGTAATGTAGCAATTCGCATAAGACAGGCTACAGATAGACGAAGGCAGCAGCTGATGGTCTGACATGGAGCTCTACACTAGTGTATGGTGGCTTCTCAGGTGCCGGGAAGGGCAATGAATGTACACTCCGGGTACATAGTTACAGCCCTAAGTGGGGTGAATATGTTGTGGACAATGGAGGAGGTGCCCCCTTCAGAGCTGGAGCCCGGCGGCAGGTGCCTCCATTGTCTCCCATAGTTCTGCCTCTGTATATATATAGTACAGTAGGTATCACTGGAGCAAGATAAGGAAAACCTGGCCCTCCCCGTTTGGAAAAGAATAGGCGGCATTCTTTTGTCTCCAAAAAAACGTGTATTGATCACCGATGGCTTAAATACATAGTCAACGTTTCAAGGTCCTAAGACCTTTTTGTCAGGATTCAAGAGTGCTGTCTATTCCTTTCCACTGATCGGACATGTTTCCTTTGGAGAAATAAAACTGTATATATTGATGCGTGTATATAATATGATGTGTGCGTCTTGCTCCAGTGACACCTACTGTAATATATGCACAGGATTGTTTGAAGGAGGGGGTCCCTAAACAATGTCTTGCCTGGGGCCCCGTGGGGTCTAAATCCGGCTCTGAGTCCAGGGAGGACTGAGACAGACCAGTCAGACAGAGCTCACTGTGCTACTGTAGCAAGCCATTGAGGGCCAGGAGACCTGAGCCTTGACCTGTGGGAAACAGGAAAGGCTATCAAACTCTGGGACTGAGCTATGGTACGTGCAAGGAAGCAGGCCAGACTGTGAGGCTGTGGCAGCCAGCCAATTAAAGGCCAGGCCGGAGCCTGTGTTAACCTGCATGAAGCAGCTGACTTTGGACTTTTATTTACAGACTAGCTGCACTTTAATAGAGAGGGCCCAAGAAGTGATCTAGTGCCCAAAACAAGGGCTAGGTTGTTTATTATTTTTCTGTTTCCTGATTTCACATGCTGGAAGTAAAGCACCATTTATGTTTATTTAAACTGGAATGTTACGTGTGGACTCTAATTCTGCACCTACTCACTGCTCCACTGACCCCAGTCTACCGAGCTAATTAACCCCCAAGTTATCACACTCTCTATGTAGTTTGCGGACTGCACCTGGTGTCAAATATGGGAAGTAGTAAGGAAGCCGATGGTCGAAATGCCGACCACGGGCTTCCCGACTCTCTACTCCCGGCAGGGGTCTAATGATAAGCGTTGAAATTCCAAAGCCTATCATTATCCCCACGCGGGAGCGGACAGCCACGGGGAGTGGGAGGGTTATGTTAGGGACTCCCTGGGGGGACTCAGAGTTAGGCACCCCAAAGGAGGGTTAGGGTTAGGCAAGGATAAGGGGGGGTTAGGTTTAGGCACTTACAGGGGGGGTTAGGGTTAGGCACTTGTGGGGGGGTTAGGGTTTGCACCCATAAGGGAGGGTTAGGGGGTGTAGGGTTAGTAATAGTAAAAATACTCACCTGTTGGGATCTTCTGTTGCTGGTCTTCTGGTGTCG
The DNA here is from genome assembly GCA_031769625.1 of Taudactylus pleione. Lineage (NCBI taxonomy): Eukaryota > Metazoa > Chordata > Amphibia > Anura > Myobatrachidae > Taudactylus > Taudactylus pleione. Next base: position 7,607,098 of record JAUIMM010000614.1, read on the forward strand.
GGATTTGAACATGCGTCCGGCGGTATTTCATACCGATCCCTTAAATACAACTAGTTACAAAGCATTAACAGTGTGTTTGCATTCACTGGTGTTTGTGTGAGCAGTCTATGATCAGTTCTCATGGCATGCACACGTAGATAAATGCAGTTGCTTGGTCTCTGTCACAGTATAATACTAACCCTCATTAGTATGACAAAATCTCAATGAATTGACACATAGTAATTAATACACAGTAGGACAACATGCCAACAAGTGTTTCACAACATTAGCTTCCTCAGGGCAAAATTTGGAAAAACATTAATTCCTCTTTGAAAAAACTTCTAGTAATTACAAAAGTTTGAAGATCGAAAATGTTTGGCCGTTCCTCTTCTGAAGTTTCGAGATAGGGTGTGGCTGTCAACTAAGAACGTTCTGTGGCCGGAGGCTGAGCACACAGATTAAAGTGTCCAGACTCACAAATGGCTTTGTGTGCAAAAAAAAATATAAAAAAATAAAAAAAAGACTTTGAAGAAAGGTAAAAGTTTAAAAAGTAAAACAAAAAACCCTTTTTTTTTGTGCTGTACTCCACTGTGTATACATGCACCTTGACTCCTTGGGCTGTATCCCACTGTGTATTCAAGTACTGTGACTCCTTGGGCCTTAGCCCTCTGTGCATACAAGCACCATGACTCCTTGGGCCTTAGCCCTCTGTGTATACAAGCACCATGACTCCTTGGGCAATAGCCCTCTCTGTATCTGTATACAAGCACTGTGACTCCATGGGCTGTACCCCGCTGTGTATACAAGTATCGTGACATCTTGGGCCATAGCCCTCTGTATATACAAGCACCGTGACTCCTTGGGCCTTAGCCCTCTGTGTAACTGTATACAAGTGCTGTAACACCTTGGGCCTTAGCCCTCTGTGTTTACAAGCACCATGACTCCTTGGGTCTTAGCCCTCTGTGTGTCCATAACACACAAGTACTGTGACTCAGTAGTGAGTGGCAATGTTTCATAGATGTGCTTTAAACTGCAGTGTCTGTGTCACCACTCTGTCGCTTAGTAACCAGCCAGCTCACTGCGGCCTTTGGCCAATAATGGTGAAAATAATATGGTGAGCTGTGAGGTGGTCTAAATTGACTGTAAATGACTGGAAATGAATGTTATTGGGGTTAACAATACTCTAGGAACAAAAAAAGCCCAAATTATGTGATTTTAGCTTTTTTTGTAAAATTTGTTAAAAAAATCCAAATCTAAATCCAAATCCAAAACCAGTCATGGCGTTTTGGCAAATCCAAATCGAAGGCCGGACGATGAATCAGAGCCAAATCCAAATCCAGCAAAAATGGTCTGGCGCACATATCTAGTTTATATGTGTTTTTTCTGCGGCACTACAGGTACCAGCAGGTCCTTCTTCAAGCTTAAACATGATTTTTCAGCCATGGGTAATCAAGCATTGTAGTGCTAAAAGCGCCTGCATACGCAAGCCGTTTTATTTGGCTGGCTGCATTTGTGTGGAAGAGGTGTGTGTGCCTGTGTAGGCTTTTGTTAGTGTGTGTGTGTGTCTGGGGAGGTTATGGTGTGCTAAGAGATGCAGGGGGCAGGAAGTTACACAGGGGGAACGAGTCTGGTTGAACTGCTGTTGTAAGATGATGACCTTGTCAATATTCCCACACAAACAGGCATCTTCCGGACGATGTGACCTACATGAATAATGAATGCCGACTGAAGACGTCGTCTTCCCATGGAGGATATATTTCTTCAGAGGTTCAACATTGTGAGAAACCACCGTATAGCTGAGGTGTATATGTGATAGAAAGAAATGTTCCCAGAGCGACAAGAAATGGGTGGCGTGCCCTTCAATATGTGACAACACCGATTTTTTGCTGCACGCCAGAGGTGAGCATAAATTTTTTTTTGTATGTATCTATGGGGCCTCGTGGGGGGCAAGCCGTTCTTCAACTTGCTCTGGGCTCCAGAGACCCTAGTGATGCCTCTGGCTGTTTTTTTTCTAGGGAAGAGGCACACATCCCCCTGCAGAATAGGCTTGGACTAGATGACAGGAGGACCCCTTGCTTTGGTTTTTTTTCTTATCGTGTCAACAGCACAGGATCATAACATTGAGCAATTGCCTGGGACTTGGCAGACTCAATTAGGCATCTTGTAAGTGCATGTGAGCCAAATATGTCATTTTTAATCCAATCATAATGGCTACCTGTTCTACAGGTGCACCCAACTGCTTCCAAGTCTGCAGGATGATTGCATTAAATAATTCAGTTGGACAGGGTATCCAACCTCTTTAAGAAATGCCTTGAAAAGCATCCTAAATAGTTGCTATTTAAAGGGATTGTAACCGTCTATATGTCGTTTGCTTCATTTTCTCCAGCACAGAAGAGTATATATGTTAGAAATCATTTTATATTATTTCTATTTCACCTGATCTCTTTCATTTTTTGTGTCCTTTCTGGACTTGACCACTTCCCCAATGACATCATGTACCACCGCCATATCCTGCATATCACCATTAGGTCATAACCTTAAACTATTATGTAGTGCGAAGATAATCAAATCTCAATTTTATGTACAGGATAGTTCTGGGAGGCATGAAACAGATTTTGGGTGAAAGAAGGCAGAAGATTGGAAATTAAATAAATGATGAATTTGATAAGCAGTCTTAGTAGTACCAACATATAAATTGCACCATGTTCTGTATTAAGATTATTTGAATATATTCATTACTTAATATTTATATGAGAAAAGAAATACATGGTAGGAATCCCTGTAAAATCTTGACCCGGATTGTGTGCAAAGTATTTGTATTATTGGGACCCTTACCACAGCCCAAAGTTATCATATCGCTCCTGAGGTGCCAGTAATCCATATGAGCTTCCTAGAAATATTTTGTCATTCAGAATACAAGGCCTTTAGTGCTTTGTAAGTGTTATGAAATTAACATAACATTTTTGTTTTTATTTTAGTTTCTTCTTTGTTTTGGTCAGATTTTGTTTCTTTGTAAAGAAATTGCAAAACATCACTGGATCCTCTTAATATTTTCCATACAACTCATTTCACCATTGTTGTAAACGAGACAAGTGGGTAACAAAAAGTACGGAGTAAGACCATATTCCTGATTCTATAGTTGCAGATATACAGTATTTACTGTAAGAATAGTTTATCACCTCATTTACTTTGCTAGACCTCACAGCCTCTTAACCTTCTAAGAGTCTCCATTATGAAAAAAACAAAGACCACATCAAGCAAAATCAATTTTAAAATATATTTATTATGAATTTTTAGCACAAGAAAAACAACACTTCATTTTTACTCTGCATTGTAAAATAAATTAGTGCCCAAGATTAGCCGGAGGCTCTTACAAGGTTGTCCTATAAGAGGATCAAGATGGTGGAAGCCTCATGACTCACAAAGAATCATCCTTCAGCACTCAGGAGAGGAAAAACCCCCTGTGGAGGAAACCTCTGGGGACCCATGGCTTGAAGGACTGCCCGTCCCTCAGGGCACTAGGAGGCTATGCAGAGTTATATTTCCAAACTTATTTCAAATATGAACATTTGACACTAAAATGCAGTATACATTTCACCACATTAATAAATAACATTGGCTGACGTCATTAATGTAGCTCCTGTCCACATCTCCTGAGATGACTAATTTCCTCACAAAGCTGCGCAATTTTCAGAAGAGGATGGTCATCCCCTTTTGAGAACCACCGAGTTTACCCGAATGGCTACTACATTTCAATAGATGTGCTGTGCTGCTAGAACCTCCAATTATAGAAATAAACAAGCTCAAGGTCATATTTGAGGGTAGTCAAGCTCCAAGTCTGCAGGCACATCCAAGTGAAACGCCCTTGTCTTTGATTAGATACTTACCTCAAGAGGATATCTTTCCCTCAGTGGGCTGGGTGCAAGAGATGTATTTGGAGTATGTTAATGACAGCAATGATAATGCTATGTCAGTGTCCTGGGCAGTTAAGAGTGGTAGCAACAGCAAAGAGCTACCATTGTGGCATCACAGCATGACCTCACTCGTGTTCTACATTCCTTAAAGGAGAAGTGCACAAAATAATCTCTACTGATGTGTGATATGTTTATATTCTCCATCACCTCTGCTTCCCATTATATACTGCCATTTATTACACATCTGTCCCTTTGCCATCTCCTTATTCGCCAAAGTTCTCTTTTACTGCATCCACTCATTCAATCAATCAGTTCCTAGCAGCTCTTTCTCATGTCATTAACCTGCTGCTTCTGTCCAATGTTTATTTTTCAAGACTGCTACTTGGGTAGAAAACAAGCAAGGGATTGATTTAATATAAAAAACACAATTAAAATGAAAATACTGTTGGAATGTTCATATACTGAAATGACATTAATAGCTAGGCCAAGGCTAGTTATTTCTGCAACTCTATAGGTGTGAGCAAAGCCGAGCGATGTTTTCCTGCAGGATGACCAGCATTACATCAGCGTGCAATATTCTGATGGAAACGTGCTGCTAATTGAATCTCCCCAATAGTCTCTGTTCCCAGTATAGAATATAATTGGCAATGATGATGATACAGTGGAGGACCCATTATGTCCATTATACAGTAGACTTTCAGGATTGATAAATATTCAGTTTAGCCTAATGTAACTTGATCAGTATGCAATATATCCCTGTTATGCTTGGCCATTATACAGATTAGGCCCACTGTACTGCATATACATACACTCTGGGGGTCATTTAGAGTTGGCTGTGCTTGCAAAGTGACTGTGTAAGGGGGCACACTGCACGCTGATGTATGCTGCGCTATACTCTGCTGATTAAGTGCTGTGTCCAAAGACTCACAAGGGCTGTGCTGGTAAAGTGACTGTGTATAGGGGGCACACTGCTCGCTGATGTATGCTGCGCTATACTCTGCTGATTAAAGGGGCTGTGCCCAAACTCACAAGTGGCTTTGCGTGCAAAAAAAAAAGTTTAAAAATTAAAAAGTTAAAAGTTTAAAAAGTAAAACAAAAAACCCTTTTTTTGTGCTGTAACCTGTAACCCACTGTGTATACATGCACTTGACTCCTTGGGCTGTATCCCACTGTGTATTCAAGTACTGTGACTCCTTGGACCTATATATAATATATAGGAGGCACACTGCTCGCTGATGTATTCTGCGCTATACACTGTTGATTAAAGGTGCTGTGTCCAGACTCACAAGTGGCTTTGTCTTGTGGACGTAATTAGGTATTCTTAGCACGTCACGCTCTGCTGCACTAGTCCTGTGGGACATTACTGCAGGGCACTGGACGCCATTAGGTGTTCTCAGCATGTAATCCTCTGTGGCACTTGTCCTGTGGGATATCACTGCTAGGCTCGGGACGGCATTAGGTGTTCTTAGCACGTCACCCTCTGCTGCACTTGTTCTGTGGGATATCACTACAGGCTACGAGACGCTATTAGGTGTTCTCAGCACGTCACCATCTGCTGCACTTGTCCTGTGGGATATCACTGCAGGGCTCGGGACGCCATTAGGTATTCTCAGCACCTCACCCTCTGCTACACTTGTCCAGTGGGACATCACTGCAGGGCATTGGATGCTATTAGGTGTCCTCAGCACGTCACCCTCAGCTGCCCTTATCATGTGGGTAATAACTACAGGGCACGAGATGCCATTAGGTGTTGTCAGCATGTCACCCTCTGCTGCACTTGTCCTGTGGGATATCAATGCTGGGCACGAGACGCCATTAGGTGTTCTCAGCACGTCACCCTCAGCTGCACTTGTAATGTGGGATATCACTGCAGGGCACTGGACGCCATTAGGTGTCATCAGCACGTCACCCTCAGCTGCACTTGTCCTGTAGGACATCACTGCAGGGCACTAGACGCTGTTATGTGTCCTCAGCATGTCATCCTCAGCTGCCCTTATCCTATGGGTCATCACTGCAGGGCACGGGATGCCATTAGGTGTTCTCAGCACGTCACCCTCTGCTACACTTGTCCTGTGGGATATCACTGCTGGGCAAGAGATGCCATTAGGTGTACTCAGCAGATCACCCTTTGCTTCACTTGCTCTGTGGGACATCACTGCAGGGCTCGGGATGCCATTAGGTACTCTCAGCACATCACCTTCTGCTACACTTGTCCTGTGGGCTATCACTGCAGGAAACTGGACCTTGTTATGTGTTCTTGGTATGTCACCCTCAGCTGCATTTGACCTGAGGGATATCATTGCAGGGTACGGTACACCATTAGGTGTTCTCAGTATGTTACCCTCTTATGCACTTGTCCGGTCGGATATCACTACAGGGTACGAGACGCTATTACTTGTTCTCAGCACGTCACTCTCTGGTGCACTAGTGCTGTGGGATATCACTACAGGGTACGAGATGCCATTAGATGCTCTCAGCAATTCACCCTCTGCTGCACTTGTCCTGTGGGACATCAAAGCAGGGCATTGGATGCCATTAGGTGTCCTCAGCACGTCACCCTCAGCTGCACTTGTCCTGTGGGACATCAAAGCAGGGCATTGGATGCTATTAGGTGTCCTCAGCACGTCACCCTCAGCTGCACTTTTCCTATGGATAATAACTGCAGGGCACAGGACGCCATTAGGTGTTGTCAGCATGTCACCCTCTGCTTCACTTGTCCTGTCGGATATCACTGCTGGGCACGAGACGCTATTAGGTGTTCTCAGCACGTTACCCTTTGCTGCACATGTCCTGTGGGACATCACTGCAGGGCACGGGACGTCATTAGGTTTTCTCAGCATGTCACCCTCTGCTGCACTTGTTCTGTGGGATATCACTGCTGGGCACATGACGCCATTAGGTGTTCTCAGCATGTCACCCTGTGCTGTACTTGTTCTGTCGGATATCACTGCAGGGGACGGAAGACCATTAGGTGTTCTCAGCAACTAACCCTCTGCTGCACTAGTCCTATGGTGCATCACTGCAGGGCACGGGATGCCATTAGGTGTTCTCAGCATGTCGCCCTCTGCTGCACTTGTTCTGTGGGATATCACTGCAGGGCACGAGACGCCATAAGGTGTTCTTAGCACGTCACCCTCAGCTGCACATGTCCTGTGGGACATCACTGCAGGGCACGGGACGCCATTAGGTTTTCTCAGCATGTCACCCTCTGCTGCACTTGTTCTGTGGTATATCTCTGCTGGGCACATGACGCCATTAGGTGTTCTCAGCATGTCACCCTGTGCTGTACTTGTTCTGTGGGATATCACTGCACGGTTCGGGATGCAATTAGGCACTCTGAGCACGTCACCCTCTGCTACACTTGTCCTGTGGTACATCACTGCAGTGCACGGGATGCCATTAGGTTTTCTCAGGACGTCACCATCTGCTACACTTGTCCTGTGGTACATCACTGCAGGGCACGGGATGCCATTATGTGTTCTCAGCACATCACCCTCTGCTGCAGTAGTCCTGTGGGATATCACTGGTGGGCAAGAGACGCCATTAGGTATTCTCAGACCGTCACCCTGTGCTGCACTTGTTCTGTGGGACATCAGTGCCGGGCTCGGGAAGTCATTAGGTATTCTCAGCACGTCACCCACTGCTACACTTTTCCTGTGGGCCATCACTGCAGGAAACTGGACCTTGTTATCTGTTCTTGGTACGTTACCCTCAGCTGCATTTGTCCTGTGGGACATCACTGCAGGGGACGGAACACCATTAGGTGTTCTCAGCAACTAACCCTCTGCTGCACTAGTCCTATGGTGCATCACTTCAGGGCATGGATGCCATTAGGTTTTCTAAGCACGTCTCCCTTGGTTGTACTTGTCCTGTTGGACAATACTGCATGGCACTGGACGCCATTAGGTGTCCTCAGCACGTCTCCCTCGGCTGCACTTGTCCTGTTGGACAATACTGCAGGGCACTGTATGCCATTAGGTGTTCTAAGCACGTCACCCTCTGCTGCACCTGTCTTGTTGGACATCACTGCAGGGCATTGGACGCAATTAGGTGTTCTTAGCATGTCACACTCTGCTGCACTTGCCCTGTGTGATATCCCTGCAGGGCTCAGGATGCCATTAGGTGTTCTTAGCATGTAACTCTCAGCTACACTTGTACTTAGGGAAAATACTGAAGATATGGGACGCCATTAGGCGTTCTCAGCTTGTGGGACATCACTGCTGGAAACGGGCAGGACCGGCCCTAGCACAAATTTTTTGGTAAGCGAGTATATTTTTTGGTGCCCCCCTATGCAGTGTCCCTTTTACAGTGCCCCCGGTAGTGGTCCCCCCTGTGCAGTGCCCCTTGTGCCCCAGTAGTACATTCCCCCCCTATGCGGTGCCCCAAGTAGTGGTACCCTCTATGCAGTGCCCTTTATATAGTGCCCCCAGTAGTGGTCCCCCCTTTGTAGTACCCCTAGTAGTAGTCCACCCCTTGTAGTGCCCCAGTAGTGTTTCCCCCCCTTGTAGTGGCCCCAGTAGTATTCCCCCCCTTGTAGTGCCCCCAGTAGTGTCCCCCCCCTTGTAGTGCCCCCAGTAGTATTCCCCCTTGTAGTGCCCCCAGTAGTGTTTCCCCCCCTTGTAGTGCCCCCAGTATTAATCCCCCCTTGTAGCGCCCCCTGTAGTAATCCCCCTTTGTAGTGCCCCCAGTAGTGTTCCCCTCCTTGTAGTGCCCCCAGTAGTAATCGCCCCCTTGTAGTGCCCCCAGTAGTGTTTTTCCCCACTTGTAGTGTCCCGAGTAGTATTCCCCCCCTGTAGTGCCCCCAGTAGTATTCACCCCCTGTAGTGCCCCCAGTAGTAATCTCCCCTTTTAGTGCCCCCAGTGGTAGCCCCCCCTTGTAGTGCCCCCAGTAGTAGCCCCCCACCCCTGTAGTGCTCTCAGTAGTAGCCCCCCTGCAGTGCTCGCAGTAGTAGCCCCACCTTGTGGTGCCCCTAGTAGTAATCCCCCCTTGTAGTGCCCCCAGTAGTGTGTACCCCACCTTGTAGTGCCCCCAGTAGTATTCCCCCCCAGTAGTGCCCCCAGTAGTTTTCACCCCCTGTAGTGCCCCCAGTAGTAATCTCCCCTTTTAGTGCCCCCAGTAGTAGCCCCCCTTGTAGTGCCCCCAGTAGTAGCCCCCCACCCCTGTAGTGCTCCCAGTAGTAGCCCCTGCCTGAAGTGCTCCCAGTAGTAGCCCCCTTGTGGTGCCACCAGTAGTAATCCCCCTTGTAGTGCCCCCAGTAGTAATCCACCTCCCCCCCCACCCAGTAGAGACGTAATAAAAATAAAAATAAAACATTACCTGAAACCCGCTCCTGCTCCTGGTCCCGCCGCCGATATCAGCTCCTTCGTCCGTCGCTTTGCATTATGGGAGGGACGTCACGTCATGACGTCAATCCCATTACCCACTGCGGGAGCCGGAAGATGTCCGGCTCTGGCAGTGGGAGCAGCAGCCTATGCGAGTCTGTCTGACTCTCATCAGCTGCTAAAGCAAACACACAGCTGCCGGAGCCGGTGGCTGTGTGTTTGTGCTGTGTAGCACTGACCGAACTCCGTCCGGTCAGCGATACACACGCGGTGCAGCTGTGTCACAGAGATACAGTCTGCACCGCGGCCACAGCTGCGTACCATGCATAACGGGAGAACCGGCCTTGGTCACGGGATGCCATTAGGTATTCTAACCAAGTCACCCTCTGCTGTACATGTCCTGTGAGACATTACTGCAGGAAACTTGATGCTATTAGGTGCTCTCAGCATGTCAACTTCTGCTCCACTTGTCATGTGCGACATCACTGCAGGGCACAGGACACCATTGTGTGTTCTGAGCAAGCCACCCATTGTTGCACTAGTCCTGTGTGATGTCACTGCAGGGCACAGGACGCCATTAGGTGTTTTTAGCACGTCACCCTCTGCTGCACTTGTCCTGTAGGACATCACTGCAGGGCACTGGATGCCATTAGGTATTCTCAGCATGTCACCCTCTGCTTCTCTTGTCCTTTGGTACATCACTGCAGGTCACTGGACGCCATTAAGTGTTCACAGCAGGTCACTCTCAGCTGCACTTGTCATTTGTGAAACTACTGCAGGGTACGGAACACCAATGGTTTTTCTCAGCACGTCACCCTCTGCTTCTCTTGACCTGTGGGACATCACTGTAGGGCTCGGGATGCCATTAGATGTTCTCAACACGTCACCCTCTGCTTCACTTGTCCTGTAGGACACCACTGCTGGGCACGGGATACCATTAGGTGTTCTCAGCACGTCACCCTCAGCTGCACATGTCCTTTTGGTCATTACTGGAGGGCATTGGACGCAATTAGGTGTTCTCAGCACGTCAATCTCTGCTGTAATTGTCCTGTGGGACATCACTGCAGGGACCTGGATGCCATTAGGTGTTCTCAGCATGTCAACCATACTGCACTTGTCCTGTGCAACATCACTGCAGGGCACGGGACGACATTGTGTGTTCTAAGTACGTCACCCTTTGCTGCACTTGATCTGTTGGACATCACTGCAGGGCACTGGATGACATTAGGTGTTCTGAGCACGTCACCCTCTGCTGCACTTGTCCTGTAGGACATCACTGCAGGGCACTGGATGCCATTAGGTATTCTCAGCAGGTCACTCTCAGCTGCACTTGTCATTTATGAAATTACTGCAGGGTACGGAACACCAATGGTATTTCTCAGCACGTCACCCTCTGCTTCTCTTGTCCTGTGGGACATCACTGCAGGGCTCGGGATGCCATTAGGTGTTCTCAACACGTCACCCTCTGCATCATTTGTACTGTAGGACACCACTGCTGGGCACGGGATACAATTAGGTGTTCTCAGAACGTCACCCTCAGCTGCACATGTCCTTTTGGACATTACTGGAGGGCATTGGACGCAATTAGGTGTTCTCAGCACGTCAATCTCTGCTGTAATTGTACTGTGGGACATCACTGCAGAGACCTGGATGCCATTAGGTGTTTTCAGAATGTCAGCCATGCTGCACTTGTCCTGTGCAACATCACTGCAGGGCACGGGACGACATTATGTGTTCTAAGTACATCACCCTTTGCTGCACTTGATCTGTTGGACATCACTGCAGGGCACTGGATGCCATTAGGTGTTCTGAGCACGTCACCCTCTGCTGCACTTTTCCTTTAGGACATCACTGCAGGGCACGGGATGCCATTAGGTGTTCTCAGCAGCGCAGCACATCACCCTCTGCTTCACTTGTCCTGTGGGACATCACTACAGGGCACTGATTGCCAATAGGTGTTCTCAGCATGTCACCCTCTGCTGCACTTGTCCTATGGTACATCACTGCAGGTCACTGGACGCCATTAGGTGTTCACAGCCGGTCACTCTCAGCTGCAGATGTACTTTGGGACATTACTGCTGGGAACTGGACGCAATTAGGTGTTCTGAGTAAGTCACCCTCTGCTGCTCTCGTCCTTTGGCACATCACTGCAGGGCACTAGATGCCATTAGGTGTTCTCAGCATGTCTCTCTCTGCTGCACTTTTCCTGTGGGACATCACTGCAGGAAACTGGATGCCACTAGTTGACCTTGGCATGTCACCCTTAACTGCACTTATCCTTTGTGAAATTACTGAAGGGTACGGGTCGCCATTAGATGTTCTCAACTATTTACCCTCTGCTGCATTTGTCCTCTGGGACATCACTGCAGGGCACGGGATGCCATTAGGTGTTTTCAGCACGTCACCCTCTGCTGCACTTCTCCTGTGGGACATCACTGCAGAGCACTGGATGCCATTAGGTGTTCTCAGTACATCATCCTCTGCTTCTCTTGACCTGTGGGACATCACTGCAGGGTACTGGATGCCATTAGGTGTTCTTAGCATGTCACCCTCTGCTGCAGTCTGCTGTGGGACAACACTGCAGGCACTGGATGCCATCAGGTGTTCTCAGCATGTCACCCTCAGCTTCACTTGTCCTGTGGGACAACACTGAAGGGCACTGGATGGCATTAGGTATTCTCACCACGTCACCATCTGCTGTACTTGTCTTGTGGGACATCACTGCAAGGAACTGGATGCCATTAGGTGTTCTCAGCATGTCACCTTCTGCTGCACTTGTCCTCTGCGACATCACTGCAGGGCACAGGACGCCATTATGTGTTCTGAGCACATCACCCTTTGCTGCACTTGACATGTTGGACATCACTGCAGGGCACTGGATGCCATTAGGTGTTCTGAGCACGTCACCCTCTGATGCACTCGTCCTGTGGCACATCACTGCAGGGCACAATATGCCATTAGGTGTTCTCAGCAGGTCACTCTCTGCTGTACTTTTCATGTGCGACATCACTGCAGGAAACTGGATGCCACTAGTTGACCTTGGTACGTCACCCTCAACTGCACTTGTCCTTTATGAAATTACTGCAGGGTACGGGACGCAATTAGATGATCTCAATTATTTACCCTCTACTGCACTTGTCCTCTGGGACATCACTGCAGGGCACGAGATGCCATTAGGTGTTCTCAGCACGTAACCCTCTGCTGCACTTCTCCTGTGGGACATAACTGCAGAGCACTGGATGCCATTAGGTGTTCTCAGCGCGTCACCCTCTGCTGCACTTCTCCTGTGGGACATAACTGCAGGGCACAAGAAGCCATTAGATGTTCTCAACTATTTACCCTCTACTGCACTTGTCCTGTGGGACATCAATGCAGGGAACTGGATGTCATTAGGTGTTCTCAGCATGTCACCCTCTACTGCACATGTCCTTTTGGACATTACTGCAGAGCACTGGACGCAATTAGGTGTTCTCAGCACATGAATCTCTGCTGCAATTGTCCTGTGGGACATCACTGCAGAGAACTGGATGCCATTAGGTGTCCTCAGCATGTCAACCTCAGCTGCACTTGTCCTGTTCGACATCACTGCAGGGCACAGGACACCATTATGTATTCTGAGCACATCACCCTTTGCTGCACTTGACCTGTGGGACATCACTGCAGGGCACAGGAAGCCATTAGGTTTTCTCAGATTGTCACCCTATGCTGTACTTGTCCTGTGGGAAATCACTGCATGGAACTAGATGCCATTAGGTGTTCTCAACATGTCAACCTCTGCTGCACTTGTCTTGTGCAACATCATGCTGGGCACGGGACGCCATTATGTGTTCTATGCAAGTCACCCTTTGCTGGACTTGACCTGTGGGACATCACTGCAGGGCACTGGGTGCCATTAGGTGTTCTGAGCACGTCTCTCTCTGCTACACTTTTCCTGTAGGACATCACCGCAGGGCATGGTATGCCATTAGGTGTTCTCAGCATGTCACCCTCTGCTGATCTTGTCCTGTGGTACATCACTGCAGGTCCCTGGATGCCAATAGGTGTTCACAGCAGGTCAATCTCTGCTGCAATTGTCCTGTGGGAAATCACTGCATGGAACTGGATGCCATTAGGTGTTCTCAACATGTCAACCTCTGCTGCACTTGTCCTGTGCGACATCATGCAGGGCACGGGACGCCATTATGTGTTCTATGCAAGTCACCCTCTGCTGATCTTGTCCTGTGGTACATCACTGCACGTCACTGGATGCCAATAGGTGTTCACAGCAGGTCAATCTCTGCTGCAATTGTCCTGCGGGACATCACTGCAGGGCACTGGATGCCATTAGGTGTTCTCAGCATGCCACCCTCAGCTGCAACTGTCCTGTGGGACATCACTGAAGGGCACTGGATGGCATTAGGTATTCTCACAATGTCACCATCTGCTGTACTTGTCCTGTGGGACATCACTGCAAGGAACTGGATGCCATTAGGTGTTCTCAGCATGTCATCTTCTGCTGCACTTGTCCTGTGTGACATCATTGCAGGGCACAGGACGCCATTATGAGTTCTGAGCACATCACCCTTTGCTGCATTTGACCTGTGGGACATCACTGCAGGGCACGGGATGCCATTAGGTGTTCTCAGAACGTCATCCTCAGCTGCACATGTCCTTTTGGACATTACTGGAGGGCATTGGATGCATTTAGCTGCTCCAAGCACGTCAACCTCTGCTGCAATTGTCCTGTGGGACATCACTGCAGGGCACTGGATGCCATTAGGTTTTCTCAGAAGGTCACCATCTGCTGTACTTGTCCTGTGGGACATCACTTCAGGGAACTAGATGCCATTAGGTGTTCTCAACATGTCAACCTCTGCTGCACTTGTCCTGTCCGACATCTTGCAGGGCACGGGACGCCATTATATGTTCTATGCACGTCACCCTTTGCTGCACTTGACCAGTGGGACATCACTGCAGGGCACTGGGTGCCATTAGGTGTTCTGAGCACATCACCCTCTGTAGCACTATTCCTGTAGGACATCACTGCAGGGCATGGGATGCCATTAGGTGTTCTCAGCATGTCACCCTCTGCTGAACTTGTCCTGTGGTACATCACTGCAGGTCACTTGATGCCAATAGGTGTTCACAGCAGGTCCCCCTCTGCTGCACTTTTCCTGTAGGACATCACTGCAGGGCACGGGATGCTATTAGGTGTTCTCAGCACGTCACCATAAGCTGCACATGTCCTTTTGGACATCACTGGAGGGCATTGGACGCAATTAGTTGTTCTTAGCACATCAATGTCTGCTGCAATTGTCCTGTGGGACATCACTGCAGGGCACTGGATGCCATTATGTATTCTCAGCACGTCACTCTCTGCTGTGCTTGTCCTGTGGGACAGTGATGTCCAACAGGACATTGATGCAGGGAACTGGATGCAATTAGGTGTCAACCTCTATTGCACTTGTGCTGTGCAACATCACTGCAGGGCACTGGATGCCATTAGGTGTTCTGAGCACGTCACCCTCTGCTACACTTTTCCTGTAGGACATCACAACAGGGCACTGGATGCCATTAGGTGATCTCAGCACTGCATGTCACCCTCTGCTTCAATTGTCCAGTGGGACATCACTGCAGGGCCCTGGATGCCATTAGGTTTTCTCAGCAAGTCACCAGCTGCTGCACTTGTCCACTGGGACTTCACTGCAGGGCACTGGACACCATTAGGTGCCTTATCACATCTCCCTCAGCTGCACTTGTCCTGTGGGACATAACTGCAGGGCACTGGATGCCATTAGGTGTTCTCAGCACGTCACCCTCTGCTGCACTTGTCCAGTGGGACATCACTGCAGGGAACTGGATGCCATTATGTGTTCTAAGCACATCACCCTTTGCTGCACTTGACCTGTGGGATATCACTGCAGGAAACTGGATACCACTAGGTGACCTTTGCACGTCACCCTCAGCTGCACTTGTACTTTGTGAAATTACTGCAGGTTACGGGACACCATTAGATTTTCTCAGCTTGTTACCCTCCGCTGCACTTGTCCTGTGGGACATCAATGGAGGGAACTGGATGCCATTAGGTGTTCTCAGCACGTCACCCTCTGCTGCACTTTTCCTGAAGGACATCACTGTAGGGCACAGGATGCCATTAGGTGTTCTAAGAACATCATCCTCAGCTGCACATGTCCTTTTGGACATTACTGGAGGGCATTGGATGCATTTAGCTGTTCTCAGCACGTCAACCTCTGCTGTAATTGTCCTGTGGGACATCACTGCAGGGCACTGGATGCCATTAGGATTTCTCAGAAGGTCACCATCTGCTGTACTTCTCCTGTGGGATATCACTTCAGGGAACTGGATGCCATTAGGTGTTCTCAACATGTCAACCTCTGCTGCACTTGTCCTGTCCGACATCATGCAGGGTACGGGAAGCCATTATATGTTCTATGCACGTCACCCTTTGCTGCACTTGACCTGTGGGACATCACTGCAGGGCACTGGGTGCCATTAGGTGTTCTGAGCACGTCACCCTCTGTTGCACTTTTCCTGTAGGACATCACTGCAGGGCATGGGATGCCATTAGGTGTTCTCAGCATGTCACCCTCTGCTGAACTTGTCCTGTGGTACATCACTGCAGGTCACTGGATGCCAATAGGTGGTCACAGCAGGTCCCCCTCTGCTGCATTTTTCCTGTAGGACATTACTGCAGGGCATGGGATGCTAATAGGTGTTCTCAGCACGTCACCATAAGCTGCACATGTCCTTTTGGACATCACTGGAGGGCATTGGACGCAATTAGTTGTTCTTAGCACATCAATGTCTGCTGCAATTTTCCTGTGGGACTTCACTGCAGGGCATTGGACGCAATTAGTTGTTCTTAGCACATCAATGTCTGCTGCAATTGTCCTGTGGGACATCACTGCAGGGCACTGGATGCCATTAGGTATTCTCAGCACGTCACTCTCTGCTGTGCTTGTCCTATGGGACAGTGATGTCCCACAGGACAGTGATGCAGGGAACTGGATGCAATTAGGTGTCAACCTCTGCTGCACTTGTGCTGTGCAACATCACTGCAGGGCACTGGATGCCATTAGGTGTTCTGAGCACGTCACCCTCTGCAACAATTTTCCTGTAGGACATCACTATAGGGCACGGGATGCCATTAGGTGATCTCAGCACTGCATGTCACCCTCTGCTTCAATTGTCCAGTGGGACATCACTGCAGGGCTCTGGATGCCATTAGGTTTTCTCAGCAAGTCACCCGCTGCTGCACTTGTCCTCTGGGACTTCACTGCAGGGCACTGGACACCATTAGGTGCCTTATCACATCTCCCTCGGCTGCACTTGTCCTGTGGGACATAACTGCAGGGCACTGGATGCCATTAGGTGTTCTCAGCACGTCACCCTCTGCTGCACTTGAACAGTTGGTCATCACTACAGGGAACTGGATGCCATTATGTGTTCTAAGCACGTCACCCTTTGCTGCACTTGACCTGTGTGATATCACTGTAGTAAACTGGATACCACTAGGTGACCTTTGCACATCACCCTCAGCTGCACTTGTACTTTGTGAAATTACTGCTAGGTACAGGACGCCATTAGATGTTCTCAGCTTGTTACCCTCCGCTGCACTTTTCCTGAAGGACATCACTGCAGGGCACGGGATGCCGTTAGGTGTTCTCAGAACGTCATCCTCAGCTGCGCATGTCCTTTTGGACATTACTGGAGGGCATTGGATGCATTAGCTGTTCTCAGCACGTCAACCTCTGCTGCAATTGTCCTGTGGGACATCACTGCAGGGCACTGGATGCCAATAGGTGTTCTCAATATGTCAACCTCTGCGGCACTTGTCCTGTCCGACATCATGCAGGGCACGGGACGCCATTATATGTTCTATGCACATCACCCTTTGCTGCACTTGACCTGTGGGACATCACTGCAGGGCACTGGGTTCCATTAGGTGTTCTAAGCACGTCACCCTCTGCTGCACTTTTCCTGTAGGACATCACTGCAGGGCATGGGATGCCATTAGGTGTTCTCAGCATGTCACCCTCTGCAGAACTTGTCCTGTGGTACATCACTGCAGGTCACTGGATGCCAATAGGTGGTTACAGCAGGTCCCCCTCTGCTGCACTTTTCCTGTAGGACATCACTGCAGGGCACGAGATGCTATTAGGTGTTCTCAGCATGTCACCATAAGCTGCACATGTCCTTTTGGACATCACTGGAGGGCATTGGACGCAATTAGTTGTTCTTAGCACATCAATGTCTGCTGCAATTGTCCTGTGGGACATCACTGCAGGGCACTGGATGCCATTAGGTATTCTCAGCATGTCACTCTCTGCTGTGCTTGTCCTGTGGGACAGTGATGTCCCACAGGACAGTGATGCAGGGAACTGGATGCAATTAGGTGTCAACTTCTGCTGCACTTGTGCTGTACAACATCACTGCAGGGCACTGGATGCCATTCGGTGTTCTGAGCATGTCACCCTCTGCTACACTTTTCCTGTAGGACATCACTACAGGGCACGGGATGCCATTAGGTGATCTCAGCACTGCATGTCACCCTCTGCTTCAATTGTCCAGTGGGACATCACTGCAGGGCACTGGATGCCATTAGGTTTTCTCAGCAAGTCACCCGCTGCTGCACTTGTCCTCCGGGACTTCACTGCAGGGCACTGGACACCATTAGGTGCCTTATCACATCTCCCTTGGCTGCACTTGTCCTGTGGGACATAACTGCAGGGCACTGGATGCCATTAGGTGTTCTCAGCACGTCACCCTCTGCTGCACTTGTCCAGTGGGACATCACTGCAGGGAACTGGATGCCATTATGTGTTCTATGCACGTCACCCTTTGCTGCACTTGACCTGTGGGATATCACTGCAGGAAACTGGATACCACTAGGAGACCTTTGCACGTCACCCTCAGCTGCACTTGTACTTTGTGAAATTACTGCAGGGTATGGGACACCATTAGATGTTCTCAGCTTGTTACCCTCCGCTGCACTTGTCCTGTGGGACATCAATGCAGGGAACTGGATGCCATTAGGTGTTCTCAGCACGTCACCCTCAGCTGCTCTTGTCCTGTGGGACAACCCTGCTGGGCACTGGATGCAATTAGGTGTTCTGGGCTTATCACCCTTTGCTGCACTTGTCCTGTGGGATATCACTGCTGGGCACTGCATGCCATTAGGTGTTCTCAGCATGTCACCCTCTGCTGCACTTTTCCTGTAGGACATCACTGCATGCACGGGATGCCATTAGGTGTTCTCAGCACGTCACCCTCTGCTGCACATGTCCTTTTGGACATTACTGGAGGGCATTGGATGCAATTAGGTGTTCTCAGCACGTTAACCTCTGCTGCATTTGTCCTTTGGGACATCACTGCAGGGCACGGGATGCCATTAGGTGTTCTCAGCACGTCACGCTCAGCTGCACTTGGTCTGTGGGATATCACTGCATGGCACTGGACGCCATTAGGTGTTCTCAGCATGTCTGCCTCTGCTGCACTTGTCCTGTGGGACATCACTGCAGGGCATGGGATGCCATTAGATGTTCTCAGCAAGTCACCCTCTGCTGCAATTGTCCTGTGGGACATCACCTCAGGGAACTGGATGCCATTATGTGTTCTCAGCACTTCATCCTCTGCTGCACTTGTCCTGTTTGATATTACTACAGGGCACGAGAAGCTATTAGGTGTGCTAAGCAAGTCACCCTCAGCTGCACTAGTACTGTGGGATATCACTGCAGAGCATGGGACGCCATTAGGTGTCCTCAACACGTCACCCTCTGCTGCACTTGTCCTGTTGTACGTCAATGCAGGGCACTGGACGCTATTAGGTGTACTCAGCATGTCTCCCTCAGCTGCCCTTATCTTGTTGGTCATAACTGCAGGGCACGGGACGACACAAGGTGTTCTCAGCAAGTCACCCTCTGCTGCACTTCTCCTGTGGGACATCATTGCAGGGCATGGAATGTCATTAGATGTTCTCAGCAAGTCACCCTCTGCTGCACTTGTCCTGTGGGATATCACTGCTGGGAACAAGACGCCATTAGATGTTCTCAGCATGTCACCCTCTGCTGCACTTGTCCTGTGGGACATCACTGCAGGGCACAGTACACTATTAGGTGTCCGCAGCATATCACCCTCAGCTGCCTTAATCCTGTGGGTCATCACTGCAGGGCACGGGACGCCATTAGGTGTTCTTTGCATGTCACCCTCTGCTGCCCTTGTCCTTTGGGATATCACTGCATGCACGGGATGCCATTAGGTGTTCTCAGCACGTCACCCTCAGCTGCACATGTCCTTTTGGACATTACTGGAGGGCATTGGATGCAATTAGGTGTTCTCAGCACGTTAACCTCTGCTGCATTTGTCCTTTGGGACATCACTGCAGGGCACGGGATGCCATTAGGTGTTCTCAGCACGTCACGCTCAGCTGCACTTGGTCTGTGGGATATCACTGCATGGCACTGGACGCCATTAGGTGTCCTCAGCATGGCACCCTCAGCTGCACTTGTCCTGTGGGACATCACTGCTGGGCACGGGACGCCATTAGGTGTTCTCAGCATGTCTGCCTCTGCTGCACTTGTCCTGTGGGACATCACTGCAGGGCATGGGATGCCATTAGATGTTCTCAGCAAGTCACCCTCTGCTGCAATTGTCCTGTGGGACATCACCTCAGGGAACTGGATGCCATTATGTTTTCTCAGCACTTCACCCTACTTGTCCTGTTTGATAATACTACAGGGCACGAGACACTATTAGGTGTGCTAAGCAAGTCACCCTCAGCTGCACTAGTACTGTGGGATATCACAGCAGAGCATGGGACGCCATTAGGTGTCCTCAACACGTCACCCTCTGCTGCACTTGTCCTGTTGTACATCAATGCAGGGCACTGGACGCTATTAGGTGTACTCAGCATGTCACCCTCAGCTGCCCTTATCTTGTGGGTCATAACTGCAGGGCACGGGATGACACAAGATGTTCTCAGCAAGTCACCCTCTGCTGCACTTCTCCTGTGGGACATCATTGCAGGGCACGGGATGTCATTAGATGTTCTCAGCAAGTCACCCTCTGCTGCACTTGTCCTGTGGGATATCACTGCTGGGAACAAGACGCCATTAGATGTTCTCAGCATGTCACCCTCTGCTGCACTTGTCCTGTGGGACATCACTGCAGGGCACAGGACACTATTAGGTGTCCGCAGCATATCACCCTCAGCTGCCTTAATCCTGTGGGACATAGCTGCCTTAATCCTGTGGGTCATCACTGCAGGGCATGGGACGCCATTAGGTGTTCTTTGCATGTCACCCTCTGCTGCCCTTGTCCTTTGGGATATCACTGCTGGGCACGAGATGCCATTAGGTGTTCTCAGCAATTCACCCTCAGCGGCACTTGTCTTGTGGGATATCACTGCAGGGCACGGGCCATTAGGTGTCCGCAGCACGTCAGCCTCAGCTGCACTTCTCCTGTGGGACATCACTGCAGTGCACTGGATGCTATTTGCTGTCCTCAGCATGTCACCCTCAGCTGCCCTTATCCTGTGGGTCATCTCTGCAGGGCACGGGACGCCATTAGGTGTTCTTTGCATGTCACCCTCTGCTGCCCTTGTCCTGTGTGACATCACTGCAGGGCAAGGGATGCCATTAGATTTTCTCAGCAAGTCATCCTCTGCTGCACTTGTCCTGTGGGATATCACTGCAGGGTACGAGACGCCATTAGGTGTCATCAGAATGTCACCCTCAGCTGCCCTTATCCTGTGGGTCATCACTTCTGGGCAGGGGATGCCATTAGGTGTTCTCTTGCACGTCACCCACTGCTGCACTTGACCTGTCGGACATTACTGCAGGGCACTGGATGCCATTAGGTGTTCTCACCACGTCACCCTCTGCTGCACTTTTCCTGTAGGACATCACTGCAGGGTACGGGATGCCATTAGGAGTTCTCAGCACGTCACCCTCTGCTTCACTTGTCCTGTGGGACAACACAGCAGGCACTGGATGCCATTAGGTGTTCTCAGCATGTCACCCTCTGCTGCACTTGTCCTGTGGGATATCACTGCTGTGAACAAGACGCCATTAGGTGTCCTCAGCACGTCACCCTCAGCTGAACTTTTCCTGTGGGACATCACTGCAGGGCACTGGACACTATTAGGTGTCCTCAGCATGTCACCCTCAGCTGTCCTTATCCTGTGGGTCATCACTGCAGGGCATGGGATGCCATTAGGTGTTCTCAACGCATCACCCCCTGCTGCACTTGTCCTGTGGGACATCAATGCTGGGAACTGGAAGCCATTAGGTGTTCTCAGCACATCACCCTCAGCAAACTTGTCCTGTGGGACAACCCTGCAGGGCACGGGACGCCATTAGGTGTTCTGAGCTCGTCACCCTTTGCTTCACTTGTCCTGTGGGACAACACTGCAGGCACTGGATGCCATTAGGTGTTCTCAGAACATCACCCTATGCTTCACTTGTCCTGTGGGACATCACTGGTGGGCACGGGATGCCATTAGGTGTTCTCAGCGCGTCACCCTCAGCTGCCCATATCCTTTTGGACATTACTCGAGGGCATTGGACGCAAGTAGGTGTACTCAGCACGTCAACCTCTGCTGCATTTGTCCTATGGGACTTCACTGCAGGGCACTGGATGCCATTAGGTGTTCTCAGCACGTCACCCTCTGCTGCACTTTTCCTGTAGGATATCACTGCAGGGCACTGTATGCCATTAGTTGATCTCAGCAAGTCACCCGCTGCTGCACTTGCCCTCTGAGACTTCACTGCAGGGCACTGGACGCCATTAGGTGCCTTATCACATCTCCCTCAACTGCACTTTTCCTGTGGGACATAACTGCAGGGCACTGGACGCCATTAGGTGTTCTCAGCACGTCACCCTCTGCTTCACTTGTCCTGTGTGACATAACTGCAGAGCACTGGATGCCATTAGGTCACCCTCTGCTTCACTGTCCTGTGGGACATCACTGCAAGGCACTGGATGCCATTAGGTCTTCTGAGCATGTCACCCTGTGCTGCACTTGTCGTGGGCGACATCACTGCAGGGCACGGGACGCCATTATGTGTTCTAAGCACGTTACCCTTTGCTGCACTTAACCTGTGGGACATCACTGCAGGGCACTGGATGCCATTAGGTGTTCTCAACACGTCACCCTCAACTGCACTTTTCCTGTAGGACTTCACTGCAGGGCACGGGATGCCATTAGGTGTTCTCAGCAAATAACCCTCTGCTTTACTTGTCCTGTGGGACATCACTGCCGGGTACTGGATGCCATTAGGTGTTCTTAGCATGTCACCATTTGCTGCACTTGTCCTGTGGGACATCACTGCAGGCACTGGATGCCATTAGGTGTTCTCAGCACGTCACCCTATGCTTCACTTGTCCTGTGGGACATCACTGCTGGGCACGGGATGCCATTAGGTGTTCTCAGCACGTCACCCTCAGCTGCACATGTACTTTTGGACATTACTGGAGTGCATTGGACGCAATTAGGTGTTCTCAGCACGTTAACCTCTGCTGCATTTGTCCTGTGGGACATCACTACAGGGCACTGGATGCCATTAGGTATTCTCAGCATGTCACCCTCCGCTGTACTTGTCCTGTGGGACATCAATGCAGAGAACCAGATGCTGTTAGGTGTTCTCAGCATGTCACCCTCAGCTACACTTGTCCTGTGGGACATCACTGCAGGGCACTGGATGCCATTAGGTGTTCTCAGCATGTCACCCTCTCCTGCACTTCTTCTATGGTACATCACTGCGGGTCACTGGACGCCATTAGGTGTTAATAGCAGGTCACTCTCAGCTGCACATGTACTTTGGGACATTACTGCATGGAATTGGACGCAATTAGGTGTTCCTGTGGGACATCACTGCAGGGTACAGGATACCATTAGGTGTTCTTAGCATGTTACCCGTTTCTGCACTTGTCCTGTGGGACATCACTGCAGGGCACTGGATGCCATTAGGTGTTCTCAGCATGTCACCCTCTCCTGCACTTCTTCTATGGTACATCACTACGGGTCACTGGACACCATTAGGTGTTCTCAGCGCGTCACCCTCTGTTGCACTTGTCCTGTGGGACATCACCATCTGCTTTACTTGTACTGTGGGACATCACTGCAGGGCACTGGATGCCATTAGGTGTTCTTAGCACGTCACCCTCTGCTGCACTTGTCTTGTGGGACTTCAGTGCAGGTCACTGGATGTCATTAGGTGTTCTTAGCACGTCACCCTTGACTGCACATGTCCTGTGGGACATCACTGCAGGACACTGGATGCAATTAAGTGTTCTTAGCACGTCACACTCTGCTGCACTTGACCTGTGGGACATCCCTGCAGGGCACTGGATGCGATCAGCTGTTCTCATCATGTCCCCCTCTGCTTCACTTGTGCTGTGGGACATCACTGCTTGTAACGGGATGCCATTAGGTGTTCTAACCAAGTCACCCTGTGCTGTACATGTCCTGTGAGACATCGCTGCATGGAACTCAGGGCATGTCAGCATTGCTGATCCCGCGGCGCAGTGTTAACCTAGCCCTGGCCTCCTCATCGTCCGCCCGCAGTCTTACTGCTGGCTGCGGCGGGGAGTTGAAGACTTCGTTGGCCCTAATGGCGGCGTTAGCGGGAGCCATGTTTGGGGGCCCGGCTCTGATGGTGGTTTTAGTGGCCACCATGTTAGTGCTAGGTGGAGGGCGGGGCCTAGTGCTCCTACAGTTGTAACCCCTGCAGTGCTGCCGGTGGCTACATCTCCCCTTTGCTGTGCCCCCTGCGACTGCTACTATCTCTTGGCCTCTAGCCCCTGTGGCTGGTATGGCATTTCCTCAACCATGCCTGTAAATGGCCAAGCTGTGTCCCCAGCATTTGACCCAGCTGCTATAATGGAGCTATTTGCCAACATGGCCACTACCTTAGCCCCCATGTTTGCTGCCCTCCTTCCTCCTAATGCGCAAGCAGCGCCATTTAACCAGGTGGCTTCCCCGACTGCTAGCTCCTCGACACAGGCTGTGCTGATGAAGTCAATTGACACTGCGACTGTCAGCGTGACTGACGGGGTCTTGGCAGAGTTTCCGGCTGGCACGCCTCTTCCTATTGGGGTTTCACAACCTCTGGAGGGCCTTGCTCCATCTTTTGCAGGTTGCAATGATCCCTCTTGGGATGCTGGCGATGAGGTGACTTCTGGTGCTTGTTGATCCGGTAGCCACGCTGATCCCCCAGCTGAGGCGGTTGGTGAATGTTCGTCCAGTTCTTAGTCTACGTTTAGCGATGTCAGTTATTCTACCTCCAGCGACACTAGCCCCTCCCAGAAAACTCACAAGCGTGCAGCTAAGTTTGCTAGGATTGAGGCCGACAGGTGCTAGCATAGGCCTCAGCGTAATTGCCACACCCCCCGTGATGACAAAGTGCCCGCTGACAGTGCTGACGCAGGGGTGGTTCGTTGCGCTAACACCGCGGTTCTGAAGGTCCTCCGCCCTATCGTTAAAGACAAAATACGGAAGGGACATTATGTGGATATATTCTCCATTACTGATAACATGCGCAAGGAATTGCGAGCTGCTAAGCGCAAGGCAGTATTGGTTTGGAAACTTTCCAGACATTCTAATTGGGAGGTGGGGATATTTGTCTTCTCGGCCTGCATTTAGAAACTCGCCCCGCAGAACACCCCAATATCATTCGGTACTTTCCCCTTATTCATAGTATGCAGAGGTCCGCTGAGGGGTTGCATGGCCTTTTTACGACGATGAATTTCGTCATAAGCAGGACAGGCTCCCCATTATTGATTTTGGGTTCAAGGATGTTGAGGTCTGGCTCAACGCCACTCAGGGACCCAAATTTTCCCCGGCTGTGGTTAGCCAGCAAAGAGAATTAGGCACTAGCCGGCCGGGCCCGTCCAACAGCAGTAATGGTAAGTGCTTTGCCTTTAACTCAACTCAGTGTTCGTTTGGCCAACGGTGTCGTTTTCGCCGTATAGCAAATGCGGCGATGGCCACCCAGCTTCTGGCTGCTCGAAACCTGTTGCTTCCCCGGCCCCTAGAAAGCCTGCCGGCCCCGGGCCTGCTAGTTAAAGCTTTTTCCCCTGTTAACCTGGATGCCATGGCCAAATGGCTTGCATGGTACCTTGACACAGTTGCGGTGCGGTTTTAAGTTTGGGTTTTGTTTGCCGATAGCTTCAGTCGTGCCTGCGGGTTCTCCATGGAACCTTCGATCTGCAATAAGCTGCCCCACATAGTTAAGGACAAAGTCCTTAAGGAGGTGCATCTCGGTCGCATCATTGGTCCTTTTCTCGAGCCACCAACAGCAGACTTGGTATTGTCCCCCGTTGGCATGGTCCCTAAGAAGACGCTGGGTTCTATTAGGCTCATTCAGCATCTGTCTTGCCAATCTGGCCATTCAGTTAATGATGCCATTCCGCAGGAGCTTTGCTCGGTGTCTTATCAGTCTTTTGATAAGGCGCTGGAGCTAGTCATGGCTCACGGAGCCGGCGCATTGATGGGTAAAGTAGATGTTGAATCAGCTTTTAACTTGTTGCCCCTGCACCTGGACTCGTTCAGGTACATGGGTTTTTGATTGGACGACGGATACTACATAGACAAGTGCTTGCCTATGGGGTGTTCCATGTCCTGTGCTTATTTCAAAAAGTTTAGCACCTTTCTGCTTTGGTGCATCGAGTCTGGTACCAGGGGGCACGGCATAGCCCATTACCTAGATGACTTTCTGTGCGTCGGCCCTGCTGATTCCCCACGTTGCGGGGTTTTGTTAGAGTCCATTCAGGCCCTTTTTTCCATTTTTAGGGTTCCGATTGCCAGCGAGAAAACCTTGGGCCCCCGTTTCCCGGCTGTCCTATTTGGGACAGCCTCGGATGGCTGCTGCAGATTTCCAGCTGAAAAAATTCTCAGATTAAAACATGCCATTCAGGATTGCCTGGCTGCGGGTAAGGTGACACTGCGGCAAGCGCAATCTCTCCTGGGTTTGCTCAATTTCTCATGCCGGGTGATCCCCATGGGTAGGGTATTTTCCAGGAAGCTACAGCGAGCCAACGCGGGTGTTCGCAGGGCACACCATTTTATTCAGCTCTCTGCTGAAATAAAAGGGATCTAGCTATTTGGCTCTCTTTTTTAGCCGACTTTAATCGTGTTCTCTTGTGGCTGCCCCCTCCGGTCCCCAGCTATCAGTTACAGTTGTTCACTGACGTGGCCAGCTCGTCGGGCTTTGGGTGTTACCAAGGGTCATGGTGCACTGCCCCTTGGCCGGCAGAGTGGTTTTCCAGGGGATTAACTAAAGACCTGCTACTCCTGGAATTGTTTCCCATTATGGTAGCGCTGGAACTGTGGGCTCCTGAGTTGCGCGATAGGAGTATTGTTTTTAGATGTGACAACCTAGGCGTTGTACATGCTGTTAATGGACAGCGCACCTCTTCTTTGCCGGCGCTTGCTCGCGCAGTTAGTGCTGCGTTGCTTACAATTTAACATCTTGTTCAAGGCGATTCACATTCAGGGCTCGGACAATAACATCACTGATGCGCTCTCCCATTTCCAGTGGGACAGGTTTAGGTTGCTTGCTCCTGAGGCTTGTTTAGTTGGTGAGCCTTTCCCCCCTATGTTTGGCAGGTCATCGAGCCGGCATGGAGGGCCTAGCCGAGCAATCGATTGCTCCGGCTATGTTTCGGGCCTATCAGAAGGCTTGGTCCGAATGGGAAAGCTATCTCTATCACCGCGGATGCAGAGATGAGAGCACGCATTGCTCAATGCTTTCTTTTGTTTGGGGTCTTTATGCCTCTGGTCAGTCCCGTGCTGGTTTAGCATTTTCAATGGCATTTCATGGCGCCTTCCAAATTTTGGAACTAGTTGCACCTTCTAAATTAGCGGTTTCGCCCATGTCCCGTTCGGATGTCAGTATTGGGGAGGGGGCTGTGTTGTGCAAACTACAGTGTTCTAAAACTGATCCAATGGGTCGCTGCCGTTGGGTCTCCCTAATGGCTTACAAAGATGACCGCGTTTGCCCAGTACATCTGGCAAAACTTTACCTGGCATTGCGGCTTGTAGTTAGAGGCGCATGGCTGCTTCATGCTGACGGTTCGCCTCTTACCAAATATCAGTTCCAATTCATTTTTAGATGCTGTTTGCTTCACATTGGCCTCTCCCCAGGGGATTTCGGTACCCATTCTTTTAGGATTGGCACAGCTACTTCTGCCGCCATGGCTGGCTTGTCGGTTCCGCCGATCAAGGCTCTGGGGCATTGGAAATCAGCTTGTTATAAGCGTTATGTTAGGCCGGTGGCCACTGGCTGAAACTACTGTTCAGTTTTCGTGATGTTTTGTCTGCCTATGTGTCACGTGTTTGTTAATTTGCCTATGTGTCACGTGTATGTTAATTTGTTTCTCTTTGTTCTATTTGTTTGTCGTTTGTCTTGTTATGATTTTTTTTTATTATTGTTTTATTTATAAGTACAGTGTATAAAATAATACATTACTGTCCAAATGTACTATTCAAAGAGTATATTTATCACTGTCATCAGTTCCTGCCCCATTGGAGCTTGCACTCTACGCTCCCTAACTCAGAAAGTATAGACACTAGGGTATTGATTCCCAACTCCAGTACACAGGAACCTCATCAGCGCATGTTTTACAGATATTTTCAGTATCACAAGTGAAACAATTTGCTCCACTAGTGTGAGTAATTAATGTAATGTAGTAAGAGGTGTTATGTTTTATTTGTGCCAGATGTAAAGTATAACAATCTAAAGTATCCATTCTGTCCATCCTACTCGGGTAATACTTGCCACTTGTCGTTTGTAACGATTGGGGGTCTTGAGGGATTTTATTTTACCTGACTAGACGGACTAATTCGGCCAAACATACAGTCCCTCAGCAGGTTTTTGGTTTACCTCTCGCCGAGTTGTTTTCGTTTTTTCCTCTCTCCATCCAACCCCCCTACCCTCCATGGTTTTTCCTTATTGTTCTCTACTGTTGTCCAAGCTAATTTAGATTAAAAACTTAAAATTAAAATTTGTTTGTTCAATGTTTCATTAGGCAGCTAAAATTAAACTGGATATACAATATATCTTAATTAACTTTAATTTTATAGTTTAAAGTTTGTTATTTTGACTGTCTATTCAAACTAAACATTAACTACTGCTTAGCTTAGAATTTAGTTATCAGTTTCCCATGGCTGCTAAAAAAATGTTGTGTTACGCTCCTGTCTGTTACTTTTCTGTTAATTACTCTATCTTAAATTACTAATTTTTCTTTTACATTCCTTCCCCGGCAGTTATAGGTTTGACATTTGATGTTAGGGATGTCTGGATCGTGGGTCATTCATTTGTAATTTGGGCAGCTAAGTCCACCCATGCCAAGGACCAGCTGGTATGGCCTGTGTCTGTGAGGATTCATTGGCTAGGTTTTAGGGGTTTGCATTGGGAGTTCCTCAAGCCCAGATTGGTAGCCGCAGTACGGCAATTTGGTGTACCCAAAGTGCTAGTGATACATCTCGGTGGGAACGATACTGCTTCCTGGATTGCCCTTGATTTATGGCTTAACATTGTGTCAGACCTCCTCCTCATTATGGGTGCTTGGCCTTTCTGTACTGTTGTGTGGTCCTGCATTACCCCTAGGCAGCAGTGGCGTGGCGCTCGTTGTCCTAAGGCTTTTTGCGAGGCTCGTAAGAAGATCAATGCTGCAGTGGCTAAATTTATGCTCTCTCATAGAGGTTTTGTCATTATACATCCTTTAATACGGTACCGTGATAAGCATCTCTATAGGCCTGATGGGGTGCATTTGACTGAGGCTGGTTTGGTCTTGTTTGTGGGAAGTTTGTTCGCTAGCATAGGTCAGGTGGTTTAGTGTGTATGGTAGCTGGCTGCGATTCTCTGAGGTAGAATCTTGCATTGGCGGGAAGTACGGCTTATCATCAGCCCAGGTGTAGTGTGTGTGCAGTGGGTGTGCTCACCTTCTATTAAGTGTGGAGAAGTACTGTGCCACCTCTACGAGGGCAGTACAGCCATCTAAGGATGGTATTGTGTTTGGTAGAAGGTCTATGCTTAATACCCAAGTGCAGGGTTTGACATCCACAGGGCGGACTCCGCCCACAATGCTGTGTTTTGCTGTTGAGTTTGCATTGTTGGGTGCTCTGTGTAAGTGCCGTCCTTCCAGCCACCATACAATATTTAAAATATTTAAAATAATTAAATTCATTTATTAAATAAATAGCTGACCTGTCTTAAAATCCATTACTGTCTCTGTGTGTTTATTCTGAGATAAGTTTATATTGTTATGGTATAATGATCGCACACACTGGGCACACCTCAGCCGTTCTTAGGTTTATGTGTTCTTAGCACTTTACTGCAGGTTAGTGAACATGATTTTTTTTATTATTGTTTTATTTATAAGTACAGTGTATAAAATAATACATTACTGTACATCTGGCAAAACTTTACCTGGCATTGCGGCCTGTAGTTAGAGGCGCATGGCTGCTTCATGCTGACGGTTCGCCTCTTACCAAATATCAGTTCCAATTCATTTTTAGATGCTGTTTGCTTCACATTGGCCTCTCCCCAGGGGAATTCGGTACCCATTCTTTTAGGATTGGCACAGCTACTTCTGCCGCCACGGCTGGCTTGTCGGTTCCGCCGATCATGGCTCTGGGGCATTGGAAATCAGCTTGTTATAAGCGTTATGTTAGGCCGGTGGCCACTGGCTGAAACTACTGTTCAGTTTTCGTGATGTTTTGTCTGCCTATGTGTCACGTGTTTGTTAATTTGCCTATGTGTCACGTGTTTGTTAATTTGTTTCTCTTTGTTCTATTTGTTTGTCGTTTGTCTTGTTATGATTTTTTTTTATTATTGTTTTATTTATAAGTACAGTGTATAAAATAATACATTACTGTCCAAATGTACTATCCAAAGAGTATATTTATCACTGTCATCAGTTCCTGCCCCATTGGAGCTTGCACTCTACGCTCCCTAACTCAGAAAGTATAGACACTAGGGTGTTGATTCCCAACTCCAGTACACAGGAACCTCATCAGCACATGTTTTACAGATATTTTCAGTATCACAAGTGAAACAATTTGCTCCACTAGTGTGAGTAATTAATGTAATGTAGTAAGAGGTATTATGTTTTATTTGTGCCAGATGTAAAGTATAACAATCTAAAGTATGACAGCTGTGCAGAAGACTATCTAAAGCTATTTTATTATGTATCAAAGTTTTGGGAATGGTTGGCTTTCAAGTACAATATTATGATGGTTACATGAAATGTGCAGGAATTTCCCAGCTGCATTCCCCAGTGGAAGTGGAATAGATAAAAAATCTGAGAAATAACAGATTCTTGGAAATGTCATACAGGATATGCACAATCCAAGTAACTACTAAATATATTTTGCATATTTATAGCAGACAGAAATTATGTTTTATGGTGCATACACGCGGTCAGATTTTCCTTCAGATCTGAACGATAACGATTTTAAAAATCGTTTAATCTTTCATATCTGAAGGAAAATCTGACATTTGAGGCTTGAACGATATCTGACATCTGATGTGTTTGCAGTCAGTTTTGGTCGATTTCAGTCATTTTAATGCAGGTAAAAATCGTTCAATCGTTCATCTGTCAAATCTTACCGTGTGTATGCACCTTTACAGTCATTTGTTAAGAATATAAATTGTAATGCAAAAGCTCACATATTATTAAACACCCTCTGAAATGGCAAATCAGTGAGGAATGTGAGGGCAAGCTCTTGGTTCTGGCACCCTGTGACCGGATGGCCTCTTGTCGACTCCCGATCACAGGTTGGGGTTTCGATCCTCACTAGAACTTGGGGTATCAGGGATTCCTGCTTACTGTCAGTGACCACCTGTCACTGACCCCGCCCACTATGCTGTGGGCGTAACGATGCTGCCACCACCAAACTCTACCATCGGCGTTTGGAACAGCTTCTTAGGTACACTGATGCTCCTACCGCCGGCGCCTGGAACTGCTCTGCTGCATATGCGTCGACTTACTGTAGCCATACCTCCTGTTTGGTGTCTGCAATTCCCGCTTGTTTCCTCGCAATGGACCAGGCTCTGCACAGTAGCTGGCAGGTGGCTTGAGCTTCGGAGACGCTCAGCTCAACCCAGAACAGTAGGAGAACGGAATAGTGTTTGGCGCAATTCTGTTGGTCGCAGTATTCAGATGCAATCGAATATGCAAAGGTGTTTATTGCTCAATGGTCTTCAAAAAAACTCATCCCTTTGGATTGAAGGGGAATATCAGTTTACAAGTGATGTTACAGCAATTCTTCCCCAAACAGGATAAACAAGGACGTACCATTTTACCAGGCATGAAGCCTTCTGTTATGCTACTCCAATACACATTACCAAGAGGCAGGGTTGCCTACCCTCCAGATTTTAGCGAGAGTCTCCCGGTTTTTAATAAAGCCTCCCGCTCCCCCGCAAACATTACCTGAACTCCCAGATTCTTTACATCTATTGATTGCACATACGCAAAACCAGACTGTCGGGGGGCAGAGTCTGTGGGGGGGATACTTCAAGGCTGGCCACCACGGGGTTATGGGTAGCGGTGGCTGGCTAGTGAGCGGTGAGTGCGCACATGGATTGTGCTTGGGCGCGGCGATGATGGCGGGCAGAGCAGAGCGGAGCCTGTTATCAGCAGCCAGGGCTGCCATCAGAAATAATGGGGCTCGGGACTGCCAAGATAGGCAGGGCCCCCCCTCACAACCCCAGACACTTACCTTAGTTACCACACTCTTATTCTTTATTCCGTTCTAACTGCTCCCCAGTCCTCACATGCCACGTCTCCTCTCTTATTCAGTGACGCGGCGTGACATTATGACAGCCCTCCCTGAGCAGACGGTGTCTTCAGTCATTATTCACTATTCATGTAGGAAATCCCATTGTCTGGAAGATACCTGTTTGTGTATGAATATAATTAATGTCATTATCATACAACACAGGTTCAACCAGACTCACAACCTGTGTCCCTCCTGCCCATGTGATGTGTCACTCCTGCCTCCTGCTCCATGTCCCATCTATCCCCTTGTCATTCCAGCTACATACCCCGTGTCATCTGTACCTTCCTGCTCCCTATGTCACCTCCAGATCCTTGTAACATTCCAACTTCCTGCCCCGTCTCCCCTCCAGTACCCCGCACCATTCCAGCCTCCTGCCCTGTGTCACCTCCAGATCCCTGCACCATTCCAACTTCCAGCCCCATGTTTCCTGCAGCCTCCTACTCCCTGTGTCACCTCCAGCAACATTCCAGCTTCTCACCCTGTGTCTCTTCCAGCCTCCTACTCCCTGTGTCACCTCGTGTCTACTGCCCCATATCACTTCTAGCCTCCTGTATCTCTCCTGCCCCTGCCCAGTGTGGCCTCCAGTTCTGTTTCATTTCCAGCTCACTGTGGCATTCAAGCCTGTATCATTCTAGTCTCCTGATCCCCGTGTCACCACCTGTCCCATGTCACCTGAGCTTCCTGCCTTATGACACTCCAGCCTTCTGCCCCCTTGTCTTTCCAGCCTTTCACCCCTTGTCTTTCCAGCCCCATTCCATGCCCCATTCCAGCCCCCTTGTCTTTCCATCCTCCTGCCCCCTTTCTGTCCCCATGTTTCCAGCCTCCTGCCCCCGTCTTTCAAGCCATCTGTCCCATTGTTTTTCCAGCCTCCTGCCCTTGTTTTTCCAGCCTCCTGCCCCTTGTCTTTCAAGCCACCTGCCTCCTTGTATATCTAGCCTCCTGCCCCCATCTCTTAAGCCTCCTGCCCCGTCTTTCAAGCCACCTGCCCCCTTGTATATCCAGCCACCTTCCCCCTTGTATATACAGCCTCCTTCCCTGTCTTTCAAGCCACCTGACCCCTTGTCTTTCCAGCCTTCTGCCCCCGTCTTTCAAGCCACCTGCCCGCTTGTATATCCAGCCTCCTGCCCCATTGTCTATCCAGCATCCTGTCCCCGTCTTTCAAGCCACCTGCCCCCTTGTATATCCAGCCACATGCCCCTTGTATATCCAGCCACCTGCCTCATGTATTTCCAGCCACCTGGCCCCTTGTACATCCAGCCTCCTGCCCCCTTATTTTTCCAGCCATCTGCCCCTTTGTTTTCCCAACTACCTGCCTCTTGTATATCCAGCCACCTGCCCCTTGTGCATCCAGCCAACTGCCCCTTTGTTTTCCCAGCCACCTGCACCCTTTAATATCCAGCCACCTGCCCCTTGTATATCCAGCCACCTGCCCCCTTGTACATTCAGCCTCCTGCCCCCTTGTACATCCAGCCACCAGCCACTTTGTTTTCCCAGCCTCCTGCCCCCTTGTATATACAGCCTCCTACCCTGTCTTTCAAGCCACCTGACCCCTTGTCTTTCCAGCCTTCTGCCCCCATCTTTCAAGCCACCTGCCCTCTTGTATATCCAGCCTCCTGCCCCCTTGTCTATCCAGCATCCTGTCCCCGTCTTTCAAGCCACCTGCCCCCTTGTATATCCAGCCACATGCCCCTTGTATATCCAGCCACATGCCCCATGTATTTCCAGCCACCTGGCCCCTTGTACATCCAGCCTCCTGCCCCCTTTTTTTTGCCAGCCATCTGCCCCTTTGTTTTCCCAACCACATGCCTCTTGTATATCCAGCCACCTGCTCCTTGTGCATCCAGCCACCTGCCCCTTGTACATCCAGCCTCCTGCCCCCTTATTTTTCCAGCCATCTGCCCCTTTGTTTTCCCAGCCACCTGCACCCTTTAATATCCAGCCACCTGCCCCCTTGTACATCCAGCCTCCTGCCCCCTTGTGCATCCAGCCACCTGCACCCTTGTATATCCAGCCACCTGCCCCTTGTATATCCAGCCACCTGCCCCTTGTATATCCAGCCACCTGCCCCTTGTACATCCAGCCTCCTGCCCCCATGTACATCCAGCCTTCTGCCTCCTTGTACATCCAGCCACCTGCCCCTTGTACATCCAGCCACCTGCCCCTTGGTTTTCCCAGCCTCCTGCCCCATTGTATATCCAGCCACCTGCCCCTTGTACATCCAGCTTCCTGACCCCTTGTTTTTACAGCCATCTGCACCCATTCCACCCCCTTGTCTTTCTATCCTGTTGTTCCCCTTACCATTTGCTGGTCCAGGACTCCCACGCAGAAGACAGCTCCTCTCTTGGTAGTCCTCCTCTCTTCAGCAGGGAGCGCGACGTGTTATCACGTGGTCAGCATCGCGCCCACCCGCAGCAGTCCTGCAGGTAGGAGGAACTGTGCCACGCCACAGAGCTCTCTATGGTCTTGCTCGGCAGTGCAGCGTCGTATGTGTGGCTGTTCTAGGAGCGTGCAGGGCCCCCCGAGTGTCCGGCTGCTGCTCTGTAAGGAGGATGCAGAGGGAGGGCATACATCCTTCCCTAGGCTTATGCGGCTGCAGGGGTTAGGAGCAGGCGGGCCCCTGTAGTGTACGGCCGCGGAGCTAGAGGGCTTGCTTACGCAGCAGCAGGGGGTAGGAGCAGATGGGCAGGCCCCCCGAGAGTCCGGGCCCGGGACTCCAGTCCCGGCAGTCCCCCCTTGATGGCGGCCCTGTCAGCAGCGCTGCACTGATCAGGGACATCAGTGCATGTATGGTGTCCTTTTCTCCCCCCGTGGTGACCTCAAATATAATTGTAAGCGGCCAATGAGACCTGCGACTGCCTCATATACAGTGATGTTGGCTGGGGCTGGGTGCTGAGTCACAGGCATTATTAACTGCACTTTGAAAGCACTCACTGACAGCCAATAAATGGATGAACTGTCTGTGAGTGCCCTTTCAGAGTGCAGTTAATGCTTGTGACTGGATATACCACAATAAGGAAGCTCTGACTAAAAATACAGCTGCCCCCTCTGAGCACATTTCATTTCTTCACACCCAAATCATTGGCAACTATTGTCTGTGAGTGCGGTCAGTGCTACACATTTACACAGGACCAGCGCTAGGCTTCCAGCGCCGATTCTGTGCTGCACAGCTGAGCCCCTTCCCTGCCCCTGAGTGCTTGCCCAATAGCGCCAGGAGGAGGGTGGCAGGCGGGCTCAGACTGTACATAACACACACATCGCCGCCAGCACTGGCGGTGATGTGTGTGTTAATCAGCAGCCAATGAGAGTCAGAGAGACTCTCATTGGCTGCTGCTGCTGCACACACATCACTGCTGAGTGGCAGCGATGTGTGTGTGAATCAGCAGCCAATGAGAGTCAGATAGACTCTCATTGACTGCTGCGTGCCCACTGCAAGAGCCGGGCTTCCGTCCGGCTCCTGCAGTGGTAATGGGAGAAACGTCATGATGTCATGACGTCTTTCCCATAATGCAGAGCGGCCCGGCCCGGGAGGATGGATGTGCGGACGGGGGCGGAAGCAGGAGCGTGGATACAGGTAAGTATTTTTATTTTGTTTCATTTTAGTGTGTATTTTGGGGGGGAGGCGTGCTCTATTACAAAGAAGGGGACTACTACTGGGGGCACTACTGGGTGGATACTACTGTGGGCACTGCTTCAGGTGGAGGGGGACCAGTACTGGGGACTACTACTGGGTGGGGGATACTACTGGGGGCACTGCTTCGGGGGGGGCCACTACTGGGGACAACTACTGGGGGGATACTACTGGGGCACTGCCTCGGGGGGGGACCACTACGGGGGGATACTACTGGGGAGGGATACTACTGAGGGCACTGCTTCAGGGAGGGACCACTACTGGGGACTACCACTGGGGGGGATACTACTGTGGGCACTGCATTGTGGGGGACCACTACTGGGGACTACTACAGGGGGCACTGCATCAAGGGGGACTCCTACTGGGGAAACTATATAAAGAGCACTGTATAGGAGGGACTACTACTGGGGGCACTATATAAGGGGCTCACTACTGGGGCACTGCACAGGGGGGTCCACTACAGGGGGCACTGAAAAGGGAGAACCACTACAGGGGGCACTGCATAAGGGGGACAACTACTGGGGGCACTGTATAAGGGGCACTGTATATGGGGGATCACTACTGGGGGCCTGCATATGAGGGATTACTACTGGGGCACTGTATAAGGGGAACTAATGGGGGGCTGCATAAGGGGGACCACTACAGGGGGCACTGTGTAAGGGGCACTGCATATGGGGGACCACTACTAGGGGCCTGCATAAGGGGAACTAATCGGGACCTGCATAAGGCAGGGTTGCCTACCCTCCCGATTCGGGCGGGAGCCTCCCGATAAATGGGTGCAGCTCCCGCCCCCCTGGAAAGGTAGGCAAGCCTCCTGCCTGCCGCCGATCCCCCGAACCCCCCTCCCCATTACCTGATAAACCCCTGCAGCAGGGGGGGCGCTGAAGCGATTTGCATCATTTTGGCCCCGCCCCCTGCTTCGCAATGCCTTTTTTCTGCATTGTGTAGCGGGGGTGGGGCTAAAATGACGCGATCGCGTGGCCCCGCCCCCTGTCACACCCGCAAACCGACCTCAGCTCGTTTGGACCGCCCCTTTTTTCCGGCCACGCCCCCTGTTCTGCCGATCTGGCTTCTCCCTCCCGGAAGGAGCAGCCAGATTGTCGGCAAGTATGGCATAAGGGGGACCACTACTAGGGGCACTGCATAGGGGGGGGACTGTATAAGGGGCACTGCTTTAAGGTGCAAATGTAAAGAAATGTTCCCAGTGACAAGAAAGGGGTGTGTGTCATGCTGACACGCCCCATTTTTCAGTGGCCACGCCCAATTTTTTTGCGCACATACGGGGGGGGCTCCATTTTCAAATTTGCCCTGGGCTCCAAATACCATAGTTACGCCACTGGCTCTTAGTACTATAGTTTTCACCTGCCACTGCAGGACACCACCTAAATTACAATAGACACACCCATAGGTGGAGCTAGACACGCCCCCTGGGGGGAACATGACATGCCCCCTCAGCAGCGTGCCTCACTCCGCGCGGCACATTATACTGCCACCTACAACGTCCCTGAAACTTGTTTTCAAAAGTAGGCAAGTATGCCAAGGGGGTAAATCCGCTTTGTATTTCTTCTAGCCAATCATGCTAGCTCACAAAATATAAATAAACACATCTTACATTTTAAAGATAATAACCTAATTTTCTCTTCACCATAGTTGACTAAAGTTTGACTAAAGCACAAACTGAGTTAGCATATACTGTTTCTGAAAGGTACATATAATGCAAAATTTCAATGGCATTCATTCTTTCACATGTCTATGACTAAAACCAGTTTGGCTTTCCGAGTCTTAACACCTTCTAAGTTCTTACGCACAATAGAAGCTTCTTAAACACAAATAAATTGCTTTCCCCAAACTTGCAGGGGTATTGTACACAGAGACACACCAGAGACCTCTGCATTGCATTTCAATGAAAGTGCTCTAAACGAAGGTTTGGTCACTAGGTCAGGATAAATAACATATCACTAGGAGAATGTCTCATAACCATTTGACTTTT
This sequence comes from Taudactylus pleione, assembly GCA_031769625.1. Taxonomy (NCBI): domain Eukaryota; kingdom Metazoa; phylum Chordata; class Amphibia; order Anura; family Myobatrachidae; genus Taudactylus; species Taudactylus pleione. The sequence goes on from JAUIMM010000614.1 coordinate 7,644,717, forward strand.
AAATGTAACAGCCTTCTAAAACAAAATAACTTATACATTCCTTATTAGTGCATAGGCTATACATTTAAAAGTAAATTTCCACAACTGCGCACAGCACATTGATTATAACATGTTCAAACACATTATGTATACATTCGCAGTACGTGGCACACTGCGTCTAAAGGTCCTTTTAACAATTGTGCAGCAGCATGAGGGTTAATCCCTTCAGTGCCGTGGCAGCCATTTTAATCACGTGTGGTCGGCCTCCGGCCACAGACCCGAATAAGGGTTTGGGACAATTTGTTTCCCTGTAATTGGTCACACATTACAATGATGAAAATAAAAAGTATAATTATTACTATACATATAGTAAGAGCTGCAATACATTCTTATTCTGTCCGATTACAGGATATACATCAGTTATACCTACTGGATAACACTTAGGATATCACAGATAAATATTAGAGATGAATGGAACAGTTATAGCTTGCATCTTGGATCTTACGCCCAAATCAGATCTTAAAATGAGGCAAAATGTCATCTTTCACTAACATCTTGGCACATAAAATAATGTTTTGCCTTGTTCTGGACTTAGCGGAAAGATATTTGCACATGTACCTGGTTTCGCTTAGGTAGATATTTACTGTTTCAATTTCCATTTCACCTTTTCAGTAACACATTAATCCTTCACCTCTAGAGTAATGCATCATTGCCATAGTAAGGCTTTACCCTCCCTCACCTATGTACTAACACATTCCACTCCCTCACCTCTGTAGTAACACTTTATCCTTGCTCACCTCTGTAGGAACACATTTCCCTCCCTCACCTCTGTAGTAAGTAACACATTTCTTTTCACACCCATGTTGTAACACATTCCACTCCCTCACCTCTGTAGTAATACATTATCCTCGCTCCTTTATGTAGTAACACATTTCCCTTCCTCGCACATGTTGTAATACATTCGGCATTCCCTTCCCTCACCTGTGTAGAAATACAATCCCTCCCTCACACTTGTATTAACACATTACCCCTGCTCACCCCTTTAGTAACACTTTCCACCCATCGCCTGTGTTGTAAGACATTCCCTTCCTTCACCCCATAATAACACATTTGACATTTTCCTCCATCACCCATTCCCTTCCCTCACTATTCAAGTAGGGGAGCCACACCATCTGCCAGGGATGTTTGGCAGCACTTTGGGTGACAGTTGGTGTTTGAATCTTCAACTGTGCTGCAGCCATGATGAGTCAGTCAGGCAGGACATTGCACAGCGGGAGGAGACATTTTAGGCCCTTTCACCTCCATAGGCTGGGTACACACATAAAGATTTTGTGTCCAACCATCCAACAAGTTGATTGGTTGGAATGAAAATCTGGTAAGGTAAGAAAGCTGGTAAGGTATGAAAGCAAATGACAATCAGTAATTTGCTCCCAAATGCCGGAAAATGGACAAAAACTGTTGTTTGTTAAATGTTTAATCTAAACAATTTGTTCAAACTTGTCTGAACGACCATTTTCATCTGTTTTCTGGCATTTAGGAGCAAATTGCTGATCATCATTTACTCCCATACGTTACCAGATTTTCATTCCAACCAATCAACTAGTTGGAAGGTTGGACAGAAATCTTTATGTGTGTACGCAGCCTTAGAAATTTAATTTAAAAAAAATTATTTCTAATGCTGGGCATACACTATACAATTATCTGTCAGGTATCTGTCCAATCTGGCTGGTTGGAGTGAAAATCTGATAATGTATGGGAGCAAATTATAATTGACAATTTGCTCATGAACACTGGAAAAAAGACAAAAATGGTTGTTCATACAAATTAGTTAAATCAAACATATTTAACCAATTTGAACAATCGTTTTTGTCCATTTTTATGTGTTTGGAACCATATGGTCGAATCTCATTTGCTCACATACATTCCCAGGTTTTCATTCCAACCAGCCAGATTGGACAGATACCTGACAGATAATTGTATAGTGTATGCCCATATGCCCACCCAGCAGTAGAGAGCTTCTAAGCCATGAAAGGAATATACTCCCCAAGTTTCATGTTTCTAGGTCCAGGGGTGAGGGCTGGGCGCTGATTAGTCAGCCTGGACATCTGATTTTATATATATATATATATATATATATATATATAGAAACAAAAAACAGGGAGCGCACCATCGTGAACCACATTAAAACATATAATTTAGTAAAAATCACTGAGAACACTCAATTTTCACGAGCATATCAAATAAAGCTCTCACAGAACCCCTGAGCAGCATCGGCTCAGAACAAGTGTCGCGGCTGTCGAACGGGAACTGTTCCTTCTCTTTCACACCGGCTGGATAAGCAGAAATCACAGGTATTGCTTTTCCAAATCCCCAAACGCGTTTCGTCACGTCATTGGACTTCGTCAGTGGGCGTGTCTGGACCCCACGGTCCAGTGGATTTTATAGCACACACAATCAGGCTTATTAACCCTTTTCCATACTTCACAACCTGATTAAATCAGTAAATGACTAGCGTACATCGCGTATATCGTGTGCTTTCCATATCAATTAACCATTTCATTAGTACATAAAATTATACAAATACTCCAATACATTAATTTATATAATAAATCGATAATTAATACTCATTATAATTACATCTGGACATTACATTATAGATGCATTTTAACAATGATCATAAACCATCGATATCAACAATATATCAAAACACAAATATATATTAGATGAATCTATAAAAATACAAATCCATGACAATACAGAATCATAAAAGTGTTGTAGCATGACTGAAAAGGAATCTGAGGATCCAACAACAGATCAGTCATACTTCACTACTAAATCCACCATAAAATTAATCAACTAAAAAAGGAATTAAATCGCAACCTTCATTTAGACCAAAAGGAGTTAGAGTATTTAACTTATGGATCCAAAAAGTTTCTCTTTTAGCTAGCTTCCTTAATACATCGACCCCCTCTCATCAGGGATAATGTGCTCTATTGCTTTAAAGGATAGATTTTTTACAGTGGCATTTTGACACTCTGTAAAATGTCTAGGGATACTGTGATTTTTTATTCTATTTAAAACATTTCTCATATGTTCTAACATTCGTATTTTAATCTGCCTTTTGGTTTTTCCTACATATTTCTTATGACATCCATTACACTCAATTAAATATATGACATATGTGGTTTGGCAGTTCATAAAACTTTTTATCTCATACTTCACATCGCCACACGAATCCCTAAAAAACTTCTTCTCCTTACTACAAAACTGACATATTTTGCAATGACTACAAGGGTAAAATCCTTTAACTCTATCAGCATTTCCACTCTCTGTAATCATAGGTAGAGCGCTAGGGGCTAAAACATTCTTCAGGGATCTCACCTTTTTAAAGATCACCTGAGGATTCAGGGGTAATACACCACCCAAAACAGGATCAAGAGATAACACATGCCAATGCTTTTTCAATATCCTCTTAATATCTTTCTCTTTACTATTAAAGGTCGTCACAAACGGGGCAAAAAACTATTTTTTCTTAGGGGCATTAGTTCTATCCTTATATATTAATAACTGTTGTCTCGACAATGACTTAGCTCTCTCTATACTCTCAAAAATCAAACTGTCTGGGTATCCTTTCTCTTTAAATGTCGCACCATATATAGCTGATTGTTTATTAAACATCTCATCTTGTACACAATTCCTACGTAAACGTACAAACTGAGAATAAGGTATGTTTGATTTCCACTTTTGCAAATGACAACTATTGAAATGAACATAACTGTTACTATCTACAGCTTTTATATGGGTATACGTTTCTATATTCTCCCCACTCTTCCAAGTTGAAGTATCTAATACAAGATCCAGAAATTCAATTTTTCCTTTTTGTATATTACTTGTGAAACGTAAATTAAAATCGTTCACAGCCAGGTATCTCATAAATTCTTCAAATAAAGACGGACTGCCCTCCCATATAATGAGGACATCATCAATATAGCGCCTGAATAATTTAATTTTCTTAAAAAAAGGATTATTCATATTATCCAAAATACAATTCTTTTCCCATACCCCCAGATAGAGGTTCGCTAGACTGGGGGCACACGGAGTCCCCATCGCAGTCCCGCAGTGTTGGAGCAGGAAACGATCCTGAAATTTAAACATATTATTCTTTAAAATCAATATCAAACAATCCACGATAAATTTCCTTTTTATCTCACTTACTTCAGGATCATTTCTTAAGAACAAATCAACTGCTGCAACACCTCTATCATGAGGTATACTTGTATAGAGGGCCTCAATATCAATAGTGCACCAGAAATAATTTTCAGACCATTTTATCTCACTTAATATTTTCAATACTTGTGTTGAATCCTTGATATATGTATCCAAATTCACAACATATTTTTTAATGTAAATATCCACAAATTCGGATAAACCTGATGTTGCAGATTTTATCCCTGACACAATAGGGCGACCAGGGGGGTCAATAAGACGTTTATGTATTTTAGGGAGAAAATAGAACACGGGCATCCTTGGAAATTTCACCATCAGATACCCGTGCTCTTCCCTTGATAAACAACCTTCATCCAGGCCGCGTTTTAAAAGATAGTTAATATCATTTACAAAGGATATTGAAAAAGCATTGGAATGTGTTATCTCTTGATCCTGTTTTGGGTGGTGTATTACCCCTGAATCCTCAGGTGATCTTTAAAAAGGCGAGATCCCTGAAGAATGTTTTAGCCCCTAGCGCTCTACCTATGATTACAGAGAGTGGAAATGCTGATAGAGTTAAAGGATTTTACCCTTGTAGTTATTGCAAAATATGTCAGTTTTGGATCCTCGGATTCCTTTTCAGATATGCTACAACACTTTTATGATTCTGTATTGTCATGGATTTGTATTTTTATAGATTCATCTAATATATATTTGTGTTTTGATATATTGTTGATATCGATGGTTTATGATCATTGTTAAAATGCATCTATAATGTAATGTCCAGATGTAATTATAATGAGTATTAATTATCGATTTATTATATAAATTAATGTATTGGAGTATTTGTATAATTTTATGTCACTGGGTTAGTTTATAGCCAGAACTGCTCGCAAAATTGTGGTAGCAAAAACCAACCACAAGAATAGTGAGCAGTTCACACGCTGGTCGATGTACTCGATTAATCTAGTAAATAGCTGACATGACGTAGGATGCGTGCGGCCAGGGGGCGTATTTTTTCAAAAAACGACCGCAAGTGTTGTTCGCTCGTTCAGACATAGAGGCGTGAACAGACCGCAAAGAGCGAACGGTTCATTTGAATAGCCACCCCTATTTTCTGGACGAACGACCGCAAATTGCGTCCGGCTCTGAATCAGGTCCAAACATCATTATTCCTGGACAAAAGGCCAGGAATGATGATGTTGGTCCATGGAAGTTGACGTTTTGCCTCTTTCTGAGTTCCGTTTTTTTGGAGGGAAAAATCCGAACTCAGCGTGCAAACTCGAACCTATCCGAGCCTGCACATCCCTAATATATATATATATATATATATATATATATATATGTATAGCTTAACAGGACAATCAGTGCGCTTCAATAAAATGAATACCAAATGTCCTTGAGATGAGAGAAATGTTCTGTTTTAAACAAATGATTGTGTAATAGTCACTTAGAATTCCTCCTATATAGTGGAATAAAGCAAAGATCCAAAAGATGATATGGATCAGCATCTTTCCCAAAAAACCCGAATCCAGCCGGGGGCATTTGAGATTGTTGTCGGAAGCAGCGGCCGGTGATTGCCTTGTTCCTTCGTTACATGCTGTATACACTCGCGGTGGTGTAAGACCGCCCTTTCTGGTACGCTTAATTGGTTATTGGGAAGATTGCAATAAAAACTGTTATACTTTTAATGCACCATGTGGCGCCCCCTGTCTGTTTTATATATATATATATATATATAAATATATATATACAGTATGTATATTCCATAGACAAAAAACCTTATGGTATCATATTGTTACATGTGCTGCTGCTGTGCTCCTGATTGGCTCTCAGTTGCTATCCTAACTACCTGGACTCTGGCTGCTACGTGCAGCTACTCGCCTGTTGGTAGTCTCGTTACCTGACCTCAGCCTGATGGACCAATCGCAGGAGACATCTCCCTTCATTAGGGAATGTGGGCAGTTCTGGCTTGCCGGTGATATTACTAAGTTTTTATACCTAGTGGATGTTCATGTGGTCGCTACATGCTGTGCTGTTCCTTGCTCCTGAACCCTTGTTCCTGTGTCCAGTATTCTGCCATTGTATACCTTTGCTCGCAGACTCAGGGCTGAGTGCTCACAAGCGGGTCGATGGCGCCCTAGTGCGCATGTGCACGACGGAGGGAGCTCCATTGTGCGCATGCGCGAGACCCGGGGAGCGACGGGGAAGCCGTCACTCCAGGTCTCGCACCAAAGGGGGCGTGCTGTTGATGTTGATTGACAGCACACCCCCTTTGGTGGGTGTGATGGGGGCGTGGCTGCCAGATGGAGGCGTTCCCATGGGAACACCTACCATCTGGGTCCGGCCCCACTGACATCACTAGTGATGTCAGTGGGAGTGATTTTGGCTTTGGTAGAGCCAAAATCACTCCAGGGCTTGCGGTCACCGAGACCCTACCGCAGGGTCACGTCGCCAGCCCGATGGTCGCGATGGTCTTGACCATCGCGACCATCATCATGGATGCTCGCATAAGCTGTGGGTGGTAACCCACAGCTATGCGAGCGTCCAAGAGGCCACTCCAAGTTTAGGTAGGAGGGCCCTGATTCAGAGCGAGCTCTCTGGTCAGAGCGTCCGGCTCTGAATCAGGCCTCAGTCCTCAGTGTCCTGTTCCTGCCAGTCTTACTCATGTGTCCTGCTGGATTCTGCCCTATTCTCATATCCATCCCAGCTCTGTGTCTTGCTAAGACCCTCCAGCTTACCTTCTGTGTTACCTCTGGTTTGTGTATTTGTGGATTCATCCTGTCAGTTCAACCATATCAAGTACTCATTCTGTTTACAAGCTCCCACCTGCATCCTGAGTAGCTGGTCTGCCACAATTAAATCCATATCCAGCATTATAGCTTCAACAGTATTCCCACCTGCATCCTGAGTAGCTGGTCTGCCACAATCAAATCCATATTCAGCATTATAGGTTCAACAGTATTCCCACCTGCATCCTGAGTAGCTGGCCTGCATAACCAAGTCCACATCCAGCATAGCTGCTTCAGCATTGTTCCAGCCTGCATCCTGAAAAGTTGGCCTGCTACTATCTAGATCTGCTTCCTGACTGTTTCTGTGCATGTCCACCTGTGCCAGTTAATTACAAGACTTCTAATCATCCAGTTAGTTTACAGCAGCTGACTCTACCATGCACCTGCATCTGTTTGCCATAGCTATTAACTCCTACCTTGCCTGCTACTATTATTTCATGTAAACATTCTGTGGATTCCTGCTACTTCATGTGCCCGTCAAACAAACTCTAAGGGTCTCATGTTAGTAGTGCGGGTACATTCATAACACACATATCCCATTAAGGCTTCTTAGACATGATCTGAAATTTAACAAAACCTATTGAATTTCTGCTAATCAAACTTAAAAACCTCAAGAGTGCTGAATCTGCAGTTAACCACAGGGTGTGATGACATTCCATATCTGTATTGTGCAAGGAACACGTCCATTAAGGCGTCAGTCTTAATGATCGGAATTTCATTGCTTTTTCAAGTTTAATTGGCAGAAATTCAGTAGGTTTTGCGAAATTTCAGATCATGTCTAAGAAGCCTTAATGGGGTAAGGTTTTTTGTCTATGGAATTTCATTGCTTTTTTATCATGTATTAACCATCAGGGACGGGAGCAGCAAACCGGGCCACCTGCAGGGAGAAGGGCAACAAATTGTTATACTAGCACTAGTGGTGGAAGGGACCGCACACAGGAGGTGTTTTGAGGGTACAGAGGGAGAGACGGCTAAAGGGGGCAGGCTGCAGGTGTGCGGGGCAGTGGCAGCAGTGGAGCAGTGAAGAAGGGCAGCAGCGGGGGGCAGAAAGGCTCACTTGCAATGAAAGACCCTGCTCTGAACTGCTTCTTAAGCAGTTCATGGAAAGATGTGGTCATGATTCAATATCGTGAACGATTTCCCTTGAACACCCCCGGCACTACAGGACACAATATGGTGCTTAATCATCACATTTTTGACTTGGGAACTATCTTGCAAAATCTAAAAATAGCTGACTGCACACACGGATCAGTGAGATCCGTGATTCAGGCATCTGTGTAAAATAAATGATTCAGAGATGCACGCATGGATCAGTGCGATCCGTGTTGCTTGTATCTGAAAAGAATCAATAAGACACAGATGCATGGATGGATCAGTGAGATCCGTCCATACACCTGTGTTAAAAAAATTATTAAAAGTACATTTAAAAAAAACACGTGACCCCCAGGAATAACCAGCCTCGGGTTCTGGAAACCCAGTACTGGTTGTGCTATAAACAGGTGACAAATGATGTAGGGGTCCCCCATATGAGGCACAACCATCACCGGGCTTTTCAGAACCAATCCTTGTTGTCAAAATACGATGTAGGGGTCCCATGTATTAAGTGCAACCAGCACTGGGCTCTGGCCTGGTCCTGGTTCTGGGAATACAGGGGAAAAAATGTGTAGGGTCCCCCTGTATTAATCAGAACCAGCACTGGACTTTTTCTAGCAGGGAGTAATGCAACAGCCAGGGGAGCCCTATCACCGGGCCCCCCAGCTGAAGGATCACCCCTGACTGCTAGTCAGCCTAGGTTGGGGATCCTTGGGGAGTTGGGGGACCCCCCCATAAAGGGAGTCCCTCTCTCCAAGGCACCCCAGGCCTGGACTGATAGCCCAGGGCTATCCTCGGCACCACTGGACGGTGGGTGCCGGGTTGATAATGTAGTGTATATGAAGGTAAAAATGTTGTCTTTTGCAGTAGGACTACAGGTCCCAACAGGCCTTCCCTGCATACTGGTACTTGGAGAACCATAAGTACCAGCAAGTGGGTGATTAAGGGCCTGCAGGTATCTATAGTACCCCTGTAAAAGAAATATTAAAATAAAACAAGGACACCAATTGTTTGAATATTTTATTTTCCTGCACCACCACCTGTGGGGGCGGCAGCCTTTAAGCTCTTTTCCATGGCTGCTGCCCAACCAGGACTTCCCCGGCATATTCTTTCTTCAGCAGCTCTTCTCTGCTGCCAGCTGGCCGATGGACTGCTGTGCCATGTCCTCGCACTGGCTTATGTAAGCCAGCGAAAGGGGTGGGGCGATGAAATTGCAAGCCGTGATTGGCTTGTGGTGGCCATCTTTAAATTTAAAAAATGGCGCTGAGGCAGCTTTTTTTAAATGGCATCACGGTTCTCACCATTAAAGTCAATGGTGAGAACCGCTCATTAGCTGAGAGGTGTAAGGCTCACCTCCCTCAGGCAATGAGCACTCCACTCTGGGATTTCTATACTGAAAACCTGCTGCAAAGCTGTTTTTCGGGTAGTACTGTCCTTAGAGGACAGTACTAAAGTTTGTGGGTCTGTGTATTTAATTTTTTTTTTCTTCCAAGACCCTGGATTGCCTACATTGGAACGAAGAGGACCTGATCCACAAAAAGGAGGAGGTGAGTATGAATTTTTTTATTATAGGTACACCATTATATTATCTACTTGGACAAGTGGATGTAATTGGCTTCAGGGATACATAGGTGAGTACAGTATGAGAGATAGTGTGTGCATATATGTGTTAATAAACTTTTACTTTTTTATTTTCAACAGTGTGTGTGTGTCTTGTGTTTATTTTAATATTTATTTTGTTGTGGAACTACAAGTATCAGCGGGCCTGTAATGCCCCACATGCTGGTACTTGTGGTACTACAAGTACCAACATGTGGGGGAGGCTTACTGGGAACTGTAGTTCCATAGCAAAAGACAATATTTTTAACTATTTACTTGCACCACACTATTCACAATCAACCCGGCACCCACCGGTCAGGGATGCCCGGGATAGAGACAGGCTATCAGCCTGGGGTGCCCTGGAGAGGGGGACTTATATATATAAATAAAATATGTATCACATATATGCGGTTCCCCTTCCCGAATTTCCCCAGCCTTTCGAGAGGAAATTCCCCTACTGGTCCCTAGGTTTACATAAAGTAAAAGATTAGTACATATAGTACATTGCGTATATCCATACAATTATAATTCAATCTCAACAAATGACTCTTAAGTTACAAAATACCTTTAGCGCAAAATTAACTGTTGCATCATCTTCACAACACGTTACAAGAAATAAGTTGCCTGATACAACAATTTACCTCTATCAATAAATGAATGTAATACTGCAGTAGAAGTAACCTTGGAATGACCAAAATGTCTTTAAGTTTGACCTAGACAATGAGCTCGGTGGAGTAATATTACACAGACAATTGTAAGAGTAACTGATATAAGCCTGATTCACGTTAGAATAAACTGCTATTGCATGTCAGTGTAATGTTAGGCTTCTCCAATGAGTTTCTTAGTTACACAGTTGTTACTGTAGCTAATGGTTTATATGTGGAGGAGAAGTTACTGAGTCTGGGCACTGTACCTGAGGTGCGTCTCACAGCCGGAGGCCGTCCTCTTCTATCTGACTGCTCATCAGCGTTGATAGGGCCCAGTGTAACTTCCAGCACCGCCTCCTCAGTTGGATGACACTAGCCAGATATCTCTGCCCACAGCCTGTCACTCTCACTGGCTCCACCTCAAATCCTGCCCTCACACCTCCGACACTGCCCCCTCCTGCGGGTGACCTCTGTAAGGAGAAGCTCAGGATGGTGGTTCCCTATACTGCAGCGCATGCAGATGCCAACTGCCGCCCGTGTGCTGAGAGTTCCGACTCCCGCCTGCCCACTCTGGTCTCCCACAGCTGCTGCAGCACTTGCACAATAGTGTAAAAGGAGCATGGGATACTATAACAGTACGGGGCAGCTCTCATAAGTCCTAACCATATGAGCCCCTTGTTAGTACAATTAAATTATATACTACAGCTATTAAGGTCATGATTACAGCTGCAGGACAGATTAGATCTGCATTTGTGTGTTTGGAAATTCATATAGACAATAAAATACAGACAGACTGGCTCTTTTTTTGCCAGGTTATCACAAAACTCTGCATTGCCCGACCCTGCAGAGAGAGAGATAGCTGTCTGTTTGTGCAGGGCCCAAACTAGGAACTAGGATTCTTGTCACCCAGGGCAAGGCAGGAATTTGACCCCCCATAAGATGGCCTTTCTACACCAAACAAATCCACTCTGAATTTGTAGCCCAAACTAAGGGCCTGATTTAGAGCCGCTCGTAAGCGGCTGCTCGTTCGCTCTTATCGATGTTCGCACAGCTGCGCATGCGTATGGGTCGTAATGTGCATGCGCAAACCAGTCATTGCGGTCGGAAATCGTGCGCTCACAAAACAGCGAGGGGCTGCTAATTTGATTGACAGAATGTACCGTTTGTGGGTGGTAACAGGGGAAGGTGCTTGAAAACGGGGGAGTGGAGATCCGAACGCAGGCGTGCCTAACGGTCAAAAGGGCGTTTAATGGGAGTGCATAATTAATAAAGGAGCGTCATCGACCACGTCACTTGGTTGTCTTTTAGCCTGAACTGCTCGCAGTGATAGCGGTAAGAGAAACCTTCCACAAGCACTGCGAGCAGTTCAGATGCCTTTCGATATACCCGATTAATATAATAAATACCGGAGATGACGTGATGCGAACGGCAAAGGGGCGTCAACAAACCGCTAAGAACAAGTGCTCAATTTAAATAGCCGGCCCCTTTTTTGGAATGACCATCCGCATATAGCGTCCGCCTCTGAATCAGGCCCTGAGTGTCTATTACAGCATATTGCACATAGAGTTACTACTGCATCCTGGCACCTCATTTAGTTTTGATATTTGGAAATCCTTAAACAGGCAGCACTTGTACAAATAAAAGAAACATGAGGCAGGGTAAAGTGGGTTCATTTGCCTCATGTTTGTTTTATACTTACAATATGCCACCTGTTTAAGGATTTTAGTATATCCTCTCACTGTGTACAGTAGGAGCTATAGGATGGCACCATGACATTAGAGTACTGAAGGAGAGTACCGCTGATACAACATATTATTTATCTATTGAGATATATCTATTGAGATATATATATGTAGAATAAATGGCACTCCTGAATAGATTCAAGCACCAGAGTGTTTATTTAAAATCCATACAATGTACAGCAACGTTTCGGGCAGCTGTGTGCCCTTGCTCAAGCAAGACGCTGTACGCTGTATATTGTATGGATTTTTAATAAAAGCTCTGGGATTCAGGGGTGTAATTTTTTTCTGCATATATGTTTTTGTATCCCGGCACCCTAAAAAATCTGTATTAAAGTGCTGAGGGCTGCCTACATAGTGTATATATGTATATAATGGAATATGCTGCGCTATATAAGAAACTGTTAATGAATACATTAAATTAAATTAATATATACACATCAGCTTACAGGCTACTGGCTCCTTGAACTCCAATGTTTTATTCCATTTGAGTTCAGTTTATTATACTTGCTTTTATATATATATATAGAGAGAGAGAGAGAGAGAGAGAGAGAGAGCGAGCAATGGTTCCAAAACTGTGTGCCGTGGCACCCTGGGGTTGGGGCCAGATTAAGGGGGGGCGACAGGGGCAGTCGTCCCGGGGCCCTCACACACAGAGGGGCCTCCACCACTAGAGCACGGCACGCTGACAGTGACAGAACAATTTCCCCTGTTAGCGTGGCCGGTGTGGGGGCGGAGCCTAATGAAGGGAACAGCAGCTGTATAAAATGTAAGTGTATGTGTACTGTTTTATTGTTTATATATGTGTATGTAATTATATATGTGTATATGTGTATGCATGTATATATGTGTATGTTGTGTGTTTATGTATGTGTGTATATATGTGTTTGTGTGTGTATACTGTGTGTGTGTGTATATATACGGTATATATATGTGTGTGTATGTGTTATTGTATATACAGTATGTGTTTGTATACCATGTGTGTGTATGAATGTATTATTGTATATACAGTATGTGTTTGTGTGTGTATACTGTGTATGTATGTGTTTGTGTTTATATGTGTGTGTTATTGTATATACAGTATGTGTTTGTGTGTGTATATGTGTGTGTATGTGTTATTGTATATACAGTATGTGTTTGTATACCATGTGTGTGTATGAATGTATTATTGTATATACAGTATGTGTTTGTGTGTGTATACTGTGTATGTATGTGTTTGTGTTTATATGTGTGTGTTATTGTATATACAGTATGTGTTTGTGTGTGTATATGTGTGTGTATGTGTTATTGTATATACAGTATGTGTTTGTATACCATGTGTGTGTATGAATGTATTATTGTATATACAGTATGTGTTTGTGTGTGTATACTGTGTATGTATGTGTTTGTGTATATAATATATGTGTGTGTTATTGTATATACAGTATGTGTTTGTGTGTGTATACTGTGTGTGTATATATATGTGCGTGTATGTGTTATTGTATATACAGTATGTGTTTGTGTGTATACTGTATATGTGTTATTGTATATACAGTATGTGTTAGTGTGTAAGTACTGTGTATGTGTTAGTGTGTATGTATGTCTTAATTAGGGGTGTGCACCGGCCACTTTTCGTGTTTTGTGTTTTGGTTTTGGATCTGGATCTTTCTTCGTGTTTTGGATCTGGATTGGTTTTGCCAAAACCACCCTTCCGTGTTTTGGGTTCTGGGTTTTGTGTTTTGGATCTGTATTTTTTTTAAAAAAAGCATAAAAACAGCTAAAATCACAGAATTTGTTGGTTTCTCTGCTCCTATGCTATTATTAACCTCAATAACCTTAATTTCCACTCATTTCCAGTCTATTCTGAACACCTCACACCTCACAATAGTGTTTTCATGTCCAAAAGGTTGCACCGAGGTAGCTGGATGACTATGCTAAGCGAAACGAGTGGGCGGCACAAACACGTGACCCATCTAGGAGTGACACTGCAGTGGCAGACAGGATGGCAGTTAGAAAAACTAGGCCCCAAACTGTACATAATGCAAAGAAAAAAAAGAAGTGCAAGATGGAATTGTCCTTGGGCCCTCCCACCCACCCTTATGTTGTATAAACAGGACATGCACACTTTAACAAATCAATCATTTCAGCACCAGGGTCTGCCACACAACTGTGGCTGAAATGATTGGTTCGTTTGGGCCCCCACAAAACAAGCTGGCAATTAATGTGTCACTGCACAAACTGGCTCTACGGAGGCAAGATGTCATCCTCATCCTCCTCATCCACCGATTCCTCACCCTCTTCAGTGTGTACATCCTCATCCTCACAGAGTATTAATTCGTCCCTGCTGGAACCACAGGTCCCTCTGTATGTTCTGGAGGCTGGTCTCCCTGGAAGAGTTGATAATTCATTTTATGAACATCATCTTCTCCACATTTTGTGGAAGCAACCTCCTACGCCTTTCGCTGACAAGGTTCCCGGCTGCACTAAACACTCTTTCGGAGTACACACTGGAGGGGGGGCAACTCAGGTAAAATAGAGCCAGTTTGTACAGGGACCTCCAAATTGCTTCTTTTTCCTGCCAGTACAGGTATGGACTGTCTGACATGCCTACTTGGATGCTGTCACCGATGTAATCCTTTAACAGACAGACGCACGCTTGTCGCTGCTGCTTTGAGGATTCAAGTGCGGCTACAGCCCACACAATTCACAAAGACAGAAAAAAAAGAATATTTTTATTGTTTGTGGAGCACACTTTGAGGGTTACACCACCCTTTAACAGACAGACGCACGCTTGTCGCTGCTGCTTTGAGGATGCAAGTGCGGCTACAGCCCACACAATTCACAAAGACAGAAAAAAGAAGAAGAATATTTTAATTGTTTGTGTAGAACACTTTGAGGTGTCACCACCCTTTAACAGACAGACGCACGCTTGTCGCTGCTGCTTTAAGGATGCAGGTGCGGCTACAGCCCACACATTTCACAAAGACCGAAAAAAAAGAACAATATTTTAATTGTTTGTGTAGAACACTTTGAGGTGTCACCACCCTTTAACAGACAGACGCACGCTTGTCGCTGCTGCTTTAAGGATGCAGGTGCGGCTACAGCCCACACAATTCACATAGACAGAAAAAAAAAGAACAATATTTTAATTGTTTCTGTAGCACACTTTGAGGGTGTCACCACCCTTTAACAGACAGACGCACGCTTGTCGCTGCTGCTTTGAGGATGCAAGTGTGGCTACATTGCACACAAGTCACAAACACATTAAAAAAATAGTTTTTTATTTTTTGGAACACTTTGAGAGTTACACCACCCTTTAACAGACAGACGCACGCTTGTCGCTGCTGCTTTAAGGATGCAGGTGCGGCTACAGCCCACACATTTCACAAAGACCGAAAAAAAAAGAACAATATTTTAATTGTTTGTGTAGAACACTTTGAGGGTGTCACCACCCTTTAACAGACAGACGCACGCTTGTCGCTGCTGCTTTAAGGATGCAGGTGCGGCTACAGCCCACACATTTCACAAAGACCAAAAAAAAAAGAACAATATTTTAATTGTTTGTGTAGCACACTTTGAGGGTGTCACCACCCTTTAACAGACAGATGCACGCTTGTCGCTGCTGCTTTAAGGATGCAGGTGCGGCTACAGCCCACACAATTCACAAAGACAGAAAAAAGAACAATATTTTAATTGTTTGTGTAGCACACTTTGAGGGTGTCACAACCCTTTAACAGACAGATGCACGCTTGTCGCTGCTGCTTTAAGGATGCAGGTGCGGCTACAGCCCACACAATTCACAAAGACAGAAAAAAGAACAATATTTTAATTGTTTGTGTAGCACACTTTGAGGGTGTCACCACCCTTTAACAGACAGACGCACGCTTGTCGCTGCTGCTTTAAGGATGCAGGTGCGGCTACAGCCCACACAATTCACAAAGACAGAAAAAAAAAGAACAATATTTTAATTGTTTGTGTAGCACACTTTGAGGGTGTCACCACCCTTTAACAGACAGACGCACGCTTGTCGCTGCTGCTTTGAGGATGCAGGTGGAATCTAGACGGGATTTGGAACCGAGGACACACTACCTCCATCAATTGTCTAAATCCCACTGCACTAATGTCGGATACCGGACGCACGTCTAACACCAACATAGCAGTCAAGGCCTCAGTTATACGTTTTGCTTCAGGATGACTGCTGTCGTACTTCATCCTCATCGCTAGGGACTGTTGGAGGGTCAATTGTTTAGTAAAAGTAGTGATGTTCCTACTTCCTCTCTGGGATGATGAACAACTCCCAGCAGCAGCAACAGCACTAGGAGGAAGAGGTTCTTGATCTTTCCCTATTTTATTTTTATCGGAGAAAGTTTGGTCCTCCATTTATGTTATATTGATATATATACGTGCGGCTAAAGCGCACACAAACACAGAAAATATTATTTTATTTTTGCTGGAGAGTAGTGCACTTTGTGGGTTACACCACCCTTTAAGAAATGAGCCAGCCGGCTCTTTACTTATGGGACACAGGCGCATGCTTGGTGCTGCTCCTTTGTTGATGCACGTGCAGCCACAGTGCACACAATTCACAAACACAGAAAATAATTTTTTTTTTGGTTTGGACTGGAGTGTACTTTCGGGGGTTACAGCACCCTTAACGGTCAAGCCAGCCGGCCCTTTACTTATGACACAGGCGCACGCTTGGCACTACTTTGCTGATGCACGTGCGGCTACTGCGCACACAATTCACAAACACAGAAAATAATTTTTTTTTAGGTTTGGACTGGAGTGTACTTTCGGGGGTTACAGCACCCTTAACGGTCAAGCCAGCCGGCCCTTTACTTATGACACAGGCGCACGCTTGGCACTACTTTGTTGATGCACGTGCGGCTACTGCGCACACAATTCACAAACACAGAAAATAATTTTTTTTTGGTTTGGACTGGAGTGTACTTTCGGGGGTTACAGCACCCTTTAACGGTCAAGCCAGCCGGCCCTTTACTTATGACACAGGCGCACGCTTGGCACTACTTTGTTGATGCACGTGCGGCTACTGCGCACACAATTCACAAACACAGAAAATAATTTTTTTTTGGTTTGGACTGGAGTGTACTTTCGGGGGTTACAGCACCCTTAACGGTCAAGCCAGCCGGCCCTTTACTTATGACACAGGCGCACGCTTGGCACTACTTTGTTGATGCACGTGCGGCTACTGCGCACACAATTCACAAACACAGAAAATAATTTTTTTTTAGGTTTGGACTGGAGTGTACTTTCGGGGGTTACAGCACCCTTAACGGTCAAGCCAGCCGGCCCTTTACTTATGACACAGGCGCACGCTTGGCACTACTTTGTTGATGCACGTGCGGCTACTGCGCACACAATTCACAAACACAGAAAATAATTTTTTTTTGGTTTGGACTGGAGTGTACTTTCGGGGGTTACAGCACCCTTTAACGGTCAAGCCAGCCGGCCCTTTACTTATGACACAGGCGCACGCTTGGCACTACTTTGTTGATGCACGTGCGGCTACTGCGCACACAATTCACAAACACAGAAAATAATTTTTTTTTGGTTTGGACTGGAGTGTACTTTCGGGGGTTACAGCACCCTTAACGGTCAAGCCAGCCGGCCCTTTACTTATGACACAGGCGCACGCTTGGCACTACTTTGTTGATGCACGTGCGGCTACTGCGCACACAATTCACAAACACAGAAAATAATTTTTTTTTTGGTTTGGACTGGAGTGTACTTTCGGGGGTTACAGCACCCTTAACGGTCAAGCCAGCCGGCCCTTTACTTATGACACAGGCGCACGCTTGGCACTACTTTGTTGATGCACGTGCGGCTACTGCGCACACAATTCACAAACACAGAAAATAATTTTTTTTTTGGTTTGGACTGGAGTGTACTTTCGGGGGTTACAGCACCCTTAACGGTCAAGCCAGCCGGCCCTTTACTTATGACACAGGCGCACGTTTGGCACTACTTTGTTGATGCACGTGCGGCTACTGCGCACACAATTCACAAACACAGAAAATAATTTTTTTTTTGGTTTGGACTGGAGTGTACTTTGGGGGTTACAGCACCCTTTAACGGTCAAGCCAGCCGGCCCTTTACTTATGACACAGGCGCACGCTTGGCACTACTTTGTTGATGCACGTGCGGCTACTGCGCACACAATTCACAAACACAGAAAATAATTTTTTTTTTGGTTTGGACTGGAGTGTACTTTCGGGGGTTACAGCACCCTTAACGGTCAAGCCAGCCGGCCCTTTACTTATGACACAGGCGCACGCTTGGCACTACTTTGTTGATGCACGTGCGGCTACTGCGCACACAATTCACAAACACAGAAAATAATTTTTTTTTTGGTTTGGACTGGAGTGTACTTTCGGGGGTTACAGCACCCTTAACGGTCAAGCCAGCCGGCCCTTTACTTATGACACAGGCGCACGCTTGGCACTACTTTGTTGATGCACGTGCGGCTACTGCGCACACAATTCACAAACACAGAAAATATTTTTTTTTTGGTTTGGACTGGAGTGTACTTTCGGGGGTTACAGCACCCTTAACGGTCAAGCCAGCCGGCCCTTTACTTATGACACAGGCGCACGCTTGGCACTACTTTGTTGATGCACGTGCGGCTACTGCGCACACAATTCACAAACACAGAAAATAATTTTTTTTTGGTTTGGACTGGAGTGTACTTTCGGGGGTTACAGCACCCTTTAACGGTCAAGCCAGCCGGCCCTTTACTTATGACACAGGCGCACGCTTGGCACTACTTTGTTGATGCACGTGCGGCTACTGCGCACACAATTCACAAACACAGAAAATATATTATTTTTTTAGCACTTGGGGGGAGCACCCCTGATGGACAGAGCACCCCCTGGACAACACTACAGCACTCCTTTAGGACTGGGACACTGCACAGGACTTTGGAGTGGACACAGCCCCTATGGAGAACTGACTGCACAACACAGTCCAGCCAGCCCCTATGGACTTTGAAGTAGTGGACACAGCCCCTATTAACAACAGCAGCACAGCACAACACAGCCAGCCCCTATGGATTTTGAAGTAGTGGACAACAGCAGCACTACACTACACTACACTACACAGCCCTAACTCCCACCCTCCCTCTTCACTGTCCACAGCCGAGTGAGAAAATGGCGCCGACGCGGGTACCTTATATAGGATCCAAAACCCGCGAGACTCGGAAGGCGGGATGATGACGTTTTGCCTCGATTTCAGATCCGAGTCAGTCGGGAAAAGTCGAGCCTGACTCGGATCGGACTCGGATCGGGGGGGCTCGGGGGGGTTCGGATTTCAGAAATCCGAACCCGCTCACCCCTAGTCTTAATGTGTATATATGTGCTAATGTGTGTATACTGTGTATGTATATGTGTTAGTGTGTATGAGTTTATGTGTGTGTATACTGTATATGTGTGTGTTAGTGTGTAAGTTATATAAAATATGTTTGCTACATACATATTATATGTGTGTATGTGTTTAATGTGTGGCAGGGGAGGGGGGTAGACTCCATGTGGCTTGGTGGGGACCCTCACAACTTAGTTGCCCCAGGGCCCCCACAAACCTTAATCCAGCCCTGTCTGGGGTGCCTCAGGGCATTTTTAGGGGTGCCTTGGGTTGGTGGTCCAGTACCAAATAAAATTATTTTAGTCAGTGTGATAGGCAACACCAGTGCTATTGGCTGCCAATCAAATAATATGTGGACAAAAATAAGCGCAGCCCTGTCAACCTATACATAACTGAGCCCAGGGCCGTAACTAGGGTAGTGCAGTCTGTGCCATGGCACAGGGCACCGCAGGGCAGGGGGCGCTGTTCAGGCCTGTAAATTTTCTGTTTATTATCATTCTCACTTGTAGCTTCCTCTTCTTTCATCCCTAGCATCTCCTGGTCTCCCCTTATCTCTTCCCTGGCCCTTCGCCATGAGGCATTTCCCCTTTTTTGGGTGCGTTATGTCCCTATTTGAAAAATGGGGGGGCACCAATGCTCTGTCTGGCACAGGGCAACAAAAAGTCTAGTTACAGCTCTGACTGAACCTAACGGTGACATATAAGCACAATTTACTTAACATAATTTTTGCTGAATTTCTCAATAAGAAACTTTTGGCCCAGGGGTGCCGTGGAAAAAATGCTGATATTCTAGGGCACCGTGATTCAAAAAAGTTGTTATAGAGCATAGTTACCGACTTTTGAAAAGGGCCTCTCTCTGGGAGAGCTGATACTGCTGGCAGGATCGGGGGACGGGACCGGGCTATAGACTTCATTAGGCCCCGACCCTTTCCCGGAAAAGTACACAATTTGAGGGTCCGCAAGAGGGGGCAGGGCTAAACAACGCAATTTGTGTCATTTAGCCCCGTCCACTCCTCGCGGTCCCTCAAATTCCCTATTAAATCTCCCCATCC
The DNA here is from genome assembly GCA_031769625.1 of Taudactylus pleione. Lineage (NCBI taxonomy): Eukaryota > Metazoa > Chordata > Amphibia > Anura > Myobatrachidae > Taudactylus > Taudactylus pleione. Next base: position 7,665,178 of record JAUIMM010000614.1, read on the forward strand.
TGCGCGCTTCACTAGGAAGTGGGCAGGATGCGGGTGATCTGCATAGACTTTCGGGGGTGTGGGGGACTACCCGAAAAATTGGGAGCCTCCTGCGATTTCCGGTAGTGTAGGCAAGTATGATATATAGTATATATATATAGAGAGAGAGAGAGAAAGAGAGAGATCGATACATATATCTACAGATATATAGGCCAGGATGTACTAAAGGAAAAATGCCGTAAAACCCCCAAAAACTGGGTTTTTACCGCATTTCCGCACGCCGCACCCTATGCTTCACCGCCGCCTCGCCAGCCCCGCCATTGTCCAGCGCTGGCCGCCACCTGCTGTCCATGGTCGCCGGCCCGTGCTCCTTCTGGATCCTCTGCATCCTCTTAATCTTCTTCTGAGAGCAGGGGGAAGGAGGAGGAGCCCAGGGCTTCCTGCACATGTGACCAGCAGGAAGCTCCCGGGGCTCGGAGGCGACGGGGTCCCATGGAGACCCTGTCACGTGGCGTTGGCTACTTCGCAAAGGGCAGCTCTTATCGCAAGAGCTGTCCTTTGCGATACTAATCGCATATGTTAGTACATATGCAATCAGTAAGGCTGCGGTGACTGGCGGAATGGTCACCGCAACCTTAGTACATCCCGCCCATAGATATATAGATATAGATCTCTATGTCCCCTGTTCTATTATCATTTAGTATCCAAGCCTTTTTGCTGGTTTCTTTTTGCATTGTTCCCTGTAGTCCAGAGTAGACCCCTCCCTTTACAAGCACCTGTGAATAACCATTGAGCTGATATAAGCAACCATTGTTTTGTATGCTATTATATAGATAAAGCTCTTGTGTAATATAATACAGATGAAGCAAGCTCTTTTGTCCTAGTATGCAGATGGAACAGGCGCTGGTATCCTGCTATAGAGATGGAGCAGGCTGTGGTGTCCTGTCATACAGATGGAGCAGGCTCTTGTGTCCTGTAATGCAGATAAAACAGGCTCTGGTGTCCTATCATACAAATGAAGCAGGCTCTTGTGTCCTGTCATACAGATAGAGCAGGCTCTTGTGTCCTATTATACAGATGGAGCAGGCTCTGGTATACTGTTATACAGATGGAGCAGGCTCTGGTGTCCTGTCACACAGATGGAGGAGGCTAGTGCTTAAATTGGTCCTAGAGACAGGGGCGTATCTATAATGGGTGCAGGGTTTGAGAGTAACACGGGCCTCTGGGTCCAGGGGGGCCCCTCACTGCACACCCTGCACCCATAATATTACCTACCTCTCCGGAGTCCCACGTCGCGCGGGCGCCCAGCTCTGTAAACCGACTGGAAATGGCCGTGGCGGGCATTTTCCCATCATTTGCGCATGCGCAGTACAAGGAAAATGGCTGCTGCGGCAATTTTCCTGGTGACCTGTGCAGAAACTATAGACTCTTGGCACACTCTAGTGCCCAGAGTCTATAACTCTGGCGCTGGATACGCACAGCTCAGTGTGCTGCCGGCCGCCAGGTGGAGAGGGGGGGTCCATGTCGGAGACTGCACACGGGCCCACTCCTCTCTAGAAACACCCCTGCCTAGAGATGTGGTGGAACTCCCCACCCCCAAGCATGCCCTCAATGCTTTTCAATAAACGGACAGCGTGCCGTAAAAAGGCTAGTGTTCTCAAAAGAAAGGGGATCGCCAATTCTAATTACGCCACGCGGTACCACAATCTTATTCACATTACACCACACATAGTGCCCCTGATTCACATTACACCACATAGCAGTATCCCTTATTCATGTTGTGATACACAGTAGTGCCCCTTTTACACAATGCCCACATTAGAGCCCATTATACGCAATGCCCACAGTAGTAGTGCCCCTAATACACAAAATGCCCACCGTAGTAGTGCCCCTTATACAATGCCCACAGCCAGAGTCGTAACTAGACTTTTTGGTGCGCTGTGGCAGAGAGAGCATTGACACCCCCCATTTTTTAAATAGGGACAGAAGATAGTGCACCTGAAAAAGGGCCATGGTCTCATGGGGAAGGGCCAGGGAAGAGATAGGGGAGGCCAGGAGATGCTGGGGATAAAAGAAGAGGAAGCCACAAGTGATAATGATAATAAACAGGAAAATTGACAGGCCCAAACAGCGCCCCCTGCCTTGCAGTGCCCTGTGCCATGGCATAGGTCACACCACCCTAGTTACGACCCTGCCCACAGCAGTAGTGCTCCTTACACATGCACATAATGTCCACAGCAGTAGTGCAGGGTAATCACACAAAGTGGGAAGGGGGTAATTGGGAGAGCAGAGTATACATACACAGTGAGGAGGGGGGGGGCAATGGGAGCAGGGTGAATACAGTGGGAAGGGCCAGTGGGAGCAGGCAGGATGAACACACACATTGGGGAGGGGAGGGCAATGGGAGCAGAGTAAACACACACAGTGGGGAGGGGGCAGTGGGAGCAGGCTAGGTGAACACACACAGCAGGACAGGGGCAGTCATAGCGGAAACCGGGAAGTCAACCGCTGAGCCCGACATGATCTTCAACAAAAAAAACACAATCACTATTCACTACTTAATCAGGCAGTGGCGCGCAGCTGCTTACCAGCAGCGGCTGCCTGTGTACTTACTGTCACTTATGTCAGGTCAGGTGTGGCCAGCCGAGCAAGGTGGGCGGGCTGGCCGGGCAAAGTGGGTGGGCCAGCCAGGTAGACTTAGCCAGTAGTAGCTTGTGCAGTACGGGGCTCATTCATAATGACAGCCGAAGTCAGCAGCTGCCAGTTTCTGAGGCCAGGCAAGGTGGGCCTCCAATTAGAACTGATGAAACGCAGTTCCGCCCCGTTCCAGCCCACTTTAACCACTGGAGCAGGCTCTTGTGTCCTGTCATTCAGCTAAAGCAGGCTCTGATGGATGGATGGATGGATCACAATCTGATATCTTGTTATACAGATAGAGCAGACCCTGGTGCCCTGTTATACAGATAAAGCTTGCTCCGGTGTCTTGTTACACAGATGGAGCAGGCTCTGGTGTCCTGTCATACAGATGGAGTTGGCTATGGTTTTCTGTCATACAGATGGAGCAGACTCTTGTGTCCTGTCCCTCGTGTCCTGTCATATAGATAGAGCAGGCACAGTTATCATGGTATACAGATGGAGCAGGCTACCAAGTCCTGTCATGTAGGTGGAGCAGGCTCTTGTGTCCTATTATACAGATGGAGCAGGCTCTGTTGTTGTGTTTTAATATGAGTGGAACAGACTATTGTCTTATTATTATTATTATTATTATTATTATTATTATTATTATACAAGGGTATTGATTCTTGAATCTTGTTGATGTAATACAGGTGGAGTTGACTCTTTGTCATGTTGTTACAAAATAGGTGGAATCCTGCTAATATATAATGACTGCTGTAAACATATAATAACACAGAAATGAGTGATTAGGGAGATGAATAACAGGTAATACATACAGTATATAATGTTTATTTCTGAAGAAAAGTGGAGGGAGCTGGGGATTAGTGTGAAGTGTCGCGTCCAGGGTATCTCTTCCCAGGAGCCTGCAGTGCTTAACAGTGCGGATGCTGTGGCGTGGCCCTTTCGGCGGGGGAGCTGGTACTTGGAGACTGGTGCTGGGTGCGTGCAGGGGTTTGATATCAGTGAGTCCTGCTGACAGGTGTAAGGCTATAAGCATCACCATGCTGCGGGTGTCTGGGCGCAGCCATCTTGCCTCAGGGCATGTGAGCCTATCCTGATGCATCAGGTGATCTCTCCCAGGCACTCACGCTCTGCTGCTGGTACTTAAGGGGGTTTGGAGCTCCTTGCAGTTGCCAGTGCAACATGTTTCACAGCTTGCTGGGAGAGAGTTCCCTGTGCTCCTAAGCCTTGTTCCAGCTCTGATGCTACCTTTGCCTCCTGTCAGCTATCAGGATATCTAATTCAAGTCATTCTACAGCATATCAGGATATCTCTTTCATGTCATTCTATAGGATATCAGGATATCTCATTCAGCCATATTTGCATCATATCTGGATTTCACTTCAAACATCTCTGACACTTTTCTGGACATTGACTTTGTTCTCTCCCACTACAGTGAACTATCATCCACATACCCCGGTTCTAAGTTTATTTACATTGGGCCTCTAGTTACTATCTGTATATTTTCATGTCTACTAATATCCATATAAAACAACCAACTTTCCAATTTAAATCTGTTCCTGCTTTCACTTCTGTTTCCACCCAGGGACCACAAAAATCCCAGTCAGTAACCGTTTGCACTGGCCAAATGGATTTGGTCACTGGACTGGAGTCCAGAACAGACGTATTCCAGGGCACACCAACACGTCTGAGGGCCTGGAGGCCATGCAACAACAAATGGCACAGTATGTACAGGAGATGGCGCTCTGCCAGGATACCTTACAGGCATTCCTGCAGTTACTGCTGTCTCTACCTTGGTGCTCTCTACTGTTGGGTCTACTTATCGTCTGTATCTGCCCACTCCCAGCAAGTTTGATGGCAACCCTAAACTGTGTTGTGGATTTCCCAATCAGTATGATTTGCATTTTACACTCCAGCCTTCAAATTTCCCTACTCCAAAGACAAAGGTGGCTTATATTGTATCATTATTATCTGGTTCAGCCTTAGACTGGGTTTCTCCGCTCTGGGAATGATCTGACCCTCTATTGGATAATATTACTCTGAGTTATTAACTTCATTCAGGAGGATATTTGATGAGCCTAGAAGAACCACTTCCGCATCATACAGTATCTTACATCTGAAACAAGGAATCCGTCCTGTCAGTCAATATGTTATCCAGTTCCAGACATTGGCATCTGATCTCAAATGGAACGAGGAAGCCCTGACATCGGTCTTCTGGCAAGGACTCTCAGATCATATAAAGGATGACCTAGCCACTCGTGATTTATGCACCAGCCTCAATTACTTTATCTCGCTATGCAAAAAAAGTAGATCTTCGCTTCAGAGAATGCCAAATGGAGAAGCATATATCGGAACACCCTAGACCTCCTCCTACCCCCTCTCTTGCCTATTCTCCTCCCTCATCTACAGATTAAGAACCCATGCAGGTTAACTGAACCCGTCTTTCTAAAGAGGAATGACAGAGAAATCTCCAAAAGAATCTCTGTATGTATTGTGGAGAGACTGGTCACCTGGTGGCTTCCTGTAATCGTAAGCTGTGAAACTCCCATTCCTAACTAGTCTCAGGGACACCCAGTTAGGAGCAATTTTTATGTCCCCAAAGAAAAATGATTCTGTCTTGTCTGTAGCCCTTGATATCAAGTCTAGTCCTGTGTTTGTGTCTGCCCTCCTGGATTCTAGGGCAGCAGAGAACTTTATGTCTCTTCAATTGGTGAATAAACTGCAAGTTCCCTGCATCACCTTGAACCATGCTATCTCCTTAATCTCTATCGATGGTAGACCCATATTTAATGGAATTGTTTTAAAAAAGACCCAACCTCTCTGGGTTCGTATCAGAGCTCTCTATTCTGAACATATCAGTTTCTTAATAATACCCAAGGTATCCCATGATATCATACTCAGATTCCCATGGCTACGTAAACACAACCCTAAGATTGACTGGATGACTATACAAGTTCAGTCTTGGTGTAAGGCATGCCAATGTTCTTGCCTTCTGAAGATTCAACCTGTAAGAAAGATTATCACTTCTGAAATACCACAAATTCCTGAAGAGTATCAATCATTTTCTGATGTTTTTTTCTGAAAAACAGGCTAACGTCTTACCTCCTCACAGGGAATAGGACTGTCCAATCGAATTGATGCCTGGAAAGACGCCCCCTTGTGGCCGCACTTATCCTTTGTCGTTGCCCGATACCATTGCCATTACGGAATACATTAAAGAGAATTTGGAAAAAGGATTCATCCGACCTTCTACATCTCCGGCGGTGCAGGTTTCTTTTTTGTTTCTAAGAAAGATGGAGGCCTCCGACCATGTATTGATTACAGGGGTCTGAATGACATCACAGTTAAGAACAGATACCTTCTTCCATTAATTACTGAACTATTTGACAGAGTCAAAGGATCCACCATGTTCTCTAAGTTGGACCTCAGAGGTCCCTATAATCTCATCCGAATTTGTGCAGGTGATGAATGCAAAACTACATTCAATACACATGATGGTCACTTCAAGTATCTGGTCATGCCATTCAGGCTTTGCAACGCACCTGCAGTTTTCCAAGGATTTGTCAACGAGAACTTTAGAAATCTTCTATATGTCTCGGTTGTGGTCTATTTAGATGACATTTTGATGTTTCTTCTTCTCCCATTGAACACTGGCATCATGTTAAAGAAGTTTTGTCTTGGTTGAGGAAGAACCACCTATAATGTAAATTGGACAAGTGTGTCTTCAGTGTCCCAAGCATCCCTTTCTTGGGGTATAATCTCCGGATCTGTGTTGGAAATGGGCCCCAAGAAGGTCCAGGCTATACTAGATTGGTCCCGGACAACATCTCTGAAAGCCATCCAGAGACTCCTTGGCTTCTCCAATTACTACAGACACTTCATTAAAGGCTTCTCCTCATTAATGGCTCCCATCATGGCCTTAACACAGAAAGGTGCCAAGCCTTCATTTTGGCCTCCTGAGGTGGAGACAGCTTTCCAGCTACTTAAACAAGCTTTCATTTCAGCACCAGTATTGTGACAACCAGATACCAACAGGCCTTTTTTAAAATGGCACTTAGTAATGGCATAAATGTGAAACCTCTCTAAAGAGCATACTGGTCACTTAGTGATGTCATGAATGTGAAATCTCTCTATATGGCTATATTAAAATATGCAGTTTGCCCCTGAAAATTAAGAATTCTTATTGCTGCAAATCGTTCGCGATCACTTTACTTCTATCTACGGACCCTCTTGAGGCTACTGCTACTCTCCAGCTGTGCAATATGGCAAAACCTGAACATTGCTTTGGGATGTCCTGCAGCCCACAGGAGAGGGATCACAAGATCCTCTCCAGCAGAGTAACCCCATAGCATGTAATGGGCTGACACCATCTGAAGTTGGCGTTTGACCCTGCAAGCAAGATCACACAGATCTCTAATATCTCCTGCTTTCCTGTATGGTACATCTGAGGGATATTTAATTCTGCCTTTAAACATGTAAAAACAGCAGTTTTGCATTAAGGGCAGAATTGGTTAATAAACATGCCTCCTAGTGAAGATATATATCTAGACACATCTAGACACCATAGTGAGAGCTAAAAATCAATTGTTACTAAATGCCCCTTACACATTTAGTATTCCCCCTAGGATGTTTTTGGGCTGGGTGCATCACTGAGGAGGGCACGTTTTGCCATATATCAGTAACGCCGGCACTCACTGGAACTGGCAGAATTAACTATACTGGGTACCTTCCAAATGATGCAGCAGTTGCTGTAGCCTCACAAGTCATTTAATAGACGGCAGCACTCTGGACAAATCAAGGGAGACTCAGCACAGCATTTTCAGATGTTTCAAAACTAGAGATGAGCGGGTTCGGTTCCCTGAGAACCGAACCTACCCGAAATTTGGGGATCCGAGGCAGATACGAGTCGGCTCGAGTTTTCCCACCTGACTCGGATCTGAAAACGAGGCAAAAGGTCATGATCCCGCTGTCGGATTCTCGCGGGTTTTGGATTCTATAAAGGTCCCGCGATCGCCGCCATTTTTCATAAGGCATCCATAACTTTATTGCAGTTAAAACCAATATAACAACTTACAACTAACTTCTACTAAAATAAAGACACGGACACAGATTGCTTTGGTTAAATGGTCAAAATAACTTGCTTTTATTGAAGGTATGACCCTGAGCTTTTCATTTACTTTTGGGAGGCAAAGATAGATGCTACAAACACTCAGCTCCAGCCATATGTTACTTAACCAATATTAGGGAGCGACTGAAATGCCCCCCCTGTGGTCATTGTAAGCTTAGCTGTGAAGACTCACAACCCTCTATAATACTGCATAGTATGAGCGTGCCCGCAGAGACGAATGCCCAAAGTCCTCCCGCAGAAGTAGGCCATAATATGACCCTTCAAAGGAAATGTGCTCCAGAGCGTTTTCTTAGACCTCACGTGGCCGCTGGTTTGTAGCACCTTCCCGCCCAAAATGATAATATAAAATAGTGTTAGTAAGAACACAACATATAAAGAGCATAAGAAATAGATAGGGGAGGGAGGAAGGGACAAACACCGTCCAGAAAGGAAGTTGCTGGGCGTACACCAGCCTTATAAAGTCCACAAATAGCCACTTCCAAAAACTCACACATGGTCAGAACCAACCAACCAAATAAACCCCTCAAACTACTCTGCCTAGCAATAGTTGACCAAAATTCTAACCAATTACAAAAAACTAAGGACTCATATAGTCTTAAGCTTATTCAGCTCTCTTCTCATCTAAGGCATCCATAACTTTATTGCAATTAAAAACAATATAACAACTTACAACTAACTTATACACTGAAATAAAGACACGGACACAGACTGCTTTGGTTAAATGGTCATAACTTGCTTTTATTGAAGGTATGACCCTGAGCTTTTAATTTACTTTTGGGAGGCAAAGAAAGATGCTACAAACACTCAGCTCAAGCATATGTTACTTAATCAATATTAGGGAGTGACTGAAACGCCATTGTAAGCTGAGCTGTGAAGACTCACAACCCCCTATAATACTGCATATTATGAGTGTGTCCACAGAAACGGACTCCCAAAATCCTCCTGCAGAGGTAGGCCATACTATGACCCTTCAAAGGAAATGTGCTCAACAGCGTTTTCTTACACCTCATGTGACCGCTTGTTTGTAGCACCTTCCCGCCAATGCCAGGTTCAAAGAACTGCAGCCTGCCACCCAAACCAAAACACTAACCCGCATCCAAAAAGAAAAAACAGCACTCAAAAACACACCTACCATAGGAGGCAAAACGAGAAACAGCCTTCTTAATCTTCCTGCGAGCTTTATCCAAGGTCAAAATGGTCCCTAGAACCCCTCCATACATGGCGAGGGACAATTTCCGACCACACCAAGCACACCTCAGGCCTTAGCGACCATAGGATGGCCAAGTCAGCCTTCATCCGCAAGATCCGATCAATAACCTTTTACTGTCCAATATCCTTGCCTCCAAGGTAAATCACCAAACATGATGGGCGCCCACAGCACTTCTCATTATGAAACATAAGGTCCAAAATAGCCAACCAATGCATACCTCGGACCCCAAACCACCAAACCTGATGACCACCTAACAGGGCCGCCCTTCTTGCCATTCCATGCTCCTCAGCCCAATAAATAAGGAATGGCCCACAAGCCACACACGGACAAAACTGTAAAAGAACAAACAGAACTAAATGTTTTAGCAATCAGAACCTATATAAGAAAAAGGATAGAAGGCTAACCAAGAAAGAGAATGTTAGTAGCAATACCCAAGCGAAGGAGAAAATACAAAAAACCTCCCATGATAAGTGAATAATTGGCATGTGTCATGCCCTAAAAAACAATATTCACCTGCAAACACTTCAAAAACCAAAAACTTTAACACACAGCACCACAGGGGAAGAGGAACGCTGATTTATTAATAGTGAGCGCCACTCCCAGGCTGTCACACCAAAAATTATAGTCCGATCACACAAACGATCAACCCACAAGTTCACAGCCACCATTATTGGAAAATATTCAAATAAGAGCAGGTTGGACTGAAATCCACGTGAGATCCATGACGCAGGCCATGGAGCAACGCACCAGTCCCCTTGCAAGAACGCTCCGAAGCCAGTTGAACCAGCAGCATCGGTGAACAACTTCAACACGGAATTGTCAACCGGCTGCAAGGGCCAATCAACTCCAAATTAAAGTCAACCAAAAACCAAGCCCACACCCATAGATCAACCAAAATTTCTCTGAATAGGTGGACACTGAAATGAGGGTTGGAGAACCCAGCAATAGCATGCTCTAGCTTATGTGAAAACACCAGCCCCACCGGAATAATCAAACAACTGGAGTCGGGCAGCACAAGGTTGCAAGTGCAATGTGCATTGCTGGCTCTTGTGTGCTACTGTGGTTAAGCCTGCCTAGCACGCATGCACACACAGAAAAATATAAAAACTTAAAATGACACTTTTTTTTTTTTTTACTTTTTTTTTTTTTGGAGTCCAGAACTTGGGCCCAGAGATGGACACAGCACAAGCCCAGGACACAGCAGACAGCCCAGATGGACCACCAGACAGCACCGTGACCAGAGACCAGAATGGATCAGCACAGACAGCACAGTGATAGTGATTAGTGACAGCACCATGACCAGAGGCCAGAATGGATCAGCAGACAGCACAATGACAGTGACAGCACCGTGACAAGAGACCAGAATGGATCAGCAGTCACCAGCCCAGGACACAGCAGATAGCATCAGTACCTCTCAAAGCCCTACACTACACACTCCCCCTGTTCACTTTATACAGCCGGAGTGGAAATGGCGTCTGTTGCGTGGTCCCTTATATACTACACTGATCATAGAGATGAAAGCTTGCGAACCGTGAGATTTCCGTCTCTGGTTTTGCCTCGGTTTCGAGAACCGAGTAAGGCGGGAACCACCGAGCCTGCTTGGATTCGACTCAGTTATGCTAAATTAAGGTGGCCTCGATTCTCTGAGAACCGAACCCGCTCATCTATACCTAGGACCAACTGCACCTGATGCAATTTAAACCACCAGGAAGACAAACAACACTGAATCTGCACTAGCAACGCTGCGCCTAATCCGCATGCCAACTGGCAGCTCCTAACAACTGTATCCACTACAATTCCAAGGTAAGACAAGCAGGAAGTTGGGCCTTCTGTTTTGTCCGCGGCAACTCCGAGCACCTAGAAAAGGGGCCTGACAGAAAATAAAACCTCCCCACAAACTGCACTATCTGATGCAGCAATGAACAAAAAGTCGTCTAAATAATGTACAAATCCCACTTGGCCCATACCAGCCTGTATACACCAATGCAAGAAAGAGATATACTGTTCAAAATAAGCACACGAGACAGCGTAGCCCATGGGGAGGCACCCATCAACTAAAACTTGGCCATCTAACTGAAAACCCATAAAACGTAGCGACCCAGGGTGCAAAGGCAGCAGACGAAAAGCGGATGCAATACCCAATTTCACCATAGAAAAACCCCAGGACCAAAACCCTTTTGTCATAGCGAGCGCCTATCAAATAACTGGTACTGAATCTGGCGAAGCGAGGGGGGGGGATTGCATCGTTCACAGAGCCCCCATGAGGGTACGACAAATGCTGGGTGCACTGGACCTTCTTGGGCATGACACCAAGATGGGAAATGCACAGGTCCAGCAAAGGGGGAAAGGGAAAAGGCTCGGACATATGGCCCAAAGCCACTATAGCCAACACTTCCCATCATACCACATGAGGAAGCTCTCTGGGCGAACGCAAAACCCAGGGGGCAGCAACATGCAATGCGCTAGCTACCGGTAATCATAAACCCACACTAAAACCCTCTATCAAAAATTGCGAATCTTCCCACAAAGGATACCAGCCCAACCATTAGACAACTCATCTAATAACCCTGTAGAATAGGCCTTATTTGTTAACTCAGGGAACATCTCTCCTGCCCCCTAAACCGCCCTTTGATCCTGACTTACAATCTTTGGCGGGTGACCGCCATTACAAATATGGCGGGGCAACAAAAAATGACACCCAGCATCACTAGAATACAGAGAATCGTTATAAGTGAAACACCTGCCCTTGGCGAGCACGGCCGTGCCCGCACTAGAAGAAGGGTTAGGCTCCATTCCCTGCGCCCCATCCACAGGCAACTTAGCCTACTGTGTGACCGCTAACAAAACCTCTAACTGTTTTTACGACCCAGTGACATAACCAGCTGTCTGACCTGTTTCGTACGAAACTACTCATCATAATCTCTCCATACACAACCCCTGGACTTAATGAACATATAATGCACGGAATTACTATATTTAAGTACATTACGGTGCTCAAAAGGGCGAGTTTCGAGGTAGCAGGCTGGAAAAAAACCAGCATGACACTGGGCCAGTGATGATAGCTACGGTGAGGATCTTCGCCTGTCCCCCCATCTAATAATGCCATAGAATGAATTTATCATGTCATCTGTTAGCGAAAAATTTCTATAAACGTACCCTTGTGAATCTTATCCCTAACACACTTACACAAGACCCAGTTCACTGCCATAGTAGCGCAGTGAACCATACCAGGATCCTCAACTGGTGCTGCAGAAGGAACTGGAATTAAAGTACCCTGGCGTTTAGCTGCCGTCTTAACTAGATGCCGTGCAACCAACTTACGCAGGCGCGCGGGCGAACCTGATGATGAGCTACTACCACTAGACCCTGAAGAGTCAGTATCAAATAACAAAGTAGGCAGGGGCATTTCTAGAGAGGATGGGGCCCGTGTGCAGTCTCTGACATGGGCCACCTCCTCTCCGCCCAGCGAGCCGGCAGCGCACTGAGCTGTGCATGGCCTGCGCTGGAGTTATAGACTCTGGGTACTAGAGTGTGCCCAGAGTCTATAGTGTATGCACAGGTGACAGGGAAAATGGCCGCGGTGGCCATTTGCCCTGTACTGCGCATGCGCAAATGACGGGAATATGGCCGCCGTGGCCATTTTCCAGTCGTTTTACAGCACTGGACCCCCTGCACCGACGTGGACTCCGGAGAGGTAAGTAATATTATGGGTGCAGGGTGTGCGGTGCGTGGCTCCCCTGGACCCAGGGGCCCGTGTTCGCCGCACACCATGCACCCATTATAGATACGCCCCTGAAAGGAAAGACAGCAGACTCACCACCAGAAGACCCCGGCATTCCATCACCACCAGCCGCCGACCACCGCGACAGCAGGAGCAATCACCACGACACCCGTGGCAGGACCCACCACAGCGCTTCCACTGGAGACCCCAACATCATAGTCGGAACACTAGGCGAAAAACTTATGGTGAGACATGGATAAGGTTACATCGTGGGACACCTCAGATGAGGGACCTTGAACCGGAGCCAGGGGAAGGGCAGGAACAGCAGGAGAAGGTGCAGCGGGAGAAGGAGGTAAAGGAGGAGAGGCAGTAGTGGGGCTGCAACCTATAGTGAAGCAAAATGCTACGGCCTAGTGCAGGGCAAGAAACCAGAAAAACAGGTGCAGCAAATAGGAGAAAGGGTGAGGGTAAGAAAAAAGGGGAGGGGGGGGTTTCTGGTAATGGAATGGAGCCCCGGCAGAAGAACAAGAAGGAGAAGTGGAGCCTAGGGCAGGATAAGGTGTGAAAAATCGGGGGTTGAGAACAGGGGGGAGGGCTTGGGACGACCAGGCAGGGGAGAACAAAAAGACAGGGAAAGGATAGATGGGAGGCTGAAAGCAAAGGAAAAAAAGGAGGGGGGACAGGCTAAGGGAAGAGGGCAGGCAATGGGCGGGGGATAAGGTGTGGAAGGTGCCCCCCCCAAGGGAAAAAGGAGGTGGGGTCACTGAAAAAAGGCACCCCCAGCAAAATTCCCCTCTGGGGAACTAAAAAGGGGTGGTACTTTGGCCTGATGGGGCGTGACAGGGGACAAAATGATGGTTGCTGCCCCCACGGGGGCGCTGGAGGAGGGCAGGAAATCAGGCCCCCCCGCAGCTTAATACATAACTGTGGGGGGGGGCGCCCGGCCAAGAAGGATGGCAGGAGGCTGCATTTTGGAATGAGCGTGGGTGCATGAGGTGGGCGCCGTTGCCGGGAGTGCACCTGTGGGGCATCATGGGCGAACGGTGACCCCGCGCGAGACGGGGACCGCTTGCCCGCAGGAGCAGGGAGCGCGGCGAGAGCTGCAAAAGCTAGAAGTGGGGGGCGTGGCCTAGCCCCAGACCGGAGTTAAGATTCTGGCATGAAAAACAGGGGCTGGGAGGTGGCGCCGGGCAGATATAGGAGGAGGGCAGGGGAATACATAAAATGGCACGGGGGGGAGCGGGTCATTTAGGGTGGGGCATGAAAAAGGGGAAACATGCAATGTAAGAGGGGGGGATGGAGCAGGGAAAGAGTGGATAGAATAAAGGGGAAGGAGAAACAAAGAGGAGCAAAGGGGTAACACAAAAGAGACAGCAACATACAGACAGGGAGAATGAAAGAAGTAACAAATGCCACCAGTCACTATCCGGGCTGGCACCGAGGGACAAACACCGTCCAGAAAGGAAGTTGCTGGGTGTACACCAGCCTTATAAAGTCCACATATAGCCACTCCCAAAAACTCACATAAGGGCCCGTATTCAATTTGAGGCGAAAAGTCCAGACTTTTCGCCTGCTGGACTTTTCGCCTCTTTCGCCTGTTTTCCAGGCGGAAAAGTATCGTGTGAGTGCACGATATTCCCCGTATTCAATTTAAAAGGACGTGAAAACGGGACCCGGCAAAACTTGGATCGTCTAAAAAAATAGTGAATTTTCGGGAAATCATCCTGGGACTCACCTAAAGATGTCCAGACATGGGGGGATCACTATGGTACTCCCGTTTTGCATGCAGAAGGGAAGTCGGGTTTTTAAACAGCCGCGGCAAGTGCATAAATGCGGCTTTGAAGAAGGTGATGCAGAAGAGCATTTAGCAATTTTTTTGGGGGGAAATAACTATGCCCATCAAATTTGGGGTATATGAAAATGGGTACAAGCATATTTTTAAGTCCCTTAAATGATTTTTAAAATTATTAAAAAATGCACCTGCTGCTACTCCCCGCAATGAAGAAAACACTTGCCGTATACACTTCCTAACCCCTCTGAAATCTATTTCGGTACTTTAGGATGTGTTCTCACTTTTTTTTTTTTAACCCCAAAATGTTAAATATTTTTTTGGGGTGTCCCAATTTTTTTATTTTCTTACACAGATTGTTTTTAGGGGGCATTCCCAAGGGTGCAGGCTATTTTTTTTAAGCCTGCATGCCTAAACCCCAATTCTGCACTTTTTTTGCCAGCTAGAGGCTGGCGAGAAATTATCCCCGCTTTTTTACATTGACTTTTCGCACCGGCGAAAAGTCAAGGTAGTTGAATACGGGGATAATTGAAATAGGTGAAATTGACGATAATGGCTTTTTGCCTCCAATTGAATATGGCCCATAGTCAGAACCAACCAACCAAGTAAACCCCTCAAACTATTCTACCTAGCAACAGTTGACCAAAATTCTAACCAATTACAAAAAACTAAGGACTCATATAGTCTAAGCTTATTCAGCTCTCATCTCATCTTCTGGCTTTGGAGAGTGAAGAGGGAGGGAGCTGGGACCTGTGCTGTGCTGTTAACTTGTTATAATTATAATATCATAGATACAAAGGAAAAGAGAGTTTTACATCTGCACACACCTACAATAGTACTAAGGCCGGGATGTACTAAGGTTGCGGTGACCATTCCTCCAGTCACCGCAACCTTACTAATCACATATGTACTAACATATGCGATTAGTATCGCAAGGGGCAGCTCTTGCGATAAGAGCTGCACTTTGCGAAGCAGCCAACGCCAGGTGACGGGGTCTCCGTGGGACCCCGCCCCCTCCGAGCCCCGGGAGCTTCCTGCTGGTCACATATGCAGGAAGCCCCAGGCTCCTCCTCCTCCTCCCTGCACCTGGAAGAAGACTAGGAGGTGGAGGAGGAGGAGGACCCAGGAGGAGCGCAGGTGGGCGACCATGGACAGCAGGTGAGTGGGGGCTAGCGCTGGATGACGGCGGGGCGGCGAGGTGGCGGCGAACCATCGGGAGCAGGGTGTGGTAAGAAGCCCATAGGCTTCTATAGGGTAACGCCAGGTTTTTCTGGCGTTACCCTCTGCACCGATAAAAGTGCGGCCGGGCCTTAGTACATATGGAAATGCGGTAAAAATCCTGAAAACAGGGTTTTTACTGCATTTTCCTTTAGTACATCCCGGCCTTAGAGAGAACCTCGATTGGAATATTAACTAATAAATTCTAATCTTCACTCGGGGGTGCTACCTAGGACAAATGTAATGGTATATCAAGGAAACAAAAGAAAAAGAAAGGTTTTGTCCTCTAGATGGTTCACACAAATATTGACATATTGAATATAATGAAAGACTTTTATTAGGTATGTTTTAAAAGTGTCCCTTTATCTATAGGACAAATGCTAGCGAAATATAGATTAAAACTTAGAAGAGTGGTGATGGGAAATATATTAAAGAATGTGCAATAAAATAAGATTAACTCTGCCGTGTGTCTGTGTAATTATTGCTGTGTAGTTTATAAGGAAATGTTAAGATTAGACTTCAAGTCACATAAGTAAGATATGCCGGTTTAATTCAAGTATGGAAAAACGATACATGTGCAGGTAGTTATATGATAGATTTCACCTTACCTGTCATACCTGTTTCCATATGATCAATTTGAAGGTAATAATATAAGTCTCACTTTCCCATACTTGAATTAAACCGGCATATCTTACTTATGTGACTTGAAGTCTAACCTTAACATTTCCTTATAAACTACGCAGCAATAATTACACAGACACACGCCACGGCAAGGTCAATCTTGTTATTAAAAGTTGCTTAAATAAGCAGGAGCTACTCAAAGAGTATCAATGTAGGAGAGATTGTCTCTACAAAATGGCTGCCAGTAACTGGGCATTCTGTTTATAGTGCTGTGACCTGTATTGTGACATCACAATGCATGCAGGAAGCAGCTAGAGATGGCTGTAGCTTAGATAAGCTCTGGGCCCAGATGCTCTGCAGCAGCAATCAGGTGGGAATAGAAAAGCCGGGGTTTAGGAGATGGCAATGTAACTCGTGCAGGGAGAGGGCCAGGCCTCAGCAGCGGCAGCCTGGGATTCTTAGCAGCCCCTTTTTCTACACCTACTGTAGCTATGTCCTTGCCTGTCAGTAGCAGCTAGTCTGCCAAAGCTTGGAAGATTGAGGACGGTGACACAATCCTTTCAATAGACTGTTTTAGCAGATGCAGATCTGAGATCTGCTGCAAAATTGTACAGGTGTGGAGGAATATATAGGGTGTTGAATCTGCATCCAAGTCTCCAGTAGGATTGTGTCAACAGCTTGGTGTGGAGTTGATTCCCAGAGGATTGGACAAGTGTTTACCCATCTTAAGTCATGAAGCGTCATATTGGATGCTTTTTCTATTTTTTCTAAGTTCAAATCTCCAGATAGAATGGAGGGAGGTGTCTGATGGGGTAAAAGTGACAGGCCATAATGTGTTATATAGTTCTTAACTGAAAATGAAATTCAGATTATTTTTCTGAAGATGTTGCTGTTTA
This sequence comes from Taudactylus pleione, assembly GCA_031769625.1. Lineage (NCBI taxonomy): Eukaryota > Metazoa > Chordata > Amphibia > Anura > Myobatrachidae > Taudactylus > Taudactylus pleione. The sequence goes on from JAUIMM010000614.1 coordinate 7,682,377, forward strand.
GGACCTTATTGAAACATTTAATCCAAAGTCGATATAAGTAGTCGTTATCCAAAGTCGCTTAAATACCAGGAACTACTCAAAGAGTATTAATGTAGCACAAAATGTCACAACAAAATGGCTTCACAATGTGTCTGGGCACTTCCTATTTTGAACACACTTTCTATCTTGAATACTTCACAATCTGTGTGCCCTAAGTGTGTTTATACTGCAGTGCACTCTGAGTACCTTTATATATAGTTTTGAAACCTGGTTGTCTTTATGGATAGTTGGGCATACTCAATGTCTTTATATTAGGGGTGAGCGGGTTCGGATTTCTGAAATCCGAACCCCCCCGAACCCCCCCGATCCAAGGCAGATCCGAGTCAGGCTCGACTTTTCCCGCCTGACTCGGATCTGAAATCGAGGCAAAACGTCATCATCCCGCCTTCCGGGTCTCGCGGGTTTTGGATCCTATATAAGGTACCCGCATCTGCGCCATTTTCTCACTCGGCTGTGGACAGTGAAGAGGGAGGGTGGGAGTTAGGGCTGGCTGTGTAGTGTAGTGTAGTGTAGTGTAGTGCAGAGTAGTGTTGTGCTGTGCTGTGCTGCTCTGTGCTGCTGTTGTCCACTACTTCAAAGTCCATAGGGGCTGGCTGTGTTGTGCTGTGCTGCTGTTGTTAATAGGGGCTGTGTCCACTACTTCAAAGTCCATAGGGGCTGGCTGGACTGTGTTGTGCAGTCAGTTCTACATAGGGGCTGTGTCCACTCCAAAGTCCTGTGCAGTGTCCCAGTCCTAAAGGGGTGCTGTAGTGTTGTCCAGGGGGTGCTCTGTCCATCAGGGGTGCTCCCCCCAAGTGCTAAAAAAATAATATTTTTTCTGTGTTTGTGAATTGTGTGCGCAGTAGCCGCACGTGCATCAACAAAGTAGTGCCAAGCGTGCGCCTGTGTCATAAGTAAAGGGCCGGCTGGCTTGACCATTAAAGGGTGCTGTAACCCCCAAAGTACACTCCAGTCCAAACCAAAAAAAAAATTATTTTCTGTGTTTGTGAATTGTGTGCGCAGTAGCCGCACGTGCATCAACAAAGTAGTGCCAAGCGTGCACCTGTGTCATAAGTAAAGGGCCGGCTGGCTTGACCGTTAAAGGGTGCTGTAACCCCCAAAGTACACTCCAGTCCAAACCAAAAAAAAAATTATTTTCTGTGTTTGTGAATTGTGTGCGCAGTAGCCGCACGTGCATCAACAAAGTAGTGCCAAGCGTGCGCCTGTGTCATAAGTAAAGGGCCGGCTGGCTTGACCGTTAAAGGGTGCTGTAACCCCCAAAGTACACTCCAAACCAAATAAAAAAATATTTTCTGTGTTTGTGAATTGTGTGCGCAGTAGCCGCACGTGCATCAACAAAGTAGTGCCAAGCGTGCGCCTGTGTCATAAGTAAAGGGCCGGCTGGCTTGACCGTTAAAGGGTGCTGTAACCCCCAAAGTACACTCCAAACCAAATAAAAAAATATTTTCTGTGTTTGTGAATTGTGTGTGCAGTAGCCGCACGTGCATCAACAAAGTAGTGCCAAGCGTGCGCCTGTGTCATAAGTAAAGGGCCGGCTGGCTTGACCGTTAAAGGGTGCTGTAACCCCCAAAGTACACTCCAAACAAAATAAAAAACATTTTCTGTGTTTGTGAATTGTGTGCACTGTGGCTGCACGTGCATCAACAAAGGAGCAGCGCCAAGCGTGCGCCTGTGTCCCATAAGTAAAGAGCCGGCTGGCTCATTTCTTTAAGGGTGGTGTAACCCCCAAAGTGCACTATTCTCCAGCAAAAATAAAAAAATATTTTCTGTGTTTGTGTGCGCTTTAGCCTCACGTATATATCAATATAACATAAATGGAGTACCAAACTTTCTCCGATAAAAATAAAATAGGGAAAGATCAAGAACCACTTCCTCCTAGTGCTGTTGCTGCTGCTGGGAGTTGTTCATCATCCCAGAGAGGAAGTAGGAACACCACTACTTTTACTAAACAATTGACCCTCCAACAGTCCCTAGCGATGAGGATGAAGTACGACAGCAGTCATCCTGAAGCAAAACGTATAACTGAGGCCTTGACTGCTATGTTGGTGTTAGACGAGCGTCCGGTATCCGCCATTAGTGCAGTGGGATTTAGACAATTGATGGAGGTAGTGTGTCCCCGGTTCCAAATCCCGTCTAGATTCCACCTGCATCCTCAAAGCAGCAGTGACAAGCGTGCGTCTGTCTGTTAAAGGGTGGTGTAACCCTCAAAGTGCGCTCCACAAACACTAAAAAAATTCGTCTTTTTTTTTCTCTTTGTGAAATGTGTGGGCTGTAGCCGCACCTGCATCCTTAAAGCAGCAGTGACAAGCGTGCATCTGTCTGTTAAAGGGTGGTGTAACCCTCAAAGTGCTCTCCACAAACAATAAAAAAATTCTTCTTTTTTTTCTGCCTTTGTGAATTGTGTGGGCTGTAGCCGCACTTGCATCCTCAAAGCAGCAGCGACAAGCGTGCGTCTGTCTGTTAAAGGGTGGTGTAACCCTCAAAGTGCTCCAAAAAATAAAAAACTATTTTTTTTATGTGTTTCTGACTTGTGTGCGATGTAGCCGCATGTGCATCAACACAGTAGCAGCGCCAAGCGTGCGCCTGTATCATAAGTCAAGGGCCGGTTTGGACATCTGGTCCGGACTGAAGGACGTGCCAACAATTTCTGACAAGTCTACTGTCACTGCATATGATACTGTCCTCAAAGCAGCAGCGACAAGCGTGCGTCTATCTGTTAAAGGGTGGTGTAACCCTCAAAGTGCGCTCCACAAACAATAAAAAAATTCTTTTTTTTCTGTCTTTGTGAAATGTGTTGGCTGTAGCCGCACCTGCATCCTTAAAGCAGCAGCGACAAGCGTGCGTCTGTTTGTTAAAGGGTGGTGACACCCACAAAGTGTGCTCCACAAACAATAAAAAAAATCTTCTTTTTTTTCCTGTCTTTGTGAATTGTGTGGGCTGTAGCCGCACCTGCATCCTCAAAGCAGCAGCGACTAGCGTGCGTCTGTCTGTTAAGGATTACATCGGTGACAGCATCCAAGTAGGCATGTCAGACAGTCCGTACATGTACTGGCTGGAAAAAGAGGCAATTTGGAGGCCCCTGTACAAACTCGCTCTATTTTACCTGAGTTGCCCCCCCTCCAGTGTGCACTCCGAAAGAGTGTTTAGTGCAGCTGGGAACCTTGTCAGCAAAAGGCGTAGGAGGTTGCTTCCACAAAATGTGGAGAAGATGATGTTCATAAAAATGAATTATCAACTTTTCCAGGGAGACCAGCCTCCAGAACGTACAGAGGGACCTGTGGTGGTGGATTCCATCGGGGACGAATTAATACTCTGTGAGGATGAGGATGTACACAACACTGAAGAGGGTGAGGAATCGGTGAATGAGGAGGATGAGGATGACATCTTGCCTCCGTAGAGCCAGTTTGTGCAGGGCCAGATTAATTGCCAGCTTGTTTTGTGGGGGCCCAAATGAACCAATCATTTCAGCCACAGTCGTGTGGCAGACCCTGGTGCTGAAATGATTGGTTTGTTAAAGTGTGCATGTCCTGTTTATACAACATAAGGGTGGGTGGGGGGGCCCAAGGACAATTCCATCTTGCACCTCTTTTTTTTCTTTGCATTATGTACAGTTTGGGGCCTAGTTTTTCAAACTGCCATCCTGTCTGCCACTGCAGTGTCACTCCTAGATGGGCCACGTGTTTGTGCCGCCCACTCGTGTTGCTTAGCATAGTCATCCATCTACCTCGGTGCAACCTTTTGGACATAAAAACACTATTGTGAGGTGTGAGGTGTTCAGAATAAACTGGAAATGAGTGGAAATTAAGGTTTTTGAGGTTAATAATAGCATAGGAGCAGAAAAATCAACACATTCTGTGATTTTAGCTGTTTTTATGCTTTTTTAAAAAAAAAATACAGATCGAAAACACAAAACCCAGAACCCAAAACACCGAAGGTTGGTTTTGGCAAAACCAATCCAGATCCAAAACACGAAGAAAGATCCAGATTCAAAACCAAAACACAAAACACGAAAAGTGGCCGGTTCACACCCCTACTTTATATATAGATGTGTGCCCTGGCCCCATAACCTGTTAGAAATGTGTGTACAATTTGGTCGTTTTAGCAGAGTTGTGTACACACCAGTGGATATACAGTATATAGAAGAATTTAGGCGACTAGTCCAGAGGAACTTAATCAAGTTGTGTGGTTTATTGAATTCAGCTGTTCTCACTGTTAGGACTCTATTTATTAACATTATTTTGACCCCTTTTCACATTATTTTAGTATCACCTATAGTTACTACAGGGCAATTGGAGTAGAATTCGTAAAACTCTACTCCAACCCCTAAGTATCACTTATTTTTAGTAAGCAGATTGCATTTCCAATAATTGTAATGGGAAATGTGATCTGGCCAAAGTTACTAAAAATAAATTGTGAAAAAAATACCTAGGGAGGCCCTGTGATAATAACGCCACCTGGAGGTGGCGTTATCCAGGGTCTCCCCTGGTTACCGGACTCCTACTCTGCTCTAACAGAGAGAACAGAGCCGGGAGCCGGCCCCAGTAATCAGCTGTGTGGTCTAAACAGACCGCAAGCTGATACAGTGTAAAAAAAATTGGTAAAAAAAAAAAATTCACTTACCTGACTCCATGGACCGGTGATCGGGGCTCCAGGTGATGTCCTACCTCAGGTCAGCTGCTCTCCCATACTGCACTGCGGCCCAGTCATCAGGTGATCGGGTCCCAGTGCAGTATGGGATATCACCTGACCGGAGTACATGGAGGACATCGCCAGAGGCCCGGATCATACAGATAAGTGTAATTAAGGGAGGAGGGGTCACGGGAGGTCCGCGATCATGGGGGTGGGGCTTAGCACTGGGGGAGGGGCTTAACACCGGGGGGGGTTGCAGCAGCTGCCGGCCGGCGCATTCGCGGGCACTTTGTCATGGTATTTTTTGGGGAAAATACCGTGACTAGTGTGCGGAGGGGATTCGCAGGGACAGAGCTTTCTCGCAAGCTCTGTCCCTCCAAGGGATTTGTAGTAAATCCCTGTAATATTGCCTGAATTCGCAATGCGAATTCAGTCGATAATATCACGCTACAATCTGCATTCAATATGCGGATTGTAGTAAATAGAGCCCTTAATAGCAATTCTGCCTGAGAATCTTACAAACAAGTGTAGACCTTTGTCTTTTTCATTTATACTAATATAGTAGCTTTTGGAAATTTGTAAAGTTTATCTTGTTCTTGATAAACTGAAAACTTCACATATTTGAGGACCTCAGAAAAAAAAGTGTTCTTGATGATCATCACGCTGGGAAAGGTTACAAAACAATTTCTGAAGACTTTGGCCATCACTAATCCACTCTCAGGCAATTAGTGCAATAATGGAGAATATTCAACCCAGGTGACCGATCTCGCCAGGAGTGGTCATCCAACAAAACTCACTGCAAGAGCAAGGCATATAATATTCTGATAGTTCAAAATCAACCACAGGTTAACATCAAGGAATCTGCATGCCTCTCTAGCACTGGCTAATGCCTATATTCATGAGCCCACCATGAGATAAACACTGTAAAGAATAGTGTGTAATATGCACTCCAAGAAACTGTATATTTAAATTTTGCTAAAGACCACATGGAATAATATTCTTTGGGTGGGTGAGTTTGAAATAGAATGTTTTGGCTTAAATAAGGAGTGATATATTTAAACCAACAAAAAAAAACACTACATCCAATATAAACACCTAATCACTACCAACATAGAACAAATGGTGCCAGCATCATAATTTGGTGCTATTTTGCTTCCACAGGGCCAGTACGGCTTGCCATCATTGAGGTTTAAGGGGCTACACCTCAAAAGCTATTGGAGGTACCAAATTTCAGCTTGGTACCTCCAATAGCTTTTGAGGTGTAGCCCCTTAAACACCATGCCCCCCCCTCGGGAGTTCACTGTGGGAGAATTCCAATTTTTTCAAGGGGACCCCTATGTCGTTTATCCCCTGAAATTTGGCAGGCAGAACTGTCGCTAGGTGTTGCATGCATTTCAGGGCTAAACATGAGAATTTGGGAGTAATCTAAAGTTCCAACTGTCAGTTTTTTCTGACACTTTCAATTAGGACCACTTATCTGCTGTTCTCTATGGGGGATTTTTGGGAAGGCATAAGTCAGGGTACAGGGTGAATTTAGACTTGGGTTTTGTTTTATTAGGTAGCTATTGTTGCAGGGTAGGTGCTTTTGGGGTTCACATAACTTAGAAAATTACAATTTTTAAATTATTACCTCACAATTGCACCATTATACAGATAGGAAGCTTCAACCTCATTTGGGGACTTCAGCATGTGTACTCATTGTGGCGTCACTTGGGTGCACCAAGATGGTTGGCCAGTGCTGGCGTAGCAGAGGTAGGACTCGGGGGAAGGAAGCAGGTGTTAGCTGTGGCCGGGACTGGCAGTGCTGGTTGTGTTAAATACAGGGGACAAATGACATAGGGGTCCCCCGTATTATGCACAACCAGCACTGGGCTTTTTAGAACCAGTCCTGGTTGCCAAATTACAGGGGAAAAACAACATAGGGGTCCCCTGTATTAAGCGCAACCAGCACTGGGCTCTGAGCTGGAGCTGTTTCTGGAAATACAGAGGAAAAAAATGTGTAGATGTGTAAATTCTTCTGTATTTACCAGAACCAGCACTTGGCCCTTTTTAGTGTGGGGGGGGGTAATGCCACCAATAAAAGGGTACCCCTCTTCAGAGCACCCCAGGCCCAGGCTGATAGCCCGGAGTTATCCCCAGCACCCCTGGGGTGGCGGGAGCCAGCTTGATAGTGTAGTGCATTTGATAAAAGTAAAAATATTGTCTTTTGCTTTGGAACTACTGGTTCCAGCAAGCCTCCCCACATGCTGGTACTTAGAGAACCACAAGTACCACAAGTACCATCATGCGGGGTATTATGGGTCTGCTGGTACCTGTAGTTCCACAGCAAAAGCAATATTAAAAAAACACATACACACCGTAGAAAGAAAAACTTTATTAACACATACATGGACACACACATGTACACACATGCACATACACTATCTCACATACTCACCTATGTATCCCTGAAGCCAATCCCATCCACTTGTCCAAGTAGATAATCCATAGGGTATCTGTAATAAAAAATCCATAGTCACCTCCTCCTATGCGTGGATCACGTCCTCTTCATTCCAAAGTAGGCAATCCAGGGTCTTAACAAAATGAATTTCACGAGCCACGGACATTAGTACAGTCCTCTAAGGACAGTACTACCTGAATGACGGCTCCGCCATGGGATTTCAGTATAGAAATCCCAGTGTGGAGCGCTCATTGGCTGAGAGAGGTGAGCATTCCACCTCTCAGCCAATGAGCGGTTCTCACCATTGACTTCAATGGTGAGAACCATGCATGCCCATTTAAAAAATTGCGCCTCAGTGCCATTTTTGAAATTCAAAGATGGCTGCTGTGAGCCAATCACAGCTCGCAATGTTATCGCCCTGCCCCGTCAGTTGGCTTATATAAGCCAGCAAAGGCAGTGGCACAGCAGTCCTTTGGCGGAGCGGCAACAGTGAAGAGCTGCCAAAGAAAGAAGACGCCTGGGAAGTCCTGGTTGGGAAGCAGCCATGTAAAAGAGCTTAAAGGCCGCCGCCCTCTAGGTGAAGCCAACGTGGAAGTCCTGGGGGAGACGGCAGACATGTAAACGCCACCCCCCAGGTGAAGGTGCAGAACAATAAAATTTTAAAATAAAAGGTGTGTTTTTCTTTTTAATATTTATTTTACAGGGGTACTATAGGTACCAGCAGGCTCTTAATGCCCCGCTTGCTGGTACTTGTGGTTCTCCAAGTACCATCATTCGGGTGAGGCTTGCTGGGGCCTGTAGTTCTACTGCAAAAGACAAATTTTTAACTCTTTAATTTGCACTACACATTTACACAAATCAACCTGGCACCCACCAGCCAGGGGTGCCGGGGTTAGCCCGGGCTAACAGCCTAGGCCTGGGGTGCCATGGAGAGGGAGACCCCTTTATTGAGGGGGTTCCCAGCTCCTCAGGGATCCCTGGCCTGGGCTAACTAGTGGTCAGGGTTGATGCTTCAGCTGGGGGATCTGGTGATAGGGCTCCCATGGCAGTCGCAATAGCCCATGCTAGAAAAACTCCGGTGCAGGTTCTGAATAATACAGGGGAACCCTACACATTTCCCCCCTGTATTTCCAGAGCCAGGATCAGCTCAGAGCCCAGTACTGGTTGTGCTGAATACGGGGGACCCCTACGTCATTTGTCCCCTATATTTTGGCAACAGGACAAGTTCTGAATAGCCCAGTGCTGGTTGTGCTTAATGCAGGGGACCCCTACGTCATTTGTACCCTGTATTTAGCACAGCCAGTGCTGCGTCTGTAAAGCCTGGTGCTGGTTGTTCTTGGGTGGGGGCGTTTAAAAAAAAAAATAACACTTAATTTTTTTAAACACAGCAGCACAGATGGATCTCATTGATCCGTCCATGCATCTGTTTTTTTTATCAGACACAGATGCAGGCATCACGGATATCCTTGATCCAAGCCTGAATCTGTCTGCTGCCACCCACACCACCGCCGCCAATACCCGATAAACTCCCCCCTGGATCCTGGCTGCAGCTATTGCCTGCTTCCTTCCCCCGAGTCCCACCGCTGCTACCGTCCGCACTGGCCAGGCATCTTTGTTTACCCAAGCAAAGCCACAGTGAGTACACCTGCTGAAGGCACCAACAAGTTAAAGCTTCCTATCTGTATAATGTCGTGAGGTAATAGTTTAAAAACTGTAACTTTCTAATTTACATAAACCCCAAAAGCACCTACCCTGGAACAATAGCTACTGTACCTAATAAAACAAACCCCAAGTCTAAATTTGCCCTGTACCCTGACTTATACCTTACCAAAAATCCCCCACGGAGAACAGTAGAAAAGTGGTCCTAATTGAGAGTGCCAGAAAAAACTGACAGTTGGAACTTTAGATTACTCCCAAATCCTCATTTTTTATGTATTTACCCCAAAATTTGGCATGCAGTGCCAAGCAACAGTTCTACTTACCCATGCCAAATTTCAGCCTGGTACCTTTAAAAGTTTTTTAGGTGTAGCCCCTTGAACACCATGCCCCCCCTCGGGAGTTCACTGTGGGAGAATTCCAATTTTTTCAAGGGGACCCCTACATCGTTTATCCCCTGTATTTTGTGGCAACCAGGACTGGCTCTGATTAGCCTGTTGCTGGCTGTGCTTAATACAGGAGACCCCTACATCGTTTATCCCCTGTATTTAGAACAACCAGCACTGGAGCTTCAAAGCCCGGTGCTGGTTGGACTGTGGGGGCACGAAATGTTTTTTTTATATTACACATTAATTCTTTAACAGATGCATGGATGGATATCACTGATACGTCCATGCATCTGTGTCTTATTGATTTGCTTTACTCAGGTGCATGCCCAGCACCTGTGAGTCCCTCTATCACCCGCTGATGCCCCTGTGCATGGCCCTGTTGCTACCACTGCTCTGCACACACGCTGTTGCCACTGCCCCGCACACTTATAACCTGCCCTCGGAGCCGTCTCTCACTCTGCACCCCCAAAACACCTCCTGTGTGCTGTCCGCTCCTCCACCCATGCTAGTGTACCTATTTGTTGTCCTTCTGCCCTGCAGGTGGCCCGGTTTGCTCCTCAAAACACTGATGGTTAATAAATTATGAAAAAGCCTTGAAATTTCATAGACAAAAAACCTTACGGTTTCACGTGTCCCATTAAGGCTTCTTAGACATGATCTGAATTGTCACAAAACCTACTGAATTTCTGCTACTCAAACTTAAAAAAGCAATGAAATTCCGATCATTAAGGCTGATGCCTTAATGGACGTGTTCCTTGCGTAATACAGATATAGTATGCCATCACATCCTGTGGTTAACTGCATATTCAGCACTCTCACAGAGTGAGATTGCTGACACTCACAAAACGGTGGAGCTGGTAATTTCCAGAATTGTGTGCTTATTGCATTTTTAAGTATGAGTGGCACAAATTCAGTAGGTATTGTGAAAGTTCAGATCATGTCTAAGAAGCCTCAATGGACATGTGAAACCATAAAGTTTTTAATCTATGGAATATATCTATAGGTTTGTATGCAGCTTTAGAGGCAACAAAGCCAAAGGGAGCAATTGTTCCTGTAGTCTCCACAATTGAAATTCAACATGTTTTTTTATATTACACTTTATTTTAATGTTTATTAGAGTAAACATTGGATTTGTACTTTGTAGAATGAATTATTTTTATGTGTTTCTTCTGACATAATTAGTATGCTTCTGAACTACAAATTTCTTTTTAAAACCTTTGTTTTTTCGAACACAACTGGGAACCAATTAATTAGCATCTAACTTCTTTGGAATAAAACTTCCCTTTATCACCAGCCAAGCAAACTGCTGCACAAGCCTTTGACTTGCATGAACACAATAAAACACAGAAAAAGTGTGTGTTTATTCTTTTGCGATCAGCAATACATAAGAGGTGATTATATCATACATAGGGCTCTATTTATTAACATTAATTTTACTAAAATAAAATGAAGAAAGGGTGTTTCAACACCCTTTTCACATTATTTTAGTTTCACATATATTTACTAAAGGGCAATTGGAGTAGAATTCGTAAAATTATACTCCAAACCCTAATTATCACATATTTTAGTAAGCAGATCGCATTTCCCATAATTGTAATGGGAAATGTGATCTGGCCAAAAATTTGATAAAATACCGGGGGAAGCCCTGTGGTAATAACCACACCTGGTGATGGCGTTATCCAGGGTTTCCCAACTCCTGCTCTGCTCTAACAGGCAGAGCAAAGCCGAGTGCCGGGCCTCAGTGATCAGCTGTGTGGTCTAAACAGACCACAAGCTAATCACTGCAAAAAAAAAAAAAAAAAGCTTACCTGCATCCAGGGTGATCAGTCCTCCGTTGATGTCCTCTGGGGCTCTGGTCAGCTGACCAGGGTCACAGTGCAGGCCGGGAGACCAGCTGACCTGAGCCCCAGAGGACATCACAGGAGCACCAATCACTGGAGGTAATTGAAAGTTAGGGGCGGTTAAAGGTGGGCAGCGGTCATGAGGGGGCTGCGGGGGGTGTGGTGAGCCGGTTTTCGCATGCACGGGCATCTTCTCACTGTATTTTGAAATACTGTGAGAAGACTGTAAACGGCATTTGCAGGGACAGAGCTTTATCACAAGCTCTGTCTCTGCAAGGGATTTTTGATTAACCCATTTTAAATGCAGATTGTAGTAAATAGGGCCCATAGTCACTTTGTAAAAAAAATAAAAATTGAAAACTGTGTTTCAATGGACTTCAACGATTTTGTTTTTTGCATTTATGAGATGAAGCCTGTTTTACAATATACATTCATGCCATGCAGTTTTAGTTACTAAGGTTGTTAACCAATTAGGTCAGCTAATCGGTCATCCTAACAAATTCTCTCCTAGACTAACAATATTTTGCCTGGATGATTCAAGTAATTTCACAGCAGTATATAACAGGTTGGTGATGGTCTGTCAAATGCATATGAAAAGTGAACTTTGGGCCTGATTCACATGTACAAGTCTGATGGCGAGGGAGCCTGCACATGTGCATGACAAGTTCTGCACATGTGCAGAAAAAGACTTGTGAGATTGCTTGCAGTGGCCCCTAAGCCACAGTAAGAGTGACATGTTGCAGCCACTTAGGGGTGGGGCGGAGGCAGAGACGCTGACCATTTGTCTTCTTCTGCATTACCATGTTTTAGCATTCTTGCTGCGTCCAAAGAGATGCTTATAGCATACAACTCTGAATCAGGCCATATGTGTACCCAAATAACTGGGAAGCGAAAAGTTTTTTTTTTAGGTAAACTTGTTTTAACCCATGCAAAACCCAAAAATGTTTACTTCACTATACATGTACTACCAAAATGAGGCCTTATCCGTCCTGAAAAAGCATTGTGACATTTAGTAGACTGCACAAATCAGTTACAAAACTCAAACAAACACACAGAAAAATGGGATCTAGACATTCACAATTTATTAAATATCCCTGGTCAACCTTTTGCACTGTCGACCTTTTGTCAGTCAACCTTTTGTACCTGTCGACCTTTGTCAATGTGACATATTGGATGTCGACCAACTGGTGTCAACCTTTTAATTGTCTTTCGTTTATACCACACCCCTTAAGGGAATGTTGGCACGAATGACTACAGAGCATATACATATTTTTTTCTTAGTAGTAGAACATTACAACTGCTTTAGCTTAAATTCCTTTCCAAGTTAACCAGGTTGCAGCAATAACAAGTTCAATGGAAATTACAGTAAACCCAACTCAGCATTAGCCTCTGTCCCTTGTTTTCAGACCATTAGTTTGTAATTATTAGATATTCCGCTGCTTCAAATTTATATTTATCTTGGTAAATTTTTATTCTGTTTATTATGTTGAGAGGGACTGTACTTAAATACTCTACATTCCACAAGAAGAAGTGCTGCTCAATTATATTTCTATGGTCCTCAAGTGAATTTTTTGTCTCAGATTTAGATCCACCAGGTCTTCTAGGACTTTAATTCACATTTGCTGATGTTGCTATATCCGATCACCATTATTCAAACCCAGGTTAACAATGCCACACAGAATTCCAGAAAGTTGTGTATAGCAGTGGTTCCCAAACTTTTTTGAATCACGGCACCATAGAGTATCAACATTTTTTCCATGGCACCCCAGAGACAAAAGTTTCTTATTGAGAAATTCAGAAAAAAATTAAAAGTAAATTGTGCTTCTACTGTATGTCAACCTTAGGTTCAGTTATGTGGTGGGTGACAGGGCTGCGCTTCTTTTTGTCCACATATTTTTTGATTGGCAGCCATTAGCACTGGTTTTGCCTATCACACTCAACAAAATAAATTTTATTTGGCACTGGACCACCAACCCAAGGCACCCCTGCAAGTGCCCTGAGGCACCCCTGCAAGTGCCCTGAGGCACCCCAGGGTGCCACGGCACACAGTTTGGGAACCACTAGTGTATAGTATGGAGAGAGCTGGAATAGAGAGACAGAGGACCTTGTTACACCCCAATAGTGTAAGTGAATATTATTTTGAAATGTATGTATTAATAAAGCCTTGCACTTGATTGACTTGAGGTTTCCTCCTTTATTTTAGCCATCTGCATATGCCAGCAGGCTAAACTGTATCTCTTCACTGCACGACAACAATACCTTATTATATGACATTTCAAGTACATATTATGCTGACTTTATTATTGCTAAAGCCTTGAATTTGATCTACTGAAGGCTCCTTCATTATATCCCAGCACGCTCCATATATTATTGAACCTTGACAGTGAATGACAAGTATAAGTTCAGTAATAAACTGTATACACATACTGTACATCTTGACCTTTCAGTCACTTCTATATGTTCAGAATATCATTGTGTTGGATAGTATTGTGACCGATATTTCATTTCAAGGTTATTAAAAACCTTGTCTAAACTTCTAGATTGTAATAAATTATATTTATTGTGTATCTCATATTTATACAGTATTCAAATAATACAGTATTCAGGATAGCCAGCCCAGGTGGGCTTGCTTAGGATTTAGTTATATAGTGGACCGGACGATTCTTGTAGACCCTTTGCCAAGGATTCTGGCTAGGTGGACTAGTTGGAAAAGAAGAGAAAATGGCACTTATTGTAATTAAATTATATGATCTTTATTACAATTATTAGGTATAATGACTATATTCAACATCTATTCAACACCTGAAAGTCCTGTGTTTATTTTCTATTGTGAAATATCAAAACAATAACAAAATAAAGAAGCGTTCACAAAAATATCAGATGAATTAAAAATTGTTTAGAGCAACGTGATGGGGACTCTACTCAATTAAGGCGGGATGTATCAAGTATCATAAATACTTTGCAATACATCCAGCTTTCATTCACGTGCATACAAGCATATTTTTAATGCCACTATGCATGAATACTAAGCTGCCCGGACAGCTATTCCCATATAGAGCAGTCCAGACGATGAAGTGACTTTTGGTTGTATGAAGGGATCCTTTGGAGTAGGTCTGTAGGTCCCTAATAATTAAGATAGTGAGAAACTAGCCATTCAATTTATTGTCATTATTTGTCATTGTGACCCATTTGTGTTTGTAATTGTCTTATATGCCAAACCCACTAAACTTTATTCTTACTACTCCTTACATAATGTGCCCCTCTTTAGGCTCTGTTGTGGAGTCCATAGGAATAAATCTAACTTATTTTGGCAAATCCTGGTCTGATTACCGTCTGTGTCCAGGGAGGAAAACCCTCGCTGTGGTGTGACATCGGGAAAAAACTGGAGTGCTGCCAAAAAGGGGGAACTGGGGCGAGTTATTTCCTGCTGATGCACTGCAAGAATAAAACATCAGGACCTATGGTGATACTCTGACCACAGCATCATACACAAATAAATGTATTTGGTGTACCAGACGTAAATAACCTAATATACAGACCAGCATGTTGCTCCCTTGGACCTATTTGGGGGTGGCTTCTGCTGCACCCTTCCTCAGTGCCATGTTACTCAACACTAACAATCTATAAATAGCCAATAACAGCAGAAAAAACATAGAGGACATTTGCAAACACACATACTGTACATTGTGCAATCTTTCTGCAAGTGCTTGTAAGCCGCTCTGGCTGCCACCTCTGCAGGTTTCTTTGCGGGGTTCTAGCTGAACAACAGTATGCTGAGAACCTAGCTCCTGGGGATTTATGTGCCTTGTTGTGCATCATGCATTCATTTTTTGCATAGCCATGCCCAGCATCTCATCAATAGTTTCAGTGACTGGCATAGATCAAGCAAAGTGAGGGTACGTCAATATAATTGCTTCTGATATTTATTTATTTTTTTTTTTTAATTGCTACCACATCTGCATTCTGACAATCTTGTGACACAGAAATGGTTATGATAACATCCATAAAAAAAACCCAGAATTAATAGTAATAACTCGCACATTTTCAGAAGCTGAGTCGCTCTATCTGAGTTAATCTGATTTAAGTGTAACTGCACTTCCTTCTGTTTTAGACAAACAACATACTGTATTTCTTGATGATTTTTACTTCTTTGTAAATATAACAAAAAAAATCATATTGACAGATTTTTCGTTATTTCAACAATTTATTTTCTTACATTATTGTTTAATGGCTCAGTATTATATGTGGTCAATCCTATTATGGTTGAGATTTTGTGGCAACAGCATAGAAACACCGGTCTAATTAAACTCAGTCTGATGTTACTACAGTTTGTTGTATTAATTATCCCCTTAATGCCACCTCTACCATACAGATATACCTGTTCTATAAATACATTTTATATAATATTAATAAATAGTAAAAAGTCGTGCAGTGCAGTGAACTGAAGAAATATCAATAAAATAGTTGTAATAACAAAGTGTATTTATATGCAGGGTAATTGCAAAAATAGTTAGCAGCTAGTTTATAATAAATTCATAAACAAATATATAAAAATGCAATTGAAAATACATATAAGCACGTAATCAATGAGTCCCAAAAAGCCTATACTTAGGTATACATGGGGCGCATGTAAGGTACATAGGCTCCAATGAATGATAGGTGCCTCTTTGGTGATTATACTACCAGATCTGATATGCAATGGAAATAATTTTCTTTTGTATTCAATGATGGCATGAGTGGTCCAGAAGAATATTAAGTCCATTTACTGTAACCCATGCAGACCCTTCCAGAACAGAGGATATAACAATAGTATCCAAAGATATTAGCCTGTTTACTGCAGTCCGTGCTGACCCATTGGGGTAGCAGGCAACATGATGGTGATCAGAGTGATGTTTATTACAAATTCCCGGAGCAGTGGTAAAAAGTTAATGTGCAGACAAATTAATCCAGTAGAGAAAACATGAAACCATTAAATTGAGCAATTAATAAAGAGTGGGTCCCAGTGCTGAAAGGTGTACCCCAACTGTTCACATAGCCTGACACGTTTTGCTAAATCATTCAGCTCTTTCAAAGGCAAGTGAGTAGACTGCGGGCATATAGCCTCTAAATACCCTGTGTAACTAGGCAATTACTTCTAAGAATGTACAATGATATAACTAGCAAGTTAAAGTATTATCGCAGAAGCAAAACTGTATTAGTCACATGATTGGACTTGTGTCAAAATACTGTATATACACGTTAAAAAATCATTATTATTGTAGTACAGGAAAAAAGAAACAACATCCTGAAGTACCCACATATGGTTCAGCTCTGGTGTTGTAATTTATTTGACTACATAGACAAATAGACCCTAATACAATTATGTATAAACTGCAGGCAGCAGCTGGAGATGGCTGTAGCTTAGGACTAGGGGTGTGCACCGGCCACTTTTCGTGTTTTGTGTTTTGGTTTTGGATCTGGATCTTTCTTCGTGTTTTGGATCTGGATTGGTTTTGCCAAAACCACCCTTCCGTGTTTTGGGTTCTGGGTTTTGTGTTTTGGATCTGTATTTTTTTGAAAAAAAGCATAAAAACAGCTAAAATCACAGAATTTGTAGGTTTTTCTGCTCCTATGCTACTATTAACCTCAATAACCTTAATTTCCACTCATTTCCAGTCTATTCTGAACACCTCACACCTCACAATAGTGTTTTTATGTCCAAAAGGTTGCACCGAGGTAGCTGGATGACTATGCTAAGCGACACGAGTGGGCGGCACAAACACGTGACCCATCTAGGCGTGAAACTGCAGTGGCAGACAGGATGGCAGTTTGAAAAACTAGGTCCCAAACTGTACATAATGCTAAGAAAAAAAAGAGGTGCAAGATGGAATTGTCCTTGGGCCCTCCCACCCACCCTTATGTTGTATAAACAGGACATGCACACTTTAACAAACCAATCATTTCAGCGCCAGGGTCTGCCACACAACTGTGGCTGAAATGATTGGTTCGTTTGGGCCCCCACAAAACAAGCTGGCAATTAATCTGTCCCTGCACAAACTGGCTCTACGGAGGCAAGATGTCATCCTCATCCTCCTCATCCACTGATTCCTCACCCTCTTCAGTGTGTACATCCTCATCCTCACAGAGTATTAATTCGTCCCCGCTGGAATCCACAACCACAGGTCCCTCTGTACGTTCTGGA